>JAJHZJ010000857.1:4171363-4852000 GCA_023548195.1 Bettongia penicillata ogilbyi | reverse complement strand
GGTGTGTAAACTCTCTATATATGTAGAGACAGACAAAAAGAGAGAGATACAGAGACAGATGCAGAGAGAAAAATAGATTCAGAACTTTCTTATACCAATGAAATCACAGGTACAAATGCTGCCCTAAAGCTCTGTATACAAACATATGTTTACGCAATCATATGTTTCTTGAATTTAAAACGTGGCTGAGTTCATTATCACCTTCAAAGATACATGGAAGAGTGATTGATTTAACTGCAGCAAGATCTTGTGCCTTACTCCATACATTCGTTGTTAGTCATTTCTTTAATTCTTTATCCTGTTCAGGATGGGAAGGTACTTCCCCAAATCCTGGTCAATCTCCAGCCCTGGCCTGGGAAATCTTTTTGCCTCATTAATCCTCATTTGGTTGTTCAGCTTGAGTTTCAGGAACACATCCATGAAGGGGACTTACTGTACTGGACAACGAATGCAGTTATCATCACGGAAGTATGCCTCTGCTTTGGTCTCTTTTTTATGGTCTGGACAATGTTTCATATTAAAGTGAGTCACTCTTTCTGATTACTTTAAAAGCAAGTAGGGAAGTTTCCTATCTTCTTTCTTTCTTTCTTTCTTTCTTTCTTTCTTTCTTTCTTTCTTTCTTTCTTTTCTTTCTTTCTTTCTTTCTTTCTTTCTTTCCTTTCTTTCTTTCTTTCTCTTCTTTCTTTCTTTCTTTCTTTCCTCTCTCTCTCCCCACTTTCTTTTTCATCTTTTTTTCTTTTCTTTTTCTTCTATTCTTTTTCATTATATTCACTTTCTAGGACCTCTCTTTAGGAAACTGAACTCAATGTACTTTTAGCCAGATTTTCCTGTCCTGTGAAATGAAAAACAAATAAACTCTCTTCAGTTACTAAACAAAAGTATCCCATAAGAACTATAATCAGTGACAGCAAGAAAGTCTTATAATTAATGCTGCTAAACAAAGAATAAAAGTTCTTTACTTTTTTTTAAACTTATGTGTATACTTGAATACTTCTAATTAGAATTCTTCTAATTTCTTTCTAAATTCTTCTAATTTCTCCCCAAATTTTAGGTGGAAGTATGGGATTATTTTCTTCTATATGACTTTTTCCCCAGTGAATTTTTAATAACAACAAGTCATGGTAAGAACAACTGAACCGGTATACGTTGTTTATATGCTTCTCCTCTGATGAAAATAAATGGAGGATAAATGAGTAACGTTCAAATCTCATCAGTAACATTGAAGGTGGCGGTGGTGGAGATAAGCCCTTCCCAGACCATGCATCTTCTATGAAATCCTGTTTGTTTGTTTTCCCACAAAGTCTGGCACATAATGTACACTTCAGAGGTGGTTTTCCAACCATTCATTCATTTATCCCTTTATTCATTGTAAATATGGTTTCTGTGACAATTTTGATGACACTAATATTCTCCCCTTAAATAATGAATGTGATATTATTTACATATGTAAAATTACTTAGCTTTTTCGAGTATTAACATAAGCTTAGTGTCCATAAAATTGTGTCTTTAACTCTGTTGTGAGGGCATGTCAATCTTCCATTATGATTCAGATGAAGATTTATAGGCAGCACACTAAAGTGGAAGAGACCTGAATTTGACTCTTACTTCTTCCACTTATTAACTTTGTGACTTTATGCATGTCCAGTTGAACAATCTTACTGGGTCTTGGTTTCCTTATCTTAAAAATGAGGTGGGTCAGCCAATCTGAGCTCTAGGTGAAATCTATGAACAATTTTGGGTCCATGCATCCTAAAAATGCAGAATAAAACATTTCCCTGAATTTTTTTTAAAAAACACATTAATTTTGTTTGGGAGTGGGAATTATGGGACATTGTACCATGAGAAGAGACAAAGATTCAATTCAATAAACATTTATTAAGCAGTTAAATATGTTCCAGATACTGTGCTAAGGACTGAGGATACAAAAAGAGGCCAAAGGTAGACCCTGTCCTTGAGGAGCTTACAATCTAAAGGGGATGACAACATATAAACACACACACATATGTGTTACATATATATATGTGTATGTGTATGTGTGTATATATATATGTATGTGTGTATGTATGAAGCAAACTATATACAAGATAAATTGGAAGTAATTAAAAGAGAGAAAACATCAGAATTAAGAGAGTTAAGGAAGGCTTTCCATGGGATGTAGAATTTTTTCTGACACTTAAAGGAAACCTGGAAAGTCAATAGTGGGAGTGGAGTCATGGGAGATACCCAGAGAAAAATGCTTGGAGCTGAACTATGAAGTGGTCTTGTGTGTGGAACAGACAGGAGGAAATGTCATTGATTGAAGATTCCATAGCAGAGTAAGTTTTACGAACACGGAAAAAGTAGGAGGGGACTAGGTCATGAAGGGCTTTTGAATGCTAAATATTTTTGTTTGTTCCTAGAGGCAATAGGAACCCTCTGGAATTTATTGATTAGGAGGGTGGACATAATCAGACTTATGTTTTAGTGAAATAATTTTAGTGACTAAAAATGGATTAGAAAAAGGAGAGACTTAAGACAACCTGACCTACCAGCAGGCTATTGCAGCAATCAAGGGTTCATGATAAGGGCCAGTATTAGAGTGGTGGCAGTGATAGAAAGGGGAAAGGAAAGTATTTGAGAGGTATTAAAAAGCTGAAATCAATAAGAATTGACAACAGCTTGAATATAGGGGGTGAGAGATAGTGCGCAATCCAGGATTTATCCTAGGTTGGGAAACCTGAGGGACAGGAAGGATGGTATTGCCCTGTATATAACAGAAAGACAGGAATGAGGGAGATTATGAGTTCTGTTCTGAACATATTGAGTTTAAATTTCTGCTGGACATTCAGTGTAATGTGCCTGAAAGGAAGTTGGAGATACAAGACTTGAGGTCAATAAAGAGATTGGGGCAGGACAGATAGATTTGAGAATCATCAATATAGAAATGGTAATTAAATCCATGAAAGCTTAATGAGATCACTAAATGAAATAACGTGGAGGGAGAATAGAAGAGCACCTAGAAGAGAACCCTGAGGGATGCCTACTATTAGAAAGTATGATCTGCAGAAAGAGCTAGTAAGCAAAGGTGACAGAGAAGGAATCGGTATCAGGAAAACCAGGACAGAGTGATCTCCTGAAAACTTAGAGAGGGGATCAAGGAGGAGAGATCAGCAGTGTCAAAGGTTGTAGAGAGATCAGGGAAAATGAAAATTGAGGAAAGGCCATTGGTTTCGACCAGTAAGATGTCATTAGTAACTTTGGGGAGAGCAGTTTCAGTGGAATGATAAGGCTGGAGGCCACCTTGTAAGGAGGCAAGAAGAGAGTGAGAGAAAAGAAAGTGGAGGCACCTATAGTAGAGAGTCTTTTCAAGGAGGTTGCTACGAAGAGCAGAAGAGAGCTGGGATGATAGTTAGCAGGATGGAAGGAGCAATTGAGGAGTTGTCCCCCCCCATATGGACATATTTGTAGGCAATAGGAAATGAGTCTGTAGAGAGGGAGGGACTGACAATAAATGAAAAAGTGGGGATGACAGTGAAATCTGTTGAAGGAGATGAGTTGGAATAGGATCACTTGAACAAATAAAGGGTTAGCTTTGGTAAGGAACAAAGCTACTTCATTGTGTGACGTAGGAGTGGTTGAGGAAAGTGGCAGAAAGGCACTTGAGGCATAGGAGATGAAGAAGATGGGGAAAGAGGGCATTAATGGTGAATGAACTCAATTGTTTTTTCACACAATATGAGGCAAGGTCCTTTGCTGGAGAGAGTAGTAGGACGGGGAGCCACGAGAAGTTTAAGGAGTATAAAAAGGTTTGGAAGAGCCGACGCGGAGAGTGGAATAGGGAGTTGATAAGGGAGGCAAAGTAGGATGCCTAGCAACAGTGAAGACCCAACTAAAGTTATGTTATAAATGATTTTGTAGTGGTTCCAGTCAGAACAGTTACATAATTTTCTCCATCTTCATTCAGTCTCACATAAGTAGGTGAGAAGGAAGTGAATGTTGGGAGTGATCCAAGGCCGGAGCTTGGCTAGGTGTAATCAGCAATATAAGGAAGTTAGTGACCAGACTGGAATTGGTCTACCAAGGAGTAAAGATGGAGAAAAGAGAAGAGAGTGTCCATTGCAGGGGAGATAGCCTGGGAAAGAACTGAGGAGTCAAGGGATCGGAGGTCCTTGTAAGAATGAAGAGTAAAGCTGCTGAGGGAAAGCAGAGTGGTGGAAAAGCGAATAGATTATGATTGGATAAGTGGATTTCAGAATGCTTGAAGATAGAGATAGCATATTTGTGGGTGATGGCAAGGTTAAGGGTATGATCATTGATGTGTGTGTCAGAGTTGGGTGGAGAAGTAGCTCATGAGAGTAGAAATTGATGAACTGAGTGGTTAGAGTATTTGAAAGAGTCCAATAAGTATGTTGAAGTCCCCAGGAGTTGAGGAGCAGGGCTAAATTTTAAGTCAATTGTTCAACTTATTGATGAAGGCAAAAAGAGTGACCTGGGGTCTGTAGATAACTAATACAAGGATTTTGATTGGGTGGTAGATATGAATAGAATTAACCTCAGAGGATAAGAAGCTGTTAAGTAAGGGAAGAAGGGGAGACCCTGGAAGTGGAAATGAGAGCAAGGAAAATTCCAATTCCATGGCCTCAATAAAGATAACAGAATGTAAGTCTCATGAAGGGAGACAACGGAATACCCTGAGGCCACTGCTACGGTAGCTGCTGATGGTGAGGGAAAAGCAATAGCAATGGGTTTACCTGTGGTGTGGTGGTGTGTCATAGGTAACTTTCTCTCTGGTGGAGTCTTATTTTAGGAATTCTTGATAATTACATCTCGTGCTCAGCTGCTTTTTACCTGCAGAAGTAGTGAAAGTGCTGTCAGCACCTCTACATTTGATACCCAGGGATAAAGCCCAGATTATCCCACCTAGTTATGGTTCTATCTCTTTTTTCTCTTTGAGATCTAATGTTTTGTGATTTTATCACTCTATTATCTATTTCAAACCCGAAATATCCTGTGGTCAGATTCTTCAGAGAAATATTGTTCAGGATTCACTTCTCCAAGAACAGTTTAATCATATGTTTTATATCTCTTCATCTCTCTCTATTCCTTTGAATGGTTTTCTAGCAAAAAAAGATGAATGACTCTGGAATATAATACATATTTCAAGAAGTTAAGAATATTAAGAATAACAAAGTTCTAGGACAATCAGGATATGGTAATTCCTTTGGTTTTGATTTGACTACTACAGAGCAAGAGAAGCAACCTCATATATATAATGCCTAGAAACTGCCTAAATTTCATTAAAATACATTTAGTACAAGTATGTGTTGGGATTACTAAAAGCCTATGTCTTTAAACTTTTAATAAAAGTTTTTATAGCAAGAAACTTGAGATCATTTGTTGTGCAATTACCACCACATATTTATGAGCCTGTAAATCATTGCAACCAAGACCTGGAAATGTTGACACATTTTACAGAGGATGTCTCATAAAAAAAGTTATGCAGGTTTAAACTCTATTTTTGGTCCTTTGGTTACCATGACCTCCCACAAATGAGACAATGCAAAAAAGCTATCTCACCATTTTCTTTTAAATCACATTTTCTTTGTGACTAATAAAGTCAGTAATGAACATTTTGTTATAGGATATTAGATTCCATTTTTTTTTACTCTTTGAGGGGTAGTTCATTAAAGGATCACATGTTACATAACTGATATACAATTGATGACTATATTTATCGGTGTTATTTGCACCTGAGTTTTGTACACAGATTTGGGGGACCATTAAGTAAGGAGACAGCTGCAAGAGTCCTTACACATGTCCTGTCTTGTAATTCTTCCAACCATCGTGTTGTATTTATATTTATAACATCTTTCTATGTCTCTCTCCCTCTCTCATTCTCTCCTCTCTCTCTCTCTGTCTCTCTCTCTCTCTTTCTCTCCACACACACACACACACACACACACACACACACACACATACATATATCTTACCTTCCCTACCTTATTATACCACAAGATTTGTAAGGACTGAAAGTGTTTTATCATTTTTATACCTGTCCTTTTCTTTCCCTGCTTCCTGCCTCAATTACATTGACATTCAACTTGTTTTCACATAGGGATAGTTGGTTGTTGTCCTTTGCTTTCTAAGAGGACCAAAATGACATCGCTATGATAAAGTCAAGTTTCAACATGTCCAACTGCGGCTGATCACACCAATATTAGCTCGGAATGCTCTACCACAGATCGGGCACAATAATCCCTGTGAACATTTGGGGTGGATACTCTAAATTTGTGAGTCCTGCATTTTTCCCTTTGAGCTGTTTCCATTTTGCTTTGCTTATAGAACAGGACTGAACTACCTGCAGATGTTATTAGAACATTTCTCAGGTTAGAAAACACCCTCTCCTGTTGCGGTCAGTAACTTCTCTGCAACTCTCACTCCATTATCCATTTGCAACTCTGCCTGGTTTCAACTCAACTCTATGGGGAAAATGCCTCTTTCTGGACAATCTGATCTCTGCTAAACTCATCACTATGGTACTGACTCAGCTTTAGATACTCAGAGGTCTTCATGTCTTCCTTAACCTCCACTCTCTGCTAATTGGAGAGCTGAGGAATAATGCCTCCCAAAGCCTTCTTTTATAAAGGATGGAAATTGGAATTTCAGCTCACTCCTCCTACACCTGCATCTCTGCTTGGTCAACTCCAGGGGAACAAGATACACCTCACTCCTGTCTTTCAGTTTCCTTTTGTGTATTGTCTTCCCCCCTTTAAATTATAAGCTCCTTAAGATCAGGGACTGTCTTCTTTTTCTTATTTGTATCTTTCATACTTAGCACTAGATCCTACTCTGAGTGAATGTGTAATAAATGTTTATTGAGATGAATTGAATTGAACTTAATGTCCTAAAGTGTTGCCTGGGCATTGAGAAGTCAATTTGCCTGGTGTCTGGTGTCCTCTGTGTCAAACGGAGGACTTAAGATTCGGTCCTCAACTTTAAGAATAACTTTCCATCCACTGCACATCATTACCCATTTGCCTTGCACATAGTACTTGTTTCAATAAATATGTGTTCAATGAATGAATGATGTGGTATCACAGATAATCACAGGTTTGTGAACTTTAAACTATATTTAATAAAGACATTTTTTTCATTAACTTGTTCTTGAAGTTTTATTGAAGGCATTCATTTTATATTACAGTCCTTTTACTTCTTCAAATTCCACCCCCAACTTATGCATCAAGGCATCTTGTAATTGTAAGGAGGGTGGATCAGGCTGATCAACTTAATGAGTCCTCCAGTCAGATCTACAGAAGAAGATTATAGAACAAGAAACCTCTAGAGGAATCTAAAAAGTATCTGTCTTTGGAGTGTGAGCATATATACATATGTAGGCTGATTGAGTTTAGAGAATGAAACTACCTTATGATTAGAATCAGTCACTCTTACCTATAACTTTGTAAGAGAGAATGTTACTGGCTTTAAGATTTTCTTTCCTTCCTCAGAAGGACAGATTGGATATGCGTTGGAAGGGTGTAAAGAAATTTGTATAGTTTTTTCCCCTCCTACTTCCATGATCAGTTAATGGAAATGTGTGGCAAAAGTAAAAGTCAATGTTCTTGTCCTGATGGAGTGGGTAGGGAGTTCTAGGATTTCACCTTCCCAAGTAAAGTCTATTATTCTGATTCTTTCTCTTATTACTGGTCAGATACTAGAGACCTAATAGTGAACTTCTCTTTTTCACAGAGTGATAAGATTGAGAAATTGAACTGGAGATTTCTTGGAGAAGCACACATCAGAGCAAATGGTTCATGCACCCATTTGGTCATGTATTCAGGCAGGCAGCCTCAAGTTTGAAGAGCTCCTTTCCATTCTTCTTGTATATCTAATATACACCTAAAATTATTTATTGTTTTTATTATATTACTATCCTTGTCCACCTACCCTATTTCTATACTATAGAAGTACTCTATTGTAACAAATATACTCAAACAAAAGAAATGAGCACATTGACCATTTCTGAGAGTGCATGTCTGATTCTATTCCCTTCAAATGAAGATTTTTTTTCATCATCAATCTTCTGAAGCCATGAATAGTCAACCACTGCTTTGGTCGGTTTCTTAGGTCTTTAGAGCCACCCCATCCCCCATTATCCTCACCCAGCACATTATTGTTGTGAGCACGTAGTAACTTGTTTCCCCTGGTTCTACTCATTGCACTCTACACAAGTTCATAGAAATCTTTCCTTAATTTCCTTTAATTCATCATTTTCATTATTCTACTGTGTTAATATATTACAATTTGTTCAGTCATTCAAGAGATTTCTTTTCATATATATATATATATATATATATATATATATATATATATATATATATATATTATATAACTAGATGATCTCGAGAATCTATGATTAGATTATAGGCTTAGAGCTAGACAGGAATGGAGGATTTCTAGTACAATCCCATCATTTCTAGTAAATGTTTAATTCAAGATTCTATATAAATGTTACTAAATTATTTTCAGACTCTCCACACTTTGCTTACCTGGTGCTTATTATTAAAAAAAAAAAGCCAGTAAGTTATCTTCCAGTGAGTTTCTACTCTAACATGCAAGATCCTATATCAACTGCCCTGCTATCACCTTAATTTCTCATTATAATACATGAATTCTCCATCTTCAACATGCAATCTGTTGGCTCCCTCTACACATATTATGTTGATCACAACTTTCATCATGGTTATCATCTTTATTGTCAGCATATAGTATATAGTGTTTCCAATATTGGACCTCATCCCCCAAAAAATTATGTTAAAAATTTAATGAGGGAGAGATGGGGGAAGAAAATGGGTTAGGAGGGGAAGTTTAAGAACATCTCTGCGTGTGATTTCATCAGTGTGGAAAATTCCAGCATGGAAACTGTATTCATTAATGTAGATTAGCAAATCATAACCCTATAGAGTCACTTGGAAGCACAGAGAATTTCAGAGACTTACCATAATTACAGGAAGTACCTAAAGCAGAATTAGAATCCATGTCTTCCTGACACCAAGTCCATCATTCTATTCACAATATCATGGCATCTTTGTGTCGATTTCCTGCTTCTTCATATGCACACACTCGAATGAGTCAGATCTTCCAATTATTATTCACATCTCATAACCAGAGCTCCATTAGAAAATACTTACTAACCAACTCTGAATGAGGGAAAGGGAGGGTGGTTATGTACACTGAACATACTTTTAATTTTAATTTACATTATTGATATTTTCTTCATAACTGCAGTAAGTCTAGACAATAAACACACAGAAAATAAAATATAGAGCAATAAAGTAAATCCTGATTTGTAGCGATTCACTCTTTTCTGAAGGCTAAATAAGTACAAGAATATTTAAAAATCTATCCTCATGAGCTGGTTAGAGCTGGCTCCAGCACACTGCATAATTATAATCTACAATATAGGATAGTTTTAACTTAGTTCTACCATCCTGACCTTATTTGTTCTCTTTCATTAAAGGAATGATATGACCTTGGAGGAAAATGAGTTGACCTGGAGTCAGAAAAACTGGACTTTAGTCCCATCAAGTGCGACTTTATTCCTTGAATTTCTCATTTATAAAATGAGCACTTGAAATAGATGATTGCTGAGATTAATTCCAGGTCTAAATCGATGACAACAGGTGCCATTTGGTATTTAGCAGGTCATATGATTCATTCGACATTTACTAAGCGCTCAGTATATTAAAGGCAATATGCTGGGTATGGGTGATACAAAGACAAAACAGCCCCTGCCCTCAAGGAATTTATATTCTAATCTTTTACTGAAATCCTATCCCAATCCCTCTAAATTCTAATGCACTTCCCCTGTTAACTATTTTCCATTTATTCTATACATAATTTGCTTGTATATCTGTGTTTGTAATGTTGGCTTCCCCATTGGATCATGAGTACCTTTAAGGGCAAGGGCTGCTTTTTGCCTTCTTTTGTATCGTCAACATTTAACACACTGTCTGTCATACAGTAGGTGCTTAATAAATGTTTCTCGATTGATTGTGGAGACATAATGCATATGCAAAGTGCATTGATTTAGCTGAATTATATTTCTCTTCATCTTTTGCTTTTTTGAAAAAATAATGGAATTTTTTTTGTAATAAAAATTCCTTGTTAGGGTCTTTTCAAGAGGAAAAAGACAATCCAGGTCATCTAAAATAAATCAAATAAATTTAAAAAAAATACAAAAATAAGTACAACACACACTTGCACACATATGTAGTAGTTCTGAGAGGAAAATAATATTAACAAAGTTCAGAAAGTTTAGCAAGCTTTTTACATATATTAACTCATTTGACCCTCATATAATCTTCTGTGGAAGGTAATATTATTATCTTCATTTTACATATGAGAAAAATGAGTTTGAGAGAGGATAAATGATGAGCCTGGGGTCACAAAAGTAGGATTATTCTTCAATAGTATTTGAATTTAGGTCTTCTTAGTGCTGTGCTGGTAAATGTTTAACAGGATCTTTGAAAAGACAAGACATACTTTTAAGTTTAATATTCACTATTAAAATCTTCTCCATCACTTTCTCTTTTTTAAAGAAAACATTTATTTTTAGCATTATTTTTAATATTTTGAATTCTCTTACTCCTTCTGCACCTCCACTACCTATTGAAAAAGCAGAAAATGTGACATCAGCTTTACATGTGAAATCATGCAAAACATCTTTCCATATTAGCCATGATGCAAAAAAAAAAAATTAAAAAAATGCTTCAATCTTCACTCAGACTTCATCAGTTCTTTCTCTAGAGATAAATGGCATTTTTTTCATCATAAGTCCTTCAGAACTGTCTTGGATCATTGTATTAATCAGAATAGCTAAGTCATTCACAGCTAATTATTGTACAATATTGCTGTTAATGTGTAAAATGTTCTGGTTCTGCTCACTTTGCCTCAGATCACCTAAGTCTTTTGAGGTTTTTCTGAAACCATGTTGCTTGTCATTTCTTATAGCAAAATAGTATTTCATCATAATCATATACGACTATTTGTGCAGCCATTCTCCAATTGATGGGCATCCTCTGGATTTCCAATTCTTTGCCACAAAAAGAGCTGCTCACCTTTTATATCTAAATCATGCAGCCATTTGGACTTTATCTTGGTATTAGGGTCCTTTTTCTCTCATCTCTTTGGAATACAAACCTAGTAGTGCTATTGATGGTTCAAAGAGTGTGCACAGTTTTATAGTCCTTTGGGCTTAGTTTCAAATTGTTCTCCAGAATGGCTGGATCAGTTCACAACTCCAGTAGTGCATTTTAGAGTTCCAGTTTTTCCACTTTCCTTCCCATTAGTCATTTACCTTTATTGTCATATTAGCCAGTCTGATAAGTGTGAAGTGGTACCTCAAAGTTGTGTCAATTTTCTTTCACTCATCAATAGTGATTTAGAGCATTTTTATATGACCATAGATAGCTTTGATTTCTTCTAAAAACTACCTGTTCATAGCCTTTTATCATCTATCAATTGAAGAATGATTCATACATGTATAAATTTGACTCATTTCTATTTCTCTCTCTCTCTCCACACACACATACACACATGTACACACACTTTTTTTTTTTTCCATTTTCTGCTATCCTTCTAATTTTGGCTACATTGAATTTATTTGTGTAAAAACTTCTTAATTTAACATAATCCAAACTATGCATTTTACTTCTTGTGATTCTCTCTATCTCT
Organism: Bettongia penicillata ogilbyi; assembly: GCA_023548195.1. Lineage (NCBI taxonomy): Eukaryota > Metazoa > Chordata > Mammalia > Diprotodontia > Potoroidae > Bettongia > Bettongia penicillata. Next base: position 4,840,288 of record JAJHZJ010000857.1, on the reverse strand, counting down.
TATTTAGTCATAGAGTCTTTCCTTATCCATAGATCCAACAAACAAAATTTTCCATGCTCTTCTAATTTTCTTGTGTTTCACTCTTTATGTCTAAATCATGCATCCATTTTGATCTTATCTTGGTATACGGCGCGAGATATTTTCTATACCTAGTTTCTGTCAGATTGTTTTCTTATTTTCCCAGCAATTTTCTGCCAAGGAGTTTTTGTCCCAAGATACACTTGGCACTTAGTAAATGTCAAATGAATCATATAACCTGCTAAATACCAGATGGCATCTGCTGTCATAGATCTAGAGCTGGAATAGATGTCAGCAATTATCTATTCCAAGTGCTCATTTGGATCATTGGCTGTATTAAACACTAGATTACAATGGTTATTTCCTACTGTGTATTATGTACACACTCTGATCCATCACTCTGTTTCTTAGTCAGAATCAGATTGTTTTCATGATTATCACCTTGTAGTTCTAGGCCATCTTCCCTCAAATTTTTTCATTGATTCCCTTGATATTCTTGACCTTGTGTTTTTCCACATGAATATTATTTTTTTTTTGCTCCATAAAATAATTTTTGGTAGTTTGACTGGTATGGTATTGAATAAGTACATTAATTTATGTAGAATCATCATTTTTATTATATTGACTTGGCTTAACCAGGGGCAACTAATGTTTTTCCAGTTGTTCAGATCTGACTTATAGTTGCTGATTTTGTCTTGGCAGGTAGACGTCCAAGTATTTTATATGGTCCATAGTTATTTTAAATGGAATGTATCTCTTCCTGTTTGGCTTATTGTTAATATATAGAAATGCTAATCATTTACATGGGTTTATTTTATATCTTGTAATTTTGCTAAAGGTTTTGATTGTTTCTACTATATCCCAGTATATAATCATAATATCTGGAAAGAGTGATAGTTTTATTTCCTCATTGTCTATCCTAATTCCTTCGATATCTTTTTTCTCCTCTTACAGCTATGGCTGACATTTCCAGTAGAGTATTGAATAATAGTGGTGATAATGGACATCCTTGCTTCATCTCTAATCTTACCGATAAGATTTCTAGTTTATTCCCATAATACATAATACTTAAGGATGGTTTTAGATAAATAGTATTTGTCATTTTAAGGAAAGTTCCTTTTACTGTATATTTGTCCCTATCATTAAATTAATATTTCCTTTAAGAATGTGGATGTTATGCCATTTGGTGCACATATGTTTAGAATTGATGTTAATTCATTGTTCCTGACACCTTTTAGCAAAATGTAGGTTTTTTCTGCTTATCTCTTTTAACGGGATATTTTTTCTTTCCTTTTGCTTTACTGAGATCATGATTGCTACCCCTACTGTTTTTACCTTAGCTGAAGCACCTTAGATTTTTCTGAAATTCCTTATTTTTACTTTGTGTGTCTATTTCAAGTGTACTTCTTGTAAACAACTTGTTGGATTCTGGTTTATAATCCATTCTGCCATCTACTTCCATTTTATGAGTGAGTTAGTTTAATTTACATTAACAGTTGTAATTACTGTGTAATTCCCTCCCTCTGTCTATCCTCCTCTCTTTTTACCCTACCCCTCCTCAAAAGTATGTTTTCCTTCTGATTCCTATCTTCCTTATTCTTCCCTCTCTTCTATCAGTGCCTTCTTCTTCCCTGTTGGGTAAGATAGATTTCTATACCCAACTAAGTGTGTATGTTATTCCCTCTTTGAACTAATTCTGATAAGAGTGAGGTTCAAGCATTGTCTGCCATATACCATTTCCTCCTCCATTATAAAAGCTCTTCCTTGTTCACCTCTTTCATGTAACATATTTTCCCCCATTCTTCCTCTCCTTTCCCTTCTCCAAGTACCTCCCTCTTTCTCACGTCTTCATTTTTTGGGATCATCTCTCACTAATCAACTCCCATCCATCCTCTCTATGTAGACTCCTTTTAACTGCCCTAATAATGATAAAGTTTTTAAGTGTTACATGTATCATCTTCCTATACAGGAATATAAACAATTTAACCTTATTGAGTCCTTTATGATTTTTCTTTCATGTTGACCTTATATTCTTCTCTTGAGTCTTATGTTGCAATGTCAAATTTTCTATTCAGCTTTGGTTTATTATTAGGAATGCTTGAAAGTCCTCTATTTCATTAAATATCCCTTTTTCCCTGAGGCAATTATGTGGTATAGTGGATAGAGGACTGAACTTGAAGTAAGGAAAGTCTATTTTTTTGTCCTTCCTTAGGCAAATACTAGCTATATGATTATTGGCAAATCTCTTAACCTCTCTCAGCTTCACCTTCCTCATTTATAAAATAAGGAAGCTGGAGTCAATCACCTTGAGGTCACTTTCAGTTCTCCATCCAATATCCTATAAGTCTATGTGCTAAGTGATTAACTAGCTGCTTGAAATCAGAGTTTAATGAGAAGAACATGATTAAGGTAATTAACACCTATATCGTATTAGCTGTAGTACATACTTTCAAAACCATAAAATGAACTAAAACAGATTTGAAAAGTATTTTAACAAAAACCCACAGGATACTAATGAAACAAAATATGTATCACCCTGAGGCAGCTAGAGAAAGGTTAACACTTCCACCCTAAAAAGGAATAAAACGATAGACATTCTCGGTGCATGTGATAAACACTTTCAAAACCTACAGAAATGTTGTCAGAACTGACATCATTTTACTGAGCAATAGTAAAAGCTATTAACAGGGACATATCCTGTTGCTGAACATAACTGAATGTGGTTTACCTCCCAATGGAGCCAAGGAAACAATATACAGGAGTCTGCAAACTATGGCCCAAGGACCAAATCTGGCTTGCTCTCTTTTGTAAAGCCCACTGAGAATGTTTTTTACATTCTAAAATGTAATACAACTTTATGTAAAAATGTAAAAAATCACTCTTAGCTAGGGCTTGACAAAAGCAGGTGGCCAGATATTGCCTGCAGGCCACAGTTTGTGGAGTCCAATCTAAGATCCAGGAATGGAATAAAAGAGGCCTCAGTGGGAGACATCCACATGAAGTCAGCCAACAAAATATTTTAAAAGTATTGAGCAAATGGTTAAGTCAAGTACACTTGGAAATAGATGAGTTTGTGATAGCCAGGTCATTGCCACTAGAAATTAGAGATAGTTATCCTTGAGCCTAGACTTAGTTGTCACAGGAAATTATTCAAGGAAATGGTAGAAATTGTGCAACATTGCTATGAACTACAAAAATGGGACCCTTACTGAGTACCTTCCAAGAGCAAGATAAATATTGGTAAATACTTATAAAAAGGATAGCTCATAATTCTACCTAATATGACAAATGTTAATTGAATACTTATTTAATAAATGAATGAAAAAGCATACATGAAGTGCTTAATATTTGCCAGGCACCATGCTAATTCCTGTGTTTAAATCTCTGCTATGAACTCTCAGGACCAAAAAATACAGATAAGATACAGCATTCCAAATAATTATGATCTAGTTCAGGGAGAAGACACCAATGCAGATAACAATAAAAGGCATTTTAATGATAAATACACTAAAAAGTTTTCAAAAAATGTTATGTGAAATAATAAATAGGAATATGCTACAGACTTGAAGCATCAAAAAAATTCATAGTGGAATTTTGTTTCAAAGAATAGATAAGAATTCAACAGATGAAGAAATATACAGAGATCATTCTGGATGTAGCAATAATAATATCAATATACTTCTGTAAGGACTAACACACATTTTCCTCACAATAATTCTGCAAAGGCTATCGATTACAACATTATTATTATTTCATATTTTATAGGTGAGAAAACCAAAGTTCGGAGAGTTTGGAGTGATTTGCTGAAAGCCTTGACGCAGAGTAGGAGCTTAACAATTGCTTGATTGATTGACAGTTTATAGAAGGTTTTGAATGACAAGAAAAAAAGTATTATCTTAAAAAAATTAACAGACCATCAGGAATAACTCGATTCACAGTTGTTACTGCTCTCTCCTTCCTCAAATTACTCTTTACTTAAGTATTTGTGAACAGGTTATATCCTCTTACAGCTTGTTTTCAGCTCTTTGAAAACATTTTGGTTTTGTTTCTCTCCATCCTGGTCTCTCTCTCCTGGTTTTCCTGGCTTTCTTCAAATCTCAGCTAAAATTCCTTCTTCCGCAGCAAATCTTTCCTAATCTCCTTAATATTGATGTCATTACTTTAAGCTTAGCTCCAATTTGTCCTGTAAATATTTTGCTTGTACATAGTTGTTTCCATGTTATCTCCTCCCATTAGATTTTGATCTCCTTGAGGGCCAGGGTCACATCTTTTATTGGTTTTTTTAATTTTGTTTTTTTTTTTCAATTCTTTGTATCTTCAGCCTTTAGAATGGTGCCTGACACATAGTAAAAAGTTAGTAAATGTCTGTTCATGTTTTGAATATGAGAGGTGGAGATAGAAAAGTCACATATGACCGCCATTCTAAAAAATATAGAAGAATAATTAAATGGCATTGCTATGTACAGAAGTGGCAAAGCCAGACTTTCAGGGGAAAATAATTAACTTAATTTTGGACTTATTGGGTTTGAGGTACCAATGGGACATTCAGATGGAGATTTAATTGAATTTAAAATGTAGCATTTATTCAATTAAACTGAATAAAATATGTTGGTCTGGAGCTCAAAAGTAAGAACTGGGCTTAGAAATGTAATTGTGTGTAATGGAGCTACGTTTTGAGAACCTACTAGTAAATATTTTTAGTGTGAGTAAAATTAAAACACTCCAAATCATGCCTTTATTTATTACTTAACTGGATTGTCTAGACTTAAAAAGTAATGCAGAAAATGTTAATAGTGTAGATTCAACTTTAAAATGTCGCACCACTTTGTTTTAGAGAGCTGGTTGTTAAACATTTACCAAGATATCGTCTGGATATGGACATTCTCTATATAGAAGTAGTGGTTGACCCTATGGAAATAAATTTGGACAAAGAAGAGACTCAATGACAGAACATGGAATAAAATCCACATGTAGAGGAGGGGTAGAGGGGCACAGTAACAGGGTGAGATCAGCATAGATGATGAACCAAGACTTGTGCACTAAAGCAGGATATGCTAGACTATGATATGGTAGATAAAGCACTGAACCTGGAGTCAAAAACATGAGTTCCCATCCAGCTTCAGACATTTACTAACTATGTGACTTTATCTATCTAAGTTTCCTCAACTGTATAATGATGATAATAACAGCATCTTACTCCTAGTGTTGTGAGGTAAATTGAGGGAAAATGTGCGAAACTTTGTGTAAGCCTTAAAGTACGATACAATTGCTATCTATTATTAACTTTTACTATTGTTGAAAAGTTTACTCAGTTAGGTCATATACATCGTGCAGATGTATTTCACAGAGATTTCAGCAGTATATTTAATAAAATATCTCATTCTTATAGAAAGATGGAAAGAGGTGGGCTTAATGATATAATTAGATTGATTCATTCCTGGTTGAGGGGCTAAACTTGAAGGATAGTCTTTTGTTTTCAATTGATGACTTGGAAAAAGGCAAAAATTCTGTTATGTAATCACACAAATCTACAAGGGAAGCGAATACAATGGATAAATCAAGTAGGCTCCAATAAATATTTTGATAGACTAGAAAGTTAATGTGAATTTAATCAGATAAAAATCAATAGAGATCAACGTAAAGAAAGTTGCATTAGAGTATTGACAAGGTTTTTCCAACTCTAAATTCTATGACCTTTGCTTTTATTTTAAGGTGATCTTCAAAGAACATAATAACTTTATCTAGGAATTGCAGGATCTAAGAGATATCAAAGACTCTCATTAACAAAGCATGAATAAAAGAAGTGGCTATTTCTTTATTAGCTCTGGTATAAGCAGGGACACATGGGGGAAAACATAATACAACATGGACACCAGAGGGCAGTGTGTTCTCAATAATGTTATGGCTGAATTGCGTTGTAAATTAAAATATGAGAATTTACATTATCATAGAATTTAGAACTGAAAGGAATCTCAGAGATCATCTCCTCTACCTCTAATTCTACAGTTAGGAAACAGAGGCTCAGAAAGGTTAAGAGGTTTACCTAAGGTACCACAGATAGGAAGTGAGAGAGGCAGAATTTGAGTCCTGCCTTAGAATTCAGTCACACACACACACACACACACACACACACACACACACACACACACAACCCAAATATACAACAATAACAATGTAATCTTTTTCTAAGTTAAGTTTTATCTTATAAAACAAGACAGTGCATGTGAGATATTATACTTATCTTGTTTTAAAACACAGAAGGGAAATATAACCATATTTGAATTATACATTATATAAGGGAATGAGAATATCAATTCAAAATCCGTATAATTATGTAATTTGGAGTCTGTTAGTTATATGATGTCTAACATGCTTTCCTAATAATATTTTAGTTCCTGTATTTGTAAAACCAGTGAAACCTCCCTGAGTGCAATTTTACTTAGTAGTAGAGGGAGGTAGCTTAAACAGGAATACAGTTTAAATAAAAGGGATTGTAGCTGTTGTTTAAACTGGTGATAGGATTATGTATTTGTTGGAAAAATATAAACAAACTGCAGGACAGTTTATTTTTCCTTGCATGAATGTTGATTTGACCACAGTTTGATATAGTAATGGGTAGATCAATTCAAAATATATTTCAAAGAACAATTTTATTTATTTGGTTTTTTTAAATGAAGCAGTATAAGTGTATAACTCAGTCAGGAAGATCTAGGCTGAATATTTACCTCTGACATTTACTGTATTACAGCAGGCAAGTCACTTAATTTCTGAATCTCAATTTCCTTCTCTGTAAAATGAAAACAACAATGTCAATAGTCCTTATCTCATATGTTTGCTGTGAAACTTGATTAAGATAAGGTAGTTTAATTTAGCAGTGATAGGTGCCCTTGATCTGAGACCCCCAGGCTAGTGACTTGCTTCAGTCCTTGACCTTTAACTTTGTGGTTTATGTGATTTCACTGATGGGACTGCCTAATTTCTGGAGAAGAGCAGATTCCCCAATTTTCAAGAGAAAAAAATGTAGATCTTGTCAACTGTGGGCTAGTGAGATTAATTTTGATTCCTGGAAAAATTCTAGAATATAACAAAATGGTTGTTGTGCATCTAGAAAAAGGTTGTGATTACAAACACCTAGCTTAGCTCCATCAAGAACAGATAAGATTTATGTTTTTACAGAGTTTCTGAGCTAGTTGATACAGATAATATTAAAGCTATAGTTTACCTAGATTTTAGAAAGATCTTTAATAAATTATTTCAGGTTCTTTTGAAGAATAGATGAAGAAATATGATCTCAATTATAATACAATTAGATGAAAACAGAATTTGTTGAGTGTCTGGACTGAATTCAAAGTGTGATTACGTTATTGAGACAGCTAGATGGCCCAGTGGACAGAGAGCTGGCCCTGGAGTCAGGAAAACCTGAGTTCAAATCTAGTCTCATATATTTACTAGCTATGGGACCTCAAGCAAGTCAATTAACTTCTGTGTTCCTCAGTTTCCTAAACTGCAAAATGATCATGGTAATAGTACTCATCTCATAATGTTGTGAGGATCAAATGAGATGTTTACTTATAAAGTGTTTAGCATAGTGCTTAACACATAGGAGGAACTATATAGTTATTCCTTCCTTTCACGATTTCTTTATCGTTCAGTGTCAATTTGACAAAAGGTTCTCAGGAGAATGGCTAGAGATGTGTATTTTGGCCCGTTGTTATTGAATATTTTTATCAATGAGTTAGAAAAAGATAGAGATGTTATGGTTATCAAATTTTCAGGTGACACAAAACTGAGAGTGACAGCATATTGGATGAAAGAGTGAGGCTCTAAAATGGTTTTGATAGCCTAGAGAATTAGAATGAATATAAAATGAAAATCAGGAAGGATGTGTCCTGACATATTTGGATCCGAAAATAAATTCTGTAAGTACAAGATGAGAGAGACATATTTAGACAACAGTTTGCCGGGAGAAGGTCTGGGGCAGCCAAAGAAAGAGTAATACCATTTTGAATTGATGTAAAGCTTCTAGGAGTAGGAAAGTAAAGGTACTGCTGTAGTCTGCCCTGGTGAGATCACATATGGATTATTGCATTCAGTTCTCAGTGCCATAGTTTAAGGAAGATATTTTTATTTCCATATAAAATATTTTATATTTTTATTACATATAATATAATTGATATATAATTTCATTATTTATTGTGAAGGGGCAGCCAAAGAAAGATTAATACTATTTTGAATTGATGTAAAACTTCTAGGAGTAGGAAAGTAGAGGTACTACTGTAGTCTACCCTGGTGAGATCACATATGGATTACTGCATTCAGTTCTCAGTGCCATAGTTTAAGAAAGATATTTTTATTTTCATATAAAATATTTTATATTTTTATTACATATAATATAAATTAATATATAATTAAATTAGTTATTGTGAAGGGGCAGCCAAAGAAAGATTAATACCATTTTGAATTGATGTAAAGCTTCTAGGAGTAGGAAAGTAAAGGTACTGCTATATTCTGCCCTGGTGAGACCACATACGGATTATTGTGTTCAGTCTCAGTGCCGAAGTTTAAGAAAGATATTTTTAGTTTTATATAAAATACTTTATATTTTTATTATCTATAATATAAATTAATAAATAATTAAATTATTTCATATCTTATAAATAATAATTAATTTAAAATATTTAATTAAATAATGAAGAGAAATAAAAATATTTTATATTTATATTATATACTTTAATGAAATACTTTAAAAAGCCTTTATTCTAGGTGATGCTAAGATGGAGCTAAAAATAGAGGCAGAAACCCAGCTGAACTCTCCCAATATTACTCTTGAAACAATTTTAAAATAACACCTCAAATCAAACTGTGGGGTGGCAGAGTCAACAAAATGTTAGGGCAAAGCATTTTGGCACCCCAGACAACTTAGGAGGTCAGTCGGAGAGTTCTATGACACCTGGTTGAGGAAGGCAAGGAGAACATGCAACACCCATGTTGGACTTTGGGGGAGGCTGTGAGTGGTGGTAGCTCAGGTCAGGGATGGTAAAGGTGGGACCAGGGGTCATACAACTGATGAGAAAGACATTAAGGGGATCCCTTGTTGGCCTTTGTTGTAAGACACAATCCTGGGTCACAGTGGGATCCTGGTTGCAGTTTCAAAGCAGAGAAGAACACTAGTGCTTGGGGTTGCAGGACAGCAGAGGACTTAGCCGCAAGGGATCAGGGGCTTTTCCTGGATAAAGAGTAGAACATAGGCCAGGAGAACAAGGATGGGATGCATTACTTTTGATGCACTGAAAAATTGCAGATGACCTGAACTGGCTCTGAAAACAATAGCATGAAAAAGTTGGGGAGGGAGTAGGGAGGGAGGGGAAAAGGAGGGGGAGGAAGGGGAAAAATTCTAAGATATATGGAAGTGAGTGTAGAACATTGATTAATGATTAGAGTAGAGTATGTTTTCTAATGATTAGAGTAGAGTAGAACATAGTAGTATATTGAAAACAAATATAATAATTTTTAAAAATAAGAACAAAACAAAGCAATGTCAAAAAGAATTTTTAAAAATACCAGAAAATGTGAAATCTCTCATTGGAAAAAAAAGCTGATATGGAAAATAGATAAAGGAGACATAATTTATTAAACTCCCTGAAAGCAATAATCAAAAAAGGTCCTCATGTTTCAAGAAATTATAATGAAAAACTGCCTCAATATCTTAGATCCAGAGGGCAGTATAGAAATTGAAAGAATCTTCTGATCACTGTCTTTTGGCAAAGACTTTTCAAAATTAAAACTGCAAGAAATATTATAGCAGATGTCAGAGCTCTGAGGTCAAAGAAAAAATACTGGAGACAGCCAGAAAGAAGCAATCTAAATATTGTGGAGCCACAGTCACGATTACACAAGATTCAACAGTTTCCACATTAAAGATATAGAGGACTTATAGTATGTTATTCTGGAAGGCAAAGCAGCTAGTATTACAACCAAGAATAATCTACTCAGCAAAACTGTGTATAATACTTGGGGCGGGGGAGGGAATGGATATTCAATGAAATAAAAGCCTTCTAAGAATTCCTCAAGATAAGATGAAAGGTCCCCAATTGATAAATGGTCAAAGGATATGAATAGGTAATTTTCAGAGGAAGAAAATAAGATATCTATAATCATAGGAAAAAATGCTCTAAATCACTTTTGATTAGAGCGATGCAAATCAAAACAACTCTGAGGTACCATATCATACCTATAAGATGGGCAAACATCGAACAGGAAAATGATAAATGTTGGAGAGGATGTGGGAGAGTTGGAACACTAATTCATTGTTGGTGGAGCTGTGAGCTCATCCAACCATTCTGGAGAGTGGTTTGTAACTATGCCCAAAGGGCTACAAAAATGAGCATACCTTTTGACCCAGCAATATCACTACTAGGACTGTATCCCCAAGAGATCATAAAAATGGGAAAGGGTCCCACCTGTACAAAAATATTTATAGCAGCTCTCTTTGTAGTTGCCAAAAACTGGAAATCGAGGGGATGCCTATCAATTGGGGAATGGTTGAATAAGTTGTGGTATACGAATGTAATTGAGTACTATTGCACCATAAGAAATGATGAACAAGAAGACTTCAGGGAGGCCTGGAAGGACTTATATGATCTGATGCTGAGCGAAAGGAGCAGAACCAGGAGAACTTTGTGCACAGCAACAACCACAGTGGGCAAGAGTTTTTTCTGGTATACTGGGAACTTCATAATAACTCAAGAACTTAAAAAAAAAATTCTCAATGGTTTTCTAAGACAAAATGCCTTCCACACTCAGAGAAAGAACTATGGAATTCATTCGAAGAATGTAGCAGATCATGTGTGTGTTTGTGTGTGTGTGTATGTATGTATTATGTTTTAATTTATTATATGATTTCTTCAATTTATTTTAGTTCGTCTACATAGCATGACAATAGTGAAAACATATTCAATAGGAAAGTATACGTAGATCCTATATAGAAATCTATATAGAATGTATAGAAAGTATACATAGATCCTATATAGAATGCCATCTTGGAGAGGGAAGTAGGTGGAGGGGGGGAAGGTGTGGGGGGGTAAAAATCTAAGGTTTATAGTAGAGATTATAGAACATTAAAAAAATAAATAAAATAATAAAAAAAGAGTTAAAAAAAGATAACATGAGAGGGGAATAGAAAATCTAATGTTCAAACACAAGGCTTAAGAGAAGCATAAAAAGACCAACATAAAAGAGAAAGTATAAGGGAATCAATAAGGTCAAATGATTTGCATTTCTATATGGCAAGATGATAGATCAAACTCCTAAGAAGTTGATCATTATTTTTTAAAATTTATTTATTTATTTTTAGTTTGAAACATTAATTTCCACAAGATTTTTGAGTTTCAAATTTTCTACCCATCTCTCCCCTCACCCCACCCCAAAACACCATGTATTTTGATTACCTATTCCCCTAATCTACCCTCCCTTCTATCACACCCCTCCCTTCATTTGTCTCCATCTTCTCTCTTTTCTTGTAGGGCAACCTAGATTTTTATACTCCATTACCTGTATTTCTTATTTCCCAGTTGCAAGTAAAAACAATTCTCAGCATTCATCCCTAAAACTTTGAGTTCCAACTTCTCTCTCTTTCTCCCTCCCCACTGAGGAAAGCAAGTAATTCAATATAGGATATATATGTGCAGTTATGCAAAAGACTTCCATAATAGTCATGTTTGTGAAAGACTCCTATCCTGCCCCTTATTTATTCTATTCTCTGTTTTGACCTTGGCCCTCCACAAAAGTGTTTGCTTCTAATTACTCCCTCCTCACATTTGCCCTCCCTTCCATCATCCTTCCCCCAACCTACTTATCTCCTTCTCCCCTACTTTCCTGTAGTGTAAGATAGATTTTCATATCAAATTGAGTGTGCATGTTGTTTTCTTCTTAAGTCAAATGTGATGAGAGTAAGTTTCACTTTTTCCCTCTCACCTCACCCTTTTTCCCTCTGTTGAAAAAGTTTTTTCTTGCCTCTTTTATGAGAGATGATCTGCCCCATTCCATTTCTTCTTTTCTCCTCCCAATAAATTCCTCCCTCACCCCTTAATTTTATTTTTTTAGCTATCATACCTTCCTATTCAACTCACCCTGTACCCTCTGTCTATGTATATATTTATAATACCACCAACTACACAAACGCTAGGAAAACTCTCAAGAGTACAAATATTCTCTTTCCACGTATGAATGTAAACAGTTCAAATTTGGTAAGTCCATTATGATTTCTATTTTCTTGTTCCTGTTTCATGATTCTCTTGAGTCTTGTGTTTGAAAGTCAGACTTTCTCTTCAGCTCTGGTCTTTTCATCAAGAATTCTTGAAAGGCCTCTATTTCATTAAATAGTCATTCAATTTTTTCAATTTCAATTTCAATGTTTCTTCCCCTGAAGTATTATACTCAGTTTTTCTGGGTAGGTGATTCTTTGTTTTAATCGTAGCTCCTTTGACTTCTGGAATATCATATTCCAAGTCCTGTGATTCCTTAATGATGAAGCTGCTAGATCTTGTGTTATCCTGATTGTATTCCCACAATACTGGAATTGTTTTTTTCTGGCTGGTTGAAATATTTTCTCCTTGATGTGGGAACTCTGGAATTTGGCTACAATATTCCTAGAAGTTTTTCTTTTTGATTCTCTTTCAGAAGGTGATTCTCTCAATATTTATTTTACCCTCTGGTTCTAGAATATCAGAGCAGTTTTCCTTGATAATTCCATGAAAGATAATGTATAGGCTCTTTTTTTGATCATGGCTTTCAGGTAGTCCCATAATTTTTAAATTGTCTCTTCTAGATCTATTTTCCAGGTCAGTGGTGTTTCCAACGCGATATTTCACATTGTTTTCTATTTTTTAATTCTTTTATTTTTTTTTTAATTTCTTGGTTTCTCATAAAATCATTAGTTTGCATCTGTTCCATTCTAATTTTTGAGGAACTATTTTCTTCAGTGAGCTTTTGAACCTTCTTTTCCATTTGGCAAATTCTGCTTTTTAAAGCATTCTTCTCCTCATTGGCTTTTCCAAACTCTTTTGCCATTTGAGTTAGTTTATTTTTAGAGGTGTTATTTTATTCAGCATTTTTGGGGTCTCCTTTAGCAGGTTGTTGACTCATTTTTTACGTTTTTCTTGCATTGCTCTCATTTCTCTTCTTAATTTTTCCTCCACCTCTCTTACTTGATTTTTAAAATCTTTTTTGAGCTATTCCATGGCCTGAGACCATTACATATTTATTTTGGAGGCTTTGGATGCAGAAGCCTTGGCTTTTAGATCTTCCTCTAATGATATGCCTTGTCCTTCCTCAAGTGAAAGGATGGAATAAACTACCTACCTCTTCACCAAGAAAGTAACCTTCTATATTCTTATCTTTTTTCCCTTTTGGGGGCCTTTTCCCAGCTAGTTACTTAACTTTTGAGTCCTTTGTCAAGAGGAGGGTAAACTATAAGGACATGTATGTTCTCACTTTCTCCAAAGGAACACAATCAAGAGAGAGTATTTTTTTTCCTTTCCTTACCTGTGCTCTTACCTGGGAGCAGCCACAAGCTTTTCTACCCAGGATGTGTATGTAGAATTCCCTCTCCAGAGACTCCACCAGCTCTACCAGCCAATGCTCCTCCTCACCCCAGGACCACCACTCAAGGCTTGGACCCACATAAACTGCTCCATTCCCCCAGGGTTTTAGTCTGAGGGCTCTACAAGTGGACACTTCCACTTTCTGGGGCTGCCTGGGCCCAGGCTAGGGCAGGACCCTGCTCCCTTTTCACCCAGGTGATAAAGTTTTCTCACTGACCTTTGAAGCTCTCTTTCATGTTTGTGGGGTGAAAGATCTGGGAACTGCAGCAGCTACCTGGGATTCTGTACCCTAAAGCCTGCTCCTGTCCTGTCTCTGCCATGCTGCCAAGGCTGGGCTGTGCTTGCCTCTGAGTCTGGTGCCATAGACCTTTCCTGTCAGCCTTCCAGGCTCTTTTGGGCTGGAAATCTCTTTCACTCTGTCATTTTATGGCTTCTGCTGCTCTAGAATTTGGCTAGTCATTTTTTACAGGTATTTTATGGGTTGTGGGGGGAGAACTTCTACAGGTCCATCCTTCTACTCTACCATCTTGCCTCCACCCCTCTGAACTTCATCTTAAAAAGAGTGTAGGACAGCTAGGTGGCCCAGTGTATAAACTCCTGGCCTGGAGTCAAGAACACCTGAGTTCAGATGTGGCCTCAGACAGCTATGTGACACTGGGCAAGTTACTTAACCTTGTTGGCCCCAGTTCCCTCATCTGTAATGATGTAATGTAATGTAATCCCTCAACAGCTAGAGAAGGAAATAGCAAACTACTTTAGTACCTTTGCCAAGAAAGCCCCATATGGGATCACAAAAAATCAGACATGACCAAACAGCAGCAGATGGAATCTACATAGGTGGGGGAACGGAAGGGAGTTGATTATGTTTGGATGATCTCAAAAAACGAAGCTGTGAGAAAGAGGGATGCACTGGGAGATGGGGGAAAGAGAGTGGAAGAACAGGGAAAGTTATCTCACATCAAACAAACACTCAAGGAAGAGTTATAAGGTGAGGGGTAAGAGGCAACAGGTGAACCTCACTCTCCCTGGAACTGGCTCAAAGAAGGAAGAATAAATAGACATACTTAATTGAGTATAGAAATCCATCTTACCAAACAGCAAGTAGGAAGGGAAAAGGATAAGAGAAAGTGGGAGGGCAATTAAATGAAGGATGAATTAAGAGTGACAGTGGTCAGAAGCAAAATAAGACTTTTGAGAAGAGAAAGGATAAACAGAAGAAAATAGGATGGAGAGAAATGCACAGTTAATAATTATAATTATGAACATGAATGGAATAAAATGGATAGCAGAAAGGATTAGAAAGCAAAATCCAACAATACATTGTTTACCAGAGCAACATGTGAAACTGAGACATGCATAAGGCGTTAAAATAAGGGGCCTGAACAGAATCTATTACGCTTCAAATGAAATGAAAAAAAGCAGGGTTAACAATCATCATCTCAGACAAAGCAAAAACAAAAATAGACCTAATTAGAAGAGAGAATAAGAGAAACTATTTTGCTAAAAGGTTGTCCTTCACTCTCAAAGAGGACCAACACAGCATCACTATGTTGGGATCAAGGTAGAGTGTGTCCAACTGTGACTGATCAATATGAGCTCAGAACTAATCTTTACCATAGACTGAGCAGAAATAGTCCGTATCTTCAGTGAAGATGGAGAGGAGATATCTCTAAATTTGTGCATCTCAGATTTCTTTTCAATACTGCAATTCTGCTTCATTCATAGAGCACAGCACCTACTTTGATGCAGGCATGCCACGCTGTGCAATCATTTACCAGTGTCTTCCCTTGTCATGCAATCAATCCCAAAGTTCTTCAGAGAGACCCTGAGAGTATCCTTGTGTTACTGCTTCTTTTTCTTTGTTATGTGAGTGCCTACTTTGCATGAGTTCTCATAAAATAATCATTTAGGCAAACTTATGTTTGGTATTTGAACAAAAAGGTCAACACATTGGAGTTGCCTTCACTGCCATAGAGTTTGAAAGTTTTTCAGTTCAGCTTGAGTAAGGATTTCAGGGTCTAGTACGTTATCTTGCCAGGTGACCTTCAGAATCTTCTTATGACAATTCAAATGGAAGCAATTCAGTTTCCTGGCATGGTACTGGTACATTGTCCAGGTTTCACAGGCATGCAACAATAAGGTCAGCAAAACAGCTCTATAGACTTTCAATCTGGTGGTCAAGCTAATTCCTTTTCTTTCCCACTTTTTTCAAAGACTTCCAAATATTGAGCTAGCTCTGGCAATGCATGCGTCAACCTCATGATCTGGATAGTATAATGCCAAGGTAAATGAACCTATCCACAGTATTCAAAATTTCTCCATTTGCTGAAACTAATGGTTCCACCTATGGTTGGTGTGATGCTGCCTGTCGAAGAACTTGTGTTTTCATGGTGTTAATTGTTAGGCCAAAGTTAGAACAAGTGGCAGAAATTATTCCAGTTGTCGCAGCTCAGTTTCAGAGGGTGTACTGAGTGTACAGTCATCTGAGAACAAAACAGCCTGCACCAACTAAATCTTCACCTAGTGACAATGAAGTAATAGCAAAAAATTTTACAACAACCTTCACTGAAAAGGCCCTCATTTCTCAAATATATAGGGAACTGAGTCAAATTTATAAAAAATAGGCCATTCCCCAATTCACAAATGATAAAAAAGGCAGTTTTCAGAAGAAGAAATAAATACCACCTATAGTCATATAAAAACTACTCTAAACCACTATTAACCACATAAATACAAATTAAAATAACCCTGACGTAATACCTCATATCTATCGGAAATGGGAAATACTGGAAAAAATAGGGAAAATATGTTCCCTAATGAATTGTGTGTAGAGTCATGAACTGATTCATTCTGGAGAAAAACTTAATCTATGCTCAAAGGGCTGTAATAATAGTACTACTAGGCTGGTACCCCAAAAAGATCAAAGAGGAAGCAAAAAGGACTTATACGTACAAAATATTTATAGCAGCTCATTTTGTGGTGGCAAAAATTAGAAATTGAGGGGATGCCCATTAATTGGGAAATAATCGAACAAGTTGTAGTATATGATTGTATGGCATACCATTGTGTTTTAAGAAATGAGCAAGATGGTTTAAAAAAACTGGAAAGACTTATATGAACTGATGCAAGGTGACATGAGCAGAACCAGATTGTTATACACAGTATAACAACATTGTGATATAATCAACTATGAAAGACTTAAACCTCTGATCAATACAGGGATCCAAGGAGGTTCTGAAGCCTCATGATGAAAAATGCTTTGCACCTGCAGAAGGAGAGATGATGAACTCTGAGTGCAAATTGAAGTATAATTTTTCACTTTATTTTTCTTGCTTTTTTCAAATATGGCTAATCTAAAAATATTTTTTGTATGATTTCACATGTTTAATTGATAATATACTGCTTGCCTTCCCAGTGGATGGGGGTGAGGCTAGAGGGAGGAAGAAAATTTGCAACTCAAAATTTTTTGAAAATGTTTAAAATAAATTAATAATAATTTTTAAAAGGAAAAAAGGACATAAATAAGTTGGTCAATATCCAGAAGAAGGGAAACAGCATGATCAATGGACAAATGTGTCATTTTAGAATTAACTGACAGAACTAGGCATGTTCAGTCTGGAGGAGAAATGATTCATGGGTGACATAATAGATGTCTTGAAGTACTTGAATGGCAACCATGAGAAAGATAGATTCTATTTGTTCTATTTAGCTCCATGGAACAAAACTAAGCAGGCAGAATAAATAAAAGCTACAAAGAGGTAAATTTAGGCATGATATTAGGAAAGGAACTTCCTCAACAAATAGGGCTTTCCCAAAATGAAATGGGCTTCCCAGGGAAAGGGTAGGTTCCTGTTTATTTGAAATCTTCAAGCAGAAGTTGGATGATCACTGTTGGGTGCACTATAGTGAGAATGTAACTTGGACTAAATGAATATTAAAATACTTTCTAATTCTAAAATGCTGTGACTCTGTGACTTTACGACTTGGATTCAAGATTCCAATCCTGACTCGGCTACTCCTAATTCCACACAAATGTCATCATAATACAGTAAACACAGGTTGCCTTATCTGTCCTGTGTTTTTGCACTTATTATCTCCCCCTGCTAAATCTTAGGGCAGATTCTTGCAAATATTAGATGTCCCATACGTATTTGTTTGATATATTAAAATGAATGAATAATAAAACATTATGCAGTCAAATGACTGTTTCTGAAAATGATGAATTCGAAATAAATAACCTCATCCCACTATTGCCAGGAGAGTAATTCAAGGTGACAGAGAAGTTGACAGAGAAATCCTACCAGCTCATGTGAATGAGTATGGAACAGAACTGGTGAGACTTTTCTGGGTTTCTATGACAAATCATTAGAGGAAAGGTGAAGTTTCCTTTTAGTTTAGTGTTAAGTTTCTCCTCTGATTTAATGCTATCTTTCCTTCTTTTCTAATATTTCAACACATTTAAAATGCTTTCTTTACCTCAAGTCAAGACTTTTACAATAGCCTTCTGGTTATTTTCCTCTCCCAAGTCTCTCCTCAATAAAAACATCTTCCACTCAGTTTTCAAAATCAACTTTAAAGTACAGATCTGACCATATCATTCTCTTACCAAATTATCTTTAAGGACACTCGTCTCATAGATCAAATACAAAATACTCTGCTGAGTTTTGAAGAACCTTCCTAATCTGGCCAACTTCCTATCCTTCCGTTCTTCTCATTATAGTCCCCTCTACATGCTTCCATCTACAATTCAATGACACCCTCCATCTTGTTGCTCCTTGCCCAAAACACCCCATCTTTGACCCTGTTCGTTATCACACAGAGAACTATGATGTGGCTGGCCCTCAGGTCTGGAATGCTTTCCCTCTCCTTATTTCTGCTTCATGGTTTCCCTAGCTTCCTTCTAATCCTAGCTAAAATCCTACATTCTACAAGAAGCATATCCTTCCATGCTTAATGATTTTAAGCGCCCCCCACAACTTCTCCAGTATGTATTGTGTTTATACAGCATCATTTTCATGTTGTCTCCCTCATTTAATCTACAATCTCCTTGACAGCAAAGGCTGCTTTTTGGTGTTGATTGCCTTTGTATCTCCAGTGCTGAGCACAATGTTTATCACAAATATTTAATAAATGCTTGTTGACTTGATTCTTTTTCCCAAGGAACTATGACATAGAAATAGAAAATTAGATCCATATTAATAAAGAAAAGAACAGAAATTGGGTCAGTGATTTCATTAATACAAAGATTTCTTAGATAAGGAAACTGCTATCAGTATGGACTGGCACCCACTCCCTAAGGGTTGCATAGAGTAGTAAATTTGACTTTCTTAGGTTCACAAAGCCTTTATGGATCTGAGGTGGAACTTGAACAGATGTTCCTGGCTCTGATTCCAGCTTTATCCACAGTACATCACTATCTAGGTCACTGAAAAATAGAAAATAATATTACATTGATTAGAGAGAACATTTATTCAAGTACTCAAGAGTCTGTGACTTCAGTGCTGAGGGTATTAACTCTAATTAATGTTGCACTTTCTATAACTTAGTAGAGACTTTTTAGAGCTATTATAATATTAAAATTCATCACTCTGTGCCTAAATTCATGATGACTCTTTCCTAATGTAACTAGTCTAATCCCTAAAGAACAGATATCTATCACAGATTTCCTATAATGAAGCTGTACTCTGATTTTTCATCAAAGGGTAAAAGTGACTTAGGGTTTTGAAGGTTTAGACTGTATGGATCTATTCTCATATAGTCAACCAGATTGGAAATGTTTCAGGTGGGAGTCTGATGATGACTAGGAAAAATATTTGATTTAATGTCGCAGAATCCTTATTATATATAGGAAAATACATATTCATTGTCTCTCCCCAGCCTCTAAATAATACTTAATGTCTAAATTAGAATATTGAAACTCTTGATTTCAAAAATCTCCAGGAAAAGAGACCCATCAAATCTCCTTTAATATCTTACTCTCATTGCTTTAGCATCCAATACAATTCAAGGCATATTATTGTGATAATAGTGGAAAGTAAGAAGGTGATTCTGGGGCAAGGTTAAAAGACTACATTGCAAAGATGAGGAGAGAAGGGAAGTATAGGAAAGAAGAAGCTTATACAAAAATGAGAGGAGACATAAGTATAGAGCTGAGGGGAGAAGAGGAAAAGAGGAGAGATAAAGTGAGTCCACTGATGAACATAAAGGTCACAGTTCTTATTGAGATCCTTACTGTTGCCATCTATAGATTTCCAGTTCATTATCTATCCTTCCCAATACATGTAGTACAAGGTCTTCTTTCCTACTCTAGCCCTGCCTCCTTAGAACATTGTGTTCCCACAGTTTCTCAGTCTCCTTAATTCCAAAGACCTTTGACTGGGAGTAGAGAACCTGCAAAAAAATTGGATTTGTCCTGTGAGGTTTAAATTCAGTTAAAGGGCCATACTTGAGGACCTAGAGGGACACATGTGGCCTTAAAGCTGCAGATTCCCCACCCCTGCTTTTGACACTAAGCTACCTCAACTACTCGTGGGGATAATCATACCTTACTCACACTTTTCCCCTTCCAACCACAGGCATCTGCTTAACTGAATTTGCTCAGGGTGCCAGAGCTCATCGTTATGGCTTTACGAGCCTTATTCTCATCCATCCCATAAATAAATGGAGTAGGTCCACTGGCAGCATGCAAAGATACTTTAGTTCACAGAATGAGATCTGGAATAGACCTTTGAGGTCAACTATTTCAGTCCTTATATTGTATTAATTTATTTATTTAACTTTTTTACATTCATTTTCACAAAATTTTGGGTTCCAAATTTTCTCCCCTTTTATCCCCTCCCCCCACCCCAATACCCCAAGCATTCTAATTTTCCCTATCACCAATCTGCCCTCTCTTCTATCATCCCTCCCTTCTCTTGTCTCCATCTTCTCTTATGTCCTGTAGGGCCAGATGACTTTCTATTCCTCATTAACTGCATGTCTTATTTCCTAGTAGCAAGAACAATACTCAACAGTTGTTCCTATAACTTTGAGTTCCAAATTCTCCCCATCCCTCCCTCCCCACCCATTCCCTTTGGGAAGGCAGGCAATTCAATATAAGCCATATCTGTGTAGTTCTGCAAATGACTTCAATAATAGTCGTGTTGTGTAAGACTAACTGTATTTCCCTCCATCCTATCCTGCCCCCCATTGTTTCTATTCTGCCTTTTGATCCTGTCCCTCTCCAAGAGTGTTGACTTCAAATTGCTCCCTCCTTCCATTGCCCTCCCTTCCATCATCCGCCCCCACCCTGCTTATCTCCTTCTCCCCGACTTTCCTGTATTGTAAGATAGGTTTTCATACCAAAATGAGTGTGCATTTATTCTTTCCTTTAGTCGAATGTGATGAGGGTAAACTTCATGTTTTTTTCTCAGCTCTCCTCTTTTTCTCTCCACTAAAAAGTCTCCTGCTTTCCTCTTGAATGACAGATACTTTACCCCATTCCATTTTACCCTCTCTCCTCCCACTACATTTCTCTCTCACCATTTACCTTAATTTCTTTTAAGATATGGTCCCATCCTATTCAATTCACTCTGTGCTCTCTGTCTCTGTGTGTGTGTGCACGCACATGTGTACATGTGTGTGTGCATGTGTGTGTATGTGTGTGTGTGTGTGGTCCCACCAACTACCCAGATACTGAAAAGTTTTAAGAGTTACAAATATTGTCTTTCCATGTAGGAATGTAAACAGTTCACCTTTGGTAAGTCCCTTATGCAGAGACCTTCAGTAATGGAGCAGAGCTCCTGTCTGCTGTGGGAGTTCCGGGCCACCACCACTGCCTGTGCCGCTACCTCTGCTACTGCCTCCCGAGGGGGCCCGAGTCACGGAGACACCCTGCTCCCCTCTCAGCCAGCCCAGAAGTCTCTCTCACTGACCTGTAGCGCCTGTGGGTGGAGGGAGCTTCGCAGCCACCCGGAGATTCCATCCCTGAAGCCTGCTCAGATCTGCTCCTCTGGGGCCGCATGGCCAGGGCAGTGCAGGGGTGGGCTCCACTGTCCAGTGCGCAAGGGACCTTTGGGGTCAGTTTTTCAGGGCTGTCTGGAATGGAAATCTCCTCCACTGCATTCCTGCTTGGGCTTGCACTGCTCCAGAATTTGTGGGGAGTTCTTTTTACAGGAAATTTATGGGCTGTGGGTTCGTAGCTAGCATACGTGAGTCTTTCTACTCCACCATCTTGGCTCTCCCCCCAGTCCTTATACTGTATAGATGAAGGAATTAAGGTAAACATAAGTAACTTGCTCAAAGTCATCCAAATAATAAAGCGTCAGATACAGGATTTGAACTTAGGTCCTCTAACTTCTCATCTTGCATTCTTTCTAGGATGCCATCTCTCCAAGTACTATGCAAATTATTATTGCCAATTAATAATATCAATATCATTATTAATAATAGCATAACTAACATTTATATCATCCCTTATGCACATATCAATTATGCCTCATAGTAAATCTGTGAGTAATATGCCAGAGACTCTATAGCCTCATGAGGCTCAAAAGGGTTGAATGACTTGCCCATAGTCACAATGTTATCAAGAATAAGAATGAAGACTTGAACCCAGATCTTCCTGATTCCATGCCCAGTACTCTATCTAACATACCATGCTATTCCTTCAGCTAGAAGACCCAATGTGTAGAGCACTGGGCCTGGAGTCAGGAATAATTAAGTTTAAAGTCAGACACTTAGTAGCTACATGACCTTGGGCATCTCATTTAAGCTGTTTACCTCAGTTTCTCTATCTATAAAATGGGGATAATAATAGCACCTACCCAACAGGGTTGTTGTGAAGATCAATTGAGATAATGTTTGTAAGGAGCTGAGTACATGGCTGACATATGGTAATGCCATATAAATGTTACCTATAATTATAATTGCTGCTGCCACCAATGTCAACTTTATGAGTAGCCAGTAAACTTGGAAGTACACATTGCTGGTTACATCTTGAAATTCCCCACATAGACTTTGCTTCTGTTAGTTTCTGGTTTTGTTGTCTACTAAAACGCAATGGGAAAATGACCCTTTGTCCTGGCCTGGTCTGGCCTGGCCCCCAATGACTGGTAACGATTGACATGGAGTTTAAACCCTGGCAGCTACCTGAGACAGGGAAGATCAAAGTCAGAGTTCTTGCAGAGGGTTGGGTTTTCCAATGAGGAGTTTTGAGCCAGAAGATGAATAGTGTAGGTTCAGTCAAGGGCTCTTGGAACAAGCAGAGGTACTCTTCAGTGAATGAGCCCAAGAAAAGATCAATGGAGAGATTTCAAAGTAGTTCAGGTCACAGCAGATGAGGCCCAAGAACAGGAGATTTAAATAAAGGGACATAGCAAAAAGGCTGATTCGCGTCCTTTCATCCTAGTCCAATTTATCCAGGAAATGCTAATAAACAGGATTATGAAATAGCTAGAATGAGACTGTGAGGCACGGTAGTAATGAAGGTTTTAGCTGGCTTACCTAGCTGATAGCAATAACCATTTAGGCTGAAGAAAGACTGTTGAAGTCGTTTTTTCCCTCATTACAACATGAAGCATGGCAGTTGCTAGTACTTTCAATATATATATTGAAATATATATGTATATGCATATATAATAAAATAATATATAATAATTTATATATAATAAATATATATGTCTATATGCATGTATATATGTATGTATACATGTATATATAGTGATTATAACATATTTCAATGTAATTTTATATGGCAGTCTTATAATCAGGAAATCGAATGCCACTAAGAGCATTGGATTTGGAGTCAGACGTGGTGGGTTTGAAATGGGATGGCACGTTCGGTGGACTGAATGATAACTATGTGGCTTGTCTGTTGTCTTTAAATGATATTTCTTGCTCTTTATGTCCTATGTATTCGATTTTGAAATGTGATCATGCTTTTTTATATTATCCAATTTTAAGGAACAATCAATGAGGAAACTTCTTTTATTGATTCAAATAAACATCTGATCCTCAACATAAAATCTTAAGAGATTTTCCTGGGAGGGAGGGAGAGACAGACAGACAGAAAGACAAAGACAGAGGAAAAAGGAGATAGAGACAGAGAAAGAAAGAGACAGATACAGGTGTAGCTGATATATAAATTAATGTGTATACATATATTTACATAAAAACATATACACATAAATATATAACATGTGTGCATTTAGATGGATACATATATATGTATGCAAGCATATATATACACAAATGTGTGCATGTGTGTCTCTATAGATACAATTATACATGTATATATACATCTATATACATATGAGTACTTCTACATCTATATACACATGAGTACTTATATGAATAAATAATTTCTAATATTTTAATATATTAAGATATCATATGTATCAGGGGTAGCACTTGAACCCAGATCTTTTTAACTCTGAGATCAGAGGTCTATTTACTACACCATGATGCTCATGCTTATTGCATGTAATTCAATTGTGGATTCCATGTTTTAGGTACCTGCAAGGAACTACAGTAATACTTGAGAGAGAAGTAATAAGGACATGAATTAAAGTGCTTCAATAGTCCCACAAAAATCACCTGTGACTATCTTATAGACAAATTTATAATACCTTTTAGTCTAACATACCCCTGCATATTGCTATTTAATTTTCAGTAAATGAAAGTTCTTACTAGAGAAGAGATATAGAGGAATATGTCACCATGTTGAAGCAAGACCTAGATAAGGCAAGGTAACTGATGACACCATGGCAACACAACTTTCATTGTTTTCATTGTCAGTATTGACTTACAGATCAATGGTGACAGAGGGTACATATACCAGGATGTAGAGGCATGAAGGTATAAAAATGGGGGAGACAGGAAGACAGAGTCATTCTGGAATTTCTTCTCTAGATTCCAGCTTTCTTAGGTCCTCTATTAGGAACATTCCTGGTGGTAAGGAAAATCTAGACTTATTCTTCCAAATAAAAGTGGTTCTGGGAAGATCCAGCTAAGTCCAAATAGATCTCAAGACCTCACTAAGCATCATGGAAAGAAAAGGGTGAGTAACCACTCTAAGTCTTCAGTTTTATGATTCAGTTTTGAGATGTTATGCCCATCACCAGTAGTTTGACAAGTTTTATAGTTTCCTACTATCCATTCACAATGAAATCACAGGAGTAAAACTCAGTGTGATCACTGAGGAAGAGAGGTTTATGTCAAAGAAGTACTTTGTTAAGCAGCTACAATGTGAAGACAGAGAAAGATTCCAGCCAGAACTTAGTTTCGGCCTTATTAAAAGATGAATCCAAGAAATGACTGGAATGTGATGGCTGTTTTACAAGTGACTGATGCTTTTGCTTTTACTATGTATTTATTAATCTTATTGAACCATGTTTTTAAATTATGTACTTAAGTTAAGGTGAGCACAGTGAGTAACATGATGACAGGGATTGGAAGGGATGAGAACAAGTAGGGTGGGAAACAAACCAGAGTTTGAATGATTCATATATATTCTTATAAAAGAATCTAGGGCCTGTTTGTGGCATGGTTTTGGAGGATAGAGGATAGAGTGCTGAGTGATTGACAGCCATGTGCCCTGTAGTCCCTGATTGCTGGTAGGATTTAAACAGCTACCTTTGTCTACTATAGTTAAAAAATTAAATTTTATTTCTTTAGGGACAACACAGAGGGCCTCTAGGTGGCACAGTGGAGAGAGTGCTAGGCCTGGATTCAGGAAGGCATCCTCCTGAGTTTAAATCTGTGACCTTGCTGTATAACCCTGGGCAAGTCACTTAAACCTACTTAGCTCAGTTCCTCATCTATAAAGTGAGGAGGAGAAGGAAATGGAAAGCTCTTCCAGTATCTTTGCCAAGAAAACCCCAGATGGGGAAGAATCGGACAGGACTGAAAGGACTCAGAATCAAAAAATGACAAAAAATATTTTAGCCTATTTAGATTTTTTTTTGCATCTTTACTATTTCTTTCAATATATTACTATCTCTCCTTGCTTTGAGTCTACAATCTGCAAAATTAATTATAATCCTTTTTTTGAAGTGTCTAAGACATTAAGAAAAATGTTAAGCCATAGAAGGTGAGGACAGCTTCCCTTCAGCATGAATTTAGTTGTCAAAGTCATTGATAATGGCTAAAAGTTCACCCTCAGTTGAAGAAAGGAGTCAAATTGCAACTTAGTGGAACTATGCATGGATCGAATATGGAAGCCTTGTTCTAAGAATTACGACAATGTGAAAGCAGTGATGTGCCAATAGCTTTAAGAGGTTTGAGAGAATAATTGGGACGACCTGAGAATAATTATTATCAGGGAAGAAGTAGAAAACATAAAAAAGAATGAAAATGTTGGAGTGAAAGATATGACAAAGAATCAGGGATGTCGGTAGGAAAGGCTATCAAAGACTCAGGGACCACAATATTTGTAAAGTCTTCCCTTGTTCCCCTTCCACTCACCTTTGCTAGTTAACAACAGTTAGCTTTATAATTTCTCAAATTTTCTTACATGTATCAGTATACATTTTTTATTTATCCAATGGAATATAAGGTCCTACAGAGCATGGACTGTTTTATTTGTCTTAGGATTCTTCTTCATCAGAGACAGAAAGAAAATGGAATAGAATGAGAGGGATATGTGGAGAAATGTTGAGAGAGGAAAGAAATTGAAGGACTTCCCATTAGATGTCTTGAATTCTACAAAGTCATTGATGAGCTTAGCCATTGAGAATAGTAAAAACTGGAGTTGAAAGTTTGTGGAGATAAAAATATTTAAATAGCTGCTGCTATAAATATAATAGGGAGTAAATGAAAAGCTGATTGGAAGGACCTGAGATGGAGAGCTTGAAGAGAAATTATAAGCTATCATGCCAACCACCCTCATTAATAGATGAGGAGTCTAGGGCCCCCCAAAATTAATTATGTTGATTAAAGTTACTAAGTGAAGGGACTGAGGGTATTGGGCCAGCAAGTGGTCCGATCTTGTGAGAGAAGTAATAAGGATATGAATTAAAGAGCTTCACTGGTGCCGCAAAATACTACAAAATAATCAAAGAAAGACCCCCTAATACCTTGAGTAGATAGTTATGGAGGATTTACAGAATGACAAAATAGAAGAATTACATAAGAAAAAAGTATGGAGGGAGCTGAAATGTGTGTTAATGTCACCCTTGTGACAATACTGATTCATCAATATCGTGAGCTACTGAAATAATGAAGAGAGGTAGAGGCAAGAAAGGAGGAGCTAGACTGACAATCTCCATCTGTTTTCAAGAGAGTGTTTATTGCTTCACTCAGTAAATTTGTCTGGCTTTTATTTTCTGTATCAGAATAGAAGAGAGTTCTGGAGAAGTGCTCAGAGGCCATGAAAAGAGCAGACAATATGTTTAGAATGTGCTTGGGATTCTTGGAAGTCCCTAAGGAAACCAACACTTTGAAGATTCATATTTCATGTAAAAGTTTCAAAGGCCAAATCCAGCCTCCTCATAAGCAATTCAGCCCCTAAATTGTCAATGGGAAATATCAAAGAAAGCTCTTTCCACTTCAAAGCACTAAACAAGGTGACCTATTAGAAAGAAATACATTCAACACTCCTTCATCTAAGGCAAAACCATGCCCCTTTGAACAAGAACATTACTATTTTGTGCATCAATAAAAGAGGCAAAGTATAAATCTCTTTTTGTTGCAAAACTACCCAGGGAAAATCAGAGTCAATACACAAGGATTTTTGTAGTAATTGGGATGCAACAATAGAAAGTTCATAAAAATGTTAGCAGCTAAGATGGAAAGAAGAGCTGAAAGTGCAGTGGGATTTAATGTCCTTACGTGCCCGAGCCAGACTTCCTCTCAGAGCAGTGTAGTATACAACTAGGGTTACTCAAAAACACTCCCAGTAAAAAAGCAAGCAAATCATTAATAAGAATCTCCCCTCCCTTCCAAAAGGAGAAACTTGCACCTAAATGCCTGAATGGGCTCAAAACTAGAGGTGTACCAAGAGGGATGGGACTGATACTAAGTGGCTCCTTCAGCGGCCACAACCTCTGATTCTCCTGTGCCCCCCAATACTGGGAGTTGAGTCAAAGATGATGGGTGATTGATCCAGGACAAGCTACCCATTCTGTGCTTTATAAGGAGTCAGGAGAGATAGCTCCTGACTCCATTTCAAGTGACTTTTTGTTGGGACAAAGCTCTTGCATGTTTTTTTCAGTAAGAAGGGAAAGAAATATCAAACCATTTCCCCCCTCAGCCAGGTCAACTGCACACACATGGCAGTAAGAATGTATACTTGCTTGTAAACATGGACAGCTCCATCACCCTTGTTATGCTTAGAATTAAGGATTAAGGAGGCTATCTATTCCACTCCTTGACCTCACTGTGATATGGCTTCTTGGGTACTATATCAGTACTTGGGGAGGCTCTATCAATCTTTAAAGGCATTGAGCATGGATTTGATGATAGATTGTTGTCCAAGAACAAATCTAGCTAAAATTGGAGAAGCACATACTGCTTCTAAAGGTTGAACCATCATCATCCCAGTCATTCAGCCTAGTAGTCTCAGAGGTATTTTTATTTCTTTCCTCTCCATCTTATCTTATCGTTTTCCAAGTACCATTAATTCTACTTCTGCAGCATTTCTTATTCACTCAGTTCCAATTCCAACAACCCTATGTTAAGGCTTCACTATCTTGTGTATGGATTATGATAATGGCCCTTCAAATGGCCTTCTTAAATCTAGTATATTTAATCTCCAATCTTTCATTCAAACTATTCTGCAAGTAAAGATGCTTGTAATAATAATGATATGATCATGAAAATGATAAAGATAATAATAATAGTATTTATATAGTACTTTGCAAACAGCTCATTTTTCCTCACAGCAACCATACCATGTAGGTACTGTTAATAATCTCATTTCATAGATTAGTATACTAAAGCAAACAGAGGCTAAGTGACTTGTCAAGGATCACATAAAATCACATTATTATCTATTTAAGACCATATTTGAATTCAAGTGTTTCTGACAATAAACTCAATGCTCTAACTGCTGGGCCACTTAGCTGCCCTCAACTAATATTTTCAACCTTTGCAAGTTGTTTATTCAACATTTTCCAGTGGTTTCCCCACTGGCTACTAAATTGAATGTAAGTTTGTGATTCATTCTATTATGCATTCCTATGCCTTTTTTGTAATTTGAGTATTACTATACAAATAAATAGATGGAGCAGATATAGAAACTATTTTCTTTTCTATCCTTTCTTTACTTTGCAGATAGGGACACTGATTTTTGGACTGAAGCTACAGCAACTGTTTGTACTTCTGTCTTTTCATCTTCCCAGCTGTGGTTGCTGCTGTTTTTGCTTGCTGATAAAGAAATTACTCCACCTCTGTTCCTTGTCATACAGATCTATCTGTGTGTCTCTAGTGTATTTAGGAATTACTGTATTTGAACTACCAGCCTCTATGGTACTCTGTGTTGTACCTTTTTTGACTTTTCTTTCCTCTCTGTCCCTCTTCAACTCTCTATATAGCAACACTTTAGGTCCCTAGCAATCCATTTCCCCCCTTAAATATCTACATTAATTCAGAAAGGTGCAATGGATAGAGTATTGGAGTCAGAAACATGTAAGATTAAATCCTTCTAAGACTAATCTTCTAAGGCAACTTTAGGCAAATCACTTAACCTATCTAGATTTCAGTTTTATGTGAAAAAACAAAGGGTTAGCATGCATTAATCTCTTAGGATTCTTTCAACTTGAAACCTGTAATCCTATGAACCTATAATTCTTCCATTTAGGTCGAGTTGCACTTCAATAGATATGCTACCATTAAGACCAGAATTAATAATAATGCCTAAAACTGTAAAAAATCATAGAACAGCAAAGATCTAAAACCAGAAGGAGACTCAGGCTATTTGGGATACCATGCTCATTTTATAAATGAAGAAACTGAGGCCCAGGAACTTTAAGTGACTTAGGTAATATTAACAGGGAGTAAGCAGAGGAACCAGAATTCAGCCCTAGGTCCTTTGACTATAAATCCAACTCTCCACTACACCATACTTCCTTAAATCTAAGTAGATCAGTAACTTGCTACAACCTCCCTCTTCTAAAATGGGATTTAGGCACTCCAATTCCTTCACATGCAATGGATGTTTGTATTACATAGAGAAATCTCACCACCTGTCAACTTCCTATCAGGCACAGAAGACATTTTGGCAGCAAACTACATATTTGTTTGGAGCCAACTTTTCATTTTGCCTCCCTCTCTGGGAACTCCCCTCTGTAATCTATTCATGAGAAAGCTAAATTACTTCCCAAAAATGTGTTCTGATCTATCTTGCCCTACAGGAAAATAGAAGGGAGGAGGATGGAAGAAGGGGGGGGTGATAGAAGGGAGGCAGAGTGGGGTGATTGGGGTGCATGCTGTCCTGGAGGGAGGGGAGAGATGGGGAGAAAATGTGGAATTCAAAATCTTGTGGAAATGAATGTTGAAAACTGAAAATAAATTATATTAAATCGAAGCAAACATATTTTGCAAAGCCACTTATTAGAAACACATCTTTTGTGACGAGGTATACCTGAATTTAAGGAAAATTTCCTTATTCATTTAAAATCAGGAAACAAAACTCAGCAGCCCAAACTTTTCACAAGGATAAGCATGCTGACATCATTCGATAATGATACTTAGGAATGCTATTGTACTTGACTCAGACCAAACTTAGACTAGACAAATGCTATTCAGGGTTCTTGATTCTATAGCATATCATAGTAATGTGGTCAGAACCATTATTCATTATTCAGTCTCCTACAGAATGCTCCATTGTCCCTTTCATCTATCAAAGAGCTTTTAATATTTCAATGCTTCACCATCAGGGATCCATGATGTCATTGCACTGGATACTCCCTCCATTGACACAGAACACAAACTCTTGCTAGCAAGTCAAGTCAATAAGAATGTAATAAAACACCTACTATATGACAAGTACATGCTAAGCACTGAAGATATAAAGAAAGGCAAAAAAAGAACTGACAGCCTAATGGAGATGACAACATGCAAACTGTACAGATTGGCAACTATCTGCAACTTACGTTGTTTTAGCAAGTTCCCTTGAGCAATAAGAGATTAATGGCTTATCCATGGTCATAAAGCCAATATGTATCAATGGTAAAATTTGATTTTAGGTCTTCATGTCTTCAAGGCTAGCTTTTTATATATTATACCATATTGCATCTAATTACAATACTCATAGTATTTAGAATACAATAAAAATGTACTCATTTCCTTAATATTCTTCATCATAAGAATTAGTAATACAAGAAAATGTTGACCCCTATTCAGTTACAAAGATCAGCCAGCAAAACACAGAGTTGAGAAAATTCTCACTCTTTATAAAGTCACTTAAGAATATAAATACTCAGAATTTATTCACCTTCAGAAGGTGCTTGTTTATACTTCTTTTATTTGCATTCAAATTTAAAGCATCAGAATTATGTTTACATGTTGCTCGTAGAATAGAAAACTGGAAGGGACATAAAATAATCTAGACCAACCCTTTCGTCCAACACATGAGACAATCAAGAGGAAAAGTAATGTGCCCAAGGTCATACAAGTACTAAGTAGTAAATTCAGGATGTGAACCAAGTGTTCTAACTCTAGGTCCAGTACACTTCCCATAACCCTAGCATTCATACCTCCTAATTAACAGGGCTATTTAGGAAGCTCAAGAATCTGAGCAGGAAATAATGATCACCTTTTTTTCTTTCCTGAACTAACATATGTAATTGTCTCTTAATTGTTTTCCATGCTTTAGCCTTTCTAATTCTCATTCTATCCTCCAAATACCTGACAAAATCATCTTCATAAGGAAGGTGTCAGACCAGATCAATCCCTTGTTTAAAAAGACTACAGTAGCTTTTATTGTCTCTATTCCAAAACTTATTTGACCTACCACCCCCTTTGCAAAAAAAACAAAAATTGTACTCAGTGTCCCTGGAGTTCCCGACAATGTGTAGCATGCTCTCCTGACAACACTTACTTGTTAAGACCTGTCAGTGGATTACTGATTGTGGTCACATTTTGTGTGTATTTGGAAAAAAATGTAATCACTACAACTTCAACTCTGTTGCACAACAGATGAAATATGTACAAATTGTGTTTCAACATTTCTTTCCTTATGCTTTCACCACCCACTTATTTTTATACAATGCCCCCCACACAACCCAATTACTTTCAAGGTTACTATCATCCCCAGGGGTCAGTATTGCTCACTTTGGGAACCTCTGATTACAACTCTTCTTAGTCTGACATTCAAGGTGCTCCATAATCTGAATCTCAAATATCTTTCCAGTAATATAACCTAATCAAATGGAACTATTAGATATTCTCATCTCATTCTATCTTATATGATACTTATTTGTATATGTTGGATTCCACCCCCCCTCCTCAGAATGTAAACTCCTTAAAGGCAAATATGGTTTTATTTTTGTCTTGGTATCCTTAGCACCTAATACACCACCTGGGGTGTAATATGTGATTGATAAGTTGGTTGAAGTTGTTGAATATCAGCAGATTTCATGCCATGAAATTTTAAACTAGGGTAATAATAATCCTGGATACAGAAAGTTGTTATTCTGGCGATTTCAAAGAAGAGACATAGCTATGCCCAAACCTAGGTAGCTATAAGTTTTCCTGAAAAAGTACAAATGGATTTAGAATACATAATTTATGTACTCTGTCTCTCTCATTGGAATTTCAAGTCTCTACTTTGGCCTGTTTTGGGAAAGTGAAGCTACGCTGCATGTAAAAAGAGAGAAAGAAAGATATTTCTTTCTGTTTCCTCTTACAACCTACTGAGTGGGCAAATCTTTCTGGCTCCCATGCCAACCATCTTGAAAATAGCCCTCAATCATAGGGATTCATAGGAGCAATCAGGATCTGCTTGAAACCCGTATTTTAAGGAAGGGACCAGAGTATGAGATCCACCAGGGTCATGCTGTTGTTGAGTTGTTTCAGCCTTGTCTGACTCTTGATGACCCCATTTGGGGTTTCTTGGCAAAGATACTAGAGTAGTTTGCCATTCCTTCTCCACCTCATTGTACAGATGAGGAAACAGAGGCAAATCTAGCCCTATTACCCTTGTTACAAGAGGATCATAGCGTCATAGACTGGAAGAGACCTTAAAGGTCATCCTGCTCATAACTCTCCAGGGATCAGTCATCCAAGTTGGCTCATTAATAATGAATATAAGTGCTTATTTCACCTAAAAAGATTGAATGTAGTAGCTATAGCACAACTATTCAGGGACAATGAGGTTGCCACATTCACCATCACTACAATAAAGTCTTATATCACCTCTTGCAGCCAAAAGTTGCTGTTGTTTGTTTGTTCTTGAAGAGAACTATGGCATCAGGGATGTGGTATCATGACTGGCAAGTAAATTGAATTTAAGTGAGGGAGGGCTGTGCAAGGTCACCAGCCTCACTTTCTCCTCCAGAGCTATCTGAGTCCAGTGCCAAGTTATAAATCAGAATCACTGGAGGTGGCCTTCTAACACAAAGAATATACTTAAGGGGTGAGGTTAAGACTGCTTTCAAAAGAAATCCCTACTTTAAACATGAAATTCTTCCCACTAATGGAATGTATTTTGTCAATTGTTAACTAGGAAAATGTAGTCCTACCTTAACAGAAAAGGAAATTGAAGCATTAAATGTTACATGTTTAAGTAAATGAGTTAGTAATGGAACTTGGGAAAACTTCATAGCTCCTTCCTTCTAGTTTAGCAATCTTGGACATATTGCTCTGAATGATTAATGGTGTCACTTCACAGGAAAACTAAAAATAACTATGGTGGGCATTTTAGTGAGGTGCAGTTGGGTCATAGTGGTTAGATTTAAAAAAAATAATTTAATAAAACAGATATTTTCACAACATAGTTTAATAATAAAAAAGATGACTGCATGTGAAACAGTAATCTATCATGTACAGCTTGCTATTTCTTTTAAATACATCATAAAGCTATCTTGTGTATTTTTCTTCTCCCCTGTGCTAAAGAAGGCTATAATTAGACACAACTATGTATATAAATATATGTGAAATCATTTTATATATACTTCTATTTATTAATTTTTTCTCTGGATGAAGATGGCATCTTCTTTCATACATCTATGTCCACATTGCCTCCTCCAATAGACCACAAGTTCACTGATTATGTCATTTTTGTCTTTGTAGCCTCAGGACTTCGCCTCACATGCTAGGTACTTAAGAAGCCTCACATGGTAGGTACTTAAGAAGCCTCACATGGTAGGTACTTAAGAAGCCTCACATGGTAGGTACGTAAGAAATACTTCTTGATGGGTTCATTGGTTCCTTTTCTATAGAGTATACACTTCTTGATTCCTATTGGAAATAGTTCCAATTCCATCGTCTCAGTATTACCTACAAAGGAAAATCTGCCTTCTTAAATTAAGATCTTTATTTCATTTTGCCTATTACCCACTGCTGTCATTCAGTCATTTCAGCCATGTCCAACTCTTCATGACCTCATTTAAGATTTTCTTGGCAAAAATACTGGAATGGGTTGACATTTTCTTCTCCAGCTCATTTTACCAATGAGGAAATGGAAATAGCTAGTTATTACCCAGAGATGCTTCATATCTATATAGATATGAGTCTATGGCATTTATCCTTGATTATTTCTTAGATTTTTGCCTCCTTTGATTTTTCTGGGCATTTCATTTGCTATTTTTCTTTGTATTGCAGTGACTCCTTATAGTATCTAGCTTTGTGGATAGATGCAGACAGTTTCCTTGTTGCTGAAGTCCATATATGCAAAGTCCATTCACATAGATAACTTTCTTACCAGGTAGTCACTTTCCAGATCTGCCTTATCATTATTTATGGTCATTTTCTTGTCAAATTCTTTATTGCACGCAACTCACCTCATGATCGAAGGTGCTTCTGATATATGAATTTCTACACATAAAACAAGGACAGTGACGGTCCAAACCCCTAAGTGAGAATAGAATCCATTTATTACCTGCCTTACATAAAAACTACCAGTGCAAAACCCCTTTTCTGGGTAGAAGCAATACTTCTATTAAGTTAGTTGACATAACTTTTCACTGCTTGCAAGATGAGTCAATTGTTTTCTTTGAAGTATATAACAAGCACTTGTGACTTTTAAAAGTTCAACATTTTTCTCCCTACTCCTCTTAGTAACTTTTATTATTGTGTAGATTTTATACTCTAACGTAACACTAGCTTCTTTAAGGTCTTTATTAGGGCAATTCTGAGAAACTTCACTGGGCAAGCAGCCCTCTTGGAGATAATAGATGCTTCTAAATCTTGATAAATGTGTGCCAACTGCAAGTTGCTCAAAAGAATCATTAGAATTTTGGGAAGACTGTACTTCGACTCAGTCTGTCAATCAATGCACTCCCTAACTTTTAAGCCTAGATAAAAATCAAGAACATACTAATAAAGCTTTTCAGAACCAAGGCTTTTTCTCTAAATGGTCAAGAACAACCCAACTTCAAATAGCAGTGATGACAAAGCTTAACCACTGTTTGCCCTATACAGTCATGGGAGCTAGTCATCAGTATATAGAGATGAAGACTTGACATAAACCCACAAAGAGCTTTGGAAGCAGAAGTATTCCAACAATGTTCAGCATCATCTTGGGATAAGACTGGTTTTGTTATATCCTTCAATAAACCATCATTAAATATATTATGTTATGCATTATACTACTTTTGCTTTTTAGTGGCATAATGGTAATGCTTACCATGTAACCATCCATTTAGAATATTCACAACTAAATGTTATGGAAAAAGCAAGAAAGACTGGTAGTTCTCTAAAAATAAAAAAAAATGATCCCCTCAATTCAAGGACAACTTTCTATTCTGAAGTTCTTTACATTTACCAACAGGAATGATGAAAATACAATTTGTGCCCTAGGATCTTCAGTTTTTCCCAAGTCTTTGCAATCTTTAGAAATTCCTTCTAGAAGTGTCCTCTGTTTCTATGTGAATTACAAAAAGTTGATAGTACTGACTTAATTAGTAGGTCTAATGATATTCTCTGTTGTATCTTTCTATGTCCTTACTCAAGAAGAGTCTTCACATGCTCCATCACAAATCTCATTCTGATTCTTAAAAATAAGTAGGGTTTAAAGAATGAATTTAGTGCATTACCTTCTCTGCAAAGCACAGGTCATCAAAGCAACCTTGTTTGTGCCCAATAAGCATAAAAATTGATCTGTTGTTAGAAATTACAAGTCATTTTATGTCCTTTAAGAAGACAATTTATGACAAGAGGTATTTCAGTTCTGCATAAAAAAATTAACAAGTCATAGAATATGAGCAACATTGAAAAGAAATGCTGTTCAAGGAAACATTTTTGAGCAAAACATTGCAATCATATATTCCATTCTGGTGCTTGTTGGAATGAATGCATGATAATAACAGGATTATATTATTCTAATCATATTCTTGGCATGTTGGACCTAACCCCAGCTGCCTCAGCTGACTGAAATCAACAGCCTCAAATGTATGCATTTTTCTCTTACACCGATACCTCTCTAATTCCCAGATCAGGATGGAGAAGGGGGGTGGGAAACCTAGGTTAGAATGATTTTTAGAAATTGCTTATTTTTTCATACATTCAATCATACATTTTGGAAAATTTGAGTCTTGTCATGGGCAACATCTTCAGATTAGCCAGAAGTTAGCAATTTAGGATATTTTCAAATGATCTTGAAAAATACCCTAACTAAGCAGCACCTCTTTACCTCCCCATCTTTCTTTCTCGTATTCCCATATCAAAACTTATTTTTAAATCGTAGTTAAGTAATTGATTTTAATTCTACCTTTTCCCCCACTAGTAAAAGTACTGACATCCATTAGCTTCTGTCTCCTTTGAGAAAAAATATGGGTCATAACTAGTGGAAAGTACAAATCATAATTTTTAATAAAAGAAATATATTTTTATTAAATTTTCTTTTGTATAGTAATATAAATTAATAGTGTTTTCCCCCACCCTCAGTGTTGCTGGAATATTTTAATGAATAAGAATAATTTTAAGTCTCTCTGCATGCAAAGTATTATTGCAAATGCCTTTGAAAAGTAATTGTTGTTCTTATTATCTTAAATAAATTAAAATTTCTCCTGAAGTTTCTTTACACCATTTGCCTGGCAAATACACTTTTAATAGATAGCTGAAAGTCCCTGAAAACTTCTCAACTCTAGACTTTGACTGAACTATATATCCTGAATATGTGGCATATGGATGAAGAAATTGTAACTACACATTTAATTCTTGATAATTGTCTAATAGAAGGTAAACTTCTTGAGGGCAGAGACTGTCTTTTTTAACTGTATTTTTATAACAGTGTCTAGCACAGCATCTGGCATAGAGTAAGCCTTTAACAAATGCTTGCCTTTTGACTGTTTGATTAATAGGAGAGAGAAATTAAATCAATAACTTAAATGTCATAGAACAAATGTCAGTGAATAGTTAATAAACATTTTTAAGTGCCTACTAAGTGCCAGGGAGCAGCTATGTGGTGCAGTAGATAGAGTGCTGGACCTGGAGTCAGGAAGTAACTTTTATGACTAGCCTTAGACATTAGCTGTGTGACCCTGGGCAAGTCATTTAACTCTGTTTGCCTCAGTTACCTTATCAATAAAATGAACTAAAGACAGAAATGACAAACCACTCCAGCTGTTTTTGCCAAGAAAACCACTGAAAAAGGATTAAACATCAATGTGCTGCTTATCAAATCTTAATTAGAAAATTATTGCCTATTATTACTATCCCACCACTTCCACCAAGACACCTCATTTAAAAATTTTCTTTCCTCACAAAAACTCCTTGAGACCAGGCAAATATTATTTCCATTTTTCAGATAAGAAAACTGAGGACTAAAGTTTTAATTGATTTTCCTGAGGTCATAAAACTGGTAACTGATTTGAATTCTAAGGATCTCTTCATTAAAACCATCAGCTGTAATGATATAAGACAAGCTAATACATAAA
This sequence comes from Bettongia penicillata ogilbyi, assembly GCA_023548195.1. Classification (NCBI taxonomy): domain Eukaryota; kingdom Metazoa; phylum Chordata; class Mammalia; order Diprotodontia; family Potoroidae; genus Bettongia; species Bettongia penicillata. The sequence goes on along the minus strand of JAJHZJ010000857.1, from coordinate 4,802,652 downwards.
AACAAAACAGATAATATTTTAAAAATGTAAATAAGGGGTTTGTTTTGGGGGGGAGGGAGGAATGGAGGAGTATGCAATAAACATTCTGTAATTATCTCAGGGTCACTGTATCCCAGTGTTATTGAACTTCCATTTCTGGATAAAAACAGCAAAGTGTCTTGTGGCATCCTGTCAAAGTAATCTTACCACCAAGCAACCAAAAGCAATCTAGTAGATTCACTGGACTCTATTTGCATGATTCTAAAATAGGGAAGTCTGATTGCTTCGATATAACCATGTCCAAGAATGGTTTAACTGCTATATTAATTATTCAATGCAGCTAATAAATGTTTATTTGAACTCTACAAACCTTTCTCAAAGAAGAAATTGACTTTATTTTTTTTTCCAGTTACAAAAGAACCATGAAATATCATATAAGGAATTCTATAAAGAAGCAAAGAAAATGTTTTTCCTTTCACAGAAGCACTCCATCATAGGACTAGGAATAGGCGAATAAGTAAGTAACGTTCTACAATGTCCCTTCAATGGACTGAGAACAAGCTTGAATTCTCACCAAAGAGGGTGTCCCTGTCCCTTGACTAATAATAAATTTTCACCAGATTCTTTCTTTGAAATCAATTCTTTAGCTTAACTTTTGATTCCTCCTTAAAAGGAAGGAATCCTAGAAAAAAAGTAATATTTTTAAAGCATGACCAGTTACTTAAATCTTAGGGTGAAGGAAAAATTTAAAGTGAGGTTTAAATAATTGGGCAGGGAGAAGAAAAGGTATTGGTTGTGGGAGTGAGAAGGTCAAACTGGGGACTGAGGCTTTGGAATATAGATTCATTTCACTGACTTCTCAATTTATCTAAGGCTAATTTTGCATGAGAATGATATAACTTATACAGAGAGCTTACTATATTCAGCATTTTTAACTGACTCTACAAAGACCATAAGGGCTTAGTATGTGTCCTCAAAGAATAATAGAGAATTAAAAGAGAAGGGAAAGGAGTTCATCAAAACCAACAAACATGTTAGGTTTTTTTTTCGGGGGGTGGGGCAATTGTTTTGTTTTTAATGTGGAGAAGAATAATATCCTAATAAATATATAGCTCAGGAAGCTAGGTGGCTTAGTAGATGGAGTACTGGACCTAAAGTCAGGAAGACTGATCTTCCTGAATTCAACTCTGGACTCACACATACTAGCAGTGTGAGCCTGGACATGTCACTTCACCCTGTGTGCCTTAGTTTTCTCATCTATGAAATGAGCTAGAGAAGGAAATGGAAAACTACTCCACTATCTTTGCCAAGAAAACCATGAAACAAACAAACAAAACCAAACCAAACCCAAATGAGGTCACAAAGAGTCAAGCAAGACTGACAAATGACTGAACAGATATATAGCTGACTTCCTTCAGGAAGATCTGAGTTCAAGCCCTGCCTCTGACAAGTAGTGATTTCTGGACCCTACTAATCCTCAGTGACTGAGCAAGTTGCTAAGACAACAGATTGCAAAGGAGCTGTCCATTTGCATTGGTAGAAAGAGTTACTTGAGATTTTAGAAAAGCCTGGAAAGACTTACATGAACTAATATTGAGTGAAGTAAGCAGAACCAGAAGAACACTGTACACATTAACACTGTGTGATGACCAACTTTGGTAGAATTAGTTCTTTAGGAAGTAACGCAATAATCTAGGACAACTCCAAAAGAGTAATGATGGAAAATATTATCCAGATCCAGAGAAAGTACTATGGAGTCTGAATGCAGATCGAAGTATACTATTCTCTCTCTCTCTCTCTCTCTCTCTCTCTCTCTCTCTCTCTCTCTCTCTCTCTCTCTCTCTCTCTCTCTCTCTTTCTTTCTCATGGCTTTTCCCTTTTGTTCTGATTCTTCTTTCACAATATGACTGTATGAAAATGTTTGATAAGATTGTACATGTACAACCTGTATCAGATTGCATGCCATCTTGGGGAGGACAGAGAGGGAAGAATTTAGAACTCAAAATCTTATAGTGAATATTAATAACTACAAATAAATTAATAAATAATTTGAAAAAATGTGTATATATATATATATATATATATATATATATATACACACATGCATGTATTCACTTATAGGCAAGTGTCCTGTAATTCTCTATACTAATAAAAGCATAAGTTCAGATCAAAAAGATAATAACAACAATAGTTTTTTTCAGACCTTACCTCCCCAAAAAGAATATAAACCCTTTGATGGAAGAGACTATGCTTCATATTTTTTTATATCACTGATATTGAAGGCAATTAAATATTCACTAATTGATTGACTCAAGTCTCAAATTTTTCCTTTTCCATAAAGCTAATCAGTGCTGAATCTATAGATCATAAGAACATAGATTTCAAACTGGAAGGGACTTTTTTAAAATCATTGACTCCAATTCCTTTATTTTGCAGAAGAGGTAAAATGAGGCCCAGTGAGATTAAGTGAATTAATTGCCCAGAGTCATATGACCAAAAAAGTATAAGGTAGAATTTAAGCTCAGAGCTTCCTGACTCCAATGTAAACCAGGGCTCCATCAAATATATGATACTACCTCTCACGATTCTCAGTGACATCACTCTTCACTTAAATTTCAGAGTAGTTATAGCTTGCACCATTCTTTTAAACTTGATTAAAAATAAATTTTAAAAAATATTTTATGTGGCTAGTGGATTGAGTGCTGAGCTTGGAGTTAATACACCTGAATTTAAAATCAATCTCAGTTATTTACTAGCTGGATGACCCTGGGCAAGTTATTCTACTTCTGTCTCACCTTTTATTGTAAAAGTGGGAATAATAGTAGTGTTTACCTCCTAGATTGCATTTAATAAATGTTTGCTCCCATCCCTTCTATTTATACTATCTTTTATATCATTAAATGTGCATATTTTCCTTTGTAATATCTAATTTTTAAAGATTCTTTACCTCACAATAAACATAAAAATACGCCCTAATCCCATGAAATGAGTAGGAGAGATATTACATCTGTAATTTCGTTGCTATAGAGAACTCCAAACGTGGAAATTCATTGTCCCAACACAGATAGACACTCCCTCAGCAATGTACAACTTTATAGATCTGTTTGTGGTTAAATGACTTGACCTTGGTCACAGAGTCACTATGTATTAGAGACAGTACTTGAACCCAAATCTCCTAAATTAAAAAATCAGCCCTGCCTATACTATACCATGTTACCATGTTATATATATATAACTATATACATATATATATATACATATATATATATATATCTTATTTACTAACTTGATACTTGTCTCTCTTTGTGTATACTTGACAATATGCACATAGGCATATAATTTATTTTATGTATATATATGTATATATATAAAATACACCATATGCATACATACACTACATATGTATGTTTCTATATGCTCATTGTGTTTATAGATTCTGCATACATACATATGCAAGAAAGAAATATATATGAATATATACGCATATACATATTTAGGCAACAAAGTTGTATTGCATATGGGTGTAAAAAAAGATATGTGAATAGATGCAAATATATATTTACACATTATATATAACATGTACATTGGCAAAAAAAATATCTTAATATGTAAATATAAATATTACATGTAAATATACAAATTTAGTAATGCATATGTGCAGAAATAATTATACATATATACATGTACTTATACACAGACAAGTGCATAAAAATATAGAAAAGGTACAAGATTAGTGGATTACAAAGTAGGTTTTAATAGCTTGAAAAAAATCTTCTTTGGGTCTAGAATCAGGACAATACTCTTATTTAAAAGTGCCCAAATTATTTTCTCGCAAATAAGGCAAAGTTGGGGTAGGCATACCAGAGTGTATTATCTACACTAAGAGTTAAGGCCTCTTGTCATTACTCAGAGATTTTTGATACTGTCACATGAAAATGATGAGAATTTATGTTAGTGAAAAGTTAGCTAATTTCCCAATAGTTAACTGACATGTTTAGATCACTGGAAAACTAAAGAGCTCCATCCTTTTTTTTTATTTCCCAAAGATTTAATTAACTGTAGGAATAAATAGAAGTTCATAATGTTCCAACCTTCTGCCATATGACTTGTGATTCATTGTGTGTTTAAGAGAACTATATTTTCCAACATCTATTCACTGCAAACTCTAATTTGTGAATTTCAAGGCCATTCCCTGAGGAGATATCTTTGAAGCAGTTTCCCCATGAGTAGACTAATTGTTGTTAGGATCCGTGTTTCCACTCCTGTGCAAATCACAACTCATACCTATAACTGTATGCCAATATCAACAAATAGAATGATTTCTCTTCCATGCATTTATTAAGCACTTACTATTTGCAAAGCATTTTTCTAAGCACTAAGGATACAAAGACAAAAACAAACACTACAATCCTTTACCTCAAAGTATTTATATTCTACTGGGGATATACAACTTGTGCACAAATGAATAAAAATAAAGTAAAAAAAAATGGGGGGCTGGACTAACAAATAGGAAAACTAGGAGTTATCTTGTTGGCTTTTCATAAGATGGCACCTACCTGAGCTGAGCTTCAGAAGGTAAGATTTTAGAGGCAAATTGAAGAGGGAATCCAATCCAAACACAAGGAATGGCTTGTAAAGCAATGGAGATGAGAGAAAGGGGATTGGTTGTTTTTAACTAACTTTATTTTCTTTCTTTCTTTCTCTCTTTAATTCCCTCCAATCATCTGTGGTGGTTACAAAAGTCCAGCGATGTGCTAGATGAGGGGTGGGATTTGTGAAATTTGGATTCAGTCAAAGGACTGCACTTGAGGATCTAGAGGGCCACATGTGGCCTGGAGGTCATAGATTTCTCCACCTCTGTGCTAGATCCTGCCCCTTCCTACCTATCACATAAGGAAACTTAGCTTGTAGAAATTACTTTAATACTCAAAGTTCATTATAGCTTATCAGTGACTAGAGTGGAGGACTCTGATCTTCCAGAAATGAGCCATTGATGATAGAAATTATGAAAAATTCCTGGAATTTGTTAGTTGAGGGATGATGACAGAAGCCAAAACAATTTTCATGAAGGTCATACCTAAGTCAATGTTTCCCTCTTACATTGAGAGAAAATCTCTGAATTCTCTAAGCGACTTTGAGCAAGGTTATCAGGTTCCCCACATCTGAGGTGTTCCAGAATATATTGACATACAAGTCTGAGGACTTGTGTGTCTCTTATAACTCATAGCCATATTCCGTTAAACAAAAGACCCACTACTTTCTCCAACAGAGACTATAGAATATTAGTTGCCTAGAACTGATGCACCTAGTATGTTTCTGAACATTAATTTATATGCAAGAATTCTATTTTTCTGCCACCAAAAACAAAAAAACACCCAGAGGTGTTCATCAGAGTGCCTAATGCTCCCAAAAGTTACTGTTATAGTCTTCATCACTGATCAAAAGTGTTGAGGTGAGAGTTGTTTCCTGCTGCCTGAGAAGAAACAGTCATAATCAACTGGCAAAAGTGATTGTCGTAACCTAGAATCAAAGAAATTGTGTATTTAAATTGTCTAAAATCAGATCACTAGAGGTGAGAGTATATCTACAAAATTGTTTGGTCAACTACAAATTTGGAATAACCCTGAGTCACCTGACAGTAGTTCTTAGGTAGAAAAATATGCAGGAGTTACCCAAACAAATAATGAACAAAAACTCTTTAGGATTAAGAGTAAAAAAGGTCATGCCTTTATGTAGTTAAAATATTACCATTGAAATTAAGTGTATAATGAAATTTATAGGGTCTTGTATACTTACGAACTTAGACATCCTTAAAACAACAAATGTCTGACATAAAATTGAATTAAATCGGTTTGTTGCTCACATTAATCAAAAATTATATAAATATTTCTTAAGTATCTACTATGTACCCAGCAAGGTACTAGTCAATAGGAATGTAAATATAATAAATTACACAGTCTCTACCTATAAGAAGCTTAAATCCTAATGCAGAACTACATGTACATATGCAAGTATATATAGAATAAATAATACAGAATAAACACCACACAGAAGATGGTGTGTCATGTATGAAGAATAGGAGGACAGTTACCTTGGCTGTACTGTAGAGACAGCTGGATGACTCAACAAATAGAGCACTGGACCTGGAATCAGGAAGATCTGAGGTCAAATCTGACCTCACACACTTACTAGCTATGTGAGTCTGGGTAAGTCACTTAACCCTGTTTGCCTCAATTTCCACATCTGTTAAATGAACTGGAGAAAGATATAAGCAATCGCTCCAGAATCCTTGTCAAAAAAAAAAGGGTCAGGAAGAGTCAGCCACGATTGAATAACACCAAGAATTTGGGAAGGGAAATAATGTGAGGCTAGAAATCCTTAAGAACAGGCTGCAATCAGGTTGTTAAGGCCTTAAAAATCTAACCAGAGGAGTTAACGTTTTATCCTAGAGACAGCAGAGAGTCATTGAAATCTATTTAATAAGGAAGTGTTGTGACAAGGCCACAAGCATTTATCAAGTACTTACTAAGTTCCAGGAACTATGCTAAGTGCAGTGGATGAAAATACAAACCAAAGAAAGTAGTGACCTGCCCTCCAAGTTCTTATATCTGAAGATAACAGACAAAAGAGGATGAGCTGAGGGGAATAAAGATGTGTGAGAGAAGACCAGGTAGATGACCATGTTAGGACATAGTGCTGAAGTACAAAACATAAGAAGCATTGCCTTACTGGGGTCCAGTCAAACCCACCTTCTTCAAACAAACCTCACTGTTCTCCATTTGTTGTAACCAATGGTTCCACGTATGAATGGTGTGATGGTGGCTGATGAAGCACCTGTGTTCTCTTGGTGTTAATTATTAGGTCAAAATTAGCACAGGCAGCATAGAATTGATCCATCATACTTTGTGGTATCTCAGCTTCAGAGGCCGCATTGAGTGCACAATCACCTGCAAACAGAAAATCATGTACCAACACTCCCTCCACTTTGGTCTTAGCTAGTAGCCTTTTCAAATACCATCCGCATGGTAGTTGACCTTGATGCTGTGTTCATCCTCATTGAAAGCATTTGACACCACGGCTGAAAACATCATGCTAAAAAGTATGGGAGCAAGCACACAGCCCTGTTTCAATCCATTGATGACTGGGAAGGCATGAGAGCTTTGTCCACTATCCAGAACACAGACAAACATGCCATCATGAAATTGATGTAAAATATTGATGAACTTCTCTGGGCAACAAAATTTTGACATGATTTTCCATTAAGCTCTCATGACTAATAGTGTCAAAGGTCTTGGTCAGATCTATAAATGTTGTGTTCAGACCTCTGTTCTGCTCCTGGCATTTTTCCTGGAGTTGTCTGGCAGCAAATACCATAGCGACTGTTCCTAGGCCCTTTCTGAAGCCACATTGGCTCTCAGGTATATGACCATCTTCCAGGTGAAGGATAAGCCTATTAAGGAGAACTCTAGCAAGGATTTTGCCAGTAATAACTAAGAGAGAGACCCCTCTGTGATTGTTACAGGACAATCTATTCCATTTACCTTTAGAGAGATGGACAATGAAGGCCTCCTTGAACTCCTGGGGAATAACCTCCACTTGCCATATAACCTGGAAAATTTCAGTCAGTTTTTATGTGAGCAATGGTCCCCCTACCTTGAAAATCTCAGCTGGAATAGAATCAGCACCAGGTGCTTTGCCAAATGAAAGGAGCCTAATGGCCCTCAAAATCTCTTCTTTAATTGGAAATTCAGCTAAGGAGGGATTGACTTCAACCTGATGTAAACAAACAGTGGTCTCAGAAGTGATTGATGATGGTCTGTTGAGACCACTATGGAAGTGTTCAGCCCATCTCTCTAGGATCATATCCTTATCACTAATTAATGCGGTTCCATCACCACTGACTAGTTGTGATGCACAATAGTTTTTTGTCCATAAATAGCTTTCAGGGAATCATAAAAGCACTTTGGATTGTTACTATCAGCATAAAACTAAATTTCATCTACCTTCATATGGAGCCAGGAATCCTGCATCTCTTTAAGCTTCGCTTGTATTTTATTTTTGATAGAATTAAATGCTGCCTTCTTATAGGTGGGTGAACTATCCTGCTGGGATACCTTGTGGAGTTCTCGTTTTTCATTTAGCAGCTTCTGAATTTCCCCATCATTTTCAGCAAACCAGTCTTGGTATTTGTGAGTGTTCTGACCCAGATGAGTAAATGCGGTGCTGTACACCAAACCTTTGGAAGCTGCCCACTCCTTTTCTGCTCCACTGTTGCCAACTATGTGCTGGCTCAACTTTCCCTCCAAGTTAACAACAAACTGTTCACAATGAGAGTAGACTTCTAATTTGTTAACGTTAATTCTTTTGGTAGTCATTTTGCCTTGTGGGGGCGGCACTTTTGATGAATGTGAATAATTAGCTTGGAAAGGATAAGTCTATGATCGGTCCAGCACTCTGCACCACACATTGCCTTTGTCACTCTCACATCTTGTCTGTCTCTTCTCTTTTGAATGCTGTGGATAAGTTCACTTACCTCAGTAGTATACTTTCTAGGGATGCACACATTTATAATGAAGTTGACACATGCATTGCCAGAGCTATCTCAGTGTTTGGGAGGCTCCAAAGAAAAGTTTGGGAGATAAGAGGTATTAGATAAAATACCAAACTGAAGATCTACACAGCCATTGTACTGACCTCATTGTTGCATGCCTGTGAAATATGGACAGTCTACCAGTGCCATGCCAGGAAACTGAATAGCTTCCTTTTGAATTGTCTTAGAAGATTCTGAGGATCACCTGGCAGGATAAGGTACCAGATGCTGAAGTCCTTGCTCAAGCTGAATTGCCAAGCATTCAAACTAATGCTTCAGAGAACACAACTCCAATGGACTGGTCACGATGTTTGAACGCAAAATGTATGCTTGCCAAAAAGATTATTTTATGAAGAACTCACATGGGGCAGGTGATCACATGATAGTAAGAAGAAACAATACAAGGACATTCTCAAGGTCTCTCTCAAGAATTTTGGATTTGACTGCGCTAAAAGGGAGACACTGGCACAGGACCACTGAGCATGACGTGCCCACATCAGAAAGGATGCTGTGTTCTATAAGCAAAACAGAATTGAGACAGAAAAAAGTAAATGTAGGATGAGCAAATTTGGAGTATCCACCCCAAATACTCACATGGACTATCTGTGTCCCACCTGTGGTGGAGCATTCCAAGCTCCCAAGCTCATATTTATCTGATCAGTCACAGTCTGATACAAGGAAACTTTACTCTATCATGGTGATATCATTTTGATCCTCTTTGAGAACGAAGGACAACAACCAAACTCTTCATACAGGACATTCCATCTTCCAACTTTGTTGCTTCTTCTTAGCAATTCCTTCTGACTAGAATACACTCATCTACCTCTTCGAATCACTGAGGTCAAATGCCACCCTGCTATCTGAAGCCTTTCCTTGTAATTCCATCTACTATCTTCCTTGAAAATTAATATGTATTTATTTTATGATATTACGTGGTCAGATCTACACTTAAAGAAAATATTTTGGTAGCTGTATGGAGTGGGGAGAGACTGGGAGCAGGGGAGACTTTGGTGTAGTCTAGGTTGTTGTTGTTTGACCTTTTTTCTCATAGAGGATGAGGACACCAAGATACCGGGAAGGTGATGCCATGACGTGCAAGTGAATTGGATTTAAGTGAAGGAGGGCTGTGCAAAGTCACCAGGCTCACTTTCTCCTCCAGAATATTCTAGATGATGAAGGAATGGGCCAAGGTGATGATTGTGTGAGTAGAAAGTATTGGTCACATGTAACTGAAGAAATGATTAGGTTAATAACAATTATATATATATAATATACATATATGCACATATATGTGTTTGTGTATACATATATATATGTGTGGATACACATATATAAATGCAAATATGTGGTACAGACAAGAACTCATTTCAAACATACAATTGTCAAATGAAAATTAGAATACTCAGTAATAATTGTGAAGATTCAAAGCACAAAACTATCCTGGAAAGAGGACAGAAATAGATTTAATAATCAATATTTATCCTAGACCTATTAGTGGCCAACTAGACATTCACAGGGTGGACCTCCCAGCTTCTAACAGAGATAAAAAGAGACAAAAGGAAAAGACTGGTGTTCTACTCACCCAGAAGACAGACTTCTACCTATCTTGTTCCATAAAAAAAGCTGAAAGGTCACTAGTCTTTCTATTGTTCCATTAAAAGGAAATTCTCTGATTAAAGAGGCAAAATTCAGGAAGATAAAATTAAAAAGGAGTTTATTAACACACCAATGAAGCATGTGTTGGACCAAGGCTTGGGTCCAAGAGGGATTCAAGGTAAGCCCTACTTTTATAGACAGGAGTAAGCTTCTTCTACATAAGGGCAAAGGTATTTTGATTGGAGTAGGCAATCATGAGGAGGTGGGATTAGTGCAACCCCTGTTCTTCCCTATGTATTGTGATTGGTGAAGAGATGAGATTAGTTAGTGTTCCTGGCAGCTGCTGCGTGGTGGAGTCAGTGCTAAGGAGTTCTGAATACCATGAAGCACATTCAGCGTATTCTGAAGGTCCTCTCCTACAGGACTACTCTCCTGGAAGTCAAGCAAGGTTAAAATATGAAGTCACTTCAAAATGACTGCATTAATGACTGATTTTACACAGTTTCATCTCCTAAAGAAAGAAAGAATCAAGGAAGAGAAAAACTGCTGCTGTACTCCTTGATCCAACCCAAGGAAAAAGAGCAAAGACGGAGAGCAGAAACAAGCAAAAAGAGAGACATCTGCCCTCAAGGAGATTACATTTCTAATGGAGTAAAACAGTACAAAAAGGAAAGCTAAAGAGGAAAAATAGGGTGAACATGGAAGGAGGGGAAGGCACCCTTGTTAAGGTGTTGCTGTTCTCATGCTCAGCTTGTAGGGAAAGGATAAAGCCAAAAGATAGACCTCAAAAGGCTCTATTTTGAAATTCCACTCTCTTATCTTGACCATGCTCCTCGTATTTTGTACTCCTGTGGAAGGGGGAAGAGAACTCTACAGTTTTTTTTTTGTTGTTGTTTTGTTTTGGTTTGGTTTTGGGTTTTTTTTGCCTCCACTTCCTCTCTTTACTCAGTTCTCAACTTCTTGCAATCTGGCTTCTAAACTCTTTACATCACAGAAAACGCTTTGCATCATTAAACACTATTTTCACCCATGCCTCTTGGATATTCTCTCCTCTCTGGGTTTTCATGCTGCTGATCTCTTTTGATTCTGCTTTCTTCACGCTATACTTCAGTCTCCATTGCTAGAAATCATCCATGCCCCATTCCCTAAACGTGTGGATAACTCAAGCCTCGCCGAAGGGTGCTCCCTTTGTACTTCTTGGTGCCCTGATCAGTTCTCATGGATTCAACCTCCAGATATTATTCTAATCTCCAATCCTTTGTCATCATCTCTTTACTGGACACAAATTCAATATATTCAAAATACCAAAATAGTGTATTTTCCCTGAAACCTACCCCATTTTCTCATGCCCCATTACTGTTAAAAGGATCGCTAGTCTCCTAACCACTCAGATTTGCAAACTTGAACTATCTTTAATCCCTGACTTCCTTACCTCACTAATATATTCACTAAAATGACAACTTTATTCATTCTACCACCACATCTCTCACATCTTTCTCCTTTCTTCTCCCATCGACACCACTCCAATTTAAACCTTTAGCTTATCACCTAGGTTATTACCATATTAGCCTTCTAATTGATCTCCTAATTAGTCTTCCTGATTCAAAGCTCTCTTTTCCAAGCCATCCTCTTTACAACTTCCAAAGTGATTTTCCCCAAAATGCAGATCTGACCATATCACTCCCCGTTTAATAAGTTCTATTGGCTTCCTCTCCCATTGCCTCTTGGGTCATATTATTTGGTCTAGTATTTGGATTTCTTTACCACCTGGCTCCAGTCTACTCCATCCAGACTTATGCACTAATCCCCTTCACACAAAATAAATTCTAACTCTATTAGCCTACTTAACTATCCTCACACAAGACATTCCATCCCCCAACCATTAGCCTCAACCCACAGTCTACTCCCCTAAGCTTGGACCTTCCCTTTACTTCTTAGACTGCATAATCTACAGTCTTAAATTGCACACATGTCCACAGTTCATGTATCATTTCCTTGAAACCTTTTCCTTTTCCCCAGTATCTAGTACATACAGCCACTTTAACTTGGAATATAACATATTTTGTATCTACTTCTTTCCTCCTGTATAAGTTAGCATCAATGTATCTTTTCAACTTCACTGTACATTACTCTCCCTTCCAAAATCTGTCACCTAGTCAAACTGGCTTTCTTTCTGTTTCTCACATACAACAATCTGCATTCTGTCTCCACACCTTTGCACTGGCAAATACCCGTGCTTTGAATGCACTCCTTCTTTACCTTTCCATCGCAGACTCCATTCCTTCTTTTCTTCAAGATACAACTCAAGCCCCACCTTCTACCTGAAACCTCCCCTGATGTCCTCCAATTCCTAGTGCTCTTTGTCTCACTACCTTTTATTTTAATTATTTGTGTTTATTTATTATACTGTTGTTCTATTTATATTTATTCTCCATATGCTTAAATATGTCTTTGTTGAAGCCCTTGTTAGAATATATGCTCCTTGAAAGTCGAGATTATGACATGTTCCATATCTGTATCCTCAGCATCTAACACAGAGCCTTTAACATAGTAAGCACTTTATAAATGCTTCCTGATTAACTGGTTGGTCTTGATAGGTTCAAAGTCTATGACCCATACCTGTGATTTCATTATTATGGGATCTCCTGGTGAGATGACAATTATCCTACAACTTATCATGTCAGGGAAAATTGACTGAGACACTTAGAAGTTAAGTGACTTGCCCAGGGTCACACAGATTGTATGCAGAGTTAGCCCTTGAGCTCACATCTTTCTAATTCTGAGACCAGCTCTGTATCTAACCTTATGATCCCTCCTATGGATTACTGTCATAGCCTCCTCATTAATTTTCCTAGTTCAAGTCTGATCATAGCTACCAAAATGTATTGAGAAGATTGAGTGCATGGTATATATCATGTATAAACAAAAATGTATACACAACATAATTGGAGGAGGAGGGAAAGGACACAAGCAATTAAGGGGATCAGGAAATACTTTTTCTAGGTGTGTGTGTGTGTGTGTGTGTGTGTGTGTGTGTGTGTGTTTGTCCTTCTTTGGCGAAGAAGACCATGCCATCAGAGAGATGAAGACCTGGCTTGCACTTCACTTTGTTTTGAGTGAGCGGGTTGGAGGGGAGGGGGAACTGTGCAGCAGGTCACCAGCCTCACTTCTCCTCCAGAACCATCTGAATCCACTGACCAGATATTCATCAGGATGACTGGAGATGACCCAGGATGAGGCAATTGGGGTTAAGTGACTTGCCCAAGGTTACACAGTTTGTGCGTGTCAAGTGTCTGAGATGAGATTTAAACTCAGGTCCTCCTGACTCCTACACTGGTGCTCTATCCACTGCACCACCTAGCTGCCCAAACTTTCTAGGTGATGGCACAGGAGATGAATTCTGAAAGGACCCAATAATTTTATCAGTCAGCAGTGAGGAGAGAAAGTATTTGAGACATGATGGATTGATTGTCTTACAAAGGCACAAAGTTGGAAGAGGGAAGGTCAAGTTTGAGGAACAGCAAGGAGGCCAGTTTGGTTAGAACAAAGAGTATATGCCATAAACTTGGGAAGATAACCTGGAGCTAGATCATCAGGGATTTTTTCAATGAAAGATATAATTTTAAATCAACTGCATTCTTCTCTATAATTGACTTCTTCCCCCACCCCATCTAGTCCATATGATTTATTTTGGATCCCACTCAAGGGGATGCTGTACCACTCATGAAAAGAAAATTAACTCTGGGCCATGATTCACTGAGGAACATTCCTATACTGATTAGAGCCAAGTGAGATAGAGGACAGATTATACCACACTCCTTATAGCACAAAACCCATAATTCTGAGCAACTTAGGTAAGTTGGTTCCAGATGTTGACTATGATATCGTCAAGGATGGGCAAGATGAGGAGGGTTTGCAATGCTTCCAGATATTTAAACCAGAGTAAAAAAAATAGTTTCTTATATGGCAAGGAAAATAACTTTTATGGTTCACTAAAGATTCCAATCTGGCCATTCCAGGCAAAACAAAAAAATATGAATTCCTGAATAGAAAACAAGGCAATTAAGAATTTGAAAAATTTCTAGTACTTGGAGCCAAAATGACAATCATATCTTTTTCTATTGTAACAAAATATGTTATCTAAGTATTCCAATGTGTTTTACACAGAAACCTAAAAACATGAAATGGAAAAAAATCTAAACTCAATATAATAAAAGCAAATGGGAGAGCTCACCCCTTGCACTTGAGTTTATAATTTGAAAGAGGTAACGTTGAGGTTTCAACTCTGGGACACCAAAAACTGTTGGGGTTTCATGATATGCTGTGGTGGAACCATCTCAAAGAATTCAGTCAGACCACCTCTAATCCAAGTGTAGGCATGTATTGAGATTGACGCCTCTCATGGCACAGGCTAAGTTCCAAGAGGAACCAGCGACTTCAAAGAAAGCAAGATGGGTTTTCATAGGGTAAAGATGCAATTACATAACAGAAATTTACATAGAATATAAGAATATGATTAATAATAAAAAGATGGGAGGAGTTGTTAAGGGATAAGAGATCAGATAATGGAGGAGGGGTCCCATCTATGGTTTGATGGTTAAACATTCTGGATCTGGGGAGTCATGGCTGGGTAGAGGCAGTGACTAGGTTCCCATCACATGGGTACTTCTGTGAGAACTGAGTTTCAGAGACACATCTGGTGTTCTAGTGAGCAGTGAGGTATATATAAAGAAGTTAGAACATTGGTGGAAGGGAGAGGTTATAGGTGCAGTCAACCTGTAATGAAGTTAGACTACTGGGACTGGAGGCAGCTCTATTAGGACTCCATCAGTAATATTAACAACATATAATAGAAAGAGCAGTAGATTTGTGGGTCAGAAGATTTGTTTGAATTCTACTTTTGTTATTTCTCACTATGTGACCATTTAACCCTAAGGGTCTTCATTTTCTCACTTATAAAATAGAAATAATAAAAGCACCTTCTACATATGGTTTTGAGGATCAAATGAGAAAATGAATGAAAGGCACTTTACCAACTTTAAACATGACATATATGCCAATAACTAACAATAAACCCTATTCAGACCAACTTTGTTAATGTCTAACACTGATTTTCAATGGTCTTATAGTGTAGCTACTGATCACTTACCAAGTATTTGCTAATGTTACATAGTGATTTAATTTGGACAATATTAACTACCAGCTCTCCTCCTGCATACTCTCTCTCCCCACGGTTTTGCTATACTGTTCTTTACTGGTTGTCCTTCTGTCTGTCTGTCTGTCCTCAGTCTCCTTTGTTTACTCATCACCTCTCAGCTTTCCGTATTCCTAGACACTTCCAGTCTCCCCTGGGTTAAGCCCTCTTAGTTTCTTAGCCCTCTTCAGTTTCTGTATTGATGGGCTCACTGGCTCCAAGATTTTTAATTATCACCTCTACAAAGATGACTCAAAGAACTATATATTTGGTGCTAGTTTCTCCCCAAACCTGAGCCCCAACTTACCAACTGCCAATTGGTATTTCAAACTGTGTATCCTGGAGAAACTTTAAACCAGAGGTTCCCAAACTTATTTGTTCTACCACCACTTTTTCAAGAAAACAAATTAGCCAGCACCCCTCTAAAAATCTACTTTCTTTAACATTTCTTTTTGAAATTCATGTCATTTAAAAAATATATAAAATATTATTTTTTAAATGACCCATCTTAAATTTCATAATTAATTGTAAATTTGTGGGGGTTTTCTGCATTGAAATTTTGATGATGCAATATTGTATCATGTAACCTTATAATAGTGTTTTGTAAATAAGTCACTGCACGCGCATGTTCTTGCAGAGGCATGCTAGACTTCTCAACACTGGGCGGCATGCTGTCCTGCCAACCCTTGCTTGGTGAGACCTGTCGGTGGACTTGACCACTGATTGATTATAACTTGCATTTTGTGTGTTCATTTGGAAAATAATGCAATCACTATGACTTTAACTCTGTTAGACAATACACAAAACGTACAAATGGTTTTTCAGAATTTCCTTTTCTTTTATTCTTTCCTAATGCTTACCCTTCCCCCTTATTTTAATTCAGTGCCCACAACTGCACCCAAGGTTACTACCACCCCAACTCCCACTCACCCCCAATCATTCCAGTGCCCTTCAGAAGGTGGCATTGGCCACTCTGGGAACGTCTAAAAAACCCTCGGCATATCCGAAATTGAACTCATAATACTTCACCCTTAGCCCATCCTTCTAAACTTTCTTGTTTGGTTTTTTTTGAAAGTACCACCATTCTTCCAGTCTCCCAGTTTTCTAATACTGGTTTTATCCTTGATTCCTCACTCCCTCTCACCTCACACATATAATTAGCTGTCAAATAAGGTCATTTCTATCTCTACAATATCTCCCGCATTTCTACTCTGAACAGCCACCACCGAAATTCAGACCTTTTTCACCTCTCTCCTTCCATTTAGTTTCCCTCCCTCAAGTATCTCTCTACTATAACACACTTACTCAACTGCCAAAATGACCTTCCTCAAGGGTGGGTCTGAATGTATCATTCCTCTGCTCATAAATTCTAGTGGTACCCCATTGTGAGAAAGACAAAATACAGATTTCCCCGTGTGGTTTTAAGGACCTTCACAACCTGGTCACAATCTACCTTTCCAGCTTCATGATATAACATTTTCCTTCCTAAATTCCTTAATCCAGGTAAGTTGGATAACCCCCTGCTGCTCAAACATAGCACTCTATTTCTCATTTTGGTACATTTACATTATCTGTTTCCCAAATTTGTGATGTGTTCCTTCCTCCCCTCTGCCCCACAGAATACCACTACTACCACTACTATTACTAGTGGTGGTAGTAGACTACAGAAGTAGTAATAGGGGTGGTAGTATTACTAGTGCTAGTAATGGTGGCAATAGTAGTGGTACTCATAATATTGATAGTACTGATAGAAGTAGTAGTAGTACTACTTAGCAATAGTAGTAGATGTTAGCAACAGTAGTAATAGAAGAGTATTTTTAGTAATAGCTACCATTTATAGAGTTCTCAAAGGCTTTAAAAATGTTATCTCTCTTTATCCTCACCTTGGGAAGTAGGGGCTCTTATTATCATTTTTACAGATGAGGAAACTGAAGTAGAGAGAGGTTAAGTAACATACCTAGGTTCACACAGCTAGCAAGGGTCTGAGTGTTTGAACTTAAGCTTTTTTATATTAGCTTCTCCTTGTACCATACTGACTCCTCTGGATTGTCAGGAATGGGTCTGAAGCTATACTGTCTCTCACTAATACTGGTACTTTGTGGCATAGGAGAGGGATTATTTGGTTCCAAGTCATGTAACTATACCTGACTCCCACAGGGTTATGGACATGTTTGGTACTAATTTGTCTCCCTTTGTCACCTGGCCATCTTTTCTGTAGTACCATTTCCCAAATTATTCATTTCAAGCAAGAGTTTATCCAACCACACTCCACAATGGAGTGGCATTATTAACTGATACTGTGTGTGTGTGTGTGTGTGTGTGTGTGCAGTGCATGTGCATGAGTGCATGTGTGACTATTTGTTTTGTTTTTTAGTGTGTATAGCTTTTCTGGTCAATAAGATACTGTTATTTTTGAAACCTTACTAAATTTTGAGTATATTTTTTTTATTCCTCAATTGTCTTTCCCCTCAGTCAACTTATGACTATTAGTATAAATGCTATCATGGGAAAGCCCATTACAAAGGGACCTTCATGTTCAAAGAAATATTAAGAATTGCTTGGCTTAAAGTGATGCTCCTTGCCTTGATCTATACTGAAGTTTCAGTCTTTGTCTAGTAACTGCCTGGCCAAATAATGTTTACTATTTCCCCTACAGTGATCATAACAGTGCTGCAAGTTAGCACTGAAAACCCAATCTGCTTCTCTGATCTGAGCAACACAGATATTGCTTGCTTCTGCATGGCCTCCTTGGTCAGTTATAAATCCTAAGAACCACTACTGCTTCTCACCCTGGCATTCTGTCCCCAGGTACAGCTTTACTTCTCAATCCACCCTGGATTTTTGACCTATACCTTGGTATAGTGAGTTAGAGAGCTCTCAGTTCTTGAATTTTCTCAAGCTTAGGTCCTAGTTTCCTGATCCTAGTGAACAGACTCTCTAGGTCCTAGAATGATCCAGGCAGCATAAGCATGACCACTAGACTTTGTCATCATTGTCCAAAGACTTTCCTATGACTTTATGATGACCAGGGTTGGAAAAATTATTCATTGTGATTTTTCCTTAGATTTTCCCATCAGAATTCAGTCTGGTATAATTTGTATATCCATTTAGGAGTTGGGGGCAGTGCAGAGCTTACTTGGGTTTTCTATTGCTACTCTGACATCTTGGCTCTGTCTCCTTCTAAAAATCTATTACTTAATAAATTCAGTGTCCTCTTTTGAACCTTTATCTCTCTTGTATTCTCGCTAGCATTCAACAGTCTTGAGCACCCCCCTCCTAAGCATTCTCTCTTTTCTGTTGTTTCTGACACCTCTAACACCTCCTCATGTTTGTCTGTACATTATTTCTGTCCCCTTTGTTCATTCATCAAATATGCCATACTTCCTACTTTTGAGTGTGTTCTAAAACTATGTTTGGACCCTCATTTCTTCCTTTGTACTCTCACTTAACTGTGTGACCTTGGGCAAGTCACTTAACCCCAATTGCCTCATCCTGGATCATCTCCAGTCATCCGGATGAATATCTGGTCACTGGATTCAGATGACTCTGGAGGAGAAGTGAGGCTGGTGACCTGCACAGCCCTCCCTCACTCAAAACAAAGTCAAGGGCAAGTCATGTCACTATTTCTCTGGTGGCATGGTCTTCTTCGGTAAGGAAGGATGAACACATTACTTAGTGACCTATTAATTCTCATTGACTGTGTTACCACCTTCATGTTGATATCTCCCAGATCCATACAGCTACCCCTTGTCTATTTGCTGACAGATATATTTTCATTTCTTCAATAGTCCTTTGGATATTTTGAACCAGATGCCCTGTAGACTTCTGAAAGTCAAGATGTAAAAGAGAAAATACATTATTTTCCTCTACCCCTCTTTAGAATTTCCTTATTACTGTTGAGTGCATCATCATCCTTTCAATCAGAAGGTCTGCTAATCAGTATCTGTAACAGCAAGGACCCCTGCATACACAGGAGAGCCTGCTGGTCCTTAGATCTACTTTTCTATAAGGAAAGCAACTTTTGAGGGATCAACAATCAGTTGAATCAAACACATATACCAACAGAGAAAATATAAGCAGAGAAATGAAGACCAACACACAGGGTTTCAAACTGTCTGATCACAAGGAATACATACATCACAAATCAACAGACAGATCCAGCTGTCTTACCATGACCAAACATACATAGTTACCAGAGAGAGAAGCACCAACATCTAGGTTTTCAAAGCCAGGGGGCTCCTTAGTAGCTATCCAGAGTCTCATCTGGCCAAACAAACACTTTCAAGAAGTAAGCCCCAAAGTAAAATCTCACCTCAGAATATTTATATACTTTTCAGAGCCAGAGGGTATGACCCTCTGACCCAGTGTCTCAATAAAAAATAAGAAAAGGTATTGAGGTCTATTAATAGATGAGGGACATCTTTATCTCTTCCCCTCACCCACCATTAACCTTACATTAGCATTATAGTATCATCCTCAGATCTTCAATTGCATTCAATTCACATATCCTATCAGCTGCTAATCTTTTCTTTTTTTATCTCTACTATAATTCTTTTTATAAATCCCTTAAATGACAATTAAAACATCCATGACCCTAGCTCAAGCCCTCCTCATCTTTCATTTGAATTACTTCAATAGTCTCCTATTTTTATTTCCCTGCCTCAAACTTCTCCCCACTCTAATTCATGCTCCCCATAACCACCACAATTATTTTTCTATATTGCAGAGTTGATCATGTCAAACTCCTGTCATTCCCAATTAGTTCTGAGAGCAAGTATAAACTTCTCTATATGGTATTTAAAGTACTTTACAAACTGGTCCCTACCAACTTTTCAAACTTATGCATTATTCCCTTCTCAATAAGATTTGACCCATACTGCCATACATAGCATTCTTTTTTTGCAATGACTAACTCCTTTTCTGGAGTATACCCTTTCCTTACCTCTGCCTCTCAGAAACCCTACTATCCTTGAAGACTCAGGTCAATCATCAAGACTTAGCTCAAGTACCACCACAGGGTTTTGATGAGAGTGATGACCCATATCCACTTGATGTGGACAGAAATAGTGCTCTAAGAATTAAAATAATTTTGACTGACTTTGGCCCTTGGTACCCTAAAGTCTCCCCTTACCACAGCTTCCCCTTATTCTGGATCCTAAGATTCCCTGTCCCCATCCCTCATCCTGGGGAATGGGATTTTCTTATCTTGTGACATTCATGGTCCTCACCCTGTGCCTTTATCTTGTAAAACTTCTTTATCTTGAAAGATTTACCCTAGATCTTCAACCTCCATAAGAAAACATTAAAATCATCCTACATAAGCCTGGTCCTTTTCCTATACCTTTGCTTTGTTTATCTCCTTGCTAAATCTCAGGCCCTCTTCTTTTGCATCAATAAAGTTCCCAATGGCTACTGAGAAGGTCTAAGTGAATTCATTCACATTTTGAACTAGGTCTCCCATCTCTCTCTCTTCAACACATCACCCCCCAGAGAGTGGGATAGCAGGGTGTAATTGTAGAGGAAGAAAAAATACTGGAATATCTCCTCTCTTGAAATCATTAAAGCCAGGGTAATGTTTCTAGGTAATGGAAATCCCTAACTTGTCCCCTTGTAACACCTTGTGGGTGGCAATTATGATTATATATGTATTCAAAGGGTAAAAGAACGCCCATGTACACTACTAGACTACAGATATGTGCAATCTTCAAATTCATTTGTACTTTTCTTGTGTATATTATCAATTTACATATATATGAATATATATATATATATATATATATAATGTACATATGTGTGTATATGTACATTGTCTCTCCCATGAGAATATAAACTCCAGGACTGATTCATTAACAGGAGAGAAAGAGAGGCATCACATAATATATGACATAGTATTATACACAGAATCCTTCTAAGCTCTCTTTCTCCATGTCACTGTATGTTTCTACAGAAAAACATCATTGTCTGCTAAAACCTTCTGTCTGTTCTGCAGATACTCTTCCTTTCACTACTTTTAGGTCTATAAAGGAAATGAGCATTTTGTGTGTTTAAAGAGAAGAATCATGGAATCTGAAAGTTACTGACAATAGTTAACAACTTATAAGCTTTTTGTGTTAGTTAAGGGACCAACTGAGGCAAGTATTAGGGAAGTGTGTAGAGTGCTGGATCTGAAGTCAGGAAGACTCAACCACCTGAGTTAAAATTCTGACCTCAGACACTTACTAGTTGTATGACCCTGGACAAGTCACTTCACCCTGTTTGCCTCAGTTCCCAGTCTATAAATGAGATGGAGAAGGAAATGGCAAATAACTCTGCATAATTGTCAAGAAAACCCCAATGGAGTCAGGCACCATTGAAAGAACGGCAAAAGAAATCCATTTTATCAACAAGCTCATAAACAGAGTTTATGGGAAACCAAGCTATTTAGCCTAGATCAGGAAATAGCTGAATATCAAAGAAGCTTTGCATTTCCAAAGCCATTTTCAGAATTACATAGAAGAGTAATTAAGTAATTTTGCAAACACCTAGACTTCATTTCCACCTCATACTGACCTCTGAATCTTCCTTTAAGATTTAGCTCATATGCCACTTTCTACAGGAAGCCTTTCTAATCCACTTGCTTGTTAGCAATTTTCTCTCTCCTCAATATTGTTTATATATTTATTAGTTTCAATCTCCCAAAGACACAGGGACCATTTTTCATTTTTTCTCTTTACCCTCAAGTGCTCTCATACAGTGATTGCTTAATAATTCTTGTTTGACTGTATTAAACTATCTACACAAATGATGATGGATATATTCTAAGTTAAGTAAGTGCGGCAGAAACATCCTAAGCAGTAAAAGTTAGTGACTGTTCATTCATAGTTCCATTTATAAAGAAATGTGCATCAAATAAAGCCAAGTACTGTGCAGATCTGAAAAGGCTTTCTGTTGAGGTAACTGAGTCCTAATCACATATACAGATGATAATGCAGAAGCAGTAACAGAAAAGGAGCAATCTTAAAACTATGTAAAGAGTACACAAAAGTAGTTGAGAGGGGAAAAGTTTTCAAATTAAAGGCCAGATGATTCTGAAGAGCAATCAGGGGTTTTTACAGAAAACAATGAGAAGGCTTGTATTCATTCCTCTAGAAGTGGAAGGGATTTTAGAGAACATTTAGTCCAATCTCCTCATTTTCCACATGAGAAAACTGAGGCTCAGGGATGTTAACTGACTTATCAAAGGTTATACAAGTAGTAAACAGATACAGGTTTTCAACTTTGGTCCTCTTACTTCAGAGCCAGCAATTTTTCTACTGCCTTCTTTCAAAGACATCCACAAGTCTCTAAGTTCTGTGAAGTCATCAGCATGATGAGGTTTATTGCAAGTATCTTGATAGCTTCCACCAATAAGAACATCTGGAGACTTTCACCTTTTCTATCTCATCTTATACAGCACATGAATTTTATAAATTATATGTTCTGTATACTTAATATGTGGGTTTCCATGTTTCCTTTCTCATCTGAATTGATTGTTATTATAAAACCTTTTCAATTTCATGCCATTCATTAGTTCTATTGCTTATCTGATTGAGATTCTCTCTACAAGTATCCAAAATTGTAAAAATTATTGCGATCCATTTTGCTCCAATTTTTAATGATCTTTCCAATTAGAATTTAATGAATTATATGGCATAAGATGCTTTTGTACAAAAACTTTTTGCCAAAGCACTTTCCAGCTTCCCTAACACTTAATTGTCAGATAGACAAGTTTTTCCCCAGAGTAGTTTATGTTCTTATATTCTGTAACCATTGGGTTATCAAGTTCAGCTGCTTCTGATTGTTGCATATCTAGAATGTTCATTCCACAGTTTGTTTATAACTTATGTGAGAGTTACTCTAACAGATAGAAACTCCTTAGAGGAAACAACAATTACAGGAATAACAATAACAAATAGCATTTATAGGGTGTGTTAAAGATTGCAAAATACTTCATATGTGGCAACTTATAAATCTGCAATATGTTAAACTATAACATTTGTTGACTCATAAGTTCTTAATATAATTAGGATATAAATCTCAGTTATAATTGTAACTGAAGAGTCTCCAAAATGGAAATTTTACCTCCTTTTTTAGGAGATCTATGAGAACATAAGCAGTTTGGTAAAATCTACCAAGACATTATTGCTCAAACTAAAAAAAAAATCTTCTGAGTTCATAAAACTCTGGAATATAGATGGATAAATATGCATATGTGTGTTTGTGTCTTCTGAAAAGTGTCGACAATCAAAGAAAAAAGTGTTTTTGAGTTTCTGCAGACATAGCAGTGTAATTATACTTTTGGCTAGATTTAACCCACTTTGTTGTTTCTATCCCTGTACCAGTGCTGGATAGGCTTTTACAGATTGAGTGAGAACTCTTAACGATGGATTTAGAGCATTTAAATTATAATCTTGAAACTGGAAATGGAAGAGTCCTGAGGTTTGCAGCCTCAGCCTATGCATAGTCATTGTGAACATAAACTCAACAGGCATCCTAATGTTTTAAAGTATGATGACTATTTACTACAATGAGTAGACAAGGAAAACTTGGAGTTGTGGCTTTGTGGTGCCCTTTAATAGCCATCTCCAAAAATCTATACAGACTTCCAGGGGCAGAGCAAAGATGGCAGAGTAGAGAAAACACTCAGCTGAGCTTTCCTCAATATTTCCCTCAAAACGACTTTGAAACAATGCCTCAAATCAAACTCTGAAGTAAGTAGTAGAGCCAACAAAAAGTCAGAGTGAGGCATTTTGCTAGCCAAAGACCACTTAGAAGGTCAGAAAGAGAGATCTGTGACATGGGCTTGGGGACTGACCCTGAGCCCACATGGATGAAACTGCAGTGGAAGAACCAAGCGGTGGCAACAGAAGCAGCAACAGCTTCAAGAGCTCTCAACCAAAAATGAACTTGGCAAATGGTCAAAAGATTACAAGGGACTCCTGTTGTAGCACTAGACACAGGACCAGATGCTTTTTGGCAACTCCATTCCCTAGACTCACTCTGGTTCATAGTTCAAAGGCTAAGGAGGAGCACTTCTGTTCAAGAGGAAACAGAAGTCCTGAGGGGTAGTATAACTTTTGATCACAAATTATCAGAAACTCTAACGAACAGGGTCAATTGCAATCCCAAAGGATTAGAGACCCTTCCTGGAAAAGGACCAGAGTGCAGACCAGGAAAGCAGTGACCACATTTAACCCCAGATCACACCATCTTAAAAGCAATAAAAATTTCCAACCCCATTCCCCAAGAACTAGCTCTGAAAAAAACAAAAAGCTGTATGAAAAAGATTGCAGCATGAGACAGGAACCGCCCCACCCCACCCATGCCAGAGAGTATGATTTTAAATTCAAACTAAGGAAATAAGGTAGAAAAAATTAGCAAGCAACTAAAAAAGAACTTAACCATGAAAAATTACTATGGTGATAGGGAAGATCAAGATGCAAACTCAGAAGAAAATAATAAAGTCAAAACAGCTATAAGCAAATCCTCAAAGGGAAAATAAATGAGAATTGGATGAAAGTCCACTAATTCCTGGATGAGCTAAAAAATGACTTTCAAAATCAAGTTGGTGTGGTAGAGGAAAAATTAGGTAAATAAATAAAAGAAAAAAGAAAAAAATCATGAAAAGACATTTAACATCTTGGTAAAGACACACACACACACACACACACACACACACACTAAAAAAAAGAGCAACTTAGAAAACAGAATTGGCCAAATGGAAAAAGAGACACAAAAACTCACTGCAAAAAAAAAAAAATCCTTAAAAGGCAGAATTAGATGGAAAAAAAAAGAGGTACAAAAGCTCACTGCCAAAATAATTTCTACCTAGCTAGAGTCTGTTTTGTATCTGACAACTGCATTCTTTTATCTGCCCTCCTTTTTTATCACCTTGGTGCTCCCTTTTCCCTTTCCCCTCCTGCTTTCCTGATAGGTAGGATAGATTCTACTTCCAACTGCCTATTACACACACACACACACACACACACACACACACACACACACACACACACATAAATAAGTTGAACTTACCTATAAAACTGAAATACACACCATCATGGATTAGAAATCAGAATTCAACAATGCATTGTTACAAGAAACATATTCAAAACAGAGAGATGGAATCAAAAATAAACACTTGGAGCAAAATCTATTGTGCCTCAGCTGAAATAAAGAATGCAATCATGATATCAGACAAAGAAAAAGGAAAAAAATAGAACTAATTAAAAGGGATAAACAGGGAAACAAAATTTTAACAAAATAAACATATATGCACCAAATGGTACAGAATCCAAATTCTTAAAGAAAAAGTTAAATGGACTATGAGAAGAAATAGATAGTAAGCTATGCTAGTGGGGGACCTCAACCTTCCCCTCTTAGAATTCGATAAATCTAAGCATAAAATAAACAACAAAAAAGTTCAGGAGATGATAGAATCTTAGAAAAATTAGATATGAGATCTCTGGAGAAAATTGAATGGAAGTAGAAAGGAGCATACCTTTTCCCCCACTTGTACATTATGCTTTCACAAAAATTAACCATATACTAGGGCATAAAAATTCAGAAAAGCAGAAATATTAAATGAATATTTTCAGATCATAATGCAGTAAAAATTAAATAAAGAACCATGGAAACACAGATTAAAAATAAATTGGAAACTAAATAATCTAATCCAAAAGAATGAGTGAGTTAAAGAAAAAAATCATAGAAGCAATTAATTAATGAGAATGAAAACAATGAGATAACATTCTAAAATTTATGAGATGTAACTAAAGAGGTTGTTAGGATAATCCATAAATCAGTAAAAGAGAGAAAGATCAGGTCATAAATTGGGTATGCAACTAAAAATACTAGAAAACTAGTAAATTAAAATTCCTTAATAAATAATCAAAATGGAAAACCTTAAAATTAAATATTAATAAAACTGAAAGTTAAAAATTGTATTTGGTTTATTAAAATGATAATAAAATAGATAAACCATTCATTAATTTGATTTTAAAGAGAAAATCAAATAACATTATCAAAAATTAAAAGGGTGAATGCAATACCCTAAAGATGAAATAAAAACATTTATTAGAAGTTATTTTATCCAGTTACATGTCAGTAATCTTGACAATAAAGTAGATAAACATTTATAAAAATATAAACTTCCCAGATTAACTGAAAAGAAACAGAATATTTAAATAACCCTGTCTTAGAAAAAAGAAATTAAACAAGCCATCATTCAGATACTTAAAAAAAAAGTCCCATGGACTAAATGGATTTCCAAGAGAATTCTACCAAAGATTTAAACATTTAATCCCAATAGTATATAAACTATTTGAAAAAAGTCAATAGAGGAGTCCTCCCAAATTCCTTTTATGACTCAAAATGGTTTTTCTACTTAAACAAGAAAGAGAAAAAATGGGGGTGGGGGGATAACTATAAACCAGTTTCCTTAATGAATATCAATGAAAAATTTTAAATAAAATATTAGCAAGGAGATTATAGTAATATATTACAAAGATCAACGACCAGGTGATATTCATACCAGAAATGCAGGCCTGGTTCAATATTAGGAAAACTGTTAGCATAATTGACCATATCAATAATAAAAACAAGAGAAATCATATGATTATATCAATAGATGCAAAAAAAGTCTTTGACAAAGTATAATGCTCATTCCTATTAAAAACATTAGGAAGCATGAGAGTCAATAGACTCTTTTTTAAAATGGTAAGTAGTAACCATTTAAAGCCAAGAGCTAAAACTGGGAATAAGCTAGAAGCCTTTTCTATAAGATGAGGGCCAAAGTGTCACTGTTATTCAATATTTTACAGAAATGCCAGCTATGGCATTGAGGCAAAAAGAAAATGAATGAATTAGAATGGCTAATGAGAAAACAAACTCTTTATATGTGATATGATGGTATACTTAGAAATCCGGTAGGATCCACTCAAAACTATCTGAAACAATGACAAGCAGAACTTCAAGATGTAAGAAAACCCATATAAATCACCAGCATTTCTATCTATTACCAATAAAATCCAGCAGAAGAAGATAGAGAATTACAATTTAAAATAACTACAGGTAGTACAAAAACCTTTGGAGCCTACCTGCCAAGAAAATTATACGATTATATGAACACAGTTACAAAACACTTCACACAAATAAAGACAGATCTAAACAACTGGAGAAATATTAATTGCTCATGGGCAGGCCCAGCCTATATAATAACAATGACAATTCTACCATAATTAATTTCTTTATTCAGTACCATACCAATCAAATTATCAAATAATTATTATATAAAGCTAGAAGAAATAATAACATTTCTTCTGGAAGAAGGAAAGATCAAGGGAAAATATCAAGGGAAAAAATGAAAAAAAAAGTTAAGGAAGGCAGCCTAGTAGTACTATGGTAATTATGGAAATATGATTTGCATGACTTCACATGTATAATTGATATCAAATTGCTTGCTTTCTCATTAGGAGATAGGGATGGGAGAAAGGGAGAAAATTTGGAACTCAAATTTTGAAAAAAATATACTGTTAAAAAATTTTACATGTAAATGAGAAATATTTAATAAAGTAAATGAAATGTTTGAAAGTTTTTTAACAGCCATCTCTTTAACCTTGTGTTTCCTTTTCCCTCTATCTTTTAAAAGATATATTTGAAACTTTATAATTTTTCCCTCTGAACTCCTCTGAAACAATAATCTGGAATATCCATAAGTTCTAAGACAAAGTAATCTATGGATTCCCTAGATTTCTTCCCAGTCCTAATTGACCTTTGCAGTGTATTTTTCCATTTAGGTAATCATTCTAGAACTTTGGACTCAAAGTACTGAAGGACAACTGGTTTAAACTTTTACTAAGTTGTCCCATATTTATGCTGTTTGACTTACACTGTATTTTGGTGATCATTTTTCCAGCCAAATTTTATTATTTTCTTTCACATTCTGACCAAACTGACCTTCTTGTTATCATCATATATTCTATTTTTCCCTTCAGCCTCTTGGGACCATTAGACTTCTTATAAAACTAAGCTCAAATGCCACTCTCTAAATGATGATGAAAATAGTTTGTTCTAACAATATATATTCTTTCCATCTTTCTTCTGCTTTTATCTTTTATCCATTTTTTATTATTTTTAAAAACACTTGGATTTTATTTTGGATATTTCTTCAGGCTTTCTTTAAACTGTCTTTCTCCGCTACTTTTATTTTATTAAGTTATATTGCTCATCGTATACCCCTGTTCTTTTACATAACGTTTGATAAATGGGTTCATATTCTAAACTCATTTTGCCTTTGTCTGCCATATGTCTCTGGCATATAAGCCTTGTGTTTGAAGTGTTCTTTAGGATCTTTCTTTCTTTACATAATGGCAATCAATTTGCATTGGATAAACTTCCATAGGAAATTATGATATTCACTGTCTATCACCTTTCTTTCCCCTATAATGTATTTTTTTATCATGAATAACTTGTTTAAATAAATATTATGTTAGGGGTGTGGGTATATGTGTGTGTGTGTATGCATGCACATGAGACAGAAAGAGGGAGAGGGAAAGAGAGAGAGAGAGAGAGACAGACAGACAGACAGAGACAGAGAGAGGAGAGGAGAGAAGAGAGAGAGAGAGAGAGAGAGAGAGAGAGAGAGAGAGAGAGAGAGAATCCCATTATGATTTGGACAATCTACCAAGATACCTCAAGAAAGAGTCTCCATAATTTGAGAAATAATTAGGGAGAAATTAGAATACTCTGTAAGCTTCAGAATAATTGAGTTGCCTAAAATGCTGGAGGAGGAATCCCTTCTCAGTATCCGAGAGTGAAAGTATATCACGATTTGTAGTCATCCTATCTAGACCCTGTTGCTGGAGACTAGATAGGTCCTGCTTTTGAATATGCTTTTAAAAACAGAGGTCTTATACTTAAAGGACTACAAAACTTTGCATATCCTTTGACCCAGCAATAGCACTACTAGGTAAATATCCCAAAGAGATCCAATAAAAAGAAAAAGACCTTGTATGTCCAAAAATATTTATAGCAGCCCTTTCTGTGGGGGCAAAGAATTGGAAATTGAAGGGATGGCCATCAGTTAGGGAAAGGCTTAACAACTTGTGTTATATGATTGTGATGAAATACCATTGTGCTATATAAAAAATAACAAGAAGCATGGTTTCAGAAAAGCCTGAGAAGTTTTATATGAACTGAATCAAAACAAAGTAAACAGAACAAGGAGAACATTATATACAGTAATAGCAATATTTGTAAGAATGATCAATAGCGAAAGACTTAGCCACTCTGAGCAATGTAATAATTCAAGACAATTTCAAAGGATTCATGATAAAAAATTCTGTCCACCTCCAGAGAGAGAGCTGATGATTCAGACTCTTTGTGTCAGGTCTCCAATGTGTATCTTCTAGTTGTTGTATTTCCAGGACTGGGAGAATCTATTACAGGTTAAGTAGGTATATACTTGCATAAAATACAGAAGGATGCCATCTTCTGCAGCCAGCCAACCCATCAGTCCCAGAGGAATGACCTCTAGGCTCCAAACCAGAAGCAGATGACAAGATCTCATACAGGGGTTTTGTCCCATTGGGAAATGAACTTGGTAAGACAAATGCTATATAGAAATTATATCTAGTTTAAGTCCACTATCCCCAGGACCAAGGTAGAGTCCATGAAAACATATTCTGTAATCTAGGCAGTGAGGTGAAAAATATCAAATAACTTTCTAGCAGGGTTGGTAAGGCAAATTTTAGGTAGAAATTGCGAAGTTTGAGCCCACTCTCCCAAAGGACTGAAGTAATATGAGAAAGAGTATGTCCCAGTGTGTTTGCAGGAAATGATCATAACTTTTACTCTTATTATACTGCTTTAATAAATATCCCTTTGTAAAAGCTAATTTTATTGATTAATTAAATGTATCTGAAATATTAATTGCTTTCAGCTAACAGTAAGGGAGAATAGGTCCAAGCAATAACACTACAGAAATATACCCTTAGTACTTCAGGGATGCCCTTAGTATCTGAAGGGAGATATGTTGCTGGTCTTGCTCTGGCAAACTGAATTAAATATCTCACTACATAATCATTATGAATATTGTTTTTCCTTAATTCATCATGTCTCCCCAGACTCTTCTGAGTTCATAGCAATCATTTTTTTCTAAAATAAATTGTATATATTCATATATATGGCTCTCTATATATCTATATCTATATCTTTTATTGTTTACCTACATTTCCCAGTTAAAAAAATAAAATGAGAATAAAAATAATTGAGTTCAATAAAACAAAACAATGTATCAAAATTCTGTCATTGCTCCAAACCTCCATTCTCTTTCTATGTAAAGAAGAAAGGATTCTCTTACTTCTTTTTTGAGCCCAGGCTTTGTCGTTATCATTTCATTCTATCATTCTTTCCATTTTTATTCTTGCAATCATATAGTTGACTTTACTTTGCATTAGTTCATATAAGCATTCTCATGCTTCTCAATATTCATCATTTTTTAAGTATTGTAACTGTAGCAAATTGTAGCTCAACAAAATTTTACTTCATCTTTGTGACACAATGGTTTTAGTTATTACCCAATGAATGGGAATCTATTTTGTTTCCCATTCTTTGACACTATGAATAGTACCACTATGCATGTGTTGGTCTTAAGGGACTTTCAGTCATTTACTTCCTTTTTACATATGACTAATAGTGACATCTCTGGATCAAAAGATGTGACCATTTTAGACATTTTTTTTAAATCACAATTCTAAATTGCCTTTGGATCAATTCACTGCTCAATCTACATTATGTTATTAGTGGACATATTTTCTCACAATCCTTCTAATACTGACAATTTTCATCTTTTGTCAGATTTCTGGATGTAAGGTACAACCTCAGAATTGTTTTGGTTTGCATTTATCACATTATTAACTTCAGCAATATTTTATATGGTTCCTAGTAGTCTATAGTACTTTTGAGAACTATAAAGTAAGGCTGGAAAGTAGCTATCTTTGTCATTGATGCCATGTGATTGCTATGATATTTCCAAGATGTAAGTAGTACTTGCATAGTAGTTGCTAGGCAAATGTTTATTGACAGAAGCAAACTATATAATCAAATGCAGAAGACCAATATTCTGAGTTGACAGGGAAGAGAAAGCAAGGAAACGAAGAGTTGATTCTATTTGTCCACAGATGCCAGTTCGATTTCATTCTGGCTCTAGGATTGGGGTTAGAGGTTGGGGTAGATATGTGTGAACTCCTTTGAATTCTTTCCCTTCCCCTGTTTGATAATGATCTTCCCCCTTGAATCTCATGTAGTTTTTTTTTTTATTTTGTAAGTCTAAGTCACTTATCAGGTAATATTATATATCAGAGCTGTGTTCCATCTTTTACCCCTAAAACCCAAAGAACTTCTTATCTGAATGCTTTATGTTCCCTAGTACCCAGTTCTGTTAGGGGTGGTCCTGATGTCAGCACTTTGTCATTTCAGGTTTAATATTCATACAAAATGAAGTACTCATAAACCAGTGAATAATTAACAAACAGACATTTACTTAGCCCAAACCTAGCAAGTATATGCAGCAAGGATACAGAGGCTCTTTTTATGTAGTCTTCACACATCCACCAAGTTCGATAAGCCTGGACTCCACATGGGTGGAACTTCTAATGCTTTTAGGTGACCAGGAAGAATGTCACCACAATAAGATATTGCCAGGAAGTGGAATCAGAGGAGGCAGTTGACCAATCAAGCCTTAGGAACAATTTTGTTTCCTTTCAGGGAAAATGAATTCATATTTCTGGGGCGAGCACTAAGATATATCAGTCCTGTG
Organism: Bettongia penicillata ogilbyi; assembly: GCA_023548195.1. NCBI lineage: Eukaryota > Metazoa > Chordata > Mammalia > Diprotodontia > Potoroidae > Bettongia > Bettongia penicillata. The sequence continues at coordinate 4,770,459 of JAJHZJ010000857.1, read as the reverse complement.
ACAAGGGCTCTGCACACTGCAGCACTTACCAAGTAATTGTTATCTTGTACTCTTGTAAATTCTAAAAGCTAATTTCAAAGTGATTGTCTTCTCTGCTCTTGCCTCAGCAAGCTTTTTTGACATAATAACAGAAGATGTTAAAGATAGAAATTATCACAAATACACATACCATTTTCTGTGATGCCACAGACCCAAATGACTTGACCTAAAAAAAAAAGAAATTAGTTTGTGAAGAACTAAAAAGTAGTATGCAAATTGAAATTTACAACTAAGTAATTTTGCAATTCTCTAGTAACTATGGGAAAAACCAGTACTTTAGTTTCACTTCATAGAATCATAGAAGACCTCTGGTGAAGGAAACTCATACTTACTCCTAACCCTAAGGCACCAAGTTCCATTTTCATAAAATTATATGCATTAGGAAAGAAATGTCTATAATAAAAAAGTATCTTCACAACATTCAAGTCCAGCTGAGATTCGAAAGGAATGTCTACTTATAACACACCCAACTGGTGGCCATCTAGTAGCTGCTCAAGATTCTGAGTAAAGAGAAACCTATCAACTCCAGAGGCAGCCCACTCTATCCTTGAATATCTCTAATCATTAGGAAGTATTGTTTTTGACTTTTGTTTTTTGTCCCTTACATTAAGTCTAGATTTGCCTCACTGCAACTTCTACCCATTGTTCCAGTTTTCAAAGAACTGAGTAAAATAAATTGTCTTCCTGTAATGCCACCTACTCATTCATTCAGGGAGAATATTTGCTAAAACAAAATAAAATATTATTACGGGCTAGGTATTGTAACACATGCTTGGGAACATAATGACTAAAAATGAACTGGCCCATCCCACAAGAAGTTTGCATTCAACAGAAAGGGGAGTAGATATATAGAAAAAAGGAATAACCTATGGTTTCATGGATAGAGTGAATTCATTGAGGAAACTGCAGCTAGCACTGAAGTTGAGCACTTTCTCTCCAGATGATAGTTTCAAAAAGTTGCTTAGAGCATTGAAATGTCAAGTGACTTACCCAGGGTCATACAGCCAATATAGGTCAGAAGTAGGATTTGTGTGAGCTTGAACTAGACTACACCATTTCTTTGATATTCTTATAGGAACTCAACACTGTTATATTCATCCTACAACCAACCATCCTCTCTTCCAGATGTCATAAAGCCTACATTTTCAGTAAGTTTAACTTGTTTGATAAACTTCTCTGTACAACCCAATCCATCTTTAAATGCTTCCCTTTTTTATGTAAAATCAGAACCAGTTATGAGTAAGTTGCCAGGTTATCATTCTAGACAGCTTTCCACATTTCATGAGCTATTATCCCTTTTAGAGGATCAGACTGTCACCTAAAGCAAAATCTCTGAACTCTTCAACCAAGGCTTTCTGAGGTTCATCTGAGAAGCTTAGGATGCTGCTTAACATAGATCAGGGAATGGAGCTGCTGGAATCTATTACAACCCCTCTGCTCTAACACTAGAAAGAAAACTGAGACCCCTGTCATTCATACCTAAGGATTAGGACAACTGCTGAGGCTAAGGAGCTGGAGTTTTCTCCCTTTCCTTCTCCAAGAGGACTCATTGTTCTAGACCCATAAAATGGGTCAGATCAGAATGGGCTCACTTCCTGGAGAGCCTTGCCTCCAATGAAAACAGGTTACTTAGCTTCCCTTTACTCATACTCTAATCCATCACATACCCACCTGGATCAAAATATCCTTTACTTGAAACCCAAGTTTTGGTTCATGTCCAGGGTCACTGCAAAAAGAGGAAAACAGAAAAGTGTTCAATATGCAATACCAGTTAGATATGGTGTAGGTATTTATTTCCAACACAGAACAGAAATGCTCAGACACAAAAGACTAAGGGTAAATATTGACAAAATTTAAATAATCAGTTAATACACAAAACTGTTGCAATCTGCTGGGAGTTAGAGCCACAAATATGCGGTTTGTAAGGTGGTTGAATACAAATTGTCACATAAAGCATCAGTTCAGCACTGTACCCTTCAGAGCTGATGCCTTCTGTTAATCTTGCCAATTTAGCACAGACTTTGAACTCATCCTCCTGCCAGCAATCATTTTTTTTCTCTGATTCAATGAAACTTCTTTTTGTCATGAATCAGTATGACCCAAAAGACCCAGTATCTTTCTGGATCTTTCAAATATCCAAGGTCACTTCCATTCCTGGACACATCAATTTCAATTTTATTTGGTTACCTACTCAAGAAATGAAACCCAAAGGAGGAAATGCATCTAAAGTTTAGGAATATACTCTCCTAGCAGAGTCTCCTAGCTTTAGAAGCTATATGGGGGCATTCTCCAAAAATCTGGATTGGGTTAAGGAGTTTCCCATTTCCATATCGTCTCAGGAAAATTCTGGTGAAAACAAAACTCCTTGACCATTCCTTCCCTGCTCTACTTTCCTGCCTCCTTTTGTGTGTTTCTTAGCTTTTGGAATATAAGCTCTTTGATGGTAGGGAAAGACTTTTTATTAATTGCTTCCCCAGAGTTTAGCACAATGTCTGACACAAAGCACACATTTAATAAATGTTTATTGGATTGGATTGGACCCTTGGGAGAATATAGGAAAGAAAGAGAAATCAGCAGTCACTTCCTGAACACTGGCTCTTCATGCCCAGTAGTTAATAAGGATATGGCTTTGTCCAAATACTTAAGACATTGTTCAGCAGGAATTAGGAAAGGCAACACTATTCAAACCCAAATTACACATGGGATTGTCAAAGATACCTCCCCACCCCTACTATTCAAAAGATCGCAACATTCCCTAGCAAATGCTAACCTAAAACACTGAATTCCCAGTTGCCAAAGTACCCATTCTTCACCCCTTGCCACAATTTTCAATTCTCTTGTCACCATCCACCTTAGTTCTACCCCCTCCATTGTCTCAGTTCAGTTCTGCCTACCCCTTTCCTTTGAACCTTTTGGAATCTTTATTCTTACACAACTCCCTTTATCTTAGACCTTTTTCTTCTTAATGCTCCTCCCACCTTGTGTCATTTGTGACAGCCCTTACAGTGTTGCTTGTATATTTTCTCATAATTCTCCAATACATGGATAATAGAGAAGTTGACATATCCCTTACATTCCATTGCCTCTTCTCAAGCATCCCCCACTTCCAAATCTACATATCCAACTTGTCTCTCTTAAATTCAAATTTCATACTGCCAACCTTCTATGGTACATTTCTGCTTGAATGTTTTGTATCTCAAACTCAAAATCTCTAAAGAAGAATTCAGTATCTTTTTTACCCAAGCTCACTTCTTTCTCAAACTTTACAATCCAATGAATATTCATCAAGTGCTTGCAATGTGTTAAGCACTGGGGACATGATTAATACAAAGAAAGATAGCCCTTATTCTCAAGGAGTTTATAATCTAATTAATGGAGGAATTTGCAATCCCCCCTACTTCTGCCTAGGGTACAACATCTTTCCAAACACCCAGTTTCACAAACTTCATACTGTTAGAGACAAACTTGACACACAAAAAAGATATCAAGAAAAATTTATTAAAAGTGGAGTTCAGAGTAGGGAAGACCTACGTTCCTTCCCCTGAAGGAACGGGTAGCTTCCAGCATGGCCACCTAAATGACTGCAACCACATCAGGAAGAGGCAGGACCCTTATAGAATTCTGAACTTTGGATTTCCCGTGATACTGTTCCCTGGCCATGTGACTTCATGTTCTCCTCTCTGATAGGCCCTTCTCACACAGGTCCTTGGGCCTGCACATTAGTTTCTGACCTCTAACCGGTCCACGTTAGGTCACAACCCCCCATCAAAGTGTGGAAATAAAATTTACTTCCTGTTTTCCCACAATACCATGTTCAATTTCTCCATCTCCCTCACCTCACACAATCAATTCATTACTAAGACCTATCAATTCTGACTTTACAATAGCATTTGCTTGCATTCCTTTCTATCTGGTAATATAAATACTATCCTAGTTTAGGTTCCATCTTTTCTTGTGTAGTATATCACAATACTCTTCTAATTGGTTTTCCTTTCTCCAGTTTCTATTTCCTCTCCAACCCATTCTCTAAACTACTAAAGGAATATTCCTAAACACAGATGTCACCCCCCCCATCAATGAACTCAAGTGGCTCTCTATTACCTCTGTGATCAGATTTGCAACAAACAAAAAAATTATTGTTTCATATTTAAAGTTCTTCACAACCTGAATCCAATCCATCTCTCTTTTACATTTTCACACTTTGTTGTACATTTTCATACTTTGGTCTAGCCAATCTGTTCTTGTCCTCACATGTAACATCTTATTTAAGTAGTTAGGTCATACAGTGCATAAGCGTTATGACCTTAGGAAAATCTGTGTTCAAATCTTGCCATAGACACTAAATAGCTGCGTGAATCTGGGGAACTCACTTGATGTCTCTCAGTCTTAGTTTCCTTGGATATGTAAAATGGGGTTAATAAAAGCACTTACATCACAAGGTTGTTTTAAGGATCAACTAAGTTAACATGCGCAGCACTTTGAAAACCTTAAGGTATTATATAAACACCAGTTATTATTATTGTCTCCTATCTCCATGCCTTTACAGTCTATCTCTCTTATGTGGAATACACTCCCTCTGGATCTTTCTTTTGGAATCCCTGTTTTGCTTTAAACAAGGTGCTTCTTCCTGTATGAAGCCTCTCCAGTTTTACCAGCTATTAGTGCCTGTCCCCCAAAAAATAGCTTTATATTTACTTTGTATTTGTAATTTATGTGGCTATGTGCTCCCTCTTTTGGTACAATGTAAATTTCTTCAGGGTAGGGATTGCTTTGTTTTGATATTTGTGTCCTAAGTATCAAGCACAGTGACCAGAACCTAGAAGGTATTAATTAATTGATTCAGAATCTGTTCTGCTAAAGACTAAAGTATGACTCCTGTGCTTATTTTTCCTTTTTCACAATTTACAAATTAAAGGTAATTTAAAATTACCATTGTCACTTTTTCTACCTTACAAAAGATTAAATTATCAAGAAAACAACTCAAAATGTACTAGCTAGTTGGCTTTTGGCAAAGAGAGAGTTTCAGAATATGTCTAGATTGCTGAAGGACCCCATCAAAATTATATCTTGCTTCTGTGCTAACTTTATTATCTATATCAGGAATTCATCTTCTGCTTCCTCTAGGCTACCCCCCCTACCTTGTATATTATGATAATATTCACTCAGTTTCTTTGGTCTTCAATCAAATGCACCCCATAATACTTCCCCTTCAGATTTCCCACACAGGCAAAAATCTTTTTAATGTATAATTCTTTTCCTCTGCCTCTTTCATCTAATCTATTCCTTTTCAACAATGTGTACTCTTCTATTGCCACATGGAAATTATAAGTTACATTCCACAAAATCCTAATGGCACCTTTTTTCCTCATTCTTTATTTATTTATTCATTCATTTATTTATTCATCCATTTATTCATTCTTTCATTCATTATCTATTTTGTTTTAAGTTTCCCCCTCCCTCCAGTTACGTGTCAAGAAAATTTTTAGGTTTCATTTTTACGAGATTTGGGGATTCCAAACTTTTCTTGTTCCCTACCCTCTTCTGAAAATGGTAGGCAGTTTGATATAGTTTATATATATGCCATCATATAAAAATATTTCCATATAAGTCACAGTTGTGAAAGAAGAAACAGATTTAAAAAAAAACACGAGAAAGAATGAAGTGAAAAAATGCCTCAATCTATATTCAGAGTTCATCAGTTCTTTATCTGGATATGGATAGCATTTTCTTTTAAGAGTCCTTTGTACTTGTCTTGGATCATTGTGTTGCTGAGAAAAGCTGAGTCCTTCATAGTGAATCATTTCACAGTGTTGCTATACAGTATTTCCCTGGTTCTGCTCATTTCACTTTGCATCAGTTTGCACAAGACTTTGCAGGTTTTTCAGAAATCTACCACTTCATTATTAATTATTGCACAATAGTATTCCATTACATTCATAAACTACAGCTTGTTGTTCAGTCATTCCCCAACTGATACACATCCCCTCAATTTCCAATATTTTGCCACCACAAAAAGGGCTACTAAAAATATTTTTGCACATGTAGTTCCTACTATTTAATGGATGAGTTCATCCCATTCACATTTATAGCAATGATAACTAATTGTATATTTCCTTCCATGATATTTTCCTCTTGTTTATCCCCCTTTATAAATACATATATATAATCCCCCAACCTTTTCCTCCTCAAAAGTATTTTACTTCTGATCACTGCCTTCTGCAATATACTCTTCTTTTTCTCAGTCTCCCCTCTCCCTTCTATTATCACTATCCCTTTTTACTTCCTTAGAGGGTAAAATAGATTTCTGTATCCAACTGAGTGTGTTTGATACTTCCCTCTTTGAGCCAATTTTGATGAGAGTAAAGTTTAAGCTTTGCCCACTCCTCCTGAATCTTCTCCGTAATTATAATACCTCTTTCACGCCCCTTTTATGTGGGATAATTTACCCCATTCAATCTCCCCCCTTCTTCTTCCAGAGCAATTTTCCTTCTCAAATTTTTATTTTGCTTTGTTGGGGGGAACGTCATCCCATCAAAGTTACCTTATATCCATAACATCTGTCTATATACACTCTTTCTAATTGTTCTTATAGTAACAAAATTCTTAAGAGTTACAAATATTCTCTTATCATATAGAAATGAAAGCAGTTTAACCTTATGAAATTTCTTATATTTTCAATTTCTTATTTTTTTTTTACCTTTTCATTTTTCACAATCTTATTTTTGGAGGTCATTTTTTTTTTAAATTCAGCTCTATTATTTTAATCAGGAATGCTTGAAAGTCCTCCATTTCATTAAATGTCTATTTTTTTCCCAGAAAGATTATATTTAGTTTTGCTGGGTAGGTGATTCTTTGTTGTGATTCTAATTCCTTTGCCTTCTAGTATGTCATAGAACAAGCCCTCTGGTTCTTTAATGTGGAAGTTGCCAAATCCTGTGTAATCCTGACTGTAACTCCAGAATATTTGAATTGTTTCTTTTCAGCTGATTGCAGTACTTTATTTTTGATCATATAAGACCTACTATACTGGAGGGAAAAATGGGAGGGTGGACCATGAGCATAGCTTCAACCTTATTTCCATCAGTATTGGTTCAAAGAGGGAATCATATACACAATCAGATGAATATAGAAATCTATCTTACCGGACAGGAAAGTAATAGGGGAGGAGATTAAGTAGAGGAGATGTGGGAACCAACAGAAAGAAGGGTAAATCTGGGGTGGTGGAAGACAGAAACAAAACACTAACTAGGAGGGAAAGAGTGAAAGGAGAGAGAGGGTCAACAGAAAAATAGGATGGATGGAAATATATAAACAGTAATCATAAATGTGAATGTGAAGAAGATGAACTCTCCCATAAAAAGCAAGTGGAGAACAGAATGGATTAAAAATCAAAGTCTTACAATATATACAAAGAACATGCTTGAAGCACAGAGATACACCTAGGGTAAAGGTAAGGGGCTGGAGCAGAATTTATTGTGTTTCAGCTGAAGCAAAGAAAGCAGGGGTAGCAATCATGATCTCAGACAAAGGAAAAGCCAAAAAAAAATAAATAAATCTAATTTAAAAAGATATAAAGAAGAAAACTCTATCTTGCTCAAAGTTTCCATAGACAGTGAAGCAATATCAATGCTAAACATATGCACCATGTGGTATGAAATGTAAATGTTTGAAGTTGAATGAAGATAAAACTATCCTAATCGGGTACCTCTCAACTTCCTCCGCTCAGAAGTAGATAAATCTAAACAAAAAATAAGAAAGAAACTAAGGAGGTGAATAAAATTCTGGAAAAGTTAAATATAATGGCTCTCTGGATAAAACTAAATGGGATAGAAAGGAATATATTATTTTCTCAGCAGTACATGACATGTACATAAAAATTGACCATGCATTAACACATTAAAACCTCACAACCAAATGCGGAAAAGAAAAAAAAATTAATCCTTTTCATGTCATAATACAATAAAAATTACATTCAGCAATGGGCAACAAAAAGAAAAATTAGAAATTAATTGCAAATTAAGTAATTTAATCCTCAAAAAAAATGAGTCAAAAACAAATAATAGAAACAAGTAATAATTTCAACATACCAAAATTTATGGGATGCGGTCAACTTGGTACTTAGGGGAAAATATATGTCTCTAATTGTTTACAACGATATAAAAGAGAAAAAGCAGATCAATGCATTGGGCAAGAAACTAAAAAAAAGAACTGGAAAAAGAACACATTAAATATCCCAAATTAAATGTAAAATTGAAAAACTTGAAAATCAAAGGATAGATTAATAAAAATGAAAGTAAGAAAACAATTGAACTAATAAAGAAAACTAGAAGGTGGTTTTATAAAAAATAAATAGATAAACTACTGGTTAACTTGATTTTTGGAAACAGTAAAGAAAACCAAATTATTGTATCAAAATGAAAGGGGTAAATTCACTACCAATGAACAGAAAGTTAAGCTGATTGTTAGAAGCTGTTTTGCCCAATTATATGCCAATAAATTTGAAAATCTAAATGAAATGGATGAATATCTACAAAAATACAAATTACTTACATTAGCAGAAGAAGAAATAAAATATTTAAATAATCCAATCTTAGAAAAAGAAATTGAATGAGTTATCCATGAACTTCCTAAGAAAAAAATCCCCAGGAATGGATGGATTGACAAGTTAATTCTAACAAACATTTAAAGAACAATTAATCCTAATACTACACAAATTATTTGGAAAAATAGGCAAAGGAGTCCTACTAAATTCCTTTTATGACAAAAATGTGGTGCTAAAACCTAAACCAGGAAGAACCATAACAGAGAAAGAAAAAATATATAGACCAATTTGCCTAATGAATAGTGCTGCAAAAATTCTAAACAAAGTACTAGCTAAAACTAAATACAGCAATATATCACAGGGATTATACACTATGATCTGGTGTGATTTATATCAGAAATGCCAAGCTGGTTCAATATTAGAAAAACTACCAGCATGGTTGACCATATCAACAAAAAAAACAAGAGAAACTGATGCAGAAAAAACCTTTAACAAAAATACAGCCCCCATTCCTATTAAAGACACCAGAGAATATTTCATTGTTTGGCCAACAGTAGGTCCTAGGTCAAGCCCCGCTTGGTCCTGATTGGCTCAGAGAGAATGCAAATAGCAAATGTTTCTGTTTTGACTAGAAACCCTAAGGATCTTTCCCTCCCAGATTGTTTTTTGTTTTTTGTTTTTTGGACCAGGGGAAAAAAAAAGGCATTCTCTATCTCATTTCATATCACTTATCGCCCTAATCAAACTGAGACCTGTTAAAGACTTTAGCTTAAAAAAAGAGTAAACAGAATTCCCTGTTAGATGGCACACAATATAGAGCACTGGGACTTAATTTAGAAAGACCTAAGTTCAAACCATCAGAGGCAGCTAGATGGTTCAGTGGATAGAGCACTGTACCTGGAGTTAGAAAGACTTTGGGTTCAAATCCAGTTTCAGAAACTTTTTAGCTATGTGACCCTGGGCAAGTCACTTAATTTCTATTTGCCTTAATCCACTGGATAAGAAAATGGCAAATCACTCCTGTATCTTTGCCAAGAAAACCCTAGTAACACTTTGTTTTGTCTGTGGAGTCACAAAGAGTAGAAAATGACTAACCAACTGAAGGAGAACAAAGTTCAAAACTGGCCCCAGACATTAACTGTGTGACCTTGGACAATTCACTTAATCTCTGTCTCTGTTTCTTCGGTGGTAAAATGGAGACTTTTTTACTGGAGCTATGGTGAGGACCAAATGAGATAATTATAAAGCACTTAGCACAGTGCCTGGCAAATAATAGGCACTCAATAAATGTTTCCTTTCTTCTTTCTACTTTAAAAATGGAACTAAGAAAAAATTAAATGACCTTATCACTGTCTACAACTGGAGAAGAAAATACTCCTCAGAGCCCTAGAGAGGATCTAAGGAGTTCGGTTATTCTTTAACTTAAGGGACGTATTTTCACCGAAATAGATCAAGACTGAGAGCCCTTGCAAGAGTTGTTGAGTTTGTCCTTCGTCCTCAAGGGGACCATGACATCAAGATGATGAGATGCCTAGCAGTTGACTTTGATTTGAGTGATGGAGGTCTGTGCAAGGTCACCAACCTCACTTTCTTTTCCTGAGACATCACATGTAATAATTCTACTACCCAAAGTACTGCTTTGTCTCTGGGTAGCAGGGGCCAAGTTTTTTGTTTTGTTTTGTTTTGTTTTTTTTATAAGAGAGAGGCAGGCATGCTACAAGAAACAAATTTGTGGCTAGAACGTCAGGTAGGAAGTTTAGAATTATATATATTTCAACAAATATTATTTATTGTTCATCCTGGGGGTTATTTTTAAAATGAAATTATATTTCTATTTTATGAGACATGTTTAAACAGTGGAGCTGTACTTGGGAATTAGTCAAACAAAGGAAGGTCTTGTATTCCCAACTTTCTTGGTCAGTTTCAGTGCAGAGAAAGGTAGGTTCTCTGTCCTTCTCTGTGTATGGGATTGAGAGAGTAGGTTTGTTTAGAGACAAGATAACAAAAATAGCAATAACATTTACATAGTGCTGTAAGATTTACAAAGGAAGAGTGGCTGTGTGCTAAAAGAGTTTGACCCTGTTGCAGTTGCTTCAGGATAGTAAGAATTAGAAAGTAAGCAGATAGGAAAGAAGCAGTTTTGCCTAGCAGGTGAAGAATTTTTCAGATTCTTCCCTAAAAATACTAAAAGTTTTATAACTATTATGACTACTAATCCAGTACTCTTTCTACTAAACTTTGGCCAAAGCCTAAAGGAGACAAGCACTAGAGTGGGATTCTGGGGATCTGAGTTAGGTTTTGTTTTTGTTTTTAATTAAATTGTTGGACAGACTTTGGCAAGTCACTTAACCTTTTCAGGACTTTAGGATACTCATTTGTAAAATGGCCCCATCTTTAAAATGAGGGGATTAGACTGGATGCATGCCTGCTATCCAAAATTGTAAATAATCCTAAACATAGAGGCTTCCTTACATCCCTGATAGTTTTCTGTGTGTGTACCTCTTCACAGATACTGAAGGTATTAATGAGAAAATATATCCCACGTTATTCATGGAATTATATTTTGATCATTCCTACTTTTGTCATCTATTGAGTAAATAGTATCATTACTATTTTTGCCTTCTATTGAGTAATGTTATAATTACTCTTGCTTTTTACCTTCTTGTTTAGTAAATGTGACATTTTTAACAGCAAATGATGCCATTTTGTCTGATTCTGTGTAAACCGAAAGCATATCTGTAGGAGCTCAGCAACTGCAGTGGTAAATAGTAGGACTGTATCCCTTCAACCTACTCTCTCAAGTACACACACACACACACACACACACACACACACACACACACCTACCCTTCTGTGGTTACTCAGGTTAATGAGAAAGTTGAGTAGTAGCATCATCCTCTGGAAGAAACCACCTGGACCTCAAAAGTAAATATAGGTTGGGGTGATTAAATCAGTATCAGCCCAGGGAAGGAGAGAGTGAGGACAACTGGAGTTTAGAGCTATGTCTAGGCATTCTTCTTGCCCCTTATAATATATACTATGTCTAAGACCAAGATGTCATCATTCCTCTCTCACAGTCTAGAAATTCAAATTCCATTCTCAGACATCACCTTCTTAACCAGCTGTTCTCTCCTACTTTCCCATCTAACTATCTCACCATTGATTAGCAACACTGATGAAAAGTATTACATCTGTATTTAAATCCTTAAATTTTTTGTGCATGTCTTTATAATTGTGAAAAATTACTTCCAGTTTCCTTCTGCATTTATTGCTATAGGGGTCACCATAAGTGTACAGTAATTGTCAGGTAAGATGAATCTCAGGAAGCTCTCAGGCATATCCCAAGTGCATACACTGGGAAGACAGCCGACCTCCCAAATATTTATTTCAATTTGACATGTGTCCAACATATGGTTGACAGATATTTTGCTTTACTCTTCTAGTTAGCCTGATATTATTCTGTAAAGTCATTCTCCTCTAGCTTTAGAGCTAGAACACCATCTAGTCTAATCCCCTCATTTTAAAGATGAGACCATTTTACAAATGGTCTTGAAGATCTTGAAAAGGTTATGTGACTAGCCAAAGTTTGTCCAACAATTTCATTGAAAAAAAAAACCATAACTCAGATCCCCAGAATCCCATTCCAGGGCTTGTGTCCTCTAGGCCATAGGGTAGTAGAAAGAGAATTGGATTAGTAGTCATAAGACCTGGATTCAAATATTGGCTCTGCCACTTATTTACATAACTTTGGATAACTCTTAAACTCTCTGAGACTATTTCCCTGTCTATAAAAAATGAGTGTCAGAGTAGATGATTTTCTAGGTCTCTTCCAGCTCCAGTGCTAAAATATCATAATCCTAATTTCCATTGACTGATTTCAACCTACCCTAATGGCTTTCATCATAGCTTTATTCCCTAATTCTTTACTCCTGCTATATTGCCTCCTTCTAGTTTTGAAAGCCTCCATCTATGGCAGGCCTGCAGCAGCAACAGGGGAAGGAGCACCAGTATATCAGGAATGGCAGGTGGAAACATGTTTTCCCTAAATCTAGAAGTGAAAGGAATTTCAAAGCCATCTAGTCCAAGACCATCATGTTACATAAAGCAAACTAAAGCTGAGAATGTTTCAGTGACTTACCCAGAAGATCCCTTAGAGAAGCAATTAATTATAAATCTTTTTAGATCATCAAACTGGCAATTAAGAAAACTTTAACCTCTGACTTGGTTGTTCAGATGTTTTAATCATGTCCAACTCTTGACGATCCCATGTATAATTTCTTTGGCAAAAGATACTGAAGTGGTTTACCATTTCATTCCTCCCTCAATTTTATAGATGAGGAAGCTCATTTTATAAATGAGGAAACTGAAGCAAACAGGGTTAAGTGACTTACCCAGGGTTATACAGGTAGTAAATAAGGCCAGATTTGAACTCAGGAAGATGAGTTTTCCTGATTTCAGGCCTGGCATTCTATTCACTGTGCCCCCTAACTGTTCCTGGCAATAAGCTGCAATTCACTTCATTTCCATGGGTGAACTTTCCCCATCTACCAAAAAAAAAAAAAAGGGATTGGAACAGATTCTTTCTAATGTACCATACAGCTCTAGAATCCATAACAGAATATTCTTTTAGTTTTCAAAGTGCAATTTCACTTTTAAGGATAATCTCACAAACTCAGGAGTCAATTTGCTTGTTGACTTTACAGTGCATAATTTTCCAAATGAAAAAGCCAAATAATAATTTCCCTAAATGTGGAACCACAAGTGAACTTTGAATATACTTTGCTCATGCAAGCCCATGGCTGTAAAAACGTCACTTTCGGTGAGGGAGTTTCCAGTTGTTCCTATTCTGTTTACAGAAAAAGTGTCATATTTTAACATTAGGCAGGAAAGTAAGTTTCCAAATGCAGTGTTCATAGCAACAAGAAACAAGATTCAGTTTGCTGGCCAGCACATATGGTAGGTCCATTAGCTTAGAGAGTAGCCAGTAAGAATACCCCAAGATCGGCTATATACAGAAGCTGTTGAATTCTGTGGCAGCTGCATGTATTTTTTTTTCCAGTTTAACAAACTGTGCTAATAAGTTGGCTGAAAAGCCAGTGATTCCTGGCAATTTTATTTATTGAATCAGCATATGTTTTAGTCACATTCTAATTTTTGTCAATGTGGTTGAACAATTAAAAAATGAGGGGAAAAACATAAGGTGACTTAGATAGTAGGGATGGGGACTAGGGGAATGGGACAGGAATTTATTGCACCACAAAGTGAACTTTGTTTTGAACTTAGTTTTGGAATTCACTTCAACGAAAATGTGTTAAGTGTCTACGATGAGAAGCATATTGTATGAGGAATTCTGGGAGATATGAAGGCGAAGAACCTTCAAGAAAATTGCAAACTCTTATGGGCACAAGAGAAGTACACAAATAACTCTGCTACATATTAAAATATATCTTCAGAGGTGAGGAGTCTGGGAGTCCCTGAGTAAAGGGACTACATAATGCCAGGTTTTGTTTAAGGTATTTCATTGGTTTTGCTGAATATTCTACTTTTCTTTCTATTTATTATTTTTTCCTTTTTTTTTTTAAGATTTGCTCCTAGGAATTGTTACATAACTGTTTGGAAGGGGGAGGAGGACATACAGACAAGGAAATCTAGGCAATGTAAAAATCAAAAAAAAACAATTAAAATCCATTATATATGAGGAAGGGGGTTGAAATAAAAGAAGGTGAGAAAATTGAGGGAGGAAGGAAATAGGACACATGATTTTAGAGGTAGTGTTATTGTGTGTTCTTTTAGAGACAGAGAACTTGGGTTTGAATCTTTGCTTTGCCACTTACTACCTATAGGATGTTGATCAAGATCACTTAAACTCACCACACTCAAGGTTCTACATTTATAAAAGGAAAGTTTTGGATTAAGTGGCATATAAGGTCTCTTCTGATTCCAAATCTTTGGTCCAATAGAGTAGAATTTTAGTTTCTAATTCACAATATTCTCCAATAGGTCTCTGATCTCATCCATGAGTACTCCCTATAATGATGCTGATTACAACTCATTTCCCATCCACACTTGCCCGTCCTGTATTAGTCTTAGTTATGTGGTCATAACATTCAAGAGCGTCCACCCATATGTGTGCATAAAGTGGACTGTGGCTCTCTGGGAGCATTCCTTCAGGCCCTTAGATCCAAAAAGGGGAGCTCCAATAGAAATGTTTACCCAGTCTGTAATAACATGCACTATCTACACTCCATGCCCCCAAATGCTAAGGGTTTTCTTCACATATCTTGACATTATGTCAAGGTCCGTAGAATATATGGGTTATCTACTGATTAACTTTGCCTCTTGCTGCATGAATAGACAATCTCTTCTTTTAATCTGGTCAACTTGAATTTTCTCTTAGGATACAAAAAACTCAGCTAATATTAATCATTAATTATAATTACCTATCATTTAACCTTATAAAGATCTTAAGAGGTGAACATCTTTCACTGTCAGTCCCCTAGTGAGTGAGCACTGGTCATATTTTTTAAGTGGGAGAAGATAGACTGAGTAACCTAGATTCAGAAAATGTCAAGAGTAGTTTGAACCATTCAAGATCAGATAGTCCAATCCCCTTATATATGAACAAAGTGAAATCCCAAACCAGGAAATGATTTTTGTTCAAGGATTTAACAAGGATGGTTGCAGTACCAGCATTTGAATCCCAGTTATTTGGTTCAATCTGTTGATATACATCAGTGCTTTCTTATGGAACAGGGACCTGGCACTTGTGCAAAGCCCTCTGATGGTATGTCTGCCTTGAGATGATAGGGAGTCTCTTTCCAGGAGAGTCATGATAATGTATAAAGGAAGTTTCTTGGAGAGACCTTGGAGTAGGTATAGACATTCTGTAACTTGTTTCATCTTGTTAACTGATGGGGATGGGATCTAAACCCCTAAAAGGAAAAGACCATGTCTTTGGGATCTGGACCCCAAAAAGAGACAAGTTCCTGGACTTTCCCCTTTGGCACAGGTCCCTTATGTTCACCTAGGGCACCTGTCCCTTCCAGTCACCTCAGACTTTGGCCACTCCTAGATCCTTCCCACAGTCTTTCTGTATATAAGGTCCATCTTGCCCCTCATTTAATTGGTCAAATTCCTTAAAAACCTGGCCCACCTGCATTAGGGATACAAATAGGCTCAGATTCCTTAAGGATCTATCCATTGCTCAGACTCAATCTGCTCTGCCTGTCAATACACGTGTGACAAATATGGCAGATTCTTAAAATCCCACCAACCCAGAGAGGTGATCTAATAAACCTTATCTCTGACTGAAAGAATGTTTGAATCAAATTCATTCCAGGCAGGACTTGTGCATCATCTGCCCTTGAATTTCAGGGTCTCAACACCCTAGACCTCAACAATAACCATATGGTTAAGAGAAGCCTTTTTCAATTGGTTGCTTAGCTGGATGCCTTCAAGAAATGCCTTGGTAGGCCCCAGCCATTGTCCTAGACTCATTGTGTTCACCTTTCTACTCATGTTTGTACTCTGTCACTGGCTGTATCAGGCGGGGGTCAGTGCTCTAAAGGGAAAAGGCAGTTGTGCTACTGCTCTACTTTTTTGTAATTGTTTTGTAGTGTTAAAATCTTATTCACAGATATTGAATATTATCCAAAGGTTGCAAAAAAGAGAGTGGAGGAAAATAAATCAATGAATCAATTAAAATACTGTTAGGTAGATGTGGATAGTATAAAAGTTCCATTCACTCACATTTGCTAAGTAATAATTTCATAAGTAAAAAATTATAGAAAGGCAGTATAGTATAATGGACTGAGAACTGAGTAACAAGACCTCGTTTCAAATTGGGTAACATACTAATGAGTTGTGAACCTTTACAAATCATTTCAACTCCGTAAGCCTCTTTTTTTTAACCTACCCCTCAGGATCAAATGACTGAATTATATAAAAATGCTTGACAAGTCCCAAAATGTTATAAGGATGTGAGCTGTTTTTAAAGTATTGAACTAGAAATTGAATACAGAATTTCTTTCAGATAGTTGATTGATAGACTTGAGGACAGAAGAAAATCAAGGATATCCCAAATGAAGTTTAAATATAACATGGGAAGATTTCAAATAGTTCAGATTTAAATATAAAGGAAATAGATTTACTATTACAGTAAATACAATTATAGGAAAAAGATTTGCTATAGCAGAAATTGTAAGTCTAATAAGAGCCTTCCAAAAGTTTTCTATGAATTCATGAGAAATTAGAGGGACTTTGATTCTACAGTTTTTTAGCCCATGTGGCCAAACCATCCCATCAGGTACTATTCTTTAACAACTCTCTGCAGATGAAAGGCCAAAACAAAACCCCAGGCTTTCTTTACAGATACTGCCTAAAATGTGTAAGTTCTATATTCTCCAGTTTTCTTAAGGTGTTAAATTATGTCATATGAACCTTTAATTGAAAACAGGCTGACTCTATGTACATACTTGGGCCACCTCTGTGAAGTAAACCTCAGCACTTCTAGTGAAACTGGGGGTGGGGGATGGAGGAGTGGTCTGACTCTGGCTTTTATTTAGATCACCCAGAGAGAGATAGTTTCTAAATATTCTGAGTCAAAATTTAAACTCTCTGGAGATCACCGACCTACATAGCTAATTCCATTTCCAGCTTAGTTTTCACTTGCATTTATAGAACCTAAGAGATTACATGTTCCCTACTCTAATTGTGGAATTATTTTTCCGTGTCCCTTCCGTTCTTTCTCTCCTTGAGTGGTATACTGCACTAGCATTTTCTCAGTTTTAATGGAAAAGAGAATATGCCAAATAAATAAATGTTAATGGAACAAAAACAAATGGATGTTTGGCTTAGTTTGTTAGACAGTGGACCAGAAGAAAGAAGATCTTTTTTAAGCATTTTAAGTGCCCCCTATACTCAGGCCCTGTGCTAAGCTCTTTACAAATATTACCTCACTAATCTTCCCAACAACCTTCAGAGATAAGTGTAATTATTATCCTCATTCTATAGCTGAGGAAGCTGCCGCAGACAGAGTTTAAGTGACTTGCCCAGGGTCACACTGCTAATAAGAGTCTAAGGTTAAATTTTACCCCAGGTCTTTCTGACTTCAAACCCAGTGCTCTAATTCACTGTGCCACCTGGTTGCCTAGATTGACTTATTTTTGTTATGTTTCTTTTAGTGATGGGGAGTTATGAGTCTATGACATCACAGAATCATAGTATTTAGAGCTCCAAGAAATCTCATAAGGCACCTAATAGAGCTGCACATAATTTTCCCCATTCTTCTCAATAATGGAGAGACAACATTTCAATACTATTTTCAGAAGGATATTCAATATGCTGAATACATATTTTGGACCATGTCTTATTTTTCTTATCTGTAAGACAAGAGGCATTTCTCTGATAAAAATGGTGACATGAAAGATGCCAGCCAAACTCAGCTCCCTCTAAAACTACCAGAACAGTAAAAGTTTATATCAGATAAAATACCAATAAAAGAGCTGAATGAAAAGGAACTACAATAAGCTAATCCCTCTAAAAAAGAAACTAAAACAAAGGGCTAGACTTAAAATATACCCAAAGGAAATACAGAGTAACTTGCAGGGGTGGGGGTGCTAGCACCTGGTTGGCAGGGAGTCAATCAGCAAGAGCCTCATGTAGAAAGTAGCAAAAGAGTTTGACTTTCAAGGAATCTATGAGGAAAAGGTGAGAAAAGAGTACATTTTCAAGGACCAAAGAAAGATAATAGAATATCCTACATTGTTAAGCTAGTTCAGATCTTTATAAGGAGAATAAAATGCAGTATGCCTAGGAAAATCAGGGGCAGATTGTGAAGGGCTTTAAAAGCCAGACATAGGAGTTTGACTTTGTCTTAGAGATAGAAGAGATCCATTGGAGCTTAAATCGGAGAATGATATATTCAGGTCTTTGTTTTAGAAATATAACGACAACCATATGAAGAATGGATTAAAAAGGAGAAAGACTAGAGGAAAGACAACCAATTAGTAAGTTATTGCAATATTGCCAAGTGAAAGGAGATGATGACCTGAATTATTGTAGTGGCTATGTGGGTGCAGAAAAGGCAACATGCAAGAGAAAAAATGTGGAGGTATAAGAGACAAACCTTCACAACTGTAAGTATATGAAGGGTGAAGGATGAGGAAAAGTTAAGAATCACTTCAAGATTTTTTAAAGGATAATGCTTCCTTTGAAATTAGGAACAGAGGCAGAGCCAAAATGGTAGATTAAAAGAAGCATTCTAGTCAAACTCTCCCAGTATTCCCCTCTAAGAAACATCAAATAGAGTTGTAAATCAGCATGACCAATAAAAGGCTGGGGTGAGACATTTTTTCAGCTTAGGAGGTAAGAAGCAGGGATCCATAGAAGGGGCTGACTGGAAGCCCAGCATGGAGGTGAAATCAGCTACTGTTGGCCTTAGAGGCAGCAAATGGTACAGACAATAGTGGTAGCAGCAGCAGTACTAGAAGCTCTCAGTCCAGAGATGATAAAGCCACTGAACACTTGGTCAAAAAGATTCCAGAGGTCTCCTATGCCAGCACTGAACGCAGGTGTCAGTGCTATTTGGAAATTCCATTGTCCAGTAGCCAGCCCCAAGTGACAGTTCCAAGGTATTTTCCTTTGGTATTTTTTGTGCCTTTTTCCAAGCTACTTTTTTCATGATTTTCTTTTATTGCTCTCATTTCTTTCCCCCTTTTACCTCTATCACCCTAATTTTTCAAAATCATGCCCTTTTTTAGTTCTTCCAGGAATTCTTGTTGAGATTATGTCCAGTTCACATTTCTCTCCCTTTGAGACTTTGCTTGTAGCTGTTTTGGCATCAGTGTCTTTTTTTGGCCTTCAGGGCCCCTACTCCCCTGTGAGAGAAAGTATTCCTCTTCACTGTGGAACTAAACCAGGAAGTAGTTATAGGAGCCTGGTCAAAGCACCTGGTCAAAACAAGATTCTAGGGGTCTCTTATGCTAGCCCTGAACACAGGTCCAGGTGGTATTTGGGAATTCCATTGCCCAGTACCCAGACCCAAGTCACAGTTCCAAGGCAGAGAAGAGTGCTTGCAGTTGCAAGGAAGCAGGGGCTCTGATTCTAGTGTCTCAATCGTAGGCAGAGAGGCATAGTTACCCTGCCTGGGTAAAGACCAGAGCATAGACCAATAAATAGAGCATGACCACACTTCTCCTTGGATCACAATACCTAGAAAGCACTGAAGACTTACAGGCCCCTAGAACTAACTGTGAAAACAGCACAGTAAAAAAGTGTGAATTTGAGATTCATTGATCACCTCTTACTACTACCACCCTCTAATACAGGTAACAGAGCCCAACTCTAACATAAAGTCAAAAGTCAAGAAATAGGCTAGAAAAATGATCAAACAACAGCAACAAAAACATTATCATAGAAAGCTACACTGGTATCAGGGAATCTCAAGACATAAACTGAGAAGATAATGACATGAAAACATTTTTATAAGCAAAGCCTCAAAGAAAAAAATTAATATTGAATAATAGCCCAACAAAAATTCCTACAAGAACTGACAAAAGTGGTACTTTTCAAACAAAAAAATATATATATATCTTAAGAATCAAATAGAGGAAGAGGAAAAATTGACAAAGAAGGAGAAAAAGACCAAAAAATTATGAAAGGAAAATAAATAGCTTGGTAAAAATAGGCACCAAAATATTGAAGAAAATAATTCCTTAAAAAAACATAATTGGCCAAAGGGTTATAAAGGTATAAAATCTCAATGAAGAAAATAATTTCTAAAAAAATTAGAACTAGTCAAGTGGCAACTAATGACTCCATGAGACATCAAAAAAACAATTTAAAAAGTCAAAAGAATGAGCAGATAGAAAAAAAATGTGAAATATCTCATCAGAAAAAAAGTTGACTTGGAAAATAGACTAAGAAGAGATAATTGAAGAATTACTGGATTACCAGCAGTGGAGGCAAGATGGTGGAGTAGAGGAAGTGCTACAGCTGAACTCTCCCAACATTCCCCTCCAAACACATTTAAACGTAAATAAATAAAATTCTGGAGCCACAGAGTCAACAAATTGTTGGGGTGAGACATTTTTCCAGTCCAAGATAACTTAGGAGGTGAGAAGAAGAGGTGCATGACACTAGGATGAGGACTGGCCCAGAGCACACAAAGTGGCAACACCAAAAATGAGCCTTGAAGGCAGCTTCAATAGTAATTACAGAAGCTTTGGGAACACTCAGTCTAGAGACAGTAAGGGATGATCAGAAAGAATTTATAGGGATCTCTGTGATAGCATCGAGCACAGGACTAGGCACTGTTTGATAACTCCATTGCCTATACCTACTCCAGAGTGAAGAGGAACACTTTCTGTCACAGGAGAGCAGGGGCCCTAATGGCCAAAAACAAAAACCAAAAAAAACCCCAATGATGCAAAAATAGCTACAAATTCTCAAAGGGGAAGAAATGTGAATTGGACACAGTCCCAAGAAGAATTCCTGAAAGAACTAAAAGAAGGGATGATTTTGAAAAATTAGAGAGGCAGAGGTAAAAAAAAAAGAGGTAGAGAAAAAAATGAGAAGAATAAAAGAAAATTATGAAAAAAATAGTTTAGAAAAAGGCACAAAAAAATATACCAAAGAAAATAACACCTTGAAAAGCAAAATTGGACAAATGGTAAAAAAGGTACAAAAGCTTACTGCTGAAAATAATTCCTTAAAAATTAAAACTAAACCAATAAGGAAACAAGTCATTTCATGGGACATAAAGAAACAATAAAACAAAGTCAAAAGTGAAAAATAGAAGAAAATATGAAATAATACATTGGAAATACCAATGACCTAAAAAATAGATCAAGGAGAGATAATTTAAAAATTATCAGACTACCTGAAAGCCATGATCAAAGAATGACCCTAGGCATCATATTTCAAGAAATTATGAAAGAAAACTGTCCCAGTATTGAGAGGGTAAAAAGGACATTCAAAGAATTCACTGATCAGCTCCTGAAGAATCCCAAAATGAAAACTCTTAGAAATGTTGTAGTCAAATTTCAGAACTTCAAGGTTAAAGTAAAAATGTTTCAAGCAGCCAGAAAGAAACCATTCAAATACTACAAGTACATAAGATTTAACAATTAGCATGCAAAAGGAGTGGGAAGACTTAGAATATGATATTACAGAAGGCAAAGAATCTAGTATTACAACCAAGAATAACCTACCTTACAAAACTGAGTATGACTCTTAAGGGGGAAAAATGGACATGTTTTGAAAGTAGGGCTATCAAATATTTCTGTTGAAAATACCAGAGCAAAACAGAAAAACTGACTTTTAAATACGAGATTCAAGGGAAACATAAGAAGGTAAACATGAAAAAGAAATCATAAGAGATTCAATAAGTTTCACCTGTTTACATTCCCATATGGGAGGATGATACATGTAACTCCTAAGAATTTTATCATTATTAGGGGACCTAGAAGAACTCTTCAGAGAAAGAAAGTTGGGAGTAAGTTGATTATATTGGGATGATTTAAAAAGAAGTGGATGGGTGAGAAAGAGGCATACATTGGGAGGAGAAAGAAAGGGAAGAACAAGGAAAGTAATTCCACATTAAAGAGGTATGGAAGGAAGAGCTTTTACAGTAGAGAGAAAATGAGAAAGGAGAAGGAAATGCTTGAAACTCACTCTCATTGGAAGTGATTCAAAGAGAACAGAATACATACATGTATGTATGTATAATATGCGTATGTGTATATGCACACACAATCAACTTCATATAGAAATTTATCTTTCCAAAGAGGAAAATAGTATGAGAAGGGAATAAGAGGAAGGAGAGAGAGTCATAAAAAGGTAGGCAGATTAAGGGAGATAGTGGTCAGAGGCAAAAAAAAAAAAAAAAAAAAACAGAAAAATTTTGAGGAAGGAAGTAGTAAAAGAGAACAGAAAGAATAAACAGAAGAAAAAGTAAAATGGAGGAAAATGCACCAATAGTAATCATAACTGTGAATACGAACTTACTCATAAAGCAAAAATGGACAGAAGAATGGATTAGAAACCAGAATCCAACAAGGAACTAGGACTAAAACCAAGAATCACCTACCCAGCAAACACAAGACTCAAGAGAAGCATGAAAAGGTAAACAAAAAATCATAAGAGACCTACTAAAGTTGAACTGTTTACATTCCTACATGGAAAGATAATATTTGTAACTCTTGAAACTTTTCTCAGTGTTTGGGTAGTTGGAGGGATTACACACACACACACACACACATATAGACACAGGGCACAGGGTGAGTTGAATAGGATGAGATGAATCTAAAAAAATAAAATTAAGGGGTGAGAGAGGAATATATTGGGAAGAAAAAGGAAAAAATGAAATAGGGCAAATTATCTCTCATAAAAGCTTTTTCAATGGAGGAGAAAAGAGGGGAGGTGAGAGGAAAAAAATGAAGCTTAGTCTCATCACATTTGACTTAAGGAGGGAATAACATGCACACTCAATTTGGTATGAAAATATGTCTTACACTACAGAAAAGTAGGAGAGAAGGGGATAAGTGGACTGTGGGGGAGATGATAGAAGGGAGGACAAATGGGTGGAAAGACCAATTAGAAATGTAGTTAGTTTCACAACATGACTATTATGGAAGTCTTTTGTATAACTACACATATATAGCCTATATTGAATTGCTTACCTTCACAGGGGGAATGTGTAGGGAGGGAGGAGGGAAGAGAAGTTGGAACTGAAAGATTAGGAACTACTGTTGATAACTGGTTTTGCATGCAACTGGGAAATAAGAAATACAGGTAATGGGATATAGAAATCTATCTTGCCCTACAAGAAAATAAAGAAGATGTGATAAGAGAAGGGAGGAGTGTGATAGGAGAGCAGATTGGGGGAATGGATAATCAGAATGCATGCTGTTTTTGAGCGGGGTAGAGGAGAGATGTGTAGAAAATTTGGAATTAAAAATGCTGTGGAAATGAGTGTTGAAAACTAAAAGTAAATTAATTAATTTAAAAATAAAGAAATGATTAGCAGGATGGTTTCAGATAAACACAGAAAGATTTACATGAACTTACGCCAAGCGAAGTGAGCAGAATAAGAACATTGTACACAGTAACAGCAATATAGCCAAAGTACACAACTTTGAAATAACTAGCTATTGTAATTAATACAATGATCCTCAACATTTCTGAAGGATTCATGATGAAAAATGCCCTCCACTTCCAGAGAGAGACCTGATGAACTCTTAAGTACAAACTGAAGGATATTTTTCTCTTAATTTTTTGGGGCTGTTTATTTTATTTTTGAGGGTTTTATTTTGCAGTATGGTTTAGTATATTTTTTTTATTTTATATTTTGCATAACTTCACATGTACAATGGGTGTCATATAAATTTTCTTCACAATGGGTGGGATAGCAGTTAGATGGAGAAATGGAATTCAGAGCAGAAAATAAAGATATTTAAATAAATAAAATAAAAAATTTATATTTTTTATTTTTAAAATTTATTTACTTTTAGTTTTTAGCATTCATTTCCACAGGATTTTGAGTTCCAAATTTTCTATACATCTTTCCCCTCCACCCACCTCAAAAAGTCATGGATTCTGATTACTCCTTCCCCCAATCTTCCCTTCCTTCCATCACATCCCTCCCTTCCCTTATCCCCATCTTCTCTATTTTCTTGTAGAGATAGATTTCTATACCCCATTATCTGTATTTCTTATTTCCCAGTTTCATGAGGAAACAATTCACAATATTTGTTCCTAAAACTTTAAGTTCCAACTTCTCTCCTGTCCTCCCTTCCTAACCATCCCCACTGAGAAGACATGCATTTCAATATAGGCTATATATGTGTAGTTTTGCAAAAGACTTCCATAATAGTCATGTTGTGAAAGACTAACTATATTTCCCCCCCATCCTATCCTGCCCCTATTTATTCTATTCTCTCTTTTTACCCTGTCTCTCCTCAAAAGGGTTTACTTCTAATTACTCCCTCCTCCCATTTATCCTCCCTTTTATCATCCCCCCAACCCACTTATCCCCTTCTCTCCTACTTTCCAGTAGTGTAAGATAGATTTTCATACCAAATTGGTATGCATTTTATTCCCTCCTTAAGTGAAATGTGATAAGACTAAGCTTCACTTTTAACCTCTCACCTCCTCTCTTTCCCCCTCCATTGAAAAAGCTTTTATTAGAGATAATTTGCCCCATTCCATTTTTCCTTTTCCCTTCCCAATATATTCCTCTCTCACCCCTTAATTTTATTTTTAGATATCATCCCTTCCTATTCAACTCACTCTGTGCCCTCTGTCTATGTATATATATATATATATATATATATATGTGTGTGTGTGTGTGTGTGTGTGTGTGTGTGTGTATGTGTGTGTGTGTATAATCCCTCCAACTACCCAAACACTGAGAAAAGTTCCAAGAGTTACAAATATTATCTTTACATGTAGGAATGTAAACAGTTCAACTTTAGTAGGTCTCTTATGATTTCTCTTTCCTGTTTACCTTTTCATGCTTCTCTTGAGTCTTGGGTTTGAAAGTCAGATTTTCTATTCAGCTCTGATCTTTTCATCAAGAATGCTTGCAAGTCATCGATTTCATTTAATGGCCATTTTTTTCTGCTGAAGTATTATACTCAGTTTTTCTGGGTAGGTGATTCTTGGTTTTGATCCTACTTCTTTTGACTTCTGGAATATCATATTCCAAGCCCTTCAATCCCTTAATGTAGAAGCTGCAAGATCTTGTGTTTTCTTGATTGCATGTCCACAGTGCTCAAATTGTTTCTTTCTGTCTGTTTGCAATATTTTCTCCTTGGTCTGGGAACTCTGGAATTTGACTATGATATTCCTAGCAGTTCTTTTTTTTCTTTTTGGATCTCTGTCTGGAGGTGATTGGTAGATCCTTTCAATATTTATTTTACCCTCTTGTTCTAAAATATCAGGGCAGTTTTTCTTGATAATTTCATGAAAGTTGATATCTAGGCTCTTTTTTGGATGATGGCTTTCAGGTAGTCCCATAATTTTAAAATTGTCTCTCCTGGATCTATTTTCCAGGTCAGTTGTTTTTCCAATGAGATATTTCACATTGTCTTCTATTTTTTCATTCTTTTGAGTTTGTTTTATAATTTCTCACTTTCTCATTAGCTTTCATCTGCTCCATTCTAATTTTTAAAGAACTATTTTCTTCAGTGAGTTTTTGAACCTCTTTTTCCATTTGGCTAATTCTGCTTTCTAAAGTATTCTTCTCCTCATTGGTTATTTGGACCTCTTTTGTCATTTGAGTTAGTCTATTTTTAAAGATGTTATTTTCTTCAGCATTTTTGGGTCTCCTTTAGTAAGCTGTTGACATAACTTTTCATGATTTTCTTGCATTGCTCTCATTTCTCTTCCCAATTTTTCCTCCACCTCTCTTATTTGATTTTCAAAATCCTTTTTGAGCTCTCCCATGCCCTGAGACCACTGGATATTTATTTTGGAGGTTTTGTATGCAGAAATCTTGAGTTTTATGTCTTCTTCTGATGGTACACCTTGTCCTTCATCCAAATGGATGGAAGAAAACACCTATTCAACAAGAAAGTAACCTTCTATATTCTTATTTTTTCCCTTTGTTGGGCATTCTCCCAACCAGTTACTTGACTTTTGAGTCCTTTGTCATGAGGAGATTACACTCTACAAACCAGTAAATTATCAGTTCTTCCACAGTGGCACAAATACGGGAGAGGAATTAACTCCTCTCTTGGCCTGTGCTGTGGTCTAGCACCAACTATAAGCTTTTCTACCCAGGATATGCAAGTAGAATTCCCTCTCAGGAGTCTCCACCAACTCCACCAGGCTACTGCTCTTCCTCACCCCAGGACTGCTACTCAAGTCTGAGACCCAAATCAGCTGCTCAATTTCTCCAGAATCTTTAGGCTGAGGGCTCCAACAAATGGACACTGCTTCCCCTGCCTGGAGCTGGGTCTAGGAGAGGACCCTGCTCCCTTCTCACCCACGTGAAAGAGCTTTTTCACTGACCTTTGAAACTGTCTTTGGCGTTTGTGGTTTAAGAAATCTGGGAATTGCAGCTGCTACCTGGCATTCCATGTCCTGAAATCTGCTGTGGTCCTGTCTGTGCTGCATAGCCAAGGCTGGTTTGTGCCCTGTAGGCTGTGCTCTGCTCTGAAACTGGTGCCATAGACCTTTCCTATCAGCCTTCCAGGGTGCCTTGGACTGGAAATCTCTTTCATTCTGTTATTTTGTAGCTTCTGCTGCTCTAAAATTTGTTTAGAGCCATTTTTACAGGTATTTTATGGGCTGTGGGGGGAAAGTTTCTACAAGTCCATGCTTCTACTCCACTATCTTGGCTCTACCCCCCAATAAAACATTTTTTTTTAATATAAATTTATTTATTTAACTTTTTCCATTCATTTTCACAAAATTTTGGGTTCCAAATTTTCTCCCCATTTATCCCCTCCCCCCACCCCAATACCCCAAGCAATCTAATTTTCCCTATCTCCAATCTGCCCTCTCTTCTATCATCCCTCCCTTCTCTTGTCCCCATCTTCTCTTTTTGTCCTGTAGGGCCAGATGCCAATAAAACATTTTTGAAAGAAAAATTGAGAAGTTAAGAATGAAGTTTGGGTAGAAATATAAATGTATTCTCTTTTTAAGTACATTCACATGTTCAGTAACACCCCTTTGGCACTCTCATGGAGAAACAACAGCAACTCCCCTCCCCACCCCCTCAGTCTGATATTAGTTTGTTTTATTTCTCTCTAAGACTTAAAAGTTAATCCAGAAATATACTATGGAATTCTCTCTCTCTCCCTCTCTCTGTCTCTCTCTGTCTCTCTCTCTCTCTCTCTCTCTCTCTCTCTCTCTTCCCTCTCTCTGTCTCTCCTTTCCTCTCTTTTTTCTCTCTTCAATTCAATCTCAAAGGGAAAAAAGATATGATTTTAATAAATTAAAGACTTTCTAGCTTTTCTATTGAGTTAAGCAGGATTAGGTAGAAGCTTTGAAAACACACATTCTAGCAAAAAGAGAAACTTTTTAAAAGTAGAATAATGGTAAGTAATCTGAAAAGGCTAAATGATAATCAAGTGCTTATGTCCACTATCTCCAACTCTGCGAGGGAAGGATGAAAGGAAAAGAGTACAGTACTAGAGAGGGGAGGAGAAGAGGAAGGTAATGGGAGGGGGATGGGAAGGAGAGGGGTGAGGGGAATAGGCAAATAAGCATCCTATGGGTAAAATGAAAAGAATAATCTCATTTCTTATAATTGAGCTTCCAATGACATTATATAAGCATAGAGGTAAGTGGGTGATGAAGTGAGGAATCCCATGTAATTTATTATTCTATGAGCTAGATATGGGATTTTGAGGAGGGAGGGCTATTGTTCATTATTAAAACAGTATAACATAAATGGGATTTGGATTTGAGAAAGGCAGGAAGAGAAGGGGAGTTTAAGGAAAAAGAAAGAGTTAGGGATGGAATAATCGAAAGGAATACCAACCATCTAAGGAGGATCAGTTATGAAAGGGGAAAAAGCAGCATTCAATAACCTGTATTTGGGTGGAAGAAGTGGGGAAAGGGAAAGAATTAGAGCAGATTCTGCCAAAGATAAATCACACACACACACAAACACACGCGCACACACACACACACACACACACACTTTTTATTTTTAAAAAGGGAAGGGTAAAGAAGGAAAATAAGTTGAAGCAAAGGGAAAACAAACTGCAATCATATGTATGAATATGCATGGTATAACATTAGAGGAAGTGGCAAAATCAATTAGAAAGCAGAACTCAACAATTTATTGTTAATGAAAAATACACAAATTATAGGGATTCATCTGAATTTAATAATTGAGTTAGAGTAAAATGTATTATGCCCGAGCTGAATTCAAGAAATCATTGTCTTAGAAAACTTAATAGTGACAAAAAGGGGGTGGAGGGGAGCATAGTTAAGAAATATGACAACATTATATTTAAAGTCACTGCAGATAATAAAATCATGCCAAATACAAACTAAATATGCACCAAGTAACATAGCACATATGTTTAAAAATGAAAAGCTAACCCAACTACACTGGAAATTAGAATTTTCTTTTTACATTTAATTTTAGAGCCTTTCAATGTATCTTTTCCTGATCTTGCCTTATATAACATAAAGATACACAAGAAAAAAGTTAAAGGTTTGTGCAAATTAGAATGATTGGATATGATAAACCCAAGCAATTATTGGACAAAAATCATAACTATCAGTATTTTTCAGCTTTTCATGAAACTTTTACAAAAATTAATAATGTACTGAGCCTAACAACTTATATTGAATTTATAAATACAGCAGAATGGAGCAACTCCTTTAAAGACTGCAGCAAAATTTAAAATTGTAATTACTAAGGGACTAAATGAGTATAAAGGACTTGGTGGATCAAAGTAGTTCCAAGGAATTAGTGGATCTAAGAATAAATCATAGAAATAATACATAACAGTATAACAAAATATGATGATTATGAGACAAAAGACAATGCAAAGCTTATAGGAGGCATCATAAGTAATTCTTAGACAAATTTTTTTCTAAATACATATCAAGAAAAATGAGAAGAAAGGATAATGAGTTGAATATGCAGCCAGGAAAAATCTAGAAAATCAGAAAATTAATATTCTCCAAATAGATAGAGAAATAAGAATTCTGAAGATCAATGGAGAGTAAAAATTTAAAACAGAATAAATTGAAATGATGAATAAAAGTGAATTGGTGTTTTGCAATGAATAATTAAAAAGATAAATCATTAGTAGGTATTTTTTTAGGAAAGAAGAAAATCAAGTTACCAAAATTGAAAAGAAAATCGGAGAGGTTTCAATGAATTAAGAAGAAATAAAGAGAATTGCCAGAAACTACTTTACCTACTTATAAGCCAAAAAATTGAATATTTAAGCAAAATAGATCATTTTTTAAAAATTATGACAATCTAAAAAATATGGCACCCCCAAAATAGAAACAAACTTCATGCCTCACATAACTACTGCAAGATAGATTTGCATGTAAATTCTATTCAATATTTAAGGAACTTCAAATTTCATAAGCCTGAGTTCAAACAAGCTATATGATAATGGATGGGAAAATCACTTAATTTATCTCAGATTCAGTTTCTTCATCAGCAAAATGGGGTTAATTTTAGCTATTTTGTGAGACTCAGATGAGATAAAGTATTAATTGCTTCATCAACCTAAAAACACTTTGTCTTAGAGATTTGCTGCTGATTCAATCCAGGCTCTTGGCATTTAATCATGAAATATATACTGACCCATATGTCTGTCCCCTATCCGCCTTGTGTTTCATGAAAGAACAGCCAACCCCTCCCCCTTCCTAATCTCTGATTTCTACCCTTAAAACCATCTCCACTTGGAGGACTCAGGAGGTTGTGGTCCCTGCTTATGGCTAACTGGTGACCTGTCCCTTTAACTAACACTCCTACTTCCTGTTACCCTAATCCCCATGAGTCAATGTCCATCCCCAGAAGCAAAAACCCTTTTTCTGTATTGTCACTCCCTGAATTCCCTGTCACTTTCACCTTCATACAAATCAACACTAATTCACTAAGATCTGTTTGTTTTGCCTGCTTTTCCATAGACCTCTGAGACTTCTGCCCTATAAGTTACTCTTCATTGCTTCTGTTAACATTATCTCACTCGCATGAAAACCTGGCTGTCCTTGGAAATGACCTCATCCATGGCCCTCTCTCCAGGGCTGGTTGCCATTTCCCTTGTGGTGCCTTGTAGGTGATTTATGCTTACAGGTTCTTCTACTTCCAAATTTTACCTCTGCTGCCACCACTGTGTAATCTCCTTAATTTTAGGATCCACTCAGAACCCAACTCAGTACTGTGTTGTTATTATCTGCTAGTCTCCTAGTCATTCACCTTTGTTTTCCTCTCCTCACCTGGCTCTCTAGAAGTAATGCATTGCTGAAGAAAATCATGTTGCAATGGAAATAGCACTGAACTTGGAAACAGGGAACTTGGATGGAGATTTTGATACTTCTCGTTACTGTTCTTAAGACCTGGACAAATCACTTAACCACTCTAGGTCCCAGTTTTCTCATCTACAAAATGAAGGAATAGGAATAGTTGATGTCTAAGTTCCTTCAAAGTTCATGCTCCAACTTAGAAATTTAATATATAGATGTCTATATTCCCTTGAACACTCTAATCTCCCACTTGATTGACTAAGGCAATTTTTGTGACTTTCATCTCTAGTACCCCTTAACCATCTTTCATCACCCCAAAATGCAACTTCTTCATGGTCTTGAATTCTAAAGTTTCTGTCCTTGATAGAATAGAATCTTCTATCCTTCAGCTCTCCCTCTCCCTTCCTTTAACTTTAACATCTGTGTTCTCCAGGTCTAGAACATTATTTTCTTTCTACCATAGTGTTTTCACAACTTTGTAACTTCCTCCACCCTTGTAACCCTTGCCCCCTTGTCCCACCACTGTGTATGCCTTGACAATTATCAATCATGGGTTACTTCAACTACTTGCTTTCTCAGATTTCACTCCCCTGATACTAAATAACACTGAGAGAAGTTACACAATTATGCCATATAATCTCTTGTTCAATCATAGAGTTGTGTCTTACTCTTTGTAAGCTCACAGATGCCACTGCAGTCCATGGGGTTTTCTTGGCAAAGATACTGGAGTGGTTTGCCATTTCCTTCTCTAGTGCATTAAGGCAAATAGAGGTCATGACTTACCCAGGGTTGCACAGCCAAATGTCTGAGATCAAATTTGAACTCATGTCTTCCCAGGGCCAAGCCCAGCATTCTATTTACTGAGCCACCTAGCTTCCTCTTCTATGCAATGTAGTAATACTCAATCTCATATTTAGTCAGTTTTGAATTGCTATCAATTATACTGTCATTATGTCCGTTGGATCTCCATTACCTTGTCTTCACTCTGTGGTCCATGGTCATCATGTGGTCCTCTGGTTCAGGAACTTGTGCCCTCCAACCTAGAGTTCATACTAGCCCAATTGGCCTCCTTGCCTCTAGTCCTACCCTAATGCTCTGCAGAGCTGTCAAATTATCTTTCTGAGGTAGAAGTCTAACCATGTCACTGATGCTCAAAAATGTTAAGGGGTTTCCTATCACCTATAGGTTCAATTGCAAAGACCACTGCATGGTATTTGAGGCCTTGCACAATCTTAATCCAACAAGAAAAGGATGTAAACATTATTAGGCACCTACTATGCATCAGACACTGCAAATCCTTTTTGTAATTATTATTTTACTTGAGACTCACCACCATCTCTCAAGTTAGGTTATTATAATCTTCATTTTAGAGTTGAAGAAACTGAGGCAAACCAAGTTGTATGACTTTCCCAGGATCACATAACTAGTATATACCTGATGCCAGATTTGAACAGGTCTTCTTCACCAACTTCAGACCAAATGTTCTTTTCACTGTGCCACCTAGCTATCTCCAGGTGGTTCAACCACCCTCTCCAGACATTTCATTTCACTCCCCAAAATACACATTGCACTCCAGCTTAATTGGGCTTTATTTATTTGTTTTTTATTCATTTATTCCTCAAGTTCAAAATTTAGTCTCTCACCTCCATCAATTTATGCATACTCTTTTTCGTGACTGGGACATACTCCCTCTTCATATTTTCATTTCAGAATTATTATCTTCTTTCAAGGCTTAGCTCAGGTCCCAACTTCTCTGAAAAGCCTACCTAGATTCCCTCCTGTCAGGCCCCTTGTGGGAAGTCACTCCCTACACAAACTTCTTTATACAATCTGTAAATGTGTCCCTATTTTAGACATTGGTGAGGTTTACTATAACTCACTGTAGTGAGAAATACCACTCTGGAGTCTTAACCTGTCTCTGACACTTTTGAGGTACTTAATCTTGAAAAAAATTAATTAAGGGTTATATGTTTCAGGCAACTAATTCCTTATATTCCACAGAATGAATAATCGAAGGTTGTTTCTTTTCTAGATTTTGCTACTAGTAGCTTACACATAGTAAGTGCTTAAAAATTATTTATTGGATTTTATTCAGTGGTCAGGATTTGACCTTTGACACACAAATCAATTTTCCAGATGAACGATGCATATTCCTTTAAAGACTGACTTTTCCCTTCGGGGAACTGAGAGGGAAAGTATCCTTCCACAGAATTCATATTGTTCTTCATAACTTTTTGCTAGGTACAAATGACTATTTGTTTCATTTAGGGATTATAGCTTTTTGTGTACAAGTTTTGTCTCTCCTACCAGATGGAAAGTTCCTTGAGGAATAATCAATGCCTTGTAACAGTGATACATATGATAATAACAAATAAAATGATGATGATAACAATGTCACCTTTATTTAGTGCCTTAAGTTTCTCCCATCTTCTTTACAACACATCCTATCAAGTGGGTAGTATAAACCTCATTAACCTTGAATTCAAATGAAAGCAGTCCCAGTGAGGTAATTGATTTGCCCATAGCCAACCATGTATTAAATGTCATAACTGGCATTTGTACCCAGATATTAAAGTCTATAGTTCTTTTTTATTTTCCTTTATATCCCCTTCAGCAGTCATCACAAAATGGATGCCAAATATCTTTAAATACATAGCAGTCTATCATGTGCATCACAAGAAAAGAAGTTTAGTTTATCTTTCCTATGTTCTCAGAGTTAGAATAAAAAACAGCAGAAGAGTGCAGAATTTTTGCAACCAGTTCAGTTCGTCTGGAACTCAGAAAATTTGTGTCAGTTCAGTATAAGATAAGGAGTATCTTAAGGAATTGGTTTATGCCCTGTCCCACCACCCTGGACAGAGCCCCTAACTGACTTCCATGGGGTGAAGGCTTAGCCTTAGAAAGTGTGCAGGCAGAGAGGAAGAGCCATAAACTTGCCAGCATAGGGGCCTCTAGAGCAAAATAACCCAGGTGCAGAGTCTATGCAGAAATTTGAAGAAAGGAGGTCAATAAGAAACAAAATGAAAATAAACCAAAAATACGGTTGAACAAAACTAAAAAGGAGGTAAAACATTAATTAATATATTAAAAAGGTTAACCAAATAACCAAAATGAAAAGAAGCATTCACAACAAATGAAAAAGAAATAATGATCATTGGATCATGGAACAAGAATTGGAAGGAGTATCGGAGGCCATCTATGCCAGCACTCATATTTTACAGATGCGGAGACCAAGACCCAGGGAAATTTAATGACTTGAATAGGTATTAAGCATAAGAGGTGGGAATCAAACCCCAAATTGGGAGTGGAGAGAAGGAATTGGCTCCAAGTGATCTTTAATTTTCAATTTTTAACAAATTTCTATCTTCAAAACCTGGGAAGACTTATACAAACTGATGCTAAATGAAGAGAGCTGAACCAGGACAACACTGTACACAGTAACAGCCTCTTCTCAGCAATTCAAGGTTCTAAAACAACTCCAAAAGACTCATGATGGGAAATGCTATCCACATCCAGAGAAAAAACTACAGAGTTTGAATGCAGATCAAAGCGTATTATTTGCTCTCTTTCTCTTTTTTGTTTTGTTTCTTCTTTCTCATAGTTCATTCCATTGGTTCAAATTCTTCTTTGCAACATGATTATGGTGAAAATATGTTTAATGTGAATGTATATGTAGAGCCTATATTGGATTAAATGCCATCTTGGGGAGGGAGAAAGAAGGTAAGGGAGGGCAGGGTGGGGGAGAAAATTTGAAACTCAAAGCTTTATGGAACTGAATGTTGCAAACTAAAAATAAATACATATTTTTTTTTAAAAAAAAGAAAAATAAAATTCCACCTCCTAAAATAATTCTTATCTTAAATGTTGCAAACTTTACTTCTCATACCATTTCTGCTCCACATCAGATGCCAAATGTGATGAAATAATGAATTATTCCTGATAACTTGATAAAGCCAATTCAAATAGGAAGACAACTAATTGTTCTCTTACTTTGAGTAGGCAGATGGTATGTGGGCATTTTCCCAAGCCATTGCCTTGTGATTTTGTGGGGTCTCTGTTTCCTGCCCTCCAATACACCCACAGACGTAGAAACACACACACACTGGTATCTTCCCTACCTCCAGGTTAGGGTACTTTGACTGCCACTTGTCCTGAGAACAGCCTGAGGTTCCTTGTCCAGATACAAAATTCCTAGTTACAGCTTTTCTTTTTTAGAATCACAGCATTGATACATTAAACCATGATTTCATACAAAGAGAGGGTTTAGAAATAGAAAGGAGAAACAGCAGAGAGCCTGGAAAAGTATCCAGTTAGTGGGTAGGACATATACAAGGAACAAGTGAAAACTTAGAGAGGAGGCCAGCAATCAGGCAAACACAAAATATGCAATGAATAAACTTTTACCCCCGAATTTTCTTGAATTACAAAAATACTCATAATACACTGACTGGAACTGACATGATGTGATCAGAGTTTGTGCTGATAAATGTAAATAGTTTGAAAGCAAATACTATTTTATTTTTGTCTTTGTATATCAAAACTAAGCATAGTTCCTGGAATACAGTGGTGATTAATAAATGCTTTTTCAAAAAAAAATGATTTGGTGTAGTAAGCAGTAATTCACTATAATTCTCCCATATTCACCTCCAAAAGTTCATAAAATACTACCCCAAAACAAATCCTGGAACAACAGAACCAGCAAAAAGGTTGGAAAGGTGGGGTGAAACAATCTTTGAACCCAAGGAACTTGGGTGATTGGCAAGAAAGGTCTGTCTCACTTGAGTGAAAAGGGAACACATTCCAGGACAGGAAGTATCCCAGAAAGCTAGCAGCAAGCTCCACCTCAGTAAACCAGCAGGAGATCCTGAGCCCCAGTGTGGTGGAGCAGACAAGCACCGACAACAAACCGGCCCCCCCACACACACACACATACACTTGCCTTAGCATGGCCAGGAGAACTGACAGACTCCAGCTCAAGAACCACCACATGCTTCAGCATAGCCCATAGCAAGCAGGCATCCTCCCATGACCATACTTCCACATATTTCAGTGTATCCCTGGGGAAATAGAGACACTCCACTGGGACTTAGCACATTCCAGACACCATTACTAGGACCCTAGCTCAGGATCAAGTAAGTTGCCAGACTCCTATGGCCTCCAGCAGTGCCAGCCACTTCCATTGCACCCCTTCAGCAAATCACCAGATACAAGAATCCTTCAGGGACATCAAGGCAAGACCAGGTAAACAGCCAGAGCCTATAACCACTGGCACAAGAATCCTGAAAAAGTGTCCCTTTATATTGCCAAGGTAATAACCATAGCAGCAGCTATGAATATGCCAGCATATTTCCAGGTTTGAATCACAAGATGTAAAAGACTTTCTTCACTGAAGACAGAACCAAGACACTTATTCAAACACCAAAAAGTCAAATCCATCACAGTAACAAAGAAATCCATCACAGTAACCAAGAAGTCTATACACATTATCAGGCCTTTCCACAAATCAACTCCCTTAAGCAAAATCACTCCCTCTCTCACTCACAGCTAGCTGCTTGCTTCCTCTCTCTCTCTCTCTCCCAGTTCTGCCTGCTCTGCCTCACTTCCTCTCAGCTCAGCTCCACTCTTCCTGCTCTACCCTGCCCTGCTCCATATGACTTAGACTCAAGTGACTCAGGCTGCCATGTGACTTAAGTAGGTCACATAGTCCTATTAATGGATGGGAAAGATCTTCCCATTCCATTAACAATACACTAACAATACACTCTTCCACCCAGGGTGCAGAGCTCAAATTAAAAAGAAAGAAAAAAGGCCAAAAAAAGATGAGCAAAAAATGATCAAAAAAAAAATCTGACCATAGAAAATTATTATGATGAAAGGGAAGGCCAAAACACAAACTCAGAAGATGACAACAATGTCAAACACCCATGGGTAAAACTCCAAAGGAAAACTGTAAGTGGTCTCAAGCCCAGAAAAAACTCATGGAAGAGCTCAAAAAGGAGTTTAATAAATATATAAGAGATGTGAAAAAAGTGGGAAAGGAAATGGGAGTGATGCAAGAGAATTGTGAATAAAAAGAATCAACAGCTTGGAAAACTGCTTAAAAAGTAGAATTGGACAAACAGAAAATAAAGTACAAAAGCTAATTGAGGAAAACAACACTGTAAAATTAGGCAAGTGGAAGCTAATGCTTCTATGAGACATTAAGAATCTATCAAACAAATTAAAAAGAAAAAGAATGGAAGAAAATGTATAAATGTATGGGAAAAACTGACCTGGATAGTAAATCCGGAGAGACAATATAAGAGTCATTGGACTATTTTAAAGCCATAATTAAAAGGAACAACTGGACAACATCTTTCAAGAAATTATCAAAGAAAACTGTCCTAATGTCCTGGAACCAGAGGACATAATATACATTTAAAGAATTCACTGATCAGCGTAGGAAAGTGTTTCCAAAGTAAAAGTGCCAAGGAACATTATACCAAATTTCAGAACGGTCAGGTCAAGGAAAAAGTACTACAAGTAGCCAGAAAGAAACGATTCAAATTTCAAGGAGTCACAGTAAAGATTACACAGTACTTGGCTTCTGAAATGTTAAAGAACTGGAGGTCATGGAACATGATATTCCAGAAGGCAAAAAAGCTAGGACTATAACCAAGAATCACTTATTTGGCAAAATTAAGTGTAATACATAGAGGGGGAAAAGTCATTATTCAATAAAACAGAAGGATTTCAAGCTTTCATAAGAGGATCAGAACTAAACCAAAAATTTGACCTTCAATATCAAGACCAAAGAGAAGCATAAACAGATAAAAAGGGAAAAGAAAACATAAGGGATTCAACAGGGCTCAATTATATCACTACCTGGGAAGATGATACTCCTTAAAATTTGTACCAGTAATAGTACAATTAGAAGAAATGTACATAGACAGAGGGTACAGGTATAAGATCATTTTGAGGGAATGACATAAAAAAATATTAAGGAATGAGAAAGAGGACTACACTGGGTACACAATGAAGGTAGAGGTAAACTGGTAATATTATTTCACATGAAGAGGCATTCGAGTGGAGGGGAAGATGACTGAGCTTTACTTGAACCTTACTGGGATAAGTATTGGCTCAAAGAGAGAATCATATACACAATCAATTGCATATAGAAATCTATCTTACCCAGCAGGGAAGTAGAAGAGGAGGGGATCAAGTAAAGGGGGTTGGGAGTGACAGAATGGAGGGCAGATCAGGAGATGTGGTAGACAGAAGCAAAACACTGGTGAGGAGAGAAAGGGTGAAAGGAGAGAGAGAACAAACAGGAAGAATAGGATGGAGGGGAACCTACAGATAGTAATCATAACTGTGAATGTCAATGGGATAAGCCCTTCCATGAAATGGATAGCAGGGTGGATCAAAAACCAGAATCTTAAAATATATAGTTTACAGGAAACCCGCTTGAGTCAGAGAAACATACATAGAGTAAAAGCAAGGGGCTGAAGCAGAATCTATTACACATCAGCTGAATTAAAAAAAAAAAAGGCAGAGGTAGAAATCCTGTTGTCAGACTAAGCAAAAGCAAAAATAGACCTAATTAAAAGAGATAAGGAAGAAAACTATATCTTGCTAAAACGTACCATAGACAACGAAGTAATATCAATGCTAAACATATTGCACAGTTTGTCCTTCATTCTCCAAGAAGACCATGACTTCAGGGAGATGAAGACATGACTTGCAATTAACTTTGAGTGAGTGAGTGCTATGTAAAGTTATCAGCCTCACTTTCCCCTCCAGAAGTACCTGGGTCCAGTGGCCAGATATTGATCAGGACAACTGGTTGAGAAAGAAATCTAGCCAGTAAATCCTAATTTAACTAGGTAGCTTTCTATCATCAAAATTTACCTTCTTTTGGGCAGAACATCCTGGCAGAAAGGAGACTAGAGGAGATGAGAAAAGACCAAGCCTTGAAACCCAGTTCATTCTGGATCTCATGGATTGGACAACAATAGTTCCCTGCCCAACCACTACTTAAAAGCTACTCTTTGGACCCTCCTGGCTCAGAGTGAACTATAAATAGTAACTATTTCTCTTCTGGCCTGCAACCCTGAAGGTCTTCCCCTCCCAATTTGATTTTTTTTTTATTAAAGGGGCCATCCCTTGACTTACTTCTTAAAGAGACCAGTTCACTGAATGGACATTGACTCATTCAAAGTGAGAACCTGAACAAAACTTTAGCTAAACACATATGCATTAAGCAGCGTATCATTCAAATTGTTAAAGAAGAAGGTAACTGAGTTACAGGAAGAAATAGATAGCAAAATTATACTAGTGGGGGACCTTAACTGTCCTTTCTCAGAACTTGGTAAATCCAATCAAAAATAAAGAAGAAACTAAGGAGGTAAATAGGATATTAGAAAAGTTAAATATGACAGATCTTTGAGCAAATTAGAAGAGACAGAAATAATCTACCTGTTTGATCAATGAGGAGGGGAAAAATTCATGGTCAAACAAGAGATAGCATTACAAAATATAAAATATATCATTTTAATTGTATTAAATTAAAAAGCATTTGTACAAACAAAACCAATGCAACCAAGATTAGAAGGAAAACAGAAAGCTGGGAAACAATTTTTACAGCAAGTATCTCTGGTAAAGGACTCATTTCTCAAACATATAGATAACTGAATCAAATTTACAAGAATATAAACCATTCCTCAATTGATAAATGGTCAAAGGATATGAACAGGTAGTTTTCAAATGAAGAAATAGAAGTATCTATAGGTATATGAAGAAATGCTCTAAATCACTTTTGGTAATAGAAATGAAAATTAAAATAAATCCGAGGTTCCACCTCACACCTATCAGATTGGCTAATATGACAAAAAAAAAGGAAAATCATAAATGTTGGAGAGGATGTGAGTAATTGGGACACTAACGCACTGTGGACCTGTGGAATTGTGAACTGATCCAGCCATTCTGGAGAGCAATTTGGAACTGTGCCCAAAGGACAACCAAACTGTACATACCCTTTAATCCAGCAATAACACTACTAGGTCTGTATTCCAAAGAGGTCACAGACAAGGGCAAAGGACCTACATGTGCAAAATTATGTATAGCAGCCCTTGCCAACTTCGTGGCGACAAAATATTGCAAACTGAGAGGATGCCCATCGATTGGGGAATGTTTGAACAGCAAATTGTGGTATATGGACATAATGGAATATTATTGTTCAATAAGAAATGATGAACAAGCACATTACAGAAAAACCTTGCACAAACTGATGCAAAGTGAAATAAGTAGATCTAAAAAAAAACCATTGTACACAGTATAAGCAACATTGCATGATGATCAATTGTGAATGACTCAGTTCTTCTCAGCAACACAATAATCCAAGACAAGTACAAAGGACTCAAGGAGGAAAACACTATCCACATCCAGATAAAGAGCTGATAGACTCTCAATGCAGATGGAAGCATATTGTTAATATTTATTTTATTCTTTCTCATGTATCATTTTTCCTTTTGATCTGTTTCTTCTTTCACAACTGTGACTAATATGGAAATATTTTCATATGGTGGCACATATATAAATTATATCAAACTGCCTACCATTTTCAGAAGAGGGAAGGGGAGAAAGGGTGAAAAAAATTGGTACTCAAAGTCTTGTAAAAATGAATGGTAAAAATTTTCTGGACATGTAACTGGGGAAAAATAATATAGTATTTAAAGGGAGGGAAAATAATGATTCAGAAAAGATGGGTTAAGTAGGTTAGAAAAACCAGGAGAGAATAATGTTATGAAAGCTGAGGGAGGAAAAAAAAA
This sequence comes from Bettongia penicillata ogilbyi, assembly GCA_023548195.1. NCBI lineage: Eukaryota > Metazoa > Chordata > Mammalia > Diprotodontia > Potoroidae > Bettongia > Bettongia penicillata. The sequence goes on along the minus strand of JAJHZJ010000857.1, from coordinate 4,730,115 downwards.
AGTAGTAATGGGATCAAAAGCTGAACAGTGGGAATAAGGAATGAGAAGAGGCTATTGAACTCAGCAATTAAGAGAGCCTTAGAAATTTTCAGTGGAATAATTTCTGTTGAGCAATAAAGGTCACAAGGATTGAGAAGTGAGTAGGAGGAGGATGGGCTGATCTTCCACCCTTCTCTATCCACCCTCCTCTCTCTTCTAGCATTATAATTTCTGTATGCACCCAATCCTCAAGTATTGCACTACAGTTCTGATGGCTAAAAGTATTATCCCTCAGGGATATTTTTATTTTAATGAAGAATGATTCCTTAGTAAGCCAAAGGAATAAACCTCTCATTGCAGAATTTTAGGCAGTTACACAGTCTGAGATATAGGAATTTAGGAACAGGGACTTTCCAAGATCTTTCAAATCGTAAAATAAGGCATTTTGCTTCTTTGTCCCTTATCTGTATAGAAACTTCTCTAACCTCTACCCCAAGATGTGGAGTTGGCATGAATATTTCTGCTGTGGCTGGTTGGACATTGAAATAGTGCACAATTCCTATGCTGAAGGGAGTGGTATCAAGATGTCCAAGACTGGTTCAGAGCAGATTAACTCTTTGCCCGGTTAATGCCAATTCAGCCTTCAAAAATCAACCCCCTCCAAAAAAGCCCTTCCTGATCTGCTAAGGTAGAAACAATTTTTCCCTCAGACTTCACATATTACTGGACATGTACTTTTCCCATTCACTCATCAATAAATATTATGCATTATGGTTGATTATACTGGTGTCATCCCCCTACTAATCAGATGTTTAAGTTCCAGAAGGACAACAGCTATGCTTTATCAGAATTCTTTATATCCCCTAATATCTACATAGTGCTCTATGCAGAGAAGTTGCTTAAGAATCATGCTGTTACAGGTTTCTGTTTTCTCAGGTCATATGAATCCCTCTACCTCTTTCCCATGAATTAAGATCCAGGAATCATGTGGCTTCAGGTTCCTCTGACTTCTGGGACATCCCGTTGAAATATAAATAATTTAGTATTAAGATTATCTAGGTCATAATGTGGGAAGAGAATGTGAATCAGTGGGAAACCTAGTAGATCTGATGTCAAGGGATGTTGTTGCTGTTAAGTTTTTCAGTCATATCTGAATTTATGACCCTGGGAATCATAGCATATCAGGTCTTTCTCTCTTTCACTATCTCTTAAAGCTTGTCCACGATCATGTTCATTGTTTCTATGACATTAACTATCTGTCATCCTCTGTCATCCCCTTTTGCTTTTGCCTTCAATCTTTCCCAACATCAGAGTCTCTTCCAGAGTTCTGTCTTCCCTGGGTTCAAATTTTAATTCAGGTAATTCCTATCTTTTTTGACCTTGGGCAATCTTTCCAGATCTGTTTTCTTAGCTAAAAATATAGAGTACAAAAGAAACAGGAGACTACTAAAGTCCTTTTTAACTTTTAATCTGTGATACAGGGATTTCAAATCAAATTCCTCAAAGCAATGTAACTATAAGAAGCTCTTTGTATGTTCTTTGCTCCCCCAAGAACATAAATAGGTTTAAGAAAGGTTTTGATAAATTAGCAAATGAAGAATCATAATGGATTATTAAAGGGAAGTTAGGGATAATCATTCATATATGTGTGTGTGTTATAGTAATCAGTATTGAAAATTATATGAAGGGAGAAGGGAGGGGAATGCCACAGCTATTTCCATTTGACATTTCTAATTTTATCACTCTTCTTCCCAGTAGTACAAATTGCTTTGAAAAACTCCTACCTCCTCATTCTCTTCTCTTTTCCCTCTTCCTTGTCTTTCTTTTCTTCCACTAAAGTCCTATTAACATTTCTCATTGTGGTATAGAAGTTACCTTAGGTTTTCGAAGATAATATCTGCAGAGAATAAACACTGGCAAGTGATAGAAAGGAATTAAGAATGGTCTCAGACGTGGACACATTTCTTTCATCCAAGTAGCAGCCTGAGTATAAAAAAGCCAGAAAGTTTGATTCAGTGATAATCATCCTAGACTTTTATATATACAACCCTTGTGACTGTGAGTCAGTCATATTACCTCCTTGGATCTCAGTTTCCTCTTAGACAAGATGATTTCTAATTTCCCTTCCAAGCCTAAATTTGTCTTGGTCATTCACATTGTAGCCAGATGCTTACCCCAGCAATCTTTTGGTCATCTGCTCTGCCAATTTGTGAGAAATGGACCACAATTTCCCTTCTGCCACACACACATTTCTTCTTTTCCTCTGCAAACAATCATCAAACCAATCCTGCCAAAGCTCCTAGAAAAGATACTTTGAAATGCACTCCCCCATGAGTCCACTCACTGTCCCTCTAGCTTTCCAAACTAAAATATCCCTTCCTGGCTGCCACTTCTCTTTACATGTTTTCTTCCCCTTTTGGAATATAAACTCCTTGAGGGCAGGTCTTGCATTTGTATCTGTATCCCTAATGCTTATCAAGTGCCTAGTCCATTTGAAAACATGGACCTTTGAACTACTGTGAGACCTTTCCCCTCCTTTTCTTCCAAAGTGAGAACTAAATGGAGATCTAGGTGGAAGAGTATTTGAGATTTAGAAATTACATTTAGGGTTAGTGGCAGAGGAGACATTCTAACTGGTCTCTTGTTTATTTGTTTCTTAAACCACTATCCTTCATGGCCACTACATCATTCTCCCACAAATCATCCTTCTGAGAAACTGCCATGACTGGATAAACTGTTTGTCTGCCTCAGTGTTTCCTTTCCTGTTTTTGTCCTCTAAAAAATGCTCGCTGTTGCAAATTGGATCCAGAATTTACTCATCAACCCTTTACATGTTGACTTTGAGGCAATATCATCACTCATATAACTTGTCTGGTCCTGACATTCATTTCCGTATTTGTAGATTGTTCCCCAAGTATATTCCCTAAACATTTCACAAGAACAAAACAAACAGTAAATATTACTGGAGGAGGAAGGAGTGAGATATCAAGCCTAACCTGGATGTAGGTAACCACCCAAGAAGTCCTTGATATAAGACCTAGGGGTACAGAAAGGCAGAAGGAGTTCTAAAGACACCACCAGGCTGGAATTCATTGTATTGTCTGGCTACTCTCAGATTCTGCAAGGCAAATTACAAAGTGTTATTGAGATCTATAAAGATCCATTAAGACACTGTTTTGAACAGAAAATATTCTCTTCAGCCAGTCCCTCTAAACTACTAAGGAAATACCCACTTGCCGAAAACCAGTTACTTCTTGTTCTCCTGTGGTTCTGATCATCAGGGAAAATGTGAAAGACATTGGAATTGACATTATAAAAAGAAAGAAAGATACTGATAAATGCTTCCATCTTTTCTCTCAACAAAATCAAAATTCTTAAGAAACCCTTCTTTAATTTTTCATGAGAGTGTAGAGTTGACTCTCTGTTCTCCACTTAACCAACAAGCCTGTATTAGTTGCCCACCATAAATCAAGGTTCATGATAGGTCCTGGGGATATAAAGACAAAATGTTGTACAGTCCTTGTATATGTGTGCCATCCTTGATGCAATGATTCAAATGAAGTGAATGTGGGGGGAACAGGATAAGTTTTGTGGGAATATAACACAACCACAAATAAATAAAAACAGGTAGCTAGTTTGTATAATGCTAGAGTGTTGCACTTGAAGTAGGAAAAACCCAAATTAAAATTCTGTCTGTTACATCATACTAGATGTGTGACTCTGGGAAAATCCACTACCCTCATTCAGCCTCAGTTTCCTCATCTGTAAAATAGGAGAGTATAACAAACAGAAGTGCTGAATAAACTTAAAAGTGCTAAATAAATGCTAACTTTTATTACAGGACATGTACAAAATAAATCTAAAATTATTATGTAGGGGGAATAAACATTGGGGGGAAATGAGGAAGGGTCTCTTAAAGGAGTTAATACTTCTTGAAGATTATACAAGTAAAGTTTAAACTCTGTTTGGCCTACCAAACTGAATTGATTTGAAATGTAGAGCCCAATAACAGAGAAGATGTCTGGTCAGAGAATATGCTACAGCAGATATGACAGACCAACTTAAGGGAAGCATAGTCTACATAAAACAAAACAAAACAAAAAAGAACTCTCAGAGCATTGATATATAAGGGCAAATACCTTGAACTGAAAGGATTCAGAAATGCTTTTACTTGGCACTTAATAAGGGAGTTAGGGGTCAGTTAAAAAACTGGACCTGAGGGTCTAGCATTTCTATCTATCTCATGAGGTCTTATCATTAAATTGATTCAACTGATCCCATATTAGATATTTAGCCTTAAACATACTTTATTACTCAATATTTTAAACTATAATAGATTAAGAAAAAAATCTTCACTTGAAGGGAAAAAAAGAAAGTAGGGAGGGAACAAAAGATCTGTCCAAGGCACCATTCTGTCTACTTTTGCCAATTCATCCTCTTCCAGAAGAGGGCAGTGCTGAGGAATAGATCAGTGAAACTCACCTTAGAGCCTGATCTTGGCATTGCAACTAATTCAAATCCACTACATACACGTTTGACAAGATTTGTGATCTCATCCATGTAGACACTCCATCCATTGATGCAGGTCACAGCCCATTTATATGTGTCCATTCTCTACTCTTCTTTCAAGTGTCCTCCCATTTTGTTCATAGTTGGATGAATACAATATAACCAGATCTGCCCATTTTCTTTTTTTGATTGTATGATGACATGTTTTCCTCCGATGCTTATTCAAAGGTCTGTGCTATGCATTTCAGCCAGCAATTCACTTCTCCATTGTCCTCTAAATGAAAATCAGTTTTAATTCTTTGGAGACCACAGTGTTCCATTACTTTTAGACTTACAAAAACTTTGGTAGAATATGAGTATAAAAAAGATTTTTTTTTTTCTAGGAGCAATTCGTGGTCATCAAAGGAGTTTTGTAATTGATTAATTTTTATTTTTTTAGGTCAGGCAATCAGGGTTAAGTGACTTGCCCAGGGTCACACAGCTACTAAGTATCAAATGTTTGTGACCAGACTTGAACTCAGCTCCTCCTGATTCCAGGGCCAGTACTCTATTAGTTCTGTAATTTCTTGAGAGAAATCTAGCCCACTCTCCTCTATTTGCATAATTCTAGTGCAATTTGGGCTCTGAGTTGAATGTGAACACATGCACACACCCATGTATAGTGATACATGAGCTCTCTAGGTTGTCTATCAAAATCCATATTAAAATCTGGACAATAAGGATCCTTCATTTTGTTTACCTCAATGGATGATTGAATTACTTACAGTGATGATAAAATACATCCAGAAGGCCCTATAATATTCTTGGGCTTGATAGAGCAAGCACAATGTCATCCACAAACAGGAATGTTTGGAGGCTCTCACCATCCCTAAAGAGTCTTTCTTCTGTTGTACTCTACTATGTATGTACTCTACTATGTATGTACTCTACTTACATGAGTAAAGAGTTCATAACATACAAGTGTGAAGTTTCTCTACAGTCTACAAGTCTTTTGGCTTACTCCATATTCGTATCTTCCAACCTATATCTCACTATTCTTACCTGTTTTCTTCTCTGTGTTGATGTCACCAAATATCAAAATTTGATTTTCAAGAATAGCCATTTAAATCAAAAAGGTGCTTTGTTCCCAAATTACCTTCCAAAATATATGAGATTTATCTTCAGTTAAATCTTGAGCCTCTATTGTGGTTATAATCATAATTATTCTTCAAATAATCATATGGCAATTACCTGACAATCTTCAGAAATCCAGCACCATACTGTCATATAGCATCTAGTGCTTCCTTTGACGTCAAGTTCCTATAAAAGTCAAACGGGATTATGCCATACCCAAGTGAACACTAATCAAATCCCAACTCTACAGTGTCCCTGATTGCAGCAATCCCTCAGCATACTGTGAAATCCTGGCATTCCTTGCAAAGACAAGTAAGTGATAAGTACACAGAAACTTCAGTCATCACTCTTCTTTGGGGACTGTCTTAAGAATGTATTTTGCATAGGTTTCTACCTTAAAAAATTGGAGAGATTGATTTGGACAATTGAGAGGCTATTGAAAGACCACTGCTTTCTGTGGTCTTTCTTCTTAGAATCTAAGTCAGACCTTTGACAGAGGCTATAAAATGCATATGTAGCAAAACAAATCAGATTTATTTCATACATTCATTTAAAGGTTTTGGTTTTTTTTTTTTTCTGAACTGTACACAAATAGAACCACAAAGACCTAAATTCTGCTCTTGGTTGCAGAAGAGAGAGTTGCCTTACAAATGACATCATGCTTTCATTTGGTGAGAGAGTGAGGCCGTGCCTCATTCTTTTGATGAACCAGTTTGGGTTAGCTGCTATTTGTTTGGTTAGACAGAGCTTGCTGTGTCTCCTTAGAATATTCAGAAAAAGAGAAAAATAATACAACAATGCTTTGAAAAAAGGAGACATTCATTCGGTCCGGGGGAAACTTTAGAGCATTCTTGTGTAGTACTTAGTACTTATGGTGTGTGGGGTTTTTTTTCACTGTGGTACTTTCATTGCCCAGGATTTAAATTTCCATATTTCACCTTCAAGATACTAGTCCCAAGAATTCAAGAGATTCATTTCCCCAGTCCAAAGCAAGGCAAGAACAGAAATTATAATAAGATTTTAGGAGATTTTTTTTTCTTTTGATCTAAAGATGGAAGGGAACTAGATGGAGAAAATGAGGCTTAAAGAGATTATTTTCTCAAGACTATACAGTGCATCCCTCATCTATGTGACCCAGTTAGCTAACTCAGGTTCTAAGTATTTTATGGGTCAGAATCTTTTCCATGCCATAACCCAACAACAGGTTAACTTTTTTTTTTTACTTTACTGCTGCTACTTATCTAGAGAATATACCTAATTCAAAACAAAGGCATTTAGGGAAATGTCCTAACAATAAAGATAATAGTAGGAATTTCTTCACATAAACTTGGAGCTCTCTCACAAATTTCCTTGCCCTCAGTAGGTGCACCAGGATCATACACAAAGATCACATTTGGGACACGCATATAAGAAGGCCATCTGTGGACAGGATACCTGCACACCAGGGCCACTCAAATCTATGAGGAGCTGCCCATTTTTTTTCTTGATGTTATCATTCTGCTTTCTACTAGTCCCCATTCAGCTAACTACATCTACTCCAGGTTTGTGTTCATCCTTTGTTACCAAAGAAGACCATGCCATCAGAGAAATGATGACATGACTTGCACCAGCCTCACTTGTCCTCCCGAGCCATCTGATTCCAAGGACCAGAGATTCATCAGAATGACTGGAGATGGCCCAGGATGCACTGGGAGACCTTGGCACCTTTAGGCCAGAGTTTATGCAGGTATTCACTTAGGGTGAGGTAACGTCCATTCCTGTCCTGTCTTTTCCTTTCTTTTCTGAAGCTCGGATACTACTGAGCCCCTGCCTAAATGCTCCTCTGGATCCTCCTGACTTTAGAGTGATTATCAATATTAACTATTGCTGTTTCCCTCCCAGGCTGATGTCTTTCTTTTCCTTTGCCTCATTAAAGGGATCATGCACTGGCTACTTCTTAAACAGGCCTGTTCACTGAATGTGCATTACCTCATCCTAAGTGAGTACCTGAATAGACTTTGGCCTAAAGGCGCCAAGGTCTCCCAGTGCATCCTGGGCCATCTCCAGTCATCCTGATGAATACCTGTTCATTGGATTCAGATGGCTCTGGAGGAGAAGTGAGGCTGGTGACCTGCACAGCCCTCCCTCACTCAAAACAAAGTCAAGTGCAAGTCATGTCATCCTTTCTCTGATGGCATGGTCTTATGCAATGAATGACGAACACAACAATAATTGGTAGACATCATATGAATGCCTATCCCTTTTTTTTTTACCTCTGATATATGTGACTAATAGGGGTATTGCTGGTTCAAACTGTATGTATATTTTAGTAGCTTTTAGTGTATAGTTCCTTTTTCTTTTCAGAATAGTTAAACTGTCCTCTCATAGGCTTTCTAATATCTGCCATTTTTGTCTTTTGTCTTAGCCAATCTGATGTGTGTGATGAAATATAAAAATTGCTTTAATCTGGTTCTCCAACTTCTCCCTACCTGTTCATGTTTTCTCTGAGCAGCATCTTTGGAGCCCAGATGGTTGTGTCAACATGTTAGCAGGAAATGCCTGGATTGGGTAGCTAGACCCCAATTTCTGAGATACAACTGTAATGCCAGATTGGCTGTTCAAAGACATGAACTTTTCTGACTACAAAGGGCAATACCCTGAGTTCTTCTTTTACGCCTTGGTCATCCCCTTCATGTGCTGATGGATTTTACTGCAGTAAGTGATTGACCTGAAGAATCTAAGAAACTCACCTTGCAAGTGACTGATGTTTCCGTAGACTCACACATCTCCTTGTCTGGGCCAACACGTTCAAGAAGCAAGGTAAACTGGGAACCATGATTATCTCCCTGGTGTCTGATCCCAAACATAACTTTGCTCAGAATTATGAGGTCTTTAAGGCAGATGAGGGAATTTCATTCAGGGGCATCTTCATCATTGATGAGAAGGTGATTCTTCACCAGATCACTTTCAGTGACCTTCTTGTGGGCTGTTGTATAGAGGAAACACTGTGGCTGGTCCAGTTCATCCAGTTCACAGACAAGCATGATGAAGTGTGCCCTGCTGGCTGGAAACTTAGGAATGATATGATCAAGCTAGATGTTCAGAGGGAACACTGAGCATCTCTTTGCAGATATCCTACCCTGGGGGACACATTTAGCTTCTGCATACAGTTCAAGAACAAACATGTTTGATTCTTCCCCATGCTTTCAAAAGGAAGGCTTTCATAGCAGCTGTCAAGGTACTATGTTGTAGCTGAGGTTGTCTTCTCCTCATGGGGCCTAATTCAGATCATCCCTGCGTTTCCCCCAACCTCAGAGCAGCAGCTGGGCCCCTGCCTTAGGCTGTTTCTCTTTCTCACTCTAATAACCAAGTGCTGTGTTAACAATGTTTGTTTCTGCCATAGTCAGCCTCTGGGGCTTGAATCCATCTGATGTTTTTGGAAATCTGTTAAACTTTCACTAAGAAAAAAATGTTTTAATCTATATTTCTCTTATTTTTATTACTTGGAACATTTTTAAGGTAGCTGTGAACTTGGATTTCTTCCACTGAAAAGAGTATTTTTCAAAAAATAAGTCTAGTAAATCTAATTTCTAAAAATATGCTAATATGGAAATGTGTTTTGTATGACTCCACAAGTATAATTGATATCATGTTGCTTGCCCTCTCAATGGGTGGGGAAGGGGTGGAAGAAAGCAGAGAATTGGGAACTAAATTTTTTTGTGGAAAGTGAATGCTAAAATAAAGTATATTTTTAAAAAACCATAACCTTTTCAATTTTTATTCTGTTTAGAATAGTATTTGTCCCATCTTTGATTCTCGGAATTTTAATTTTGCATTTATTTGGTGTAGCTATTGATTTTTAGTGCTTCCTTTTAATTGCAAGTTAAATTCACTTTTGTCTTTCCTTTGTTTAAGAAAATATTTGTTTAATGATATACATTCTCCCTTGAGAACTGCTATGGCTGAACTTCAAAAGTTTGATAAGTTGTCAAATTGTCATCACTTTCCTTCACATATTATATATATATATATATATATATATATATATATATATATATATATATATTATTTTCCCAGTTCACCTAGTTTTACTTTGTATCAACTCATCTAAGTCTTCCCATGGTTTTCTCTAGTCCATATTTATAATTTCTTTATGAATACTTATATTTTATTGCATTCATGTATGATATATTATTATATCTTTTGTAACTGCTTCTATCTCTTATTTGACTTCCTCCCTTGCCTCTCCCCACATGATGTTAACACTGAAAGAATCAAGCATCTCAATAAATACAAAAAGTTTACTTGGTCCTTCAAGGTATTCTTGAATTCTGGGAAGGTACTTGATCTATTTCTCTTTTGTTTTTTAATGCAATGATCCTTATTAGGTGTTCAGCATATCCATTTTCAATTTATTGTGCTTTCTAAAACATTGATTTAAACTTAATTGCTGCTGGACTTCTTTTCCACTTCTCCCTGCTGTCACTGCACAAAATTCAGTGTCAAAATTCCATTGACACTGTAAATCTTGCCAAATATGCTGGGCTCCCTTCCCATCAAGGTAATCTATGGTTGTGAGCACAGCTAGGTGGTGTAGTGAAGAGAGTCAGAAAGACTTATCTTCATGAGTTCAAATCTGCCCTCAGACTTTTGTGTGACCCTGAGCAAGTCACTTAACCCTGTTTGCCTCAGTTCCTCATCAGTAAAATGAGCTGGAGAAAGAAATGGCAAACTATCCTCATATCTTTGTCAAGAAAACCTCAAATGGGATAACAAAGAGTTGGACATGCCTAGAAAATGACTGAAAAATCTATGTTTGTATGACCCATTCTTTTATACATTAAATTTTATTTTTTTCAATTATCAAACATTTATTTATTTTCCCCTGCAGAACAAAATCTTACCCAAAGAACTAAAATCCTTGCAATATATAAGCAAAATCAAGGGAAAAAAATCCATAGAAGTTATATACAAAAATGTTTATCTCAGTTTACATATTGATTTCATTCCCTTTCTGTCAGGATGGCATAATATTCTTCAACACTGGTTCTATGGAATCATGATTGACATTTAGATTGATCAAAGTTCTTCAGTCTTTCATTTTTGCTCATATTTACATTATTGATCTAATAGTATAAATTATTTTCTTGGTCTTTTTCACTTCACTCACTTCCCATTTCATAACAGTTTCCCCCATAACTATTTCTTTCTTAAGTTTCTTACAAACTAATGGTATTTCATTACGTTCACATATACTAACTTGTTGAGTGATTTCCAGATTGACATCTCTGAGTTACTAGTTCTTTGCCACTACAGAAAAGAGCCACTATAAACCTTTTTTTTAAAATACATATAGAATCTTTTCCTCTTTCTTTGATCTTTTTGGGAATATAAATAGACCTAGTAGTGGTATTGTGGAGTCATATGGTATGCACAATTTAATAAATTTGGGGGTAGAGTTCCAAATTGCTTTCCTGAATGGACAGATCAGTTAACAGCTTCATAAACATTACATCAGTGTGTCTGTTTTCCCACAGCCCTTACAACATTTGAAATTTTCCTTTTTTTGCCAATTTTGCCAATCTGATGGGAGTGAGGTAGAACTTCAGAGATGTTTTAATTTGTATTCTTCTGATTATTAGTGATTTTGAGCATTCTTCATATGACTATAGCTAGCTTGGATGTCTTCCCTTGACAGCAGTTTCTTCATATCATTTACCATTTTTTAATTAAAAATGACCCATTCTTATAAATTAGTTCCATATATTAGTTGGGAATAAGAACCTTACTAGAAAAATGTTCTGCAAAGAATATTTTTCACCCAGGTTAACTGCTTTCTTTCCAGTTTTTAGTATTTGTTTTTGGAAAAACTTATTATAAAAACTTTTGGCAGAACTGTCTATTTTATCCACTATGATGGTCTCCATCCTTGGTTTTGACCAACTGATTCTCCAGGATTGCATCATTTAGGCTCCAATGATATTTGAATCCTTTCTTCAAATTTGTCTTACTAACATAGTTTTACTTCACTATGTTATGTCAAAGAAGAATTTAATATTTCTTTTTTCTGTACTTATTTATGTAATTTTTCTATCCCAGCATTTGATAAATTTTGGTTAAGATACAATGCAAAGTTGAAAAAACAGATAAACACCTTACAATTTCCATTCATTAATCAACAGATATCTATAATATATAACTTTTGATGAAATCTATATTTCTGAACATAAGTTCAGGTTCCTAAATATTTATTATTAATTATGTGTTTATTTGTTTCATCCCATAGGATGCACACTGAAATCCCTCATAATTTTTGCATTACTATTTCTGCCCATATTTCATTTAGCTTTTACTCAAAGTACTTAGATGTTGTGAAACTGAGCACATGTATATTTAGTATTGATATTATTTCATTCCTTCATGAAAATTAGTTAAAAATTAAGAAAAAATAAGATGAAAAGATATGTTATGAACTTGAAACAGCTCAACCATGAAGTATTTGATCAAGTATTTAAAATTTTTTAAAGTAGAAATAAGCAACAGAAATGATGTAAATACTCATTTAAATAATTTTATCTACTTCTTAACCAAAAGACACTAATTTCCATAAGAAAGAGAACAAGAATCCAGAAAGTATATTATTTAGAAAATATGTGACTTGCCACTTAGAGAAAGATGACTGCCCAGGCAAACACTAGACAAAAATATAATTCATTTAAAAAATCTTATGAAGGGGAGGAGAATAAATCAGAAGAGTAGAAAAGCAGAAGTATCACTGATCTTTACCCCATGACTCTTCAACATAGATTTGAAAAATGTGCTGAACCATTACTAAATAAGAAATCTAAGAGAAAAAAAAAATCACAGTTCATTTTTTCCAGGTGAGCAAAGAAAAACAGACAAATAATTCTATGAACACTGGATAGAGAGTCTAGTCAGAGATAAGCATATGTCCAATATTCCAGCAAAGAAAAAGGCTATGTACCAGGACCAGAAGAGTTCCCAGATCTAACATAGAAGTATTTGATGACATTTTGTAGTGGGCAGGAATAAATGACATCTTGAAGTTCTATTACTCATAAAACCTAGATATCCCCTCCCAAAATGAGCAGAGTCCATCCTTAAAGACTGAAGTCAGGAAGTAGTAGCCTGAGAAAATGATCCAAGATTTAACAACCATCACTATAAAGAAGTGGAGAACTTGGAATATGATATTCCAGAAGTCAAAAGACATAGGTTTACAACCAGGAATAACTTACCCAGAAAATACCTGAATATAATCATATAAGCAAAAGTATAACTTTAATTTACATGTAACTAACTTTTAGTCTCTTTTCAAAAAGACTTTTAAGCAATGTTGATTAAAAGAGTAAAGCTACATAAAAATGTTGAAATGCAAACACAAGAATAAAGAGAAACATAAAAAGGTAAACATAAGCAAACAATCATAATGAACTAAAAACAAAGATAAACTGTTTGCATTCTAGTATGGGGAGGTGATACACATGTCCCTGCAGAACCTTGTCAGCATCAGGGATCACAGAGAAAGTCTAATTAGACAAAGAGTTTGGCAGTGAATCTGTTGTGGAGATTTTTTTTTTACTATCTTAAAGGAAGACTGGAGGAATACACGGGGGTATTCAGAAAAAGAGAAAAAGGATGAGGGAAATTATCTAACAAAATCAAGTTGTTCAAGTAGAAGTCTATACAATAAAGGAGAAAAGGATCAGAGGAAAAAGTGGCCCTTAAAACTCACTCTCAACTGAATATATGAAAGGAGAGAAAATACACACAGAGTACTGGTGGCCAAAATATATTTCACTCAACAACGGAAAAAAAGAGGTAAATGGAGTAAGGTAGATTAAAAGAGTAATTAGTTCTAATCAAATCAAACTCTAATTGAAGGTATACAAATATATTTATATCATCTTTTTCCCTCTAGTGCCAAAGAATTAGAAAATGAGGGAATACCCATCAATTGATGAACAAATGAACAAGTTATAGCATATTAATATGATTAAATACTACTGTGCTCTAAGAAGTGATGAACTGGATGATTTCAGAGAAACCTGGGAAGACTTAAATGAACTGACTAGAGTGAAGTGATCAGAACCACTAGAAAAATTTATATGATGTCAAAAATATTTTAGAAAAATGATTTTGAAAGACTTAGGGATTCTGATCAATGCAATAACCAACCATGAATCTAAAGGACTCATATTGAAATATTTAATCATCCTAACAGAGAGACAGTGGACTAGGAGTACAGATTGAGGCAAAACTTTTTTATTTTCTTTTTAACATGGTTAATGCAGGAATTGGGCTAGCTTGATAAGACTGTTTGTAAAAAGAGTTTTGTTTTGCTTTCTATCTCACTGGGGGAAGGAGCATATTTTCACTGAGTAAAAATTTTATGATATGTCTCTGTTGGAGTATATTAGTATTATTTGTTTATCTTTGATGCATTTAAACATCTTTTCTTCTGCATATCTCTTAGTTATGTCTATTTTCATTGTTTGCCTCTTCTGGGGATATGATTGCCACCCATACAATCTTTTAGACTTACCTGATATATACTAGATTCTATTCATGCCCCTCATTTTAACTCTGTGCAATATTTATGGTTCAGGTGCATTTTTCATAAACAATATAGGGTTGAATTCTGCCTCCTAACTCATTCTACCACTCTAATCTCTCTAATGGATAAATTCTTCTGGCCAGAGCTATTAGAACCAAAAGAAAAAAGTAATAGAGAAAGCATCATTGGATGACCAGTGAAACTCCAAATGTAGCAGGAATGTGATAGTCAAAATTGAGAGCTTAAGGTTCAAAGAGAAAAAGTCCCAAGCACCCAGAAAGAAAAGGAACAAATACAAAGGAGCCATGATCACATAGGATTGTGAAGCAATTAATGTAACAGAAAGCTTGAGCTGTGGTACACCAATAGAATAAAGAAAAAAGGCTTACAACCAGAATTAACTTGTAAAACAAAAATGACCATAATCCTTTAGGGAGAAAAATTGACCTTTAATAGAATTTGGAACTTTCCCACATTTTTGTTGGAAAAACCAGAGCTAGTTTTGAAACAAGATCCTAGGATATAAGAGAAAACTAAAAAGCAAAATATAGTTGAGCAATTTGAAAAGGAATAGTCACCATAAACATCTTTCCTAATGGGAGGAGAAAAGATCACTATATTTATATTACAATCCACTATATTTAAGGATAAAAAATAACAAAGATAAACTCAGTTTTAATGTGCTTTCACTCGGTTTTGTTTGTTTTTAAATAAGGAAAGGAGAAGGAAGGTAATAAACTAGGAGAGAAATGAAGATGAATCCATATCCTTATGTCATAATTAGGATCCATCAAACAAAGTATTTGAAAATATATAATTTTAGTCAGGTAAACCAATATCTAATGACCTTCACACATCTGAGCTAGGTAAGCCAAGGAAGGTTAAATGCCCAAATAAATCAAATGTCATAATATGATCAGAAACTCATTTTGTTTCTTGGTTTCTATCTTATTCTATTTATCAGGGGCCAAAATCTATTTTCTCAGATGGAAAGAGCTGAGGGAAGCTAAAGTAAAGACATTTCTTTTAGCATACTCCAATAATCTTCTTTTCTATGAAATTATAAGGACTGAGATGGTTAATGACTTTTGATCTATCTCTACCCACCTCTGAGTGAATATAGTAGGAAATTGTTTTTGTTCTGGCCAGAAACTCTGAGGGTCTTCCCCTCCCAGATTAATTCTTTGGTGATGGCGAACTAGCACAACTTTTGTTTTCATTCTCACCTAGCCTTTAGTTACTGAATGGGTGGTGTTTCAGACAAACTGAGATCTGAGAAAGACTCCCACTATCTGGGGCTATTGCCAGTTGTCCTGACTGGTATATTGTCACTAGACCCTGATGAATCTGGAGGAGAGAGTGAGACTGATGAATTTGCATAGCTCTGCCTCATTTAAATCCAATTCATTTGCAAGTCAAGACATCACCCTCCTGATGTCATTGGTCCCCTCTGAGAAAAAAAAAACAAAAAAAAAAACAAAGAACACCAGCACCTCCACCCAGCGGCCAATCACAACTTGACTTCTCTACAGTAGTGAAGCAAACATTCCAACACAAATCTTCCAAATCCAACATTAGGGTTTTTCCCACTACGTCAAACTATATCCCCATGGAGAAACTGAATTTCCATGGAAGACTTCCAAATTTCATGCATATTTAAAGAGAGGGAAAATGGAATGATGCCATTGAAAATGGTGATTAACACAGCAAGCAATTAAGAAATTAAGTAACATCTGGACTTCATTCAAATTGAATCGTATAGATAAATGAGTTGCTTTTAAAGAATCCAATTAGCTACTTAAAAAAAAAAAACTGCTGAAAATGAAGCATAGTATAGTGGGAAAATTTTAGGTTGGGAGTCACAAAAGCTGGGTATTCGTTGGACCTTTGCTACTAGTTCATTCTATGGCTTTGAAGAAGTCATTTACTATCCCTGGGTTTCAATTTCCTTGATAAAGTGAAGAGGATGGATTAGGTTGTTGATCTGTTCATTTTTTTGAGTCATAAACAAAGCACTAGATGAAGTGCAAAGATTTATAAGGGACATTCCATGCAATAAAAGAGCTTATAATGATGATCAACAATAATTAATATGTATTTACTAAATGTTTAAGTATCCACCAGCCCAGTGCTAAGTACTAAGAATATCAAGAAAATACAAAAAGCCCTCTTTCCTTAAGGAGCTCGCATTCCAATGAGAGGAGGCACCATATTTAAATCTGCAAACGTAAGATAAATCTACAGAAGATGGAAGGTGGCTTTAGAAGAAATGTCAGTAGGAGCTGCAGGGGCTGGGATAGTCTTCCTAAGGGAGATGGCACTTGAATTGATTCTTAAAGGTAGCCAGGGGAATTAAGTGATAGAAGTGAGGGTGTATTCCAGACACAGAGAGAATCAGGACAAAGAAGGGAGAAGGGAGATTGAGTGTCATGTTTGAGGAATAGCAGTAGAGTTATATTAGAGATTTCATGAACAAAATATAAGGAAACTGGAAATGTAAGAAGGATTCAGCTGGTGAAAAGCTTTAAATACCAAGTAAAGAACTTTATATTTTATCCTGTCGGTAATTGGGAGACATGAGATAGAGGAATAAGATGCCAAGACTTACATTTCAGTAAAATCTATTTGACAGTTAAGTGAAAGAGAATGGATTAGTATGGTCAGGTACTTGAGGTAGGGAAACTAACAAAAAAAATATTTCTATACTCCAGGAAAGATATGGTAAGGGACTACTTCAGTCTTGTTATTGTGTGAATAGGCAGAATGATTTATACATAAAAAGTATTATGGAGGTAGAAATGACAAGACAAGACAGTAGACTGGATAGGTGAGGAGAATATAATAGAGAAGTCAAAGAAAATAATAAGGTTCTGAGACTGAACAGCCAAGAATATAGCATTTCCCTTAACACTCATATCTAAGATGGAAAGAGGAGAAAGTTTGTGAATAAAGATAATGAGTTATATTTTATACATGGTGGTTTTGAGGTGGTTATGTGAAATTCAAGTCTAATGTCCAAAAGGAAGTTGGAAATGTGAGACCAATGCTCAGAAGAAAGGTAAAGTCTGGAAATCTTTTGCATAGAGATGACAATTGAATCTATGGGAGTTGATGAGGTCCTTAAGTGAGATACTACAGAATGAGAAGAGGGTCAAGGATAGAGGGATGCTCATAGTTAGTGAGGATGACCTCAGTAAAAGCCAGCAAAGGAGATTGAAGAAGAGCAGAAAAAGAGAAAGGCAGAAGAAACTAATGTCTCAAAAACCTAGAGAGGATAAAGTATCCATGAGGTGCTCAATAGTCAAACATTGCAAAGAGTTAAACAAGAAACATGATTGAGAAATTGTCATTACTAGTGAAAAGATGATTGATAATTTTGGAGACAGCAGTTTTAGTTGAACCATAAAATCATAAGTCAGATTTCAGAGATCATCAAGTGAGCAATATGTGTTATTTTCAAGGAAAGAAGAAGCAATCCCTGTCCTCAGTGGGCTTACATTCTAATGAAGCTTCTCTCATTAGAACCTAAACACTTAAAAGGGATAGAGAAAAAATATGTGTGGTTTGGGAGGTGGTACCTCTGTGTATGCCTGGTGGCAAAATTTGGAGAGTGAAAAACAGCTGGCAAAAGAATGAAGGATGCCAAGGCTAGATCACCAACAAGGTGGTTTTAGGAGAATCCACCAAAGGGGCCATAAGGTGGAAAAATGCTTCAAGGTGAGAAGGCCACAAGGGAGTAGAAATATAAAACAAGAGCTAGGGATATGGTAGAATCAAATGAACATTTTAAAAAGATGGTGGGGATTTGGATGTGTTTCGGAGCATCAAGAAAGAAACTGGTAGATAGGGAGAGAGAAGATTACAAAGAATTTATAGAGGATAATGAGGGAACTTTTCTGGAACAGATGGAATCAAAGGTGCATGCAAAGAATTTTGCCTTGGCAAGTACAAAATATCACTTTTTTGAGTGAAGGGAAACATAGCGAGACCTAATGTCAGGAGGATATGAAATGAACAGTGTGAGTTGAGGTCCTTGAAAGAAAGGCTGAGGGAAAGAAGAGCTGTAGGAAGCTTGAGGAGACAAGGGGTTTTGGAATAACCATGGCGGAGAAACAATTAGTGAAGAGTAGAAGGATTGTCCTTCTTTAGAGGATCCCAGGTTATATTAGTTGCAAAATCTGTATTGGACCCAGTCAATATAGATTGATAATTTTCTCTAGTCCCAGACTAGGAGTTTAAGAAATGGATACTAGCAGTGAGGAAGAATGAGGATTTGGCAAGGCATGATTGACCAGGAAGCAAGAGAATAAAGAATGGTGCAAAGTTGAACTGGTTGACCAAGCGATCATGATTTTTAAGGGAGGAGAATATAGCCAGAGCAGAGACAATGGCCTGGGATAGAACTGTCGGATATAAAGCAGAATTAGGAGGAAAAATAGGGTTAGAAGTAAGGCATAGGGGAATTCAAAGGGAAGTAGAATACTTTTGGATAACAGCAAACTTAGGTCCTTTCTAGCTTTGACATTCTGAATCTAAAAACAAAATAACATCTCTAAGAAGTTCTGTTACTAATAATATTGAAGCATTACAAATAAATGGTGCCACTTGCAGCTTTATGTGGAAAAAATGAAAGAGAAGGAAAAGTTGCAAGATTAATTACTTTAAGATGTGTTACTAAAGTCTCTTAATGGAATATGCTTAAAGGAAAACACATGTATATGCTTCATATGGATTTACTGAACTGAAATTTCCAGATATTTTAAGAAAATTTTGTTTTCAAATGGATAGCTTTAATGAAAGGAACACCATATTCTTTTAATATTATAAGACTTCAAAAACCTAGTTGCTGCTGACTTTTTCCTTTCATTATTGTGGTACCCTCCCTGCATGCCTCACTTGACAGTTTCCTGAGTCTCTGAGCTTCTCTATGGCAAGAAACTCATTACCTTGTAACCTACTTCCCAGTGATGAGTCTTTCTGAAATAGTTCTTTCGGTAAATAGTCTTTCAATAAAAGACATATGGCCTATCATAATAACCACTGTGAAAGACTTTCAATGTGTTGTTCTGCCTGGTTTCAACTCCACAGAACAAGATGCTCCTCTTAGGTTAAGCATATCATCTCTAATCTCAGCACCATGTTGCTAAATCAAGCCTATATTGACACTACCCCCCACAGTCTCCTCTCTCCTCTGATTGGAGGGTGACATACCTAACTCCTCCCAATACTTTCCTTTATGCAGGGCAGAAACTAGACTTTAAGTTCATGCCACTCTGAATCAACTGCTTTCAACTCCATGGAATTAGATGGCCCCATGACAGGTTCCCTATTGTCCCTCCCTTCAACCTCTTTTTACTTCCTGTCTCCTTTTGTGTATTATCTCCCCCATGCATAGTAGTTCATAAACTCCTTGAGGGCAAGGACTATCTTTTAATTAATTGTATTCCCAGTGCTTAACACTGTACTTGACACATAGTAAGTGCTTAAGAGGATTGAATTGGATGTAGGCCTTACCAGAAGTTCTGCTAACAATGCCTTTGAGATTTTTGAGTTGTTTTCATGGCACAGAGATAAATCAATGTGCAAGAAGATAATCAACCTATCTATCTATCTATCTATCTATCTATCTATCTATCTATCTATCTATCTATCTATCTCTTTCTCACAAGGGCAGCATCTTTCTCTGGTTTACTGCCTTAGCTATCAAGCAAAATATAACCATAGATGAGCTAGCAGGTTGAAAATAATTTCTAAATTCAATGTTGGCAAGAAACAACACTAAAAATGTCAAGGTTGTTAATATGATATTTATGTCCATCCTTACAAACAAGAAAGAAATGAAGATTATCTTAAAGAGTAGGAATCTATGGTAGAAAACAAATGGCTTTAATGTGTAGTGATTTGCAAACTGCAATTATTATAGTTCTGGTTCCTATTGCTTTTCAAATCTCCATCTCTGAGGACATGAAGTGAGTTACTGATGATGGTCATGGTGTGAGTTTTTTTCTAACAAATCCCTGGGGGTGATGTGGAAGTGGGGAAGGGGCAGAAAAGACAAGAGGAGAGGGCCACTCTATTTTCTGATAAAGGTCTGAAAATGGTAGAGAATGTGTTAGAAACACATTCTAGAAAATCTGGAGCTGTGAAATCCAAAATCTAACCCAAAACATCATAAATTTCCCCACTATGCCTGATAACCGATACCATGTTAGTGCTGATGCAAACTCATCCATTGGTAGATGAGTCTCAGTTGTTAAGAGTATATGGTGAAACTCTAAATTTCTGTATTCAAAGATTATGATGTTCTGTTCCAAAGAGTTTAAAATATTCTAAGACCAGAGAATGATAGAATAATAGATTTAGAGCTTGAAGGAAACTTGGAGTCTCTATAGACCTAATTTTCATTTTACAGATAAAACATATCTCAAGAAGAAAAAAAGTCAGAAACTAGAACCAGACTATTTTAGTAAAGAAGTTCTTTTTAAATGAATATTTGTTAAGCATTGATAAGGAAAGTGATGGTTTAGTTGAAGTGGAGATTCAAAGCATAGATGCCAAGGAAAGCTTAACCATGTTGAATCTCTATAAGATTTGACAGAAACATAAAGAATTGCCTCATGGATTTTCTTCTCTTCTTTTTAGTTTGCCAGAGGGAGAACAACAATGAAAGGCTATGAAGGAATTCTGAAACTAAGCTCCATTAAGTACAGAAAGTCCAGTGCATCGGATAAATATTTTCCTTTGAAGGAATTGTGAAGAATCAGTGATGGCAATCAAAATAGGATCTTTTGCTACTTTTGTTTTAGTGCCTCTGATTGAATCTTGCCTTTATCATTCAAGAGGCTTTGCAAGGAGTAAAACAGAGAAACTAGAGTTTCTTTAGCTAGAAACAGTATATATATATATATATATATATATATATATATATATATATATTTAATTATTTCAATGTGATTAAAAATCTTTCCCACACATTGATGGGTCTGCCCATTGTGGGAAGCTTAATTAGGGAAGTTGTTTTGTAGAAGGGTACCAAGTACCTTTTGTTTTTCCTATTAAAACACTGAGTCAAAGGGTTGTGATACCCTCTGACTCTAAAAAGGTATAAATACTTTGAGCTGAGATTTTCTTTTGGGGATTAGTTTTTGGTAAGAAAGTTTGAGTACCAGATGAGGACTTTGGGGAGTTGACAAGGAGGCCATGGCTTTGAGAACCCAGATGCTGTGCTTCCCTCTCTAGTAATGATGGTCAGACAGCAGTACTTGTCTGTTGAGTTATGGTCAGGCAGAGGAAGTCACGTCTGTTGATTACTTTGGGGCTTACTGACTGGAAGTGTTTGTTTGGCCAGATGAGGATTCCGGGAAGCTGCCAAAGGAGCCTCCCCTAGCTTTGAGAACCCAGATGTCATGCTTCCCAATCTGGTAACTACGGTCAGATAGTTGGAGTCCAACACTCTGTTGAATTCAGGCAGAGGAAGCCATGTCTATTGACTTTTAATTTCTCTGTATTTTCTTTGAAGTTCAGGGTGCTGACTCTCCTGAACTAGGTGAATGATATATGTGCTTGGTTGAAGGAATGATGCACAGCCTTGATTAAAGTGATTGTTAAACCCTTGAAAGCTGTTTTCCTTTCCTGTGATAGCAGCCCCCCTGTGTATGTTGGGGTGCTCACTGATACAATCATTAGAACTGCCCTGCCTAATTTCATCATCCTCACTAAGTTTCAAACAAGAGCAAAAGACTAGAGTCAAGCCAATATCTAAGCTCCTATGGAGGTTTTCGGTGGCAGTCCTGGTGACAAATGAGATTTAGACTCCTTGGGAACCATTGAATAGATTCAGGCTTTTACATTTGAAATAAAGCCCTATTTAGATTACAACCAGGTCTAAATTAATTCTAAATTATGAATCCCATAAAATGGTTGCATTATTCAAATTTTATTGCATATAGCAACTATGCCAGAACCAATTACCATATTCTCATAATTATAGCTTGGAATAATGTGAATCTGAAAACATGAAGCCATTTCATGAGATTCATGATTTACACTAATTGGGACCTAGTTGTACTCAGCTGAAGTTTAGTAGTCAAGGAACTAGCCTGTAATCATAGGATCATAGATTCAGAGTTAGAAGGGGCCTTAGTGGTCGTGTGATTCCAAGTCCTCATTTTACAGATGAGTAAAGTGTGGTCTGGAAAGGCTAAGTGACTTTCTGAATTTTGCTTTATACAATGTTTTGCCTAAGTTTTCAAACAATGTCTAAACTGTGTTATGGAATTTAGTAATTTCAGTAGTAGGTATGTCAAAAACATTCAACAAGTGGTGTTTAGAAGCCCGTTGCACTTTCTTCTAATCACCACTCTGTGTCAGTTCAGTTCCAGATGATAGTTATTTCTACATGGAGCAGAGTGGCTTGAAAAATCAGAAGTTCATGGGTTATTGTGAAAGTTCAAAAAAATCTTTATTATTTGTTAGGTCCTTGGAATCCAATTTCTTATTATTGATGTCTGTTTAACATTGACCTGCATTGAGTTAATCAACTCACCTCTTTGTCATGTCTTTCTGGATATATCACCCATTCCACATCCTTTTCCACCACCTTTGGATTGATCCTCTGGAAACTACCATTGCTCCAGTCCATTGTCTTACACCAAGATGTTGGACCAGTCTGATCTTCCAGAGGAAATTCAAGGCAACAGATTCAACAATTCCCTACATATCACTGAATGTTATTGGAGGCTTTGGTTGTGCTTTCTATAGACAGATTATTTCCTCCTATATAGGAGCTATTTATTATAGGATGTGAAATAAGGATATACTTATCTGGATGTGGATTCAAGAGCCTTTTCTGATGCTCCTCTGTGATTTTACACAATTCTTTTAATATCTTTGGCCCTCACCTCAGTTTCTTCTATTGTAAAATAAAGGATTTGGATCAGATGGAATCTGAGGTCCCTTCCAGTTGATCTGGGATTCTATAAACTGTACAATGTCATTTTCAGATTTCTTTA
Organism: Bettongia penicillata ogilbyi; assembly: GCA_023548195.1. NCBI lineage: Eukaryota > Metazoa > Chordata > Mammalia > Diprotodontia > Potoroidae > Bettongia > Bettongia penicillata. The sequence goes on along the minus strand of JAJHZJ010000857.1, from coordinate 4,706,946 downwards.
AATGATAACTGATATTGTAAGTATATTCAAAAAAAAGAAGAAAATGAAACAAAAGTACCAGGAAGTAAATTCCAGTTGCAAGAAGAGAATAAGCTCTAAATAGACCAGAAAGATTCCAAAGTAGATTAAAAAAGATAATGGCAATCAATAGATCTTTATACCAACAAACTATGTTATCAAAGTCTAAAAGTACAACAATTTTGAAGAACCTACAAAGTATCAGTGATGAACCTAGTGCTGATGTATCACTTTCACCTATGTGTTGGACTTGGGCATCTCTCCCTTCTCTCTTCCTTTATGCAGGGGACATAAAACTCAAAAGTTCATTATGGCTCCCTAATCCTGGTATCAGTGCCTAAAGAAGGGGTGGAGACTAGAACCCAGAGGATAGTTTAGTCACCTAAATGATGTTTTCTCACATCAGATCTCAGACTTGCAGACCACAGACTTAACATATTCTGATTCTAGTCTAGCACAAGCACTGTGAATCAAGTCTGGAAACGTCCTTACTTATCTCAGTTTTCTTCAGCCCATGCTGCTTCCCTCAAATATGTTCTGACTGTCTAGCACACACCATCAATCACATTTTGCTCCTCTCAAGGCTCTGACTGCACTAAATCCAGTGTTAATTCTCCTGTCCTCTGTTCTTTATATAACGAATCTCCTTAAACACATTCTGGAGTAGATTATCTTCCCAATGACTCTTACCACCATCCTAAATATATCCCAACACCTCTTAAGTAAACCCATAAAATAATAGGCAAGTGTATAGAAATATCATTCTACCTTTTCAAGTGAGGCAAAAGATTAATGATCAATCACAATAATTACTTCTTAAAGGGATCATTTTATTTATAAGATGAAATATATTTAACAAGCTTGCACTCTTCCTTCTAACTCTGCTTTCCATATCTGGGGAAAGTCTAGGCTGTGTACCCATGGATTTAAATTCCAAAACATCACTGTTCCACCTGGTGACAATTACTTGAAGGGAAGATTTAATACTCAAGAGGAATTAAACTATCTCAGATACATTTGCCTTGAAAATTATTTTGAATTTTTTTTTAATCATAGAAAAAAAGTGCAAAAAGATAGGCTGAATTTTTATTCTTCTCAAGGCTAGAGCATTGAAAGGAGGTACAGAGGAAGTTTGAATAAGGCAAGTATCTCTGTTTCTAAGAAAAGTCACTTACAGGGGGTGGAGCCAAGATGACGGAGTAGAAAGACTCACGTATGCTAGCTCCAAACGCACAGCCCATATATTTGCTGCAAGAAGAACTCCCCACAAACTCTGGATCACTGCAAGGCGTGCAGAAACACAGTGGAAAAGATTTCTGTTCCAGAGAGCCCTGGAGAGCCATCCCCAGGGGCCCATCGCGCTCCGGATAGCTGAGTCCACCCCAGAGCTGCCCTGGCTGGGCAGCCACAGAGGAGCAGATCTGAGCAGGCTTCAGGGACGGAACCTCCCGTGGCCGGGAAGGTCCCTCTGCCCACAGGTGCCACAGGTCAGTGAGAGAGACTTCTAGGCTGGCCAAGAGGGGAGCAGGGTGTCTCTGTGGCTCGGGCCCCCTCAGGAGGCAGCGGTGGAGGGAGTGGCACAGGCGGCGGCAGCCGGGACTCCCCGAGCAGGCAGGATCTTCATTACTGAAGGTCTCTGCATAAAGCCCCTGAGGGAATTGAGCCTGGGAGGTGGCCCTGCCCCCACCCAAGCACCAGAACTTAAACTCACATTGAATAGCAGCCACACCTGCCGCGGAAAGCCCATTTGAATCTCAGACCCCAAGCACTAGCTGGGCGGATCTAGGCAGGGCTGGACAGGAATCTCAGAAGTCAAGTAACTGGCTGGGAAAATGCCCAGAAAAAGGAAGCAGATAAGACCATAGAGAGCTACTTTCTTGGGGAAGAGATGTTCCTGCCTTTCAATTCTGATGACGAGGAAATATTCTTACCATCAGGGAAAGACATGGAGGGCAGGGCCTCTGTATCGTAGACACCCCAGGTGGATGTCCGGTGGGCTCAGGCCATGGAAGAGCTCAAAAAGGATTTTGAAAAGCAAGTCAGACAAGTGGAGGAAAAACTGGGAAGAGAAATGAGAGAGATGCAAGAAAAGCATGAAAAACAGGTCAATACCTTGCTAAAGGAGACCCAAAAAAATGCTGAAGAAAATAACACCTTGAAAAATGGGCTCACTCAATTGGCAAAAGAGATTCAAAAAGCCAATGAGAAGAAGAATGCTTTCAAAAGCAAAATTAGCCAAATGGAAAAAGAGGTTCAAAAGCTCACTGAAGAAAATAGTTCTCTCAAGATTAGAATGGAACAGATGGAGTCTAATGACTTTCTGAGAAACCAAGAAATCATAAAACAAAACCAAAAGAATGAAAAAATGGAAGAGAATGTGAAATATCTCATGGGAAAAACAACTGACCTGGAAAATAGATCCAGGAGAGACAATTTAAAAATAGATCCAGGAGAGACTACCTGAAAGCCATGATCAAAAAAAGAGCCTAGACATCATCTTCCATGAAATTATCAAGGAAAACTGCCCTGACATTCTACAACCAGAGGGCAAAATAAGTATTGAAGGAATCCATCGATCACCACCTGAAAGAGATCCAAAAAGAGAAACTCCTAGGAACATTGTGGCCAAATTCCAGAATTCCCAGGTCAAGGAGAAAATATTGCAAGCCTAGAAAGAAACAATTCAAGTATTGTGGAAATAAAATCAGGATAACTCAAGATCTAGCAGCTTCTACATTAAGGGATCGAAGGGTGTGGAATAGGATATTCCAGAAGTCAAAAGAACTAGGACTCAAACCAAGAATCACCTACCCAGCAAAACTGAGTATAATACTTCAAGGGAAAATATGGTCTTTCAATGAAACAGAGGACTTTCAAGCATTCTTGATGAAAAGACCAGAGCTGAAAAGAAAATTTGACTTTCAAACACAAGAATGAGAAGAAGCATGAAAAAGTAAACAGCAAAGAGAAGTCATAAGGGACTTACCATAAGTGAACTGTTTACATTCCTACATGGAAAGAGAATATTTGTAACTCTTAAAACTTTTCAGTATCTGGGTAGTTGGTGGGATCACACACACATACACACACAAACATGTACACGCATGCACGCACACACACATACACACATACATGCACATACAGAGACAGAGAGCACAGAGTGAATTGAATAGGATGGGACCATATCTTAAAAGAAACTAAGGTAAATGATGAGAGAGCAATGTAGTGGGAGGAAAGAGGGTGAAATGGAATGGGGTAAATTATATCTTATTCAAGAGGCAAGCAGGAGACTTTTTAGTGGAGGGAAAAAGAGGAGAGCTGAGAAAAGAAGACAAGTTTACCCTCATCACATTCAACTAAAGGAAGGAATAAAATGCACACTCATTTTGATATGAAAACCTATCTTACAATACAGGAAAGTGGGGGAGAAGGAGATAAGCAAGGGTGGGGATGATGGTAGGGAGGGCAATGGGAGGAGGGAGGAATTTGAAGTCAACACTCGGGGAGGGATGGGATCAAAAGACAGAATAGAAACAATGGGGGGCAGAATAGGATGGAGGGAAATACAGTTAATCTTACACAACATGACCATTATTGAAGTCATTTGCAAAACTACACAGATAGGGCCTATATTGAATTGCCTGCCTTCCCAAAGGGAATGGGTGGGAAGGGAGGGATGGGGAGAATTTGGAACTCAAAGTTTTAGGAACAACTGTTTAGTATTATTTTTGCTACTAGGAAATAAGAAATACAGTTAATGGGGAATAGAAAGTCATCTGGCCCTACAGGACAAAAGAGAAGATGGGGACAAGAGAAGGGAGGGATGATAGAAGAGAGGGCAGATAGGTCATAGGCAAAATTAGAATGCTCGGTATTGGGGTGGGGGGAGGGAAGAAAAGGGGAGAAAATTTGGAACCCAAAATTTTGTGAAAATTAATGTAAAAAGTTAAATAAAATAAAATAAAAAAATAAAAAAATAATAAAAAAAAAGTCACTTACACATACCATTGTTACAAAATGGAGCTGTTTAAGTGAGCTACAGAAATATTAATAAGTTGCAGAGTGTTCTGAAGAGGGCAACCAACATGGTACAGTGTCTAAAGTCTGAAGAAGGGAAGACTCAAGGAGGTTATGTTTAGTTCTGGTTAACTATTTGAAGGGAGGCAAGATTAGATATGATCTATTATACCCCAATTCTCCAATTCTTTGATTCTATGATTTAGGTCAATCCTAACATTCTCACTTGTTACACAGAGCCCTGCTTCTCTCCAAGGTGCTGATACTATCTGCAAGTTTTCTGAAGACAGTGGAGTTGTTTTCTCTGTTGAGCTTCTGGTTCTATCCTGAACTGCTATGCTACTTCTATTCACTAGTTCTGCATTAAATTTCAGCTACTGTGTTAAATCTTTTCCATAGGGAAATGCTTACAGTTCTTTTAGTATAATACCCCATACTATCATCAAATGGATTTTAACTCTTGGTGAGTCAGATCCTCATCCGTAACTAGACCAGGGATGGGGAATCTGTGGCGTTGAGGCTACATGTGGCCCTCTAGGTCCTCAAGTACAGCCTTTTGACTGAATTCAAACTTCGCAGAACAGATCCCCTTAATAAAAGAGGATCCCTTTAATAAAAGGAGATTTGTCCTGAAAAACTTCAACTCAGTCAAAAGGCCACACTTGTGTATCTAGAGGGCCACATATGACCTCGAGGCTGCAGGCTTCCCAAACCTGACCTAGACAGAACTGGGAGTGTAATGTTTTCTTCACCTTCAACATCAGTTATCCTGGACCTACCTGACATTTGTCTTAGGGAGAGTATTTTTTCCCATTACTAACATTAATATATAAGTAATTAATGAACATTTACTCATAGAGTTCAAGAACCTATTATAAACAGAGGACTAGTGTGATGTATGAAGAAGTATGTGATTAGTATTGTGATTAAGGCCTTATGAAAATCTACATTCAAGTGATTGTCAGCACTGAGTTTTTATTTCATCTACTTTGGGGGTGAAGTCTATGAAGAGACCTAAATAGATTGTACATTTGAAGGAATATAATGATTGAAAAATATATCATGGTGGCAGCTTAGTATAATTAAAAGAACATTGTACAAAGAGTCAGAGGACCTAGGGCCAAGTCTTGGTTCTGCTGTATACCAGCTGCATGAGCAAGAATAAATCCGTGAATCTGTTTCCTTTTCTATAAAGTATTCAAATACTAAAAAGTATCTGTATTACGTGGCAATAGATATTCCCTTCAGTGATTCAGATCATCATCCATTATCCCTGTCCAACCTATGTGATTCTTGTACTTGTCCTCCTATAAGTTCCCCACTTGGGGCACTAAAGGCTTCATTCTCTTCCTCTTTACATCCAAGTAGAGATAACAGGCTTTCCAATGTCCTTTGCTGTCATCATAACGTCTAAATAAATATTTTCTGAATTTGAGTAGTTAGTTAAAAGTGGCACATTTCCATGGAAAAACTCTACTAAAATAGTACTGATGTGATATTATGGAGGTTCAGAGTATCCCTCACATGCCTCCTCTTCTTTCTCTCTCCCACTTTAATTCAGAAACTCACTTGTTTTCACCTAGACTGCTCATATTTGGTCTCCCTGCTTACAATCTCTTCCCTTTCTTTTCCCTAGTGACCTGCACAGCCCTCCTTCACTCAAAACAAAGTCAAGTGCAAGTGATGTCATCATTTCTCTGATGTCATAGTCCTCTGTGAAAATGAAGGATGAACACAACCTGTAAGTAGACTGAGCTGCCTAAATGGGGACCCAGCTAGCTCCATAACTCAGCTCATACTCTCTCTCTCTCTCTCTCTCTCTCTCTCTCTCTCTCTCTCTCTCTCTCTCTCTCTCTCTCTCTCTCTCTCTCTCTCTCAACCTAGCTCTCTCCCTTTCCTTCTCCTCTCCAAAAGAAGGTAAATTTTGATGGTCAGAAGTGGCGCAGTTAATTTGGAGTAGATTGACTAGACTCCTTTCCTTTCCTTCCCTTCCCTCTCCTCTCCTCTCCTCTCTCTCCCTCCTGCCCTCCCTCCATTCTTTCTTTCTTTTTTATTTTTTCTTTCTTTCTTGTCTCCCCTAAAATCTTAGAGCCAGTCCACTCTGAACCTCATGAATTGAATAAAAAATGGGTCCCTGCCCAACTTCCACTCAATGATTGTTTTTGGACCCTCCTGGCTTAGAGTGAATGTCAATAGTCATAATTTCTCTTCCAAACAACAATTCTGAGGCTTCTGTCCCTCAAAGCATGATTTATCTATTCATATTAAATGCTAATACTCTCTCAATTCTGTTTTTAAAGACTGCAAAACAAGGAATGCTATAATTTTTAAAGACTGAAATTGAAGCTCACATACAATAGATAATGGAAAGGGACCATGGTGGGTAAGAGCAAGCTGCAAAAGATGAAAATAATTAATAATATAAATGGCACTAAAGAGATTAACAACTGGAGAAGCAGCTGGATTAGATCAAGTATGCACAGAGAACAGCTGCTATGGAGACAATACAATTTTGAGAGTATTGAGGGATCAATCCACAAATATCTGAAGGAAGGGGAGATATCAAAGCATAGCAAAAGACTCTAACCTTACTCCTCACAAAAGGTAACTGAAAGAACATTTGTAACTTGATACATTTAACTACATTTGCTTCTCTATGGGCATTTTTATATGACTGATCTATGTATGCATCAAGGGATACTAGGTTAGAGCATTAGAAGGAAATTAAAATTAAATTAAAAAATAGAGGGATTTTTCATAGTAAAGCTTAAAGTCATTAAGAGAATGGCAATTTCTCAAAGTCATTTGAGTACACACTTATCCTTCTGCTCAATTATAGTCCAAATTCATTGTCCATTTACAAAATATGTATACAGGCACTTTATAAATATTCCAGCCAATTGCATATCATTGGCTGGATGATAGACATTCTTTCACTACTATGTTATTCCTGTGTGGATACTTAGGTCAAACTATTTTCAGCAATTTGGGATCTTATTCAAAAGGGTCAGCAAAACTGTAAGACTTCATATAATGAGTATAATTTCATAAACACAAAGGAACATCTGCAGTCCCTCCCCATCTGCGAGAATTTACAGTTCAAATCAGACTCTGCACTGGATCTGTTATGTAACAGTATTGCCCTTGATCACCATTGGTGTGCAAATTGGTTTTTTGTTTGCTTCATATCTCATCTAATATTAATGATGAAACAATAAAAGAAAGATAAAGTTTTCTAGAAATATTGCATTATTTCGACATGCATGGGAGATATGTCTTTAGATCAAAACCTTTGACGCAGCATTTTGCTTTACTTAATCAGATAGACAGATAGATAGACATAACATTGCATAGTGTATATATGAAATAAAAATCACAGTAATGTCATATTCTTTATGAATGCTTGATGATGAAAATATGGTCTACTGTAGAACTGTCACTTATAAGTACTTGTGTTTCCTTCTAATGCTCTAATCTAGTATCCCTTGATGCATACATAGATTAGTCATATAAAAATGCCCATAGAGAAGCAAATGTAGTTAAATGTATCAACAATTACAAATGTTCTTTCAGTTACCTTTTGTGAGGAGTAAGGTTAGAGTCTTTTGCCACGCTTTGATATCTCCCCTTCCTTCAGATATTTGTGGATTGATCCCTCAATACTCTCAAAATTGTATTGTCTCCATAGCAGCTGTTCTCTGTGTGTACTTGATCTAACCCAGCTGCTTCTCCAGCTGTTGATCTCTTTAGTGCCATTTCCATATCCTCTCTAATAATATCCAGGATGGTGATTTTATAGTCTAAATATGGTGACTCCTCTGTGGTTAATGATGAAAATAACTTGCTACATTTTCCTCCAGATCTTTTCTGTGGTTTCTTTGTTGTCTGCTTTCTTTTTTTGCCCTAAAATGTTCCCAGGTTAGGTGATAGCTTGGGTTTCTTGCCAATCCTTCTGAAACTTTTGTTTACAATGTTTCTTATTGTTTTATGAAATAATACTATGCATAATCTTCCACTATGCATCTCTGAAAGATTTTACAAATGTGTTTATATTATAAAGATTTTCTGCTCTTAGTTATGGTATCTTGCCATTTGTTAATCAAACCAAGTTTTTGTTGACTAAGATGCTTTTTAGTCCCTGTTGTTTTTCAGCTTGGGATAGTTGACTTATATCAGTTATACTTCTATAAAGATATTATTATAATTAATTGCTATTTCTGTCATTCTTTCACAAATTTCCCAGCTTGGACATTAAAGTTTGTTTTTTAAAAAATTGATCTATTTGCATCTAAAACCTTTTCTCTTTTTCCTTCTTTCCCACAATAATATATTGAATTTTATATTTTCTTGAATAAGAAAATGGTCTGATTTTATACAATTGATTCAGAAATTACTTTCATATCAGTTTCAAACTTTTTACCGGCTGTTAAAAAATGTAATCAGTTTCATGTTTTGTAATGTTCACCATAAACTTTGATTAGTGATTCTTTTAAAAAAAAATATACCCCATTGATAGTCAAAATAGATTTTCTAAAGAAAACGTCTAAGCTATCAATGCCCATGTAACAATGGTCCAAATCATTAATAATTAAAAAAATGAAAATTAAAATAACTCTGGGATTCCACCTTACACCTAGAAGATTTATAAAATTAAAGAAAAAATGAAAAATAGTGAAGGGGTATCTGGAAAATGTGCTCATTGATGGCCTGTTGATCAGCCTATGGATTGGTACAGTCATTCTGGAAAAAAAAAATGTGGATTCATAGCCAAAAATGTATAAAGTTGTACATGCCCTTATAAAATCACCACTAGGTGTATATGCCAAAGAGAAGGGGGGAACTCAATATGTAAAAAAAAAAAAAAAAAAAACATTTTTAGTAGTTCTGTTTCTAGTAGTAAAGAACTAGAAACTGAGTGGGTACATATCAATTGCAGAATGCATGAACAAATTATGGATATAATTCATTTATCTTATGCCATAAGAAATGGTAAAATGGATAGTTTAAGGCAAATCTAGGAAGATTTGTATGAACTCATACAGAAAAAAAATGAATAGAACCAGAGTAACTTATACAATCACAACACTGTAAAAAGTAACAGATTTCAAAGTTATAAGAAATCTAATCAACCATGATTCCAGATAATTGATGATGAAGGATGCTATCTGCCTCCTGACTGAGAGGTGATGATACATCCAGGGTGCTGAATAAAATATATATTAATTATATGATCAATGCAAGGATTTCTTTTTACAGCATACATTTGTTTTTTTTCTTTATCCCCCTATGTTGAGGGAAGAAGTTTAGGGTGAAAGAAAATATATTTTTGCTCATTGAAAAATGAAGTGGGTCGGGGCAGAGTCAAGATGGCGGAGTAGAAAGATTCACGTATGCTAGCTCCGAAACCACAGCCCATGGATTTAATGTAAGAAGAGCTCCCCACAAGTTCTGGATCACTGCAGGGTGTGCAGAAACACAGTGGAAGAGAGTTCCATTCCAGAAAGCCCTGGAGAGCCGTCCCCAGGGTCCATCGCGCTCCGGAAAGGGGACCCCACCCCAGTGCTGCCCTGGCCGGGAGGCCCCAAAGGAGCTGATCCAAGCAGGCTTCACGGACTGAACCTCCAGCGGCCAGGAAGGTCCCTCCACCCACAGATGCTACAGGTCAGTGAAAGACACGTCTAGGCTGGCTGAGAGGGGAGCGGGGTGTCTCCGTGACTCGGGCCCCCTTGGGAGGAAGCAGCGGAGGCAGAGGCAGGGGCAGGAAGCGGCGGAGGCAGCAGTGGTGGCCCAGGACTCCCTGAGCAGCAGGCAGGATCTTCATTACTGAAGGTCTCTGCATAAACCACCTGAAGGAGCTGAGACTGGGAGGTGGCCCTGCCCTCACCCCAGCACCAGAACTAAAGCTCACATTGAATAGCAGCTGTGCCTGCCATGGAAAGCCCACTTGAATCTCAGACCCCAAGCACTAGCTGGGCAGATCTAGGCAGGGGTGGAGAGGAATCTCAGAAGTCAAGTAACTGGCTGGGAAAATGCCCAGAAAAGGGAAGAAAAAATAAGACCATAAAGAGTTTTTTTGAGCAGGTGCAAATGTTCCCACCATTCGGTTCTGACAATGAGGAAATATTCTTGCCATCAGGGAAAGATGTGGAGGGCGGGGCCTTGGTACCCCAGACATCCCAGGGGGATGTTGGGTGGGCTCAGGCCTTGGAAGAGCTCAAAAAAGATTTTGAAAAGCAAGTTAGACAGGTGGAGGAAAAACTGGGAAGAGAAATGAGAGGAATGGAAGAAAAGTATGAAAAACGGGTCAATACCTTGCTAAAGGAGACCCAAAAAGTGCTGAAGAAAATAACACCTTGAAAAATAGGCTCATTCAATTGGCAAAAGAGGTTCAAAAAGCCAATGAGGAGAAGAATGCTTTCAGAAGCAGAATTAGTCAAATGGAAAAAGAGGCTCAAAAGCCCATTGAAGAGAATAGTTCTCTCAAAATTAGAATGGAACAGATAGAGTCTAATGACTTTCTGAGAAACCAAGAAATCACCAAACAAAACCAAAAGAATGAAAAAATGGAAGAGAACGTGAAATATCTCATGGGAAAAACAACTGACCTGGAAAATAGATCCAGGAGAGACAATTTAAAAATTATGGGACTACCTGAAAGTCATGATCAAAAAAAGAGCCTAGACATCATCTTGCATGAAATTATCAAGGAAAACTGCCCTGACATTCTAGAACCAGAGGGCAAAATAAGTATTGAAAGAATCCATCGATCACCACCTGAAAGAGATCCAAAAAGAGAAACTCTTAGGAACATTGTGGCCAAATTCCAGAACTCCCAGGTCAAGGAGAAAATCTTGCAAGCCGCTAGAAAGAAACAATTCCAGTATTGTGGAAATACAATCAGGATAACTCAAGATCTAGCAGCTTCTACCTTAAGGGATCGAAGGGTGTGGAATAGGATATTCCAGAAGTCAAAGGAACTAGGACTCAAACCAAGAATCACCTACCCAGCAAAACTGAGTATAATACTTCAAGGGAAAATATGGTCTTTCAATGAAACAGAGGACTTTCAAGCATTCTTGATGAAAAGACCAGAGCTGAAAAGAAAATTTGACTTTCAAACACAAGAATGAGAAGAAGCATGAAAAAGTAAACAGCAAAGAGAAGTCATAAGGGACTTACCACAAGTGAACTGTTTACATTCCTGCATGGAAAGAGAATATTTGTAACTCTTAAAACTTTTCAGCATCTGGGTAGTTGGTGGGATCACACACACATACACACACACATGCACACGCGTGCACGCACACACACATATGCACGTGCATGCACATACAGAGACAGAGAGCACAGAGTGAATTGAATAGAATGGGACCATATCTTAAAAGAAATTAAGGTAAATGGTGAGAGAGAAAAGTAGGGGGAGGAAAGAGGGTGAATTGGAATGGGGTAAATTATATGTCATTTAAGAGGCAAGCAGGAGACTTTTTAGTGGAGGGAAAAAGAGGAGAGCTGAGGGGAAAAAAAAAACCAAGAAGTTTACCCTCATCACATTTGACTAAAGGAAGGAATAAAATGCACACTCATTTTGGTATGAAAACCTATGTTACAGTACAGGAAAGTGGCGGAGAAGGAGATAAGCAAGAGCGGGGGGATGATGGAAGGGAGGGCAATGGGAGGAGGGAGGAATTTGAAGTCAACCCTCAGGGAGGGGCAGGATCAAAAGACAGAATAGAAACAATGAGGGGCAGGATAGGATGGAGGGTAATTCAGTTAGTCTTACCCAACACGACTATTATGGAAGTCATTTGCAAAACTACACAGATATGGCCTATATTGAATTGCCTGCCTTCCCAAAGGGAATGGGTGGGGAGGTAGGGATGGGGAGAATTTGGAACTCAAGTTTTAGGAACAACTGTTTAGTATTGTTGTTGCTACTAGGAAATAAGACATACAGTTAATGAGGAATAGAAAGTCATCTGACCCTACAGGACAAAAGAGAAGATGGGGACAAGACAAGGGAGGGATGACAGAAGAGAGGGCAGATTGGAGATAGGGAAAATTAGAATGCTCGATGTATTGGGGTGGGGGGAGGGGATAAAAGGGGAGAAAATTTGGAACCCTAAATTTTGTGAAAATGAATGTAAAAAGCTAAATAAATAAATAAAAAGAAAAATGAAGTGAAATTTTAAAAATTAAAGAAAACTCATGATACAATGTTGTGATGCTTCTTTGTACTGTTCATATGTTTTGTGTCTTTCACTATGACTGAACAATATTTTTCAACCTTTTTTTACCAATTTTTTATCATTGCTTCTTTTTTACAAAAGTTTCCAAGTATCAAAATACATATTTATTTAATAGGGGAAGGAAGTCTTCTCAAGAATTCTATAGAATTTCTCTGTCTCTTTCTCCTCATCAATAGATGCTGATAGATAAGTTGCAGTTATCTACTTGGTGGTCTTTTTGCAAGTAATTATCATCATGTGTTGCAAAATGAGATGCTTAAATGTTTCATAAAATGACACATCTTTTTGCCATTTGACACATGATAAAACTTAGGAAAAAATTATAAACTATATCTTTTTTTGCCTCTCCAAAAGAACCCCAACATTTTGCTACCAGTTCCTTGTCTTCAGGTTTCATTTTTAGCAGGAATGACAAAATTGATATGATTCAGTTCTCTTAATAATATGTCCACTCAAGATCACTGAGCAAGGATCTCATGTTTGCAGTACTTACAGCTTTGTTAATGTTTAAAAATTATTTGCACTTGCTCTTCCCTTTTCCATCTCACACCTACTGTCACTACAGAAACAGAAGGGATGCATACAACTTAAGTCTGAGACATTTTGTCTTTTTTTTCAAATGGGATTCCTTGACCAAAGATTTCATCACCAAGTAGCAAGTTTACTGTTGATGAACATCTTCATCCATGTAGGATGATAAAGAGTTGAAGGTGATCCATCTAATCCAACTGTCTTATTTTATGGATGAGGAAACTGAACCTTAGGGGATCAACAAGCATTTATTAAGTTCCTACTGTGTGACAGAAACTGTACCAAGTTATGAGGATTCAAAGAAGGACAAGGAAAAAATACAGTCTCTACTCACAAGAAACTCAACATCTAAAGGGGAGAAGAATATTCAAAAATCTATGTACAAACAAGATATACTCAGGATAAGTTGAAAATTATATCAAAGAGATGTCACTATGGTTAAGGAGGCCTGAGAAGTCTCAGATAGTTGCTAAAGGTAAAACAGATAGAAAACATCATAGGTGGAACTTGAACACAGGGCTTCAGAGCTATACTAATAGTCAGAAAGTAGGCATGGTTGTTAATAGGACTTTAACGAATTCTTTCTGGAATAGTATAATGCGTCACAGCTTGTAATTTGCTGACATTGTGTTTGAAAACTGAGGGTCTACTCCATCACCATTATGGGGATGCAGTGTAGAACTTGGTGGAAGAACTATAAAATGGGGACAATAATATCTTACCTGTCTGGTTTATGTTCAAATAAAATATTGTACCTGAAAGAACTCTATAACATTGCGAAGAAGTACATAGACATGGTGTATTATTACTGTCCACTTTGATCATTCTTAGTTGTACACAGGGCTCTAAAGCCAGCACTCTCATAGTTCAGGTTTCATGTTGGAAAGATATGAAGCACTCACAAGTCAGGGAACATTTAACAAATTACTTTGCCCTAATACAGCAAGAGTATACAACAAGGATACAGTGACCTCTCTCGTCTCTATCTAAAAATGAGTCTAGTCAGTTATCAGGAAAGGATGACTGACATGTTCTCAGGCACCCACCAAGTCTGAGAAAAGTACCAAGCACATGGATGTGGGATCTTTTTTGCCCCCAAACCAGGAAGTTGCTTACAGGAAGCTTAAGTGAATCAGGATGTAAGATAGGGAGGAAATTATGTCTGGGACAGGGAAGATATGTTAGAAATTGCTGATCCTATGAAACTCTTGAAATCAAAATTGGGGCAAAAGATAACCTAGTCTGTACCTTTCAACTGGGGCATATGATAACAGACAGCACTTTGCATTTGTTATCTCTTTTAATTATTATTATTTCATGTAATATTATGACCTGTCCAATGAGGCACAGTGGACATAGTACTGCATTTGAATCTTATGTCAGTTTGTAGGTTGTATGATCCTTATGAATCTCAATTTCCTCATCTGTAAAATAGAGATACAATAGTATCTTTTTCACCTACTTTTTGAGAAGAAATGATGAAATGCTATATGGGAAGCTCTTTGTAAAACCATAAAAATGTTATATTAAAAATAAACTATGGTTATGAAGGAAAAGACACTACCTAGAATAACAAGAACTCTAAAAAATAAGAAAATGTTATTCCAGAACAAGCTATAGAAATGGAAAGATTCTCTATGTTCTTAGCCCTTCCCTTGCCACAATAATTCAGTCACTAATTTGATTTTGAATGCCTTCTTATGTGTAAAACACTTTATTAGTGCCTGTGGTCAGTATAATAGGAAGAGGAAATAGACCTATAATTTAATTGGTATATGGGAAATTCTTGGATGAGAAAACTCCCTGTATCAATAAACTTAGCACCTTCTCTACAATTTAGAGTCTTAGATAGATTTCTAATGTACTAAGAGACAAGTAAATCATCCAAGATAATATGGCAGTATATTAGAAGTAGAAATTTAACCCAAGTCTTGTGGAATGTAGGGTAGCTCTCCATTCATTCAGTCACAGATGCTTCTTGGGAAATAGAATGCAATTAAAAAAAAAAAGAAATGATTTCTATAACTTCCAAAAGCTTACAATTCAGTGAAGGAATTGAAATGTTTATCTATATAAAGTGAGATAAGCAATGTCACTAAGTTGTAAAATTAAGCCAAATGAAGAGTGTTACAGAACTCAGAGGAGGGATGATTGTGTGCTAAACATTTCAAAAAGAAAATGTTTCTTAAGGGATTCTTTTTTCATTTGGATGATTCCTTTCCTCAATTGTCTCTATAGTAATAGGATATAGACCTGGTTAATATGTTTGGTCTGCTAGAAAGACTACCAAGTTAGGGCCAAATGAAAGGAAAAGAGATGATTATTAATTAGCCTGTAAGGGAACTCCTGGGGAAGGAGTGGGATGGAAGATTACCGGAAAAGGTAGACCAGAAGTTTGGCAGAGAGTCATTCTAGGGAGATGTCAGGGGAAGTTTTTTACTGGCAAAGTGAGACTGGAAAAAGATGAAGAAAAAAAGTCATGATAAAATAAGGAACAGGTTTGGAGAACTATGAAAAATGCAAGGTGGAAAGGAAGTAAAAGATACTCCTCCAGCCTACAACAACTTCAAGGGTCATCATTCCCTTCATTTCCACATCATTTCTCTACCACAATCTCTCCAAAAGTTTTTCCTCTTTTGAGGTCCATGAAATTCATTTATACCACCATCCCCTCCCCATCCTTTTCATTGTTATGTACACACTCCCAGGCTATTCTATCAGTAATGTTTTTTATTTGATAGAGAATCTACAACTCTACCTCATCCTTAGCATTGATATTTTTGGAGTTTTTTAAATTAATAGGCTTTGGGGGGGGCTGGAGTGGGGTGTGGGTGTGATAAATCAGTCAAGTTTCCTAAAGGATCTTTACATGAAAAAGCAGTTAATCAAAAAAGTCTTAGAGAAGAGAGCCAGGAAACTTTCTCTAAATCATCATGGCTTGTCTTCAAAAAAATAAACAAAGGAAACAGTCATGCAAAAACACTTAATGAATGATCATGTCTAACAATGTGTATAACATGCTGCCCTCGTAGTTACTGCCATCACGTCATCGACCCTCTTCACAAACAGCAACTTCCTATGTTTTACTTTTACTGTTTATTTTTATATCCCAAATGCGAGGCATATATATATATATATATATATATATATATATATATATATATATGTAGTACAAATATATATGCATCACACTTAAATATCATCTTAGTAAATTTGGCTCCTCCTTCTACCATTTCTAAGCCTTGTAGGACCCTGATTTTATTCAGAAAAGCTATATTTTCCCTGTTCATGTTATTAGAAAATTTATTAATTAAGGCTCAAGCTTTCTTTCAAGAATCATTGTGATAGGCAGATATGAGGTCAAAGGTAACCTTATGTACCTAAAAAATTTGGGTAATAGAGTGGAGATACATTTTATTAAAATGGAAAATTCATGTGGAGTAGTAGCCCATGTCAGCAAAGGAAAATTGTACTGAGATTATAGATGGTACTTAATGCAAAGCTTAGTAGTTTAGACTCCTCAGGGGGCATGTTTTGGGTGGATATGATTGTCCTTTATAATGTAAAAAAATTAGAGATTTATCCCCTACAAAACGCATGGTTTTTACATAATTTCCCATATTGGATATGGGATTTGAATGTATATGACTTTTTTGATGATGTCAATATTTTCAACTTATGCCAGCTCTGGAGTTGGGCAGTGTAGAAAACTACAGCTCACAGAAGGAAGAGGGAAGCATTCAGTTCATCACAGGTGCTCCGGAAGATCAGTGAAATACACCTCAGCAGGTACGGAGGGATTTGAATTCTTTCAGGGAGATCGGTCTATTACAGTCTAAGTTCTGCACTCTGTGAAGGGGCAGAGTTATCCCTCATGCTATTATTGTTGCTCAGTTTTTTCAGTCATATCTAACTTTTCATGACCCCTTCTTAGGGGTTTTCTTGGCAAAGATGCTGTAATAGTTTGCCATTTCCTTCTCCAGTTCATTTTTACAGATGAACGAAGGGTAGTAGGGTTAAATAACTTGCCCAGGGTCACACAGCTAGTAAGTGTGTGAAGCCAGATTTTAATTCATGAAGATGAAACTAATTCCACCCCCAGTGCTCTACCCACTGTATCACCTAGCTGCAGCATTTTCCTTTATATCAAAGAATAAAAAATAGGAAAAATATAGATGTAGTAGTTAGAGAGCTAGTCTTGGAATCAGGAAAGATATGGATCCAAGTCTCACTTATAACACATACTGGCTGTATCGGTCAGTCAATTAATAAGCATTTATTAAATGTCTACTATGCACTGTACTAAATATTGGATGTACAAAGGAAAGCACAGGGGCTGTTGAAGAGCTCACAATCTCATGGAGGAGACAACATGGAAAGCAACCATTTACAAACAAATTTTGTACGGGATGAATTGGAAATAATCAGTTGGGGAAACATACTAACTTGAGGATCAGGAAGGTCTTCTCACACAAGATAAGATCTTATCTAGAACTTGAATAAATCTAACAGGCAGAGATGAGAAGGGAAAGGATCCTGGTAATGACAATCAGTCTGAAAATGCCGAGTCTAGAGTGTCATCTTTGATGAATAGCAAGGAGGTCAGGTTCACAGGTTCAAAGAACACTCAAAGGATAGGGCTGTCAGGTGGGAGTAAAGTGGAAAAACACTAGAAAGGCATGGGCAAGGCAAGGTGTGAAGGGTTTTGAATGCCAGAAGATATAATATTTGGTCCTAGAGCCACTAGATTTTATTGAATAAGACAGTGATGGGGCCAGATCTGCAATTTAGAAAATTTACTTTGGGAGCCAAATGGAGGGTAGATGTAAATAGGGAAAGATTTAGATCAGGGAAACCAACCAGCAGGCAAAGGCAATAGTGTAGGTGGAAGGTGAAAAGGATATACACTAGGGTGGCAATGTCACCCTACAACCTTTGGCAAATCAGTCAGTCTTCTACAGCTCTAAACAGCTCTCTAAGATTACAAATTGTAAAGAAAGGGCTGACTTGTTTTGGTTGAATCAGTCAGTAAATTATCACTAAATAAACATGCATTATATGTGAGTCACCAGGCTAAGCCATAGGGAGAAAAAGGAAGACAAAAGCTGTACCTGTCCTTACATTTTAATGGGTGAGAAAATATGCCAGTACATAGGTACATACAAGAAATATACAGAGTAGATGAAAGGTCAGGATAGAGGGAGTTATCTGTACCAAGAATTCTTTATATGATGAAATAAGTCATGAGTTCATCACCATCCTTTCCCCTACCACCTTTAAGCATAATGAACCCAACATACTGAATGTTTTCTGAAATGTTTCTTTTCAGTTCCACATCCCTCTAAATTTCTGAAGTAAATAATAATTAAAATGCATGCTGTGCTGGGAACTGACTGACTCAACTTTTAAAACAATTCGGAAATGAACCGAGAGTTCATTTAGAATTCATGTCAGCATGAACCAAATTTTGATGAACTCTGACACTCACAATCCCATTTGTTCTTTTTCTCCTGTCCAGGATTCTAATATATCCATTCTAGCCAATTCCCCCAACCCTATTATCCTCATTCAGCTCATTTTGGGTGTCCTTTTCCTGTCAAGCCATAGTTTCTTCAAGATAAAAAAATCATCTCCCCTTTCAAAAAGTCTTCTCTTTTTTTTACAACTTCTTCCCCCTTACATCTCCCCTTTCTTTTCAGTTTCACCATTGTGTAGTAGACTGGACCATAAAAGCATAAACTGAGGTGGGGAGGTTAAAGGTTCATAATCTTTTATGTATAGTAGACCCTTTCATAGTATGGTAAAGCCTATGAACTCCTTCTCAGAATAATATTTTTAGAAGTTTAAAATAAAATGCATAGAATTGCAAAGGAAATTACGCTGAAACACAGTTATCAAAGTATTTTTCAAAAA
The DNA here is from genome assembly GCA_023548195.1 of Bettongia penicillata ogilbyi. Classification (NCBI taxonomy): domain Eukaryota; kingdom Metazoa; phylum Chordata; class Mammalia; order Diprotodontia; family Potoroidae; genus Bettongia; species Bettongia penicillata. The sequence goes on along the minus strand of JAJHZJ010000857.1, from coordinate 4,688,221 downwards.
AATAAGAACTTCTGATATTGGTAATAATTTTATTTAGGACTTTTTAAAGTGCTTAAACATAAAAAAGGAACCAGTCAGCCTATGTAGGCTAAGTCCTGGAAAAAATCTATTATATCAGGGTGTTCCATCTCTCCCTAACAAAAATATTAACATATGACTTCTTTATATTTCAATTCAATTCAACATGCATTTATTAAGTACCCATTATCTGGTAAGCATTACACTAGGCCCTGAGGAATATTTTAAAAAATGAAATACTACCTATTCTCAAGGATCTTTCTTATGACAGTTTTCTGTAGAAAAAGCTAACCTACTAACATAGAAAGTTAACATATTAAAGAACCTGATATATATTGCAAATTTATAGTAGTAAGTTAAGTTCAACTAAGGGGTCTCATGAATGTCATAGATAGGGGACAGTTTGACAAAGCCAAACAAGAACACAGAAACAGAAACATGCAAGGTCAGGAGTGCAGATGACCATGGGAGCAAAGACAAAAAAAGGAAAAAAAGGGAAAAAAAATTCTCATGACCCTCCCATGAAAAAGGAGTCTTAACTTATGAAGTGACTACATATATTATAGTTTTTGAAGTCAAATAAGTTGCTACAGCCTATGATTTTTTTTCTTAGTGGCTCATGTGACTAAGGTAATAAGCTGTTCAAATTTCTAGGCTTTTAAAATAAAATTTTATTGATATATTTGTTTTTACATCATATCTATTTCCAAATATATCCATCTCTATCACATCCTGGAGAAAGGAAAGAAGGTAATAATGTACTTTTGTATATCTATTCTTTCAACTTAATCATGTTCATTATAATAGATCAGCATTAAGGTTTGATTCCTTTGTCATGTTTCTGTTTATTTATATGTTGTAATCATCGCATGTATTCCTTGTTGAGTTACTTTCACTTTTCATTACTTTACATGTCTTTCCATGTTTCATTATGTTCATTCTTTTTCAAAGCTCAATAATATTCCTTTATTTTCATTGGCTACAATTTTTTCACCTATCCATTGTGTTTCTAATTCTCTGATACTATAAAAAATACTTTAAATATATTTTGGTATATGTTTTATATATATATATATGTATACAGATAGATAGATATAGATGTATACACATACATGTATGTATGTCTACACATACACACACAGCTCTTTTTTTATCATTGACTTGCTTGGTCAATATGTCTAACAGTCTTTGGGATGAAGTATATGGACATTTTTCTCACTTTCATGGTATAATTATGAATTGTTTTCTAGATTGACTAGATTCATTCCACCAAGTTCAAAGTGTTGGGAGTTTCTGATGAGTATGAATATACACTTTGTCTTGAGAAAAAACTGGTTGCATACCTGCTACCTTCACCCAACCAGTACCTTGGAGAAGGAAGGTATCATATAAATTGGGATAAGAGTCTTCCATTTAAGTATTCTTATTTCTGTGAATTAGGGAAAATGTTATAGGATTAAGAACAGGACTGGTTTCTGTATAAATAACTAACCAAAAGATTGTCCTTGTTCTCTGACATTTTGAAAAGTTGAATACCAAGGGACTTAGCTTTTAGATTTACACCAGACTTACGCTTAGGTAATATAGGTATCCATTATCTCAACCATTAATTCAATCCTTTTCTCCTCAGCTACAACTATAGATAGTTCAAACACAGACAGAAACTACCTCTTAGCTTCCTTACAAGGCTTTCTGACCACCTCAAGGACATAATGAAGTTAGGGTCACAGATATAATAATTAAATTTAAAAATTAAATAAAAACAGATTCTGTATTTGCTAATCAACTGCTTTCATCATCAGACCTCGCTGTTACTTTGCCAGAACTCATTCCCCAATGGTTAGTGTGCTTCCATCACCTCCTATCCTTCTCATTCTTCTTATGCTGAACCCCAAGCTTCTACAAACCCCTCTCCCTTAAAAAAAACCTCACCTCAGCTATCTGCTCACTCATCCCCACCCCTCTTACCTCTACCTTCTCAATGCCACACTCCAGATTTAACTATTCCTTCTGTGCTCTAGGGAATGTTGCTCTAAAATAAAGTTACATTCGTTTTAATCTTCGTCCTTTTTTGTTTGTTCCATCTTCTGGCATGTAATGAAACCTGATTCCCTCTTGATAAGACTGCTTTCCTGTACACCCATCTAGTGTTGGTGGAACTTGAATTCATATCCTCTTCCCCCCCCCACCCCCTCCCCGGAAACCCTTGGTAGTTGTAGTGGGAGAGATGGAATTCTACTTGCTTCCCATTACCATTTCATGACTCTCTCGCTCTATCATCATCACCTCACAATCATTCCTCTTGTGAGGTTCATTGAATCTAAATTGTAATCCAACCCAAAAGCTATTGGTCATTATATACTAACAGCTGGATTTATGGTTAAGATGTATATCTTAAAGAGAAAAAGGAAAGAGAATGCTTGGCTGTTGCTATGTAATAACTAACAGATTTTGGTTTGTGTGATAATGATGATTCTCTCTGTCTGTCTCTGTGTCTCTGTCTCTGGCTCTGTCTCTCTCTCTCTCTCTCTCTCTCTCTCTCTCTCTCTCTCTCTCTCTCTCTCTCTCTCTCTCTCCCTCTCTCCCTCTCTTAAATGTGTATGCACATATATAGGCAGCTAGGTGGCACAATGGATGGAGGTCTGCGCCTGAAGCCAGACTCAGCTTTAGAAGTTCGCTGCTAACTTCAGACACATGCTAGCTACGTGACCCTGAGCATCACTTAACCCTATGTATCTTAGTGTCTTCATCTGTAAGATGAGCTGGAAGAGGAAATGGTAAACCACTCCAGTATCTTTGCCAAGAAAACCCAAAGGGGCCACAAAGAGTCAGCATAACTGAACATATATGTATATATACACATATAACATATGTATACATGCAATATATACTATAGACATATTACACACAACTATATATGTATATTATATACATATATATGTATATGTATGTGTGTTCTGAACTTAAACATGCAAAATGAGTCAGTGCTCGAGGTTGCTACAGTTACTCTGCCTTTGCATCTCTTGTTGTTTAGTCACTGTTTAGCTGTATTTGACTCTTCGTGGCCCCATTTGGGGTTTTCTTGACAAAGATACTGGACTAGTTTGCCATTTCCTTCTCCAGCTTGTCTTACAAATGAGGAAACTGAGGAAACAGGGTTCAGTGACTTGCTCAGTGTCTGAGGCCAGATTTGAACTTGGGAAAATAAGTCGTCCAGACTCCAGGCCTGGCTTTGCACTGCGCCACCTAGCTATCGCTATTTTTGCATCTACGATAATTTTAATAGATTTTTTACCATTATATCTTTTATTTTTGGCATTGTGAGGAAGTTCATGGCACATGTGGAAAGAGGGCTGAGTTTGGAGTCAGGAATTTCTGAGTTCAAATCTATTCTTAGATAGTTACTATCTATGTGATGTAGGTCACTTACTCTCTGCCTCAGTTTTCTCAGCTGTAAAATCAGTATAATAATAGCACCTACCTCTCAGTGTTATCGTAAGGAACAAATTGTATTTTTTTTTTAAAGAGTGTTTAGCAAAGTGTCAGGCACATACTAGGCACCATATAAATATCTCCTTCCTCTCCCCCCCACCCTTGCCCATCTATCCCCCTCCTCTTTCAGAACACCATTTATCCAATTAAGATTTTTTTATGAAGAAAAAATATTTCAACAAAACTAACCAATAGTCTGAACAAATATGACATTATATCTAAAGTTTCTCGTCTGTAAACCTCCCACTCCTACCTAGCAAAAGAATATCTTCTCATATCTCCTCTTTGGAGAAATATTTGTTCTTTGTAAATTTTTCAATTGTAATTTTTCTTTGTTCTTTTCATTTATATTATTGTAATCATTGCATATATTGTTTTCCTTACTCTGCTAAGTATACTTTACATCAATTTATGTAAATCCTGCCACGCTTCTCTGTATCTACATAACTTGTTTATACTAGTTGATATTTTCTTTAATTTACAGATCTCTCAAACTTTACTTACTGATTGGGGGCTTTGTGCCAAGTCTAGGCTCCAGCCCTGCTGCTGCTTTTAGATCTGGAGTCCTGCTTAATCTCTCTCTGGGTTTCCCTGGGTTTCTTCACTAGCTTCTATTTCCTGGGATTAGCTCCCCTTCCTCTGTCATTTTGGAAGTTCAGAGCTTTAGATATTTAGGACTCTCTGTGGTATCTCCAGACAAAATACTAACAGCCTCAGAATCCCTGAGCTGTCCCATTCTGAGCTCTGCCATGTTTCTCTGGTTGCTGCGTTCCTCAGGGTTTCCAAGGTCCTCACCTTCGGGTTGTATTATTTCCGAGATTTTCTCAAGAGGACCTCTGCTCTTTCTGTCTCTAAACACAAAGTCCTGTGTACTTTATATTTTGTTTTACCTTTTTTTGTACTTGTCACTGGTTGTACTGGGAAGCTTGGTTTCTTTGCCTTCTCTGGAACTGGCTTGGCTAGCAGCCCCCTTTCCTGTTGCTTTATGAGTGTTTTTTTTGTAGGTTGTGGGTGGAGAAGACTAGAAGAAGTCAATCTAGCTCATCATTGAATTACTTGATCATTACTCAATCTGGTGTGGATTTCAAGGTTGTTCTGTTGTTGGTGTTTTCCTTTTCTGCTTCTTTTTTTCCTGGAGTAGTTTTTTGGAGGTAGGAGCTTTGCCTACTTCCAGGCAACCATTTTGGCCAACAGTCTCTCCCTCCTTTCCCCAAGAGTTCAACGCTTTACTCAGAGTATTGTAAAGCAATTTCTTCCCCCTTTTAGAGAACCTTAACATACATGTTGATGTATTATCAAATACCCTTCCTTTACCATTTTCTCAGAGTAAACTCCCTACACTGCCCTTCCACTCCATCTCAGCTACATACAGGAGTCATAATTTTAATCTTGTCATGACCCACAGGTATTCTATTTTTGTGATCAAGAACTGAGTTACCTTTACCTGATCATAATCTTTTATCTTTCAGTATCTTCATTTGATCCATTCTTCCAAAACCTACTCTTAGCTCTCTTCATAGCATCCATTTACTCCATCTGTCAGTGCTATCTCAAACTATCACACATATTTAGACTACACTTTTCTTGATTCCTCTATGAAACAGTTCCACTCCACATGATCCTCTATGCATAGTTTCCTTTTCCTTTGTCTTGTCCCTGAACAGTTCTTGCCAAACACCAACCCTGGATTACTCTTATCATCTGCTGCTGACGTACCTACTAATGTACTCCTGAATGTGGAATTAAAGTAAATCATGAAACCACATTGCCTCCTAGGTCCACCACAGATTTACGCTAGTCAATCTAAACAGAGCTTTTACTACATCAAGAAAATACCATTACTCATCTCTAAATAATTTTGCACTTGCACACACTACATTTGCTGTTCCAAATCTTTTCTTCTCTCCTGATGGCTTCCATACCACTATTCAGGCTTCAAATGATTCTCGGTGAAAAAAATGGGGCCATTTATAGAGAGTGTCTTCTCCCATTCTCTCCATTTTACATTGCCTTCACCTTCTCCTCTTTCATATCTCCTCTGATCATGTCTCTGTGCTGGCCAAGGTCAATCCCTCTGCATGTTCCCTTGATTCTATCTCCTCTCATTCTCTCTAAAAATTGCCCCTACTATTTCCTCCAACTTTCTGCAACCTTCAGTCCTTCCATATATACTGGTTCTTTCCCTATTACCCACAAGTGTGTTGAAGTTTCTCCTACCTTAAAAACAAATTTACCATATCCCAATATGCCTATCAACTATCATACTATATCTCACATCCCCTTCTCATATAAACTACTTGAAAAGCCATCTGTGGTCCACATCTCTTCTTTTCTCATTCTCTTCTAAACTCCTTACCAGTGATTTCTCAATTGCCAAATCTGATAAGCTTTATCCAATTGCTGGTCTTTCTAACATCTTGGTAGCATTTGATATGGTTGATGATCCTCTACTCCTGAATAATCTCTCCTCTACAGGATGTCATGATTTTGATGTCTCTTCTTCTCCTCCTACATAATTTTTGTTCTTTATCTCATCGGTTAGACCTTCATCCATATCACTAACTGTGGGTGCCCCAAGGCTCTGTCCAAAGTGCAGAGTGCTCCCTCTCTGTCTATCTGTCTGTCTGTCTGTCTCTCTCTCCCTCCCCCCCTCTGTTCACACAGTCAACACCTACTTTAAAGTCTCAACCCACTCACATATACCACTAGTCATAGCATACTAATTAAGCACCTTATCTTGAGTCTCTTTCCATTCCAAAACTAGTCTCAAAATGATTTTCCTAAATCATGGGTCTAATTATGACACTTACCTACTCAATAAATGCTGAATTCATCCACTCTAACACCTTTATTTTACAGATAAGATAACTGAATCCCAATAAAATTCAATGACTTGCTCAAAATCATACTATTAATAAGTGACAAAGCTAGTATGTATACCTAGATCCTTTCATTCCAAACTACTTGTTGAATTGAGTTGAAGGGATTAATTTTCAGGCATGAATTGTACTATATAATTTGTAAGATCCCTTCCAATTCTTAGTGTGTGACAAACTGATTCTGAGTCTTGAGGATGATCAAGGAGATACGTCAAGTGCATCTATGCTCATTGTTTCCTATGCTATTTAGTACAAAAAAAAGACAAAATTAGATAATCTTGAGTTTCAATACCTCCCAAATAATGAATTTGTTATACTCTAAGAAATTTTGCATATATTTTCTTCAAAAATAAATGTGTATTGCAACTATTGATTAAATAGGCTATGTTTCCTGCTTCAGATACTAAGATTTCCTAGGTCTTCTTTAAACCCTGCCCTTGAGAAGAATCTTGATTCTTTGTGTCACTAGAGCTTGAATTGATGGTTAATCTAAAAGAGTGTAGAGTCTTTCATTCTATTTTCATAAGTGTATATTGTCAGGCTAATGACTTAGTCATGCCAAAATGGAGTCAAGCTTTCTTCCCCCTTGACAAGCAATCTTCTCTCAAGCATGACTCCCTGTAGCAAAGCTGGTAATTTAATAAGCCCCTCACTGAGAAATCTTACACAACAGACTGCTCTTTTTAGTTATGAAGACCTCTTCCATTTAGGTGACTTTATTTTGGTTGCTGGGGAGCAGGATCTGTTAGCAAAAGAATGCCTTTTATTGGTCCCAGCAGTGATGCACCAAGTAGAATAATGTAGCAAGGAGTGTTAGCTATGGGAAACTAAATGCAATATCAACATCAAAACAGGACAGAAAGAACATCTAAAAACTCATGATAATAAGTTTTAAGAGCCCAGAAAAACTGAGCACCAGGAATTTACCAGCTTTATAAGAACAGGGGAAACTGCCAAACATTCTTAAGGGACCAGGAAATTAACAGAGAAAACTTAGTAGAAGAGAAATGGAAAAAAATATATGGCCCTAGATATGGAAACTAAAGATAAGAGCACATGGAAACAAAAATAAGCAATCCTTGTTAAAAGACAGATTCACCTGATATTCTTTTTGACATAGAAATGATCCAATGGTTCTGACTACCTCCATCCCCAAAACCCCAGGGGAAGAAAGAAAGGAGTACAGCAACATCTGGGCAGAAGAGAGAGAGGAGAAACTCCCTTCCTCTAAAGAAATTGGATAACTGCTATGTGGCATCTCTTTGCCCATATGTGACCCTCAATACACAAGGTCCCATGGGGACAAATTGGATGGCCAGGGCAGAGCCAGAAGCCATGCTGGGCCAAACTGTATCATAGTGTCTTGTCCAGTCTCATTACAGCTAGACTCCATTCTCCAGCATTAACTTCCTTAGGCATCACACTTTAAAAGCAACAAAAGAAACTCCTTGGTGGTTGTCTATGGACAGCCAGAAAACCAGAGGTATGAATACCTTGAAGGATTTACCTATGACAGAGTCCTTGGACTCCAGGTCCCTGGGTTTTAATGATGCCTCATATAATAACTAGTTTTGTGACCCTGTCTCTCAGAAACTTGAATTTTTTAAATTCTATAAAATGACCATTACAATACCTGCATTCCCTGTTACTCAGGTATACTGTTTTGTAAAATCTAAAGTGTATTTTTTTGATTCCTGGCTTCCAAGATGACCAAGAAGAAGAGGAACAACAGGTATGACAAGAAAGCCATAGCTACATGGAGCTCATGTACTCAGCTGCACCTACTGTGTACCCAGAGACAAGGCCATCAAAAAGTTCATCATCTACAACATCATGGAGGTAGCAACCATCAGGAACATCTCCAAGGCCATTGCTTTTGACTTCTATGTGCTGATCAAACTATGTCTGAAATTACATTACTGTGTGAGCTGTGCAATCTGCAGCAAGGTAGTGAGGACTCAGTCCCATGAGGCACGAAAGGATCGGTCACCCTCCACCCTCCTTCAGACCTATAGTTGCTGCCCCCAAACTCCCTCTAAAGCCCATGTAAAATGTTATCTGCCCATCAATATTATTGAACTGATCAGAGGAAAATAAAATGATTAGTCTAAAAAAAGCATATAGAATACGCACACAGAGATAGAAACAAATGTACAAAATCCATAAATGTATCGAAATGCCGCAAACAAAATGGCATCATCTTCCTTTTCAGGATGGGTGGAGGAGGAAAACATATGATTCTTAAATCCCAGATATGAAGGAATGATTGAAACAATGCTAGTCAGCAGATTTTGCTAAGATCAGAATACAATGGAATTATTTAATACTCATATGACTACTGAAGATATACCATTTTTATTATGGTTTTATATTTTGAATTAATTCCCCATCCCAGTCCCTATCTTTATCTAATATATTATAAAAAAAAACTTTACAGTCCACAAATTGCTTTCATGATCCATTATTTCTCTTAATGTAATGATCTTATGAAAGAGCCCGTATAGACTCTTCAAGGGGCATACTTTTGATCCATCAAAGGGAAGAAATCCCTTTGTGGAAATTCCCTTAAGCAATGCAGCTTGTTTAGCAACTTAGTCTTAGAGAGCTGCCAAGGCTCTGATAGCTTAATTAGCTTACTATGGTCATGCACATAGCATGTATAAGAGGTAAGATTTGAACACAGATCCTTGAGGTTTGATCAGCAACTGTACAAGGTTTGTTTAAAACCAGTTTTTTTCTACTATATTCCAGCATGAATATGGACTACTCAGATAGATCAAGTGAGCAAAGAAGCACTTACTAGGTGACAGATACTATGCTAGGCCCTCTAGAACCAAGTACAAAAATAGAAACATTCCCTACTCACAAAGAAGCTTACATCGTAACAAGGAAAACAACAAATACATATATAAGCCTACATTAGATAAATATAAAGAGGATAGATACAAGACAGTTAAATAAAACAGGGATGGCACTAACAACCGGGACAACGAAAGGCTTTATAAAGCCTTATAATAAGGTGATGCTTCCATTTTATCTTGACAGAAGAGAGGGATTTTTCAAGAGGAATTGAAATTGGAGGGCATTCCAGGCATGGAAAGACTGCCAGTGTAAAGACATGGCAATGTTTTGGTACAGTGATGAGTGATGCAGTATAATCCTTAAAAGAGAACTCATGAGACCCAAATCTCAGCACCATATCGACCATTTACCAGCTGTTCTTGTGCAGTGATTGTTTGGAAACGTCCTGTGAAAAGCTCCATTAAGTTTACATTTCTCATCTACATATGGATGATGCTACATTAGAATACTATATAGAGTATCTCATCTAGACTTGGCAGAGATATTAGGAATCATCTAAACCAACCCCATAATTTTCCGGCTATAGAAGCCACTAGTGGCAGTGAAGAGAGCCCTGGGTTTGAAATTAGTCCAGAAGACCTAAGTTCAAATCCTACTTCAGACATTTACTACACTTGGGACAAGCACTTTCCACATATAAAGTAACCCTAGGCAAAATAGAAATAACTCAAAGTATCTCAGCCTCATTTCCCTCATTTGTTAAAAAAAAGCATTTGGATTCTGGACTTGATGGCATATAATGTCTTTTCCATCTCTAAACTTATTATTCTATGCTCCTAAAAGCTTGAGACCCAAGAAAGTTAAGTGACTTACAAAGATTACAAAGATAAGTGTCAGAACTGAGATTTGAACTAGATCTTCTGAATTCAGAGTTCTTTCCACTGTACCCTTTTGGCTGTATAGAATTTGCTACCCTTCTCATGTGTGTGCATGTTCATCCTTCATTTTCAAAGACCATGCCATCAGAGAAATAATTACATGACTTGCACTTCACTTTGTTTTGAGTGAGAGAGGGCTGTACAGGTCACCAGACTCACTTGTCCTCCAGAGCCATCTGAATCCAGTGACCAAATATTCATCAGGATGACTGGAGATGACCCAAGATGAGGCAACTGGGGTTAGGTGACTTGCCCAAGGTCACACAGCTAGTTAGTATCAAATGTCTAAAGTGAGATTTGAACTCAGGTCCTCCTGACTTCTGCTCTGGTGCTCTATCCACTGCATCACCTAGCTGCTGAAGAGTAGGGTTTTGTAAGAGAAGGTACAGAGGGAGGTGAAAAATCAGTAGAGTATGGACAAATACAGGAATTTCAGAATTCTTGAACATAGAGGCAGTACTTTTGTGGGTAGGTGGTAGGTAAGATTAAAGGTATGAACATCTTTGTATATGGCTGAAGTTGGGTGGGCAAGTAGTTTATGGGAAGTGAATAGGTTGTGAAATTGAGTGGTTAGAGAATTAGAGGGAGAATTAATATGTATGATGGAATGCTCTAGTATGTATGAAGGCAGAAATTGAGAAGGAGAGGAAAACTGTTAGCCAGGGATGAGACTCAGAGAAGAAGGAAGGGAAGTAGTCTCAGGTTCTATAGATGACAGCTACAAGGATATTGATTGGGTGGTAGATGTGAATCGCATGAAGCTCAAAGAAATACAGTTTATTAATTGATTTATTACAAAGAACTTTCAGAACTGTCACCTCATCTGTACGTAATACAATAAGTAATGCTGTAAGGTAATCAAGGCATCTACTCCTGTCTTACAGAGGAAGAAATAATGATTTCTGTTAATTGACTTGCTCAGTGTCACTCCCTAATAAATGAGAAAAACAAAATTTGAACTCAGATCTTCTAATTATAAGTCCAGTATAATTTTTTTCTTTGTTTTATTCAACAAATATCTCTATATAGATAATTCTCAGTTCTAACCTCCCTCTTGATTTGCAGTATCACTTCCCCAGCTACCTATTGGACATTTTGAATCAGATGTCCACCTTGAACTCAACATGTGCAAAATTGAACTCATCTTCTACCCCCAAATACTTTCCCTTTCAAATTTCCCTTTTACTTTTAGAAGTATCTCCATCACCCCCACTCAGTCAACCAAGTTTGAAACCTTGATGTCATTTTCTACTCTTCACTCTCTCACTCCCAAGCAACGCTCTATCTCCAATTTGTTGCCAAATCTAATCAAGTCTACCTTTATAACAATTCTTGTTTGCACTCCCTTCTCTTCTCTTGACACCACTGCCAATTTAGTGCAGGCCCTCATCACCTTACCTTACAGCTATCGTAAAAACTTTTGATTTGCCTCCCTCCCTCACTTCTTTGCCCATTCCAGTTCATCTTTCAATCAGCTGTCAAAATGATCTTCCTGAAGTATAGATCTGATCCTGTCATCTCCATAATTCAAACAATTTCAATGACTCCTAATTGCTTCCATGATCAAATTAAAAAATCCTTTAAATTTTACAGACTTTTATAACCTGACTTTTTCTTACCTTCCCAAGATTCTTATACCTCACTTCTCTCCACATATTTTATAATCCAGTAGTACTGGCATTCTCACTTTTCCTTACACAAGATATTACATCTCCAGACTTGATATATTTTCATTGGCTATCCCTTTGCCGGCCCCTGGAATTATCTCCCTCCTCATTTCTGCCTCATTGTAACTTGACTTCTTCTTTTGAGTGTTGCTAAAAATCTTACCTTCTATAAGAAGCCTTTTCCATTTCCCCTTAGTCCTGGTATCTTTGCTCTGAGACAATCTCCAATTTATCCTTCATATCTTGTTTGCACAGTTATTTGCATATTTTCTCTACCATTAGACTATGAGCTGAGGAGAGTAAGGACTATTTTTTTTTGTCTTTCCTTTTATGCTCAGCACTAAGAACCTAACACATCACAGGTGCTTAATAAATGTTTCTCGCCTTGCCTTGTCTTGACTAAAACAAAAACAAACTTTCCTCTTCAGATTGTGCCTACATTACTGATTCATTAGCATATAAAAATGTTTAGACATTCTCTATACTTAGTAAATGTTTCATTCATAATACTTGGGTCCCCCAAAAGACATAATAAATAGTCTTTCATAATTTGGTTTTCTTTCTCTTTGTCAATTAGTGCATCTCTGCATGGTGCCATGTGAGGGGATATATGGGATTGCTTCCAAATTAAATTTTGATCTGGGACAATTTTGAGAAAACTTCTCTCAGCCAAGTCTCTAAATTCAATGTTACATCAACATTACCATATTTGACACATTGGTTCTGATCTACTTCATGACTGTAACTGTAATTATGGAGTATTACATACTGCTATTTGTGGCGTAAAGCATGCTATTGCACATCCCACTAAATAAAGAGTCCCTGAAGGAGAATTGAGGACATCGACATCTGCCCTAAATCATAGTGACTTTTTGACTACATGAGACCTTCCACATTGTACGAATCATGCCATAACGTCAGGACTGATCTCATGCCTAAGAGTTTGACTATGTGATACGGCTCTAAGGATACTGTTAAGGCTTCCTCTATCCAAATATTTCTCTCTTACTGGTTTGCTTGTGGTCTGTCGAATTCCACTAACAGAGGTTTATCCCTTTGTAATAAAGGTTTTTGTCTCATGGAGTCAAATTTTCAAATACAAGTATTGCTGAATCAGCAAGTTAAGGTGCCTTTATTCTCTAAACCTTGATGGTGCCTAGTGCTGCAAACGACTTTGAAAAGTGCCATCTAGCTAGGAAGCAAGACTGTAGCAGAAATATTTATGAATTAGGAATCAAAGTATTCAAGTTCATGGGAACGCAAACTTAGAGCTAGCAGGGACCCTGTAAGGCCACTGAGCAAACCCCCCTCACTTTACTGATTAGGAAACTGAGACACAAAGAGATTAAAGTCATTTCCCAAAATCATATCGCTAATAAGTATCTGAAGCAGAATCTGAACCCAGGTTTTCCGGACTCCAAGACCAGTGCCTTATCCCTTCCACTCCCTCTCCTCTAATAGATTGTCTTCTCTGTCATCCCTCATTCTTTCACTTATTTCAATCTCTCCCTCACTATTGACTCATTTCTTTCTGCCTACAAAAATGCCCAGATCTCCCCTCTCTTGAAAATAAAAACCATCACTTGATTCTTCTTTTACCTGCAAATTATGTTTTGTATCTCTGCCCTTTGTAGATAAATTCCTTGAAAATGATATCTACAATAGATGTCTCCACTTTCCCCTTCAGAGAATTTTGTGAGAATGACAGAATATCTCCAGTCAAAATTGAGCAACAGCTGAAGAAGCCTCTCATTCTGCTCTGCTACCATTATCCCAGCTCAGATTCTGACAGTGGAACATTGAAAGCAGCAAAGTTATGGGCTGCTGGCCTATGTGCTGACAAGTGAGAAGCAGGACAATCAGAATACCAAGAAACTGAAGGAACAGACAGTGCTCCTTGAAAAGCAGATTTCCACCTATTCTCAGATGCTCCTCTGCTGTCTCTCACTGCTGCAAAAGCTTCGAAAAAGCTAAAACACAGAGTTGGATCACATTAATACCCAGTACTAGGAGATCAAGTACAGTACCATGATTCCGAGGCTATGAATGGAGGAGATACAGCTTTTGTCAAACTCACAGCTGAGAAGGTAGAATTTCATCGAATCATTAGTGATGGTCTGGAGGGAGCATTCATCTATGGGAGCAAGACATGGAGATATCATGCCAGGTCTTTGAGCACTTATGAGGTGCTGGGTGAGGACTTTGACAAGCTGGTGAAGGAGGACACCCATTTGAAACAGGCAATTGAGAATATGTGCTGGACTTCTCAGGAATTTAGTAAGTCTTTCCATTGACCTTTGCAGAAAGCAAGAACCTTCTGCCTCAGCAGCACACACTCTTCCTGTTCTAGTGTTCCCATAAGAACTGCCTTCTCACTTCTCAAAAGGTGGGATGAGGTGACACCACTTATACAATAAGAACTCTAGTAGACTAGGCATTCCCCTGGTTTCGGTTCTATTCTTTTCTAGGAACAGATCTTCATGTCTTGTGGCTTCATAAGAAAACCTGCCTTTTGTCCAGTTGTTTCACAAATAAAATGATATAGTTTTTAAAAAACCCAAAAAGAGAGCTGAAATTTCTCTCTCTGAAGTTACTAACCATCTCTTAGTTGTCAAATCCAATAACTTTTTCTCAGTCTTCATTCTCTTTGAGCTCTCTGTAGCCTTTGACTTTATTGATCACTCTTTCCATTTCAATCCTGTCTTCCTTCTAGGCTTTCAGGACACCATTCTCTCCTGGTTCTCTTTCTATCTATCTGATCACTTCTCCATCTCTCTCTCTCTCTCTCTTTCTCTCTCTCTCTCTCTCTCTCTCTCTCTCTCTCTCTCTCTGTCTCTCTCTTTCTCTCTCTCTCTGTCTCCCTGTCTCTCTGTGTCTCCTTTTCAGATCACAGCCTAGGTATCCCTTACCGTTCTGTCCTTGCCCTCTTTTCTCCCTCTCTGCTATTTCATTTGGTAATCACATCGATTCCTTCGGATTTAATTACCATCTCCATGCAGATGACTCTCAGATCTACCTTTTCTGCCCCAGTCTCTCTGCTGACCTCCAAACTTGCATTTCTAACTGCCTTTCAGAAATAGAAGTCCAGTAGACATCTCAAACTCATTATGTCTAAAAATAGAAAGCACTCATTAACTTTCCCCTTAAATCCTCTGCCTTCTCTATTACTGTAAAAAGCAATTCCAATTCCATCCTCCCAGTTCCTCAGGCTCCCTGGATTCCTCACTATCTCTCACCCATCATATCTAAGCTGTAGCCGGTCGGTTTCACTCTTGCAACATCTCTTGAATGTACCCCCTTCTCTCCTCTGACCTTGTCATCACTCTAGTACAAGCCCTCATCATCTCACGACTAGAGTTCGCACATTTGCTGGTGGGTCTGCATGCCTCAAGCCTCTCCCCACTTCATTACATCTTCCAATCAGCCACTAAAATGATTTTCTTAAAGTGTAAGTCTGACCATGTCAACTCCTCCTACCCACACTACTCAATAAATTGCAGTGGCTTTCTATTGCCTCCAGAAGAAAATACAGAATGGTCTATTTGGCCTTCAAAGCCCTTCATAACCTAGTTTCATCTTACTTTTCCAGTCTTCTTAAACCCTCCTCTCTAATTCTAATTTTTCAGTCCAGTGACACTGGCCCTCTGATTCTACAAACAAGACTTAGTTCCAGCATTCTCTCTGGATGTCCCTCATGCCTGAGATGCTTTCCCTCCTCAACTTTGAATATTGACTTCCCTGGTTTCCTTTTCTTTCTACTTAAAATTCCAACTTCACATGAAGCTTCTCCCAACCCCTTAAATTCTAATACCTTCCCTCTGTTAATTATTTCCTATTTACCCTGAATAGAGTTTACTTTGTATATATTTATTTTCATGTAATCTCCCCCATTAGGCTGTAAGCTCCTTGAGGACAGGCAGTATCTTTTTGACTTTTTTTGTATCCCCAGAGCTTAGCACAATACTTGGCAGATAGTAGGTACTTAATAAGTAAATAAATATTGATTGATTGATTATACAATATGGCCTCTCAAATCCTAGATATTACTTCCCAAGTCTTGTACAGTTCTGAGGTGTGCTGTTGCTATATACTACTGTTCACAAGCAGAAGCATCTTGAAGCTCTTGTGAACTATAAGGAATCCCTCTTCTTTTTGGACCTTAACCTAAGACACCTTTCATTAAGGTGGTGAACATCTTTGACAAGCATACATCTCATTATGTCATGTCTTTCTTGATGGCAATAAATTAGAGAGCCATTGAAAAACAGAACAGAGTTTTAACTGTGTTTACACAGTTAACTATGAAGGACTTGGCTGATTTGAACATAGGTCCAAGAGGCCTTGTTGTATAAAATCCATTAAGGTTTTTTGTTCTTCCAAGTAAAATATCTTTTTATTTGGCAGGAGTTTGGGGGTACAGGAAAGAGTATGAGGGTATGGAATAATTCAAAAACAATGAAATCTCAATGGTATTGTAATTTCTGTACCTTTTAGAAAATATAGTTGACCTCCTCTTCTACTATAAATCTCAAGATTCTATTAAAACACACAACAGGCACACTTTGTTTTCCAATTACATGACCAAATTTTTCTCTGTCCTTCCATAACTTCCCTCTCCCTAAGAGGGTATTTAATTTTTTTTCTAATGACATGCCCAAATTTGACATTTGTTGCTGTTATTAAGTTGTTCGGCAGGTACACTTTGATAAGAGAAAAGGGAAAGGATAATGAGAACGTTGCAAAGAGAGGGTAAGCATGGGTCAATTGATGTAATACTAGATGGGTATCAGGGGAACAGTATAAGGGCACTAATTGCATGGTTAAGGAAATACCTAGAGGTAGATAGGAAGAGGTGATTTGGAGGTGAATGACTGCAAAAGAGAAAGACAATTTTAGAACTTTTCATGGGGAAATAACACAATTTATTAGTAATTACATTTTACAATTATTGTAATAACATATTTATTAATAATAACATCTTGTAATTTATTAGTAAAAAAAATTGTATCCAAGGATATGGTAGCTCTCAAATACTTCAAAATTACCATGTTCTCATTCCACTGACTGTGAGATTGCTCAGCCACCAGAAAACAATTTGTATTTGTTTTTTATAAAAGAAAAAGAAAAAAATTCTTCTGATAGGCCTTCTGTCTTAATCTGAGTGAGATTCCTGAGATAGAGAAAGAAAGAATTATCTGGGAATTTTGCTTATAAGGTTCACAGAGTAAGCTACTGTTTTGAATAGTTTTGATGGAAAAGGTTTTGTAAAAGAAAAAAGATTGCTTGTTTTACAAGTTGCATGATAAGGCCTTTTTTATAAAATCAGAAATTTATACAAATAACTTTAAAAGCAAATTATTATTCTATCATACTTTGACTCCTTTGCTGTATCAAGTGGTTGAAGCCTGGTGCATTTGGACTCTTAATCTTTTAATTACTCCCAGTTTTTTCAGTCCTGTTGATGAAAATCATATCTAACAAACTTCACTAAGTGAAGAAGGACTATCAAGCATGCTAAATTTGAAATAGGTCATAGATTTCACTAAGAAATAATATTGAATATGCACTCACTTTTCAAATCCTATAAACCATTGTACTGGACTGGAAATGCATATGGATTGGGCCTTAGTGCTGGTAAACATATCTAAAGATGGCCAGATTTTAGGAAAACTGCCAGGGTTGCAACATGTAAATAAAAGAAGCCAAAGCAAAGAAGATGATGCCCAAGCAAAGTGGAAATTGGATTAATTAGTTTGTCAGAAAAACATTTATTGTCAGGCACTGTTTCAGGCACTTGCAATACAAAGACAAAAGTGAAAAATCCCTACCTTGTAATAGGAGAGAATGTATAAATGTGTGTTTTCATAACCTATACTAAATGAGTATAAACAAGTTATGAGAGGGAGGGATCAGGGCAAACTTCATGTAGAAGGTGGCATTTGAGCCGAGTCTTAAAAAGAGCTAAGGGCCATGTAGCTTCTCTATCAAACTTAAAGCTGAAACTTCCTATATTGCGCCTCCCTATTGTAACGCAAACTCCTTAAGAGCAGGGGCTATCTTGTTTTTCTATTTCTATCTCTAACATTTAGCAGAGTACTTGTCACACAGTAAGCACTTAATGTTTCTTCATTCTTTTATTCACTCACTCATTGAGTCACTCATACATTTATTCTCAGAAGTGGAGATTAGGGGGAAATAGCTTCCAGGCATAGCAGACAGTCAATGCAAAGTCAGGGATCTGTGAGATGGAGTGCAATATATGGGGAACAGCAAGGAGCCCAGTATAGCTGGATTGTGAAGTGTGTGAGAAAACTGCAGTGGTAGGAAGGGGGAAAGCTCTAAAGAGCAGTAAGCGCCAAAAACAGGTGTTTATATTTGGTCCTCAAAGTAATAGGAAACCATTAGAGTTTGTTGAGCAGAGTAGTGTCATGAGCAGATCTGAGCTTTAGGATAATTAGGAAAGTCTGTCAGTAGGCACAGTTTGGAACTCTTGGCAGTTTCAGTTGACATTATGGAGCTTCACTCATGAAGATACAGGCACAGGAGAACAGATCTCAACAGCCAGACTATTACGTGTAGGAATTGGACAAATCAATTAATGTCTTTTGGCTTCAGTTTCCTTATATGTAAAATGAGGGGACTGAGCTAGATGATCTTTGAGGTCCTTCCTATCTATGAATCTATGCTCTACTGACAACTTCCCACTCTGATCTAACTTACCTAAGGCAAAGCAAGATGCCAATCCTGAAGGAATGGGGTACTAGGCACAGAACCAAGACATGCTAGGGTACTGGTAGGCAAAGTAAGGGTGCAATTATTGTACCTACATATATGGAATGAGTTTGTTTAATGGAAAAATATTAGGGTCATATTTATTGAAAGAGGAAAGGAAAATGACAGCAGGGCTCTTATGTAGACCTATCCTTGTTCCAAGATTTTATGTAGAGCTGCATTTACAGATAGAGCAAAAGTAATGCCATTAGGGAAATTAAGAAGTATACCTAATTATGGAGTCAAACAGATTGTTACAGTAAAACACTCAGCTGAACTGACATTAGTCTCAGGCATACTCCAGAATTTGCTTTTCAAAAAATTACTTATGGGGTTGAGTCAAGATGGTAATGTAGAAACAGAGACCTGCTAGAGCTCTCCCCCTAAACCCTTCGAAAAACCTGTAAAAAGTGACTTTAAACAAATTCTAGGGCAGCAGAAGCCACAAAAGGAAAGACTGAAGCAAATTTCCAGCTCAAGACAATCTGGAAGATAGACAGGAAAGGTCTATTGCACTGGACTGGGAGCAGAGTATAGTTCCATGTGGATCATATTGAGTGTGGACAAAGCTGGAGCAAGCCTTAGGGGACTGAACTTCTGGAAGCTCCTGTGGTTTTCAAACTTCTCAACCCACAAATGCCAAAGACAGTTTTGAAGGTCAGTGGTAAGGATCTCTCACCTGGCTGAGTGGGGGGTATGGTCTGGCCTCAGTCCCAGCCCTAACTCCAGCCCCAGCTCCATGGTGGCAGCAGTCACTACTGAAGCAGAGGCTGCTTCTGGAGACCTACACTTACCAGAGAGCTCAAAAGTCAAGTAATTGACTGGGAAAATGAGCAAACAGGGGGAAAAGAAATGGATGATACATTTTTACTTTCTCAGTGAAGAGGCATTTTCTTACATCATTGGTGACAAGGAAGATCAAAACATACAACCAGAAGACAACAAACACAAAGTTCTTGTGTCCAAAACCTCTAAGAAAGCTATGAATTAGTCTCAGGCCATGCAAGAGCTCCAAAAGGATTTTGAAAATCAAATAAGAGAAGAAGAGGAAAAATTGGGAAGAGAAATAAGATTGATGCAAGAAAATCATGAAAAATGAGTCAACAGCTTGCTACAGGAAACCTAAAAAAATGCTGAAGAAAATAACACCTTTAAAATTAGACTAATCCAAATATCAAAAGAGGTCCAGAAAGCCAATGAGGAGAAGAATACCTTAAAAAGTAGAATGGGCCATATGGAAAAAGAGGTCCAAAAGTTCACTGAAGAAAATAATTCCTTAGTAATTACAATGAAGCAAAGGGATGCTAATGACTTTATTAAAAATCTAGAAATTAAAAGAAAAAAACAAAAGAATGAAAAAATAGAAGACAGTGTGAAATATCTCTTTGGAAAAACAACTGACCTGGAAAATGGATCCAGGAGAGAGAATTTTAAAAATTATTGGACTATCTGAAAGCCATGATCAAAAAAAGAGCATAAAGATCATCTTTCAAGAAATTATCAAGGAAAGCTGCCCTGATATTCTAGAACCAGAGGGTGAAATAGAAATGGAAAGAATCCACCAGTCACCTGAAAGAGATCTCAAAAGGAAAACTAGGAATATTGTAGCCAAATTCCAGAGTTCCCAGGTCAAGGAGAAAATATTACAGGCAGCCTGAAAGAAACAATTCAAGTACTGTGGAAACAAAATCAGGATAAAACAAGATTTAGCAGCTTCTACCCTAATGGATCAGAGGGCTTGAAATATGATATTCCAGAGGTCAAAGGAGACAAGATTAAAACCAAGAATCACCTATCCAGCAATGCTGAGTATAATTCTTCAGGGGAAAAAGGGAACTTCAATGAAATAGAGGATTTCCAAGCATTCTTGTTGAAAATACCAGAGCTGAATAGAAAAGTTGACTTTCAAATACAAGAATCAAGAGAAGCATGAAAAGGCAAACAGGAAAGAGAAGTCATAAGGGTCATAGCAAAGTTGAACTGTTTACATTCCTACAAGGAAAAATGATATATGTAACTCATGAGACCTTCTTCAGTATTAGGATAGTTGGAGCGAATATATGTATGTGTATATGTATATGCATCTGTGTGTACATATATGTATGTATACATACACACACACACACACACACATATATATATATATATATATATATATATACATGAAGAGAGAGGCATAGGATGAGAGAAATATGAAGGGATGATATAAAAAAAGAAAATTAAGTGTTGAGAGGAATGTACTAGGAGAAAGAGAAAGGGAGAAGCAGATGTAGTAAATCATCTCACACAAAAGAGACAAGAAAGAGATTTTACAATGGAAGGGAAGAAGGGAAAGATAAGAGGAAATAAATTAGCCTTCCTTTCATCAGATTTGGCCTCAGGAGGGAATAACACACACATTCAATTAGGTATAGAAGTTTATCTTATCCTACAGGGAAGCAGGGGGA
This sequence comes from Bettongia penicillata ogilbyi, assembly GCA_023548195.1. Taxonomy (NCBI): domain Eukaryota; kingdom Metazoa; phylum Chordata; class Mammalia; order Diprotodontia; family Potoroidae; genus Bettongia; species Bettongia penicillata. The sequence goes on along the minus strand of JAJHZJ010000857.1, from coordinate 4,667,207 downwards.
AAGGGGATAAAAGAGGGGGGATAATAGAAGGGCCAGCAGATTGGAAGAAGGGGTAATCAGAAGCAAACACTTTGGTAGAGGGACAGGTCAAAGGAGAGAATAGAATAAACGGAGTGTAGGACAGGATGGAGGGATAATTAGTCTTTCACAACATGACTGTTACGGAAGTGTTTTTGCATGACTACACATGTATAACCTGTATTGAATCGCTTGCCTTCTCAATGAGGGTGGATTGGGAGGGGGGAAGGGAGAGAATGTGGAACTCAAAGTTTTAAGAATGAATGTTAAAAATTGTTTTTATATGCAACTCGAAAATAATATATATATATATAGGCAATGGGATATAGAAATCTATCTTGCCCCATAGAAAAATAGAAACGAAAGGGTATGGGGGCAGTGATAGAAGGGAGGACAGATTGGCAGAAAAGCTAATCATAATATATGCTGTCCTTGGGTGGGAGATAGGGGGTAGATGGGGGGAAAATTTGAAATTCAAAATTTCTTGGAAGTGAATGTTGAAAACTAAAAATAAATACATTTTTTAAAAACAGAACATAAAAAAAATCACTTATATTACCTTGGTTTCCTACTCTTGAAACTTTCTTCATAAAAAATGGACTAAAAGATTATGCACTACATAATTTACTAGTCATTAGTTATTCAATCAAAGGTGAAGCATTGTTTTATAAGTGATTTTTTTCTTTTCTCAATTAATTAATTAATCCCAATTCGACTTACCAGCAGTCTTTAATTTCTCAGCAGCCCAGGGCATTTTGTTATACTGGGTCCATACATATGTATCACGAATATTTTCTTGCACAAAAAAGAGTTGGAATGGACTGGGCATGACAAGGGTCAAATAACAGCACAGCGCTTGGCACATAGTAAGTATTTAATAAACATTTATTGACTGAAATGACTGATTACTGATGTGAACATTATATGAGAAGTGCATATGGTCAGAAAATTTATGATTATTTATGGCAAAGATCAAAATCAACATGGAATTAGAAGAATACAGATGAGAAAAGAATGTGAACTACAACAGCTTATAGGAAATAGGAAAAAGAGGTAAAGGAACTGACTTTTTAGAACATGACCATTTCCTACAATAGTTTAACACAGCCATATTCACAGTGAAGAAGGCCAAACAGCCCCTACCCCACAAGCAATGGGCATTTGAGCTCCTTACCAGTCAAAGAGGTAAGGAAGGCAAATAGGACACTGTTTTAAAATATAGAATTACAGAATTGGAAGGGAATTCTGTATTCATTTAGTCCAACACAGACAATACAAACTTATTTTTAGCAGAATGGCAAAAGATTACAAACAATTATTCCCTCATAAAACAACAAAATCAAATTTTGGAAGCAAAACTAAGTCTACAAAAGTTTAGCATAAGTCTCAACAGAAACACACCATCTTAAGAGTATTTATGCATGAAACTAGCAAGAGATAAATAATAGATTACTATAGAATGCATCTGTCTATATTTCTATAGCCAACTATTTTTGCCAATTCATTGACTTTTTACTTTTCTCATCATATATCTATTTTTGTTACATTTTGAGTTCTGAGCTGTCTCCCTCCCTCCCTGCTAACTTTACACCAGAGAAAGCCAACATCTGACACAGATATAAGCATACGATACATACTTCCATATATCAGTTCTCTCTCTGGAGATGGATAGTATCTTCCTTCATAAGTCTTTTGTAGTTGGTTTGAATATTCATATTACTCAGAATACCTTAATTGTTCACAGTTACTCTTTGAACAATATTGCTATTACTGTACACAATGTTCCCGATGCTATTTGCTTCACTCTTTATAATATCATGCAAATTTTTCCAAGTTTTTTTTTCTAAAATCAACCTGATCATTTCTTACACCACAGTAGAATTCCATCAGAATCATATACTACAACTTACTCAATCATTCCCTCAATTGATGGGCAATTTCCAGTTCTTTGTACACAAAGAGAGCTACAATACATATACGTATGTATATGTACACATAGGTCTTTTTCCTTTTTTCCCTGATCATCTTAAACACATATCTAGTAGTGGTATTGCTGGGTCAAAGGTTATACACAGTTTTATGATTCTTTGGGCATAAATCAAGATTGCTCTACAAAATGCTTGAATCATCAGTTCACAGTTCTACCAACAGTGAATGTGTCCTAATTTTTCCACATCCTCTCCAACATTTGTCATTTTCCCCTTTTATCATAAAGCTATTTATTTTCATAAGCAGTAGAAATACCAGAATTGAACTCAACACCTTAGTCCCCTTTGTGATATATGAAGATAAAATTTATGCAGAGAGAGCCCTGAAAAGAAGCTGGACAAGATCAAGTACTCACTGAAGAAATCTATGCTGGAAGCCATAGTCTCGAAAGAAGTAAGAGATTCTTTTATAAGGTAACTCAAAGAAAGAGATGATACCAAACTAATGGGAAAAAAAATCAGAGAGGATATTACAAACTAAAAGTGAAAGGAATATCTATCTACATAGTGACTCATAGGGCTCTTTTCTCATATTTATAAAGTCATTATGAGAATCATCTACATGCACTTGACAATATTCTTAATGAAACTGAGATGGGAATGGATATGTTTTACATATGATCTTGTGCAATATACAGCATATTTAAAACTATACAGTTACCTGAAAAGTTAAAAATATAAAATCCCTCTGTTTGTTAATATTTTGAAAATCACTTGACTTGTTGAGTAGAATATAGCCTTCAAGGGTTTCCTTCATTAAGTACTTTCAAACACATGTGTTAAAAAATCGTGCAAGAGTCCTCCATCCATGATAACTGTTCAATAACTGTAATTATTACCATCATGAAAGGCATAACAGAGATGTGCATGTCTCTTAAATTTATTCACCATTCCCAAAGAGGATACAAGAGTATGAGGTGCAAGTGGAAGAGTGATTCCTAATATATAGTTACAGACCTCAAGATTTTCCTGTTAACTGATTCAATCAAGTCTCAAAAAATTGCAAGACCTCCTCAACAAGACCTATGATTGCTCAAAAGATTTAAACCTAATGGATGAAGAATGAATATGACATTCATATTGAAGGACAGTCTATCGAATAAATAAATGGATATATATTTATCTGAGTCAGACATTGCAGATAGTGAGTTGAGCTAAGCTTTGAATAGTAAGGAGAAATCAGACTGGATTACATCTGGAAAATAGTTGTGTTTTTTCAAGGATCTCAGGCTGATTCCCAGGAAAAAATCTAATGAGTTGGACTGTCCTGAAGAGTAAGAAAAAAATCAGACTCAATTGTATCTGGGAAACTGCTGTGTTTTCAATGATCCTAGGCTGCTCCTCAGGAAAAAAAAAATACATACATATATATGTGTGTGTGTGTATGTATACACACATATATACATGTACGTGTATAAGTACAAGCACACATATACGCACACATATAAAAGTACATGTACATACTAAGCATGCATATATACTCTCTAGATGAGGTATACTTGTGAATTTTAGAACATGACTGTCTCTGAAGAATTGAGCAATGGAAGGATGTATATTAGTCTCAAATAGGATATAATCTATGTCCAATAATGATCTAGATGAAAACAATGATATAAAAATACAAAGAAAAGTATAAATGAAAAAGAGGTAAATAATTCACATGACTATGGAAAACAGAAGACTATTTAGTCAACAAACACTTTTTAAAGCAAGTACTAAGTACCAGGCACTGTGCTAAGCACTGTGGTTACAAAAGAGGGAGAAGAAACAAAAAATAGTCCCTACCCTTGAGCTCACAATCTAATGGGGGAGACAAGCAAACATGTATGTACAAATAAACTATATAAAGAATACATAGGAAATAATAGAGGGAAGTCACTAGAGTTAAGAGAAAGACTCCATGTGAAAGATAGGATTATAGATGGGACTTAAAAGGATCCAGGGAAGCCAGTAGGTAGGGAATATGAAGGAGAGTATTCCAGGCATGAGGGACAGTCAGAAAATGTACCCAAAGGGGAGAAATGGGAGTGTCTTGTTCATGGGAAAATGTGAAGGCTAATGTCACTGTATCAGAGTATGTGTTGGGGTATAAGGTGTAAGAATATTGGAAAGACAGGAGAGGGTTAGGTTATGAAGGACTTTGAAGGCCCAAAAGAGAATTTTTTATGTGATTCTGGAGATAACAGAGAGTCACTGGAGATTACTGAGTGGGAAGGTAGGGTGGGGACAGGGGAGGATAGTGAGTGGGGATGATGTGATCAGACTTAGACTTCAGGAAAATAACTTTAGTGGCCAAATGGAAAATGGATTAGAGTGGGTAGAGACTCCAGGTACGCAAACCCATCAGCAAGCTATTGCAATAGTCTAGGCATGAAGGGGTGAGGGCTTCACTAAACTGGTCAGAGGAGCAAAGAGACCATATTCAAAAGATATTACAGAAGTAAAATAACAGACTTGGCAACCAATTGGTTGTGAGGAATGAAAGATAGTGAGGAGTCAAGGATGATACATAGTTTGAGATCCTAAAGAACTAGGATGATGGCAGCACTCTACAATAACAGGGAAGGTGAGGGGTGGGGAGAGTTTGCAGGTTTAGAGAGAAAGACAATGAGCTCAGCTTTAGACATGTTAAGTTTATGATGTCTAGTAGTCGTCCAGTTCAAGATGTCCAAAAGGTAGTTGGAGATGTGAGATCAGAGGTCAGCAGCAAGGTTGAGGCAAGAGAGATTTGAGAATCATCAGTATAGTGACAGCAAATAAATCCTTGCTCCCAAGATCACCAATTCCACAAAGTGAAATGGTATAGGAGAACTGGAGAGGGCCCAGGACAGAACTCTCTGGGACACCCATGTTAGAGGCTTGCTGAGGATTCAGCAAAGAAGACTAAAAAGGAACAGTCAAATACAAGGAGAAACAAAAAAGCGTGGTATCTCAAAAACCTAGAGAAATGAATATATCAAGGAGAGGGTCATTAACATTAACATTAACAAACACTGCACAGCTATCAAGGAGAATGAGGATTGAGAAAAAGCCATTGGATTAGATAACTAAAAGATCATTGGTAACCTTGGAGAGAGATGTTTTGAAGGAAAGAAGTGATCGGTAGTCAAACTGTAAAGGATTAAGAACAAAATGATAGGAGAGGAAGTGAAGGCACCTGTCAAGCAGATAGATGGCACAGTGGATAGAGTGCTTGGACTGGAGTTAGGAAGACTCATCTTCCTAAATTCAAATCTGGCCTCAGACACTTACTGAATGTATGACCCTGGGCAAGTCATTTAATCCTATTTGCCTCAGTTTCATCATCTGTAAAGTGAGCCAGAGAAAGAAATGGCGAACCACTCCAGTATCTTCATCAAGAAAACCAAAAATGGGGTCATGAAGAGTCAGATATAACTGAAAACAACTCAACAACAGCTCTGTAAATGGTCATTGCAAGAGTTTAATTATAAAGGGAAGGAGAGATAGAAGCCTTTTGCAGAAATGGAAGAATCAAGTGAGAGTTTTTTTAAACTAAATGGAAGGACCCCCATAAAATGTAAAAAAGACCTAGAAGATGATGGTAGAGAATTTAGGAGAACACATGATTATGAGTTGGAGAGTATGAAAATTTACATTGATAAAGGCAATGTCTATATCAATGAGTATGAGATCATAGATCCATTAAATCATTGAAATGCACGAGAAATTAATTTAATATTATATTGGAACTGAAGTTTTCAGTGTTTTACCTTTATTATTCCATGAGACTGCATAATAATACCACGAAGTAATGTAAATTTTATTCTCATTTTACCAATGAGGAAACTGAGGTTCAGGAGGCAAAGTAATTTACCCAATGTCCCATAGTTAGTGAGCGGCAGAAGAGAGCCAATATTTGAAGATTCATTTCATAAGTCTAGTTCCCCCGCTCATTCCCATTGTAACTTATTCCCATTGTAACTATTTTTAATAAAACTAAGAAAAGATCTCACCCAATCACAATTCAGGCCAATAGGAAAGTGTCATGATGCCTCATCAACCCCAGTTTACAGGTGTGGTATAATAGGATGTGCAGTGTACATGAGAAGACCTAGGTTCTTCCCCAGGCTGAGCTACTAACTGTGATTTTGAACAGGTCAAGGAGTCATTTTTGGTTTTCAGCAAAGTCATCTATTTAAAAAAAAATGATGAGATTCCTAAGGCCCCTTTTAAATCTAACTTTCTAAGATTCCTAGATATTATCTTGCTTTAATTTCTTATCTAGAAAATGTTGCATCCATCTACATTGCCTTTGTTAATACTATTTCCTCTTCCAGGAAAAAAAATGTTTTGTGATCTCCCATCCTATTATTCCTTCTCCCTACTTGGTTTTGCCTATGGAAGAGACCATGGAGAGGCATGATGCCTGCCTCCCACCACCCCCATCAAATTTTATGCAAAAAATATTGGTCAGAATATTAAGTGAATTACCCAAGATTACACAAGAGATCTGGGATTTGAATTCTAGTTTCTTTCTTCAAATTCAATATCTTTTCCATTCTGTTCCATAGCCTATGAAAACTATTTTTAATAAAACTAAGGAAAAATCTCATCCAATCACAATTCAGGCCAATAGGAAAGTCTCTATATAAGAAGAGAGAAAAAAGTAAGAAAAAGCTGCCCATTAAGTCAAATAGAAACCAATATGGCTGATTGTTTTGATTAACTGAATTCAGAACAAAAAAGACAAAGTTTATTTTATGACTTGTGGTTTAACACAAGCAGGAAAGAAAGAAGAAAGGCCTGTTCCAGGTTTTTGAAATTGTAAAACACTGAAAAGAAAAAAAAAACCACCCCATTCTTTGGTTCATTGGGTTTATAAATCATGTTTCTTCTGGGTAATCAGATGCACAAAGTATTGTGATTTTTTTCAACCTCAGCATTTTTTCCCCCTGGGAGACATTATGTAAGACCTTTGTGCTTTGATAGGCATTTAAAATTTTTTGTGTGTAAATACATATTTGGGAAACAGTATTTTCTTGCCAATTTCCAATGTAGAAATTAGATAATACTAGACTGAACATAGTGGTGTTTTTTCTTTCTTTCTTCTTCAGGTCAAACTTTGATTCTAAAGTACCAAAAAGTCTAATACTCACTCCTCTCTATATGCATTTTCCTGCCCAACACCCTATTTCATTAACAGTTGGCACCGTGGAATCCAGAATTTGATGCCAGAGGAGAAATTGTTCCTTTGACGATTAGATAACACATTCATGTCACCAGAAAGCATGAACATAAAGTCAGTGACTCAGCTCAAGGAATGGATTTGAGGATTCATAGCAATGTGTTATTCCAGAACTGTTTATGTTGCTCATGGATTCTCCTTTCCGCAATGTCTCACTTTCATCTTTTCCCCCCAAGACTGACTCTCTGGCTTAATTTTTAAGCTAGCATTTTATTTTTCCATAGAACAAAATTAACCATAATGTTTAACTAACTTAATTTTTTTCTTCTTCATTCATTCATTCATTTCTTCATTCAACAAAACATTTATTAAGTATATATGTTGCTCTTGACAATAGGGATACAGAGATAATGAATACAAGTAATCTCTTCTTTCAGGGAGTTTATATTTTCTTTGGGGACTAAGGTGTTATATTGATAGGCAAGTGAATATAGAGAAAATTTCTTAACACTGGGAGATTAGAAAAAGGGCTCATGTAGAATGTGGTGCTGGGAGAGGAAACTTGAAGGAAACTGGTGATTCCTAGGGTTAGAGAAGAAGGAAGAAACAAGTGATTTTAAAGTATAGCAGCGAAGAAAGTTATCTTTATTATTCATAGAGAAAAACTAGAATATATGCCAATGTAGAAGTTTCATGAGGGCAGGAACTCTTATTTATCCTCTTTGTCACCATCTCTGTGTCTCTCTCACAGACATACAAATCTGTATAAATGATGGATATAAAGGAGGCACTTAACATATATATGAATGAATGAATACTTTATGACACCTGGAGTTGTCAAAAAAAGATTGTTATAATTTCATTTTACCAGAACAAATGAAAATAATTATTACTCAGTCCCTTCCCTAGTGCAATTGTAAAATGTTTTTGACTACTGTCTAAAAGGATGCTGGGTGACACAGTGGATAGAGTGCTGGGACTGCAGCTGAGGAAAACCTCAGTTCAAAAATGGTCTCAGATACTAGCTGTGTGACCCTGGGCAAGTCACTTAACCATTTCCTCATTTGTAAAGTGAGCTGAAGATGGAAATGGCACATACATGGTACAATGGAGCCCCCCAAAATAACGATGGAGCAATATAAAAATAGGGATGGGAGGCTAGGGATAGGGATAGAGGCTGACCCTCTTACTTCATTTGCGCAGAAATATCTTGGTTTAAGTATACTTCTTCTACTCATGCAGGCTGACACCTTTGATGCTATTTATACTCTTAGGGAGCTGCCTAGACTGCACACTTAGGTGACTTGCTCAGAGTTTGCACAGCCAGCGTGTCAGAAATGGGAGCTGGGTCTGGGTCTTACTGGTCGGGTCTCAATCTGCTACACCATACTGCCTCTCTATTGAAAAATATATATATCTGGTCACTGGATCCAGATGGCTCTGGAGGAGAAGTGAGGCTGGTGACCTGCACAGCCCTCCCTCCCTCAAAACCAAGTCAAGGGCAAGTCATGTCATCATTTCTCTGATGTCATGGTCTTCTTTGGCAACAAAGGACGAACACACACATCAGTTGATAAGGAACTTGGTAGAGGAGATCACAATGAATCAACTATAGACAGGATATATGGTGGGAAGAAAAAAATTCTTATTTAAGGATCAAACTACAGGATATATATGGGCAAGTTTATAATCTTCAGATTGTGCTTATATGTAAAGACAGCTGTTTGACTTGGTGAAGACACCATGGTGGAAACTAAATATTGGGAAAGAAGTTTCCATAGGAGCTTTTAAAAAAATCTGTAAATATAACTTTGTTTACTTTCCTCTCAGCCCCAGGTGTCTCCCAAAATTAAAAAAAAAATGCTCACAAAAGCCTCAGGATGATCACTTTTCTGCTTAGAAAGAAAATATGAGAAATGAACCAAAAGGATTCCATCAATCAGTGTCTGACCCTTTATCCCCATGTCCCTTGTGGATCTTACTGCTAGCTAACTTCATAATTCCTTCATCATATCTTTTAAGAAATGACCTTTCCTTGTTCAGATCTATCATATCCATTGGCTTATAGCCTTCTACGCTTAGCTTGTTCAATTTTGTTATTACAGTTTTGTTCATTTCTTATCTACCTCCTTCTCCTGATTCAGTTGTAAGCAAGTATCATGTCTTGTCCATCTTAATCACCATCCCTACTGCCCCCCCCCCGCCCCCGCCCTGACCAGAGCTATATATGTAGGGAGGCATTTAACAATGCCTTAAGTTAAGTTGAATCTATGCATGTCAGGGTTGTCCGGTATATTAGTAACCAACCAGACCTAGTATCTCTTTCCTAATGTGTCCCACATTACATGACTGAAATTAAAAAGATCAAGGTCATTTCACATGCTTTCTTGTTACTTTAACAGAGACACCAATTGAATATGACAACCAAGTACTTCTTCCCCTTCTGTTGAATGAGAGATACGGGGCCAGTAATTGGCCAGACATTCCAGTGCCACCGGAAGACAAAAATGAGAAATGGTTAGAACTTGAGCAGACTGTAGTAATCAATCTAAACCTTTCCTTTATAGATGAGAAAGCTTATATCTAGAGAAAGAACAAGTGCCTTGTTCAAGGTCACAGAAGGCATCAGTGGGCTCTTTCTACCTTTTTCTCAAATTGACTAATTCCACAGCAGATTTGGCTTTGATCTCTAACAGCAGTGCAAAACACTATTGAAATCACCCTATCATAAAGGGCACTGTAATTAAAAAAAATTGAGACTATTAGAAGGAAAAGTGTGCCTATACCTCATCCTGTTTGAAGTGTTCTTCCAGCTTTGGTGTTTTAAGGTGATGCCAAAAGATACAGCAATTATACTTACAGGGACAGTTATGACTTTTGCAGACTTGGGTATCAGCAGCGTATTTAAAATCTAACATTCCAAAATTCATATTTCATTTACCACTAGGATGTTGCCTGGGAAAGCAGAACCTGGAAATTTTCAGTTAATGAGAATTTAATGTGCTTAGATTCATAGTCCAAGATCAGAAGAAAGATAGGGAGATAGGACCACACATTTGCTAAAAACCACTACAGAGAAAAACCTTGGCACCTCCCTTTAACTAAGAGAATGTTCCATTCACAGAAATTCTTTTGTTGTTGGCATTTGCTTTAGCCTTCAAGAAAGTCTATTTCCCAATATTTAATTTCTGTCACTATTTTCACCAAGACAAAGCTGCTAGCCAACTCTATAAATATGTACAATCCATAAATAGGAAACTCATCTATTGATATCTTGTAGTTAAGCCCTTAAAGTATTCCTTTTCTCTTCCTATAATGTCACTCCTACTGCTGAGAGCCTGCTTGGAGTAGTAGATAGAGATCAAACCTCAGAGTCAGTGAAACTTGGGGTCAAGTTTGGCCCCTGCCACATACCATCTTTGTGAGCTTATTAGGCAAATCACCAAAACTCTCACTACTCTAAGCCAAGAGGTGTCAAATATGTGGCCCTGAGTGTAGATCCAAACCAGATTAAAATGAAATTGGAAAATATTTAAACAAAATCAATAAAAATACAATAAAACTAAAAATAGAAAATGGTACATTTTAAAACTAAGGCAACATGTGGTTGACACAGAATCTTATTTACAGATTAACCTCTGTTTCTATTTGATTTTGGCACGATTGCTCTTTATAAATCCAATGTTTTAGGGATGTGAGCTCTAGAAATGGTAGAACTGTATTGGTAGAGAGGATTTGCTTCTATGGAAATTCCTTACACCTCCTTACAGGCCCGGTGCCTATTCCTTTTTATATTACAGCTTTGCATCTGTGATTGATTCACTATGATGTTTTGAAGTATGCCTCTACAAAATGGAGATACCTTTCTATAAAGTAACAGTACTGCTAAGAGTGTCCCAATTTGGTTAGTAAGTTTGGAAATGCTTGAGGTGATCCTGAACGGGGCTCAAAGCAACTTTTCCTGTAAATAATAAAAAGAGTAACTATAATTTAACATATATAATATATAATTAAAAGCTAGTTTTTTGAGCTTATACATTTCTTCTACCAGCACTTTAAAATGAATAACTTTCATATTCATGGTTGACTTTAAGACTGGGGGCACAATCCTTTTTCTCTGAAGGGGAAAAAAAAATCAAGGATACCAGAACATGTGAGTATTGGTCTGTTAATCATAATGAGAACTGCAGTATTTTGGGACCTAATCTTGCCCCCACTTTTAGGGCATTAAAAATCAAACAAACAAGTTATATTCCATATCTCATTCTGCATGTTAATTCTTTCACCTCTCTGATACACAAGCGTTAGCATTCTTTTTCTACTCTGAAATTTTGATGATAATTATGCTGATCAGAAGTCTTAATCTGGAATCAGAATCTGGAAACAAAAAATACTTTGAGATGAAAAACTATGAGAGAAAACAATTATTATTTTGCAAATATGTGAAATTGAAATTTGCAGGATTTCCTCTAACTTTCCTTTATTCCTAGATTGACCATATAGTGGTATCATGAAGAAAGCTTTTTCGATTCCTCCTTAACCTGTAACATATCACTTACATTGTCAGTGGGCTATCCAAGACTCTAAAAGTCTTATTCCGACTCTAGATCGGAAAACTAAGAGATCCCAGTTTTTATTTGTATTTGAATGACAACTATCTTTCCCAGGTGAATCAAACAGGGTCTTATGCTCTGAGCTATAGTTTTATATTTTTTAATTCTTTAATACTATTGGAAACACAGGCTAAGTATTTGAAAAGCTGCAGATTTTCCCTCAAGCTAGATACTCCTATTTCTTGTAGTTAATTAAAGGGGAGATCACCAAAAACAAGTCATCTTGCCCAGACCCAAGAACAGATGGAACATCTAATAGACTGTTTTCATTAGCCATGATTAAAGTGTTTTACCTTAGAAAGCAAGTTTACAGTGTTCATCTTTTGGAAGCAATAAGCTGGTAATTAAGCTACCCCACTATGTTCAGCCAATAAAAAAATGAATCAGACTAATTATGTACACATAGTGTGAAAAGCATTAGTGTGGCATGTAAAACACATAAAGCATTGGCTTTTTGCTGCCATCTTCTGGGGATAAAGTGAAAGATTGTCTTCTAGTTGAGTTGGAGGCCACACAGTTGGTCTAATGGTGGAGCATTTTGCCAATGGCAAAACCATTTATGGATAAAAAACACTGAGAATTAATGGCAACATTTAACTTTCTAACTATCCATTAATGTGGACATCTAGGCAAAGGTATTATTTTGGGAATTTGTCCTACTACCTTGGATGAAACATGGCATTATATTTGACATAAAAGTCTACTGTCAGACCAAGGCTTTCAGTAGTCTATACAGCTTAAGAAGGGGTATACAAACTCTGAAATCTTCTAAATACAAAATAAGTCTCCTGTCTTATGTTCCCTATTAATAATCAGCACAAGACTGAACGCTTGATTTTTGAACTGGTTAAACTGAATGATTTCACTCAATATTTATTTAAATAATTTCTAGTGGATTTTCTAGTGGATTTTCAATATTTTTTAGAACTATGATGCTTCAGTATGCACAGGACCATTCTGACACAATAATAAATTATTTATAATGTTAGGACTGATTCCTTGGTGAGATTTACTTGTGAGAAGGAGTTGATCACTTTATAATTCATAAGGTATCAGTGTCCTAGTTACTAGCATGGATTTACCCAATCTTCTCTAAAAAGAAAATAAGGAGAAAATGATGTAAAATATGCCTAATACCATGACAATACAGGATCATTACTATCTCATCTTGAAATATGCTTTTAACAGCCTTTGAGAAAAAAGTCATATATTCACCCTAGGTCTTTCCACAATGCTGCTCCTTCCTTCCTTCCTTCCCTCCCTCCCATCATCCTACCTTCATCCCTGTGTCTCCCTCTCTTTCCCCCTCCCTCCCTCCCACTCTTCCTCCCCCCTCCTCCTCCCTCCCTCCGTCTGTCTACATGTGAAATCACAAATTTACATGTGGGTGTTCTGCTGAAAGGAAAGCGAATTTCTTGAAATAGAGCTCTGGAAAAAAACAAGCTTTTATAAGGCTCTTTGGGATTCAAATGGAGCTACTTGAGGATGACTTAAACCCAAATCACTGTGGCTTTCACCAGTTGGCCAATAATAAGTCCCACATCAAGCATCACTTTGTCACTTTGATACTTCAGAGTAAGTATAAATAGAAATTGTTTCTGTTTTGCTCAGAAACACTGAGGTTCTTTCCCTTGCAGATTAATTTTTTTTGAGTAGGTAAAAGAAGTCTTCTTTTGTATCATTTCTTACCTGGCTTTAATCATTAAATGGGTGTAGCCTCTGACAAACTGAGATTTGGGAAATAATTTAGCTTAAGAAGTTCAAGGTCTCCCATTGAATCCTGGGTCATCTACTGTCATCCTCATCTATGCCTTGCAACTGGACCCAGATAGCTCTGGAGAACAGAGTGAGGTTGGTGACTGCTCAGCCCTCCCTCATGCAAATCCAATTCATTTGCAAGACAAGACATTACCTCCCTGATTCATTGGTCCTCTGAGAACAAAGGACAAACAAGTTATATTCCACATCTCATTCTGCATGTTAATTCCATCACCTCTTGTCATGTAAAGGGGTAGCACTCTTTTTCTACTTTGAAATTTTGTCTGATAATTATGTTGATCAGAGGTCTTAAGTCTTTAAAATTGCTGATTTTTATTTGTTTGTGTATATTTGTTACAAGGATTTGGTTGTGGTGGAGAGAAAAAATAAATACTCAAGTACCAAAAAAAATAATTAAAAATATATTCTATATTCCATTCTGTTCATAGATGAGTAGCACTGTGATTCGTGAATCCCAGGTAGATGCACTGATTCCACGGCATGCAAAGAAATCATAATCTTGCATCTAGGATTCCAATTCCAGTGGTCAACCTGGCTTTATGTACTTGGAGTAAAGGAAGTTCCAGGGCATAAACAAAATACAAATTGTAAGCCTAGGGAAGTGTTGGAGCTTCAGCATTATTTCTGCCAGCACAGAAGGAAAGGGATATATGACAGGCAGAGCGTGGCTTACAACATTATTAAACTCAAAAAGAACTAGATTCCTGTGGGCCACAGTAATACTGAGTTAGAAAATGACAACTTAGCATTATCCATGTTGTCTTTTAATTTCTATTGTTAAATATGTCCCTGTTAGATTTTAATCTAGGGCCACACTCTGGACTTTAGTGTACTTGCAGCCCTGGGCAGCAGTTTGCCACCTTTGGACCTTTTAATACCCACATACTCTCCAGTTCAAGCAGAGCTACCAAGGAAGCAATGTGGCATAGAAGAATGAACCCTGATTTTAGAATTTGACTAGAGTCAAATTCCAGCTTTGTTGCTTGCTACCTATGTGAGCTTGAGCAAGTCCCTTTACCTCTCTTGGATTATGCTTCCTTGTCTATTAAGATAAACTCAATCATCTGTAAGGCACCTTCAGATTGAGGCCTCCAGCCATATAATCCTAATACTTAGATGATGATGCTAGGGCAGCATGTGAGCAAAATTTAAAGAATCTTAATTGCCAATACCAATTCTTTTTTTGAGAGTTTAGAAGATTACCCTATTATAGTATCCTCAAAATTTATTCATAAAATAAATTTGCTTTCTTGTCCTGAGACAAGAAAGAAGTATTTTAGAAGTAGAAAAACATGTACTAAATATCCGCTAGAGAGGTGTGAATGTTTGGATGATGGAAAAAAATGTTGTTCAGTCATTTTCAATCATGTCTGACTCTTTACAATCCCATCTGGAGTTTTCTTGGCACAGATATTGGAGTGGTTTACCATTCTCTTCTCCAGCTCATTTTATGGATGAGGAAACAGGCAAAAACATAGTTAAGTTACTTGCCCAGGGTCACACAGCCAGTAAGTTTTTGAGCCAGATTTGAACTCAGGAAGTTGAGTCTTCCTGATTCCAGGCCCAGGGCTCTATTCACTCATCCACCTACCTTCTCCTAAAAATTTGACAGTACCATTAAACAGCTAAGTGAATGTAAGGAAAGGAAAAATGACTTCTACCATCAGCATCAGAATCTGTACAAAATTTTATTCAACCTTGAATGTCAAGCACAGTACAAAAGTTATAGCATGACAATTGAAAAACCAAACATCTGAAAGTCACTTCTACATAAAGCTTTTATGTACAGTACATGACTGGGCAATATTAATTTAACCATCTGCCTTAATTGGTCAATACACAATGAGATTTGTGCAACAGCTGTTCTTTCAGCTGAATCTTGTTTTGTTTTGTTTTGTTTTCCTGTTATGGATACATACAAAAATTAACATACATTAACGTAGACATGTAATGAATAAAATGGAAAATGAAGGTATTCAACAAACATCGCAGTTAGGCAGAGAGCGTGGGGAATGAAGGCCTCAGCATTTGTACTCATATTTTTTTTTTGAACATGCAAGAGAGTAATGATGAAACTGACTTTTCCCCATAACATTTTATATACTTCAGTATTATCTATCTTGTATAATTTCTTTCCTGGTCAGTTTTAAATTAATCATTTTGGGCATTAATTAAGCAATCAGTGAGGGAAATCATATGTACATAAAGGAAATTTCATGTAATTTTCAATAACCAAATTCATCTTCCCCTTTGGCTAATGAACAAGCATGAACTATGAGATATGAAGCATACATAACCATGAGGGTCACACAAACATGAAACTGAAATCAAATGATTTACTGCATGGAGACTGAATGTGAAACATTTCACAGTGATGGGCAACTGATCGACTAATAATGCACTGCTACAAGGCAATGGTGGTAGCTAATTTTACTCAATTTTAATTCAAATTAATGGACTTACGAGGACACCTCCCCATTTAGTTAATGCTTGTAATATAAAGGCTCCCTCTGGAGAAGCTGTTCAATCCCAGAAGTAGGATTATCTTTTCATTATTTCATTATTTGTTTTCTTTATAAAACCGAGGTACTTCAGTTCCTTTTCAAAGGATTATTGCCGGTAATCTTCCTGAGACTTGAAAGACCATAAAAGAAAAGCACCGTGCCTAGTCTGCTGATGAAGGCATTGCAAATTAATAGTTTGGTCCTTTTCTAAATGGATCCCTTCCAACAATCACACTGAAACATAAAGATGGATCACAGATTCCAGGAGGTCCAGTTGGCCCTTGTATTCCGGGATTTCCTTGGTCTCCATCTTTGCCAGGTAGACCTGGTTCTCCAGGTTGCCCTTCTTTGCTAATTCCAGGAGGACCCTCAGGGCCTACAACAAAAATTATTAATCAATGAATAGACAACCTTCTGACTGTATCCATCTAACACGTTAGATAGGGCAGCTAGATGGTTCAATGGATAGACATTTGAGTCCAGAGTCAGAATGACCTTAATTCAAATTCAGCCTCAGACACTTACTAGCTGTGTGATACTGAGCAAATTCCTTTAATCTCTGTCTTAATCCACCTGAGAAGGAATTGGTGAAGCACTCTAGTATCTTTGCCAAGAAAACCTCATGGATACTATGGTCCATAGGGTCACGAAGTATCGGATGCGACTGAGTCAACTGAACAACCACCACATTAGACAGATCAATATGCTTTTTTTTAAAGTAATATCTAACTGGAGTCATCCTTCAATTACTCCTGGGCTGTCTTTTCCATTTGTGACATGTTCCTGCTCCTCTGTTTGGAAGAAGGCAAAGATTCCTGGATTTAGAACCAGAGAACCTGTGTTCAAATTCTGTTATTCTTGTTGTTTGATCATTTAAGTCATGTCTAACTCTTCATGACCCCAAGCACCATACTGTCTACAGAGATTTCTTAGTGAAAGTATTGGAATGGTTTGCCATTTCCTACTCCAGTGCATTAGGGCAAACAGAGGTTAAGTGACTTGACCACAGTCACACAGCTACTAAGTGCCTGAGGCCAAATTTGAATTCAGGTCTTCCTGACTCTAAGTCTCCATTCATATCCTAGTAATTCCATTTACTACCTATGTGACTTTGAACATCTACCTGCATGACATTAATGTCTTTTGAGCCTCATTTTTATTATAAGAAAGCTAAATAATATCCAAAGCTTCTTCTAAATCTAAATCTATGCTCCTATGATTCTGTGTGTCTGAGGCATTTCATGATAAATCAGGAGTGGTTGGATTAGGGTAAGGTTGGTTGGATTAGGAGGTAGACAAATAAATTTTTACTCATTATTAGAAGCTCTATAATATATCTAACTATATATTTATCTAAAATCTGTAATTTCTATTATCTATGTTTACTTTTTTTACACATCCAAACATTATCATTATCCAATATTTGTTACATCAATGTCCAATCGTTTGTTCTGGCACTATTCAAATGACAACATTCAACTCAAATGTGGATTCGCTAAACCACAAAAATTAGTCAGGGATGTAGAATTACAGATTATGGGAGTTAGGATCTCAAAGGTCAATCATCTAGTTCCATAAATGCTTTAAAAAGAATCCCTTTTCTACAAACCTCCCTGACAAGTGGACATCCAGCCTTCATTAGAATACCTTCAGCAATAGAGGTCTTCCTGACTCCAGACCTGGATCTCTATCCACTCTATCACCTAGCTGCCCTTGTGGCAGAATTGGAATGGTACTTTGAAAGAGCTATCTTTGAAAGATTGGTGGAAAATCTTCAGATGATAAGAAGTCAAATGTATTACTCTATTAAGTGTATTAAAATGGATAAAAAGAGAATATTTGTAAAGAACTTTACAACCTTAAAGTACTATATAAATATTGGCTATTAATACTAATTTTTACTAGTTAACTCCAAAAAAAACATGCAATACTTACTTGGTTTATTGTCAACCCTTACCTGGAGGGCCTGGGGGGCCTTGTTCTCCTGGATGACCAAACCCTTGGCTACCCTTTGCCCCATTTCTTCCTGGTTGTCCTGCAGAATATTAAACTATTATCTTTCTTGATAAATCACTCAAGTTTGGGGTTTTATTTTGGAGGGAAAGGGAATACATATGTCCAAAGGGAACACATCCTCTTTAAAAAATATAACCAGATTTTCAATCTATCATTCCTGTTCAATTAACTTAGTTTGCAATGAACATTAAAGGTAATCTTATGCACTTGTTCATTGGAGGATTAGACACTGGAGTGAATCAAAGGCCATCATGAAATCAGAGATGCAAAAATTGACTAATGGTCTTATGTTGGTTTTTGGAACCCAAAAGTTTTCTCTTACTACTTCAATGAAGAGAAATTTAAAATATTTGTACGATTTGAGATGGAACGAGATGAAAGGGGAAAAAATAGCAATTAATATAATGTATGTATTGAATCCTGAAAGGCACAGAGAACAACATCATAAAATAGTTGAGAAAGGTGACCAGTTGAGAAAAAAGAAAAGTAAAAATCTTTTAAAAAATTGAAGGAAAGGAAGATACTTTTATATAAAGATGTTGTATGGAATTCACTATGAAATGCAGATAAGATCCTAATCAAAAGTAAAGAATGATTTGAACATTTTCCATCTTGTGATTCCACATTGTTAATAACTTTGGCCTTTCTCTCTAAAGCATCTCACTGTGGGGGCAAAAACCTTGGTGTTCTCTAATGTGCTTTACTCAGAAGGTTGAGGTATTTATCAAATGTATAGACAAAAGGCTAAGCTCTACCATACTACAAAAAGGGGAAGATATACATTCTTTTCCAGAGATTTTCCAGGGAAAGGATGAGTTTTTATTCATTGCATAGAACAGAGGGACAGAATGACATAGCAAATAGAGCGCTGACCTCAAAGACTTGTTTTTAAGGGGGTTCTAAGTATTTTCTTTGACACATACACTTGCTGAACCAACTAACTGCTTCATGTTCTAGGCAACTCTAAAATCACAAGTTGCAAGAAAATGCCAACCTGCATTTGTAGAGTTTCCTCACTTGGAAATTCCTAATACAATAAAAACATAGGTTCAGTCCCTTTCCCTACGTAGTATAGCAAATGGAGTACCTTTCAGCCCTCGAGCACCTGGGTGTCCAGGACTTCCCATTAGACCGGGAACACCGTCTCTTCCTGGCAACCCAGGAAATCCTCTTGGACCTTCTGGTCCCATTGGACCAGGTGGCCCAGGAAGACCTGGGGAGCCGTTTTGAGATTGACAGTGGTCACAGCTTTGTAATCGTCTGCTATGAAGTAAGACTGGCAACTGGGCTAAAAACAAAACCAAACAAGAAATAACCTTAAAGTGATTATTAGGCATTAATAGGTTCTTCATTTCAAACTGTATTTTATTTTATTGTCATTTTAAATTCTTTTTAAAAAAATTCAGGTTTATTTTTTTAATAGTAGTTCTTTATATTACCAAAAATTACTACCTTCCTACGTCTCTCTGAATACTGTTTTATACTTATGAGAGCAAGGCAATATCTCTTTAATATTTTTGATACTTACCTCTCAAAACATCTGTGCAAACTTGACGTATGAACTGCTCTGAAAATTCTCTCCCCTGCATTAGAGATACAGATATTATTGTATGTATGAAGGTTATTTTAAAAGCAATAAAATAATATTTAAAAAATAGAAAAAAGACATACTGGTTTCCCATCTAATCCAGGAGGTCCTTGAGGGCCTGTTTCTCCTTGCTGTCCTCTTGGACCAGTGGGCCCCATTAAACCATCAATCCCTGATTCTCCTTTAGGCCCACTGGCACCTCTACTGCCAGGATCTCCCTTTTCACCCCTCTAAATCCAAAGAGAACAAAACAGAATCTTAACTTAAATACTGCATAAGATATGATTGCTGCAAATGACAACAATAATGAAATTTCCAAGACATGGTATGTAAAAGGAAACTGGATAGGCAAAATCTGGACAACACTAAAATTGAGGTGCAAAGAAATTTAATTCACATTCTTCTCCAATAAGGATTGGTTTTAAAAGAGACAATTAGCCTTGTCCACCACTCAGACTCCAAAGTCCCTTAAGGCAGAGACCAAGGAGACTTATTATCTATAAATCTCACTTGGTATCCACAGCAATGATTTCCCCAAATTTACCACTTAAGCACTTACAGGATTGAATGAAATGAAATTCTCCTTTTTACTCTTGTCTGAATTTTGGTAATCTGGGTTTTTAGGACCTCTAACATGGATCAGTAGAGACTAATAAATAAAACCTAGTCATTTCTAATACTCATTAGAACTGATTTTTTTAAAAATTAACATAAAGCTTATGAAAAACAATTGGTCAAAACCTTAAAAGAACAGTTTGTAGACTTAATGTTCTGTTCAATAGGTAATCATTACCTATTATCTCCCTCTAACACTTATAAGTTGATCATAACTTACTTTGAAGATCTTTAGTTTAAATACATAATTGATAATACTACTGGGATAGAAAATGTATAATAAAGAAATTTTAAATTGTGATTTTTCTTTTATCAAACTCATTTGGTTACAAGGACTTAATGAAATGTCAATGTATCTCCTGGGCAATCCTTTCAAATCAATAATGTGAATGGATAAGAGAAATCCATTATTTCAATTAGAAGAAGGAACACAAAAACATCCAAACCACATCATTATATCAATACATGTAAAAAAATTCAGCAAAGCATAGCAACTGTTACGTTTTTTAGAACCTACAAAAATAGACATAAAAGGACCTTTTAATATCATAAAAGTATATATCTAAAACTAAAACCAAGTATTACATGCAATGGAGATGTAATAGTACCTTTCCCAGTAAATACAGGAATAAAGCCCACTATTATTTAATATAGTTCTAGAGATGTTTGCAATAGGCATAATACAAAAGAAAACAAAGAATAAAGACAGGCAACAAGGACACCAAACTATACCTATCTGCTAAATGACTAATTGGCAAAAAAAATTTTTTTTAAAATGAGAATTATTAGTGGTGGAGGAGTTATGGAAAGATAGGAATACTGATGCATTATTGATGATATATGTATCACTATGACCATTTGGGGAAGCTATTTGGAGTTATGCAAATAAAGTGAATAAAATTTCCATATCCTTTGACCCAGAGATACCATTAATGAACATATATCTCAAGGAGGTCCATGATAAGAACAAAGATCTCATGTACCAAAATATTTATAGCACAACATTTTGTAATAGTAATGAAGTAGTAAAAAAAATTAGAAGGGTATTGATTTGGAAATGGACAGACAAATCATAGTACATGAATATAAAGGAATATAGTAACTGTCCTATAAGAAATGACTAAAGTGATAAAAAGAGATTCATGGAAAGATCTATGAGATAAGACATTGATATACACAATAACTGTAATAATATAAATGGAAAGAAGCATACAAGCACACACAGTTAAAAGTAAATGTTAAAAAATTATAATAAACAAATATAGCTGAAAAAAAAGAGATATAAGACCCAATGGACTAACCCCCACCCCTCTGCAGAGGCAGAAAGTCCACAAATATTGTACATCGCACATATTTTCAGACTTTTTCAATGTAATGATTAATTTGTTCCTCTTTTTTTTCTTTAAAAATACTGTTTATTATATAATTCAGACTCTGAGAGGGAGAGTGGGTGAACTATTGGGGGAAATTATAGTGATGTAAAAAAATCAATAAAAATTATTTTTAAAAAATAGCAACTTCAAGAACAGACCCTCCTCATGGTAGGCTGGTAGTATCAGTGGTCTTCTTGTATAAAATATAGCAATACTATCATGATGATTTAATAATTGTGCAATACCCCCACTATATGTTTTTTCCGCAGTCATTCTTTGTATTTTAACAGTCAGAAGTAACAATAGGTAGCTTTTATTGCTTAAACTAGGGATTTTTGTCCTTGAAAAGAGGGCCCTAATGTCTTCACTGAACAATGGGTAGACATCAGATTCCCATCTGAAAGTGGAATCTGACCAAATATTTCAGAACAACTTACCATCACAGTGAGAATAAGGACAGATGCTCTCAAATCAATGGGAAGCAACAATTTTTAATTTTAATTTTAACACGCAGTTTGCAATTTCAATTAGTTACATTGCAGTGACAATGTTCATTGAAGATTAGTTATGAGGGAGATTTAGGTTTAAAGTACATACCTCTCCTTTTGCTCCATGATGGCCTGGAATTCCCTACAAAAATAAAGAATGGGGCAAAAAACCACTATTTTTACAATGAAGAGAGAGAGAGATTCATGTGTTCAATTTTCTTAATGTATGATCACTAATTTCAATTTATTTATTTTTTTGTAGCTCCCAAATTTATTTGAAAATACAGCAATCCACTCTAAAATGTGCATGAAAGGATAGAAGATAAAAAGATATTTATGAAGTTCTTTACAACTTCAAAGCACTATGTATTATTATTGCTGTTATAACCAAAGTGTTTCACACAGCACAATGCAGTTGCCCAAATAATTCTTAATTATTCATAATTCACAATTCTGATCATCTCTCCCCTTTCTTAACAATATTCAGTGGCTTCCTGTTGCTTTGAGTTGTTCAGTCATTTCAGTCAAGCTCAATTTTTAACCTCATTTGGGTTTTTCTTGGCAAAGATACTGGAGAGGTTTTCCATTTCCTTCTCTTGCTCATTTTATAGATGAGAAAACCAAGGCAAACTGAGTTAAGTGACTTACCCAGGATCATGGAGCTAGTAAGTGTTATGAGGCCATATTTGAACATAGGTTTTCCTGACTCCAAGCACAGCACTCTATCCACTTTACTGCTGCCCTTCACTCCCTTATGTTTATGTGGACCTTGCACAGCCCTGCTTCATTGAAATCCAGTTCACTTGCAAGTCAAAACATCATTTTCCTCATGTCATTGGTTCTCTTTGAGAACGCAGGACAAATAACAATCTTTGAGTAGTAGTAGCTGCCCCAGTGGAGACCCAAACAGCAGCTCCATTTAGGCAATGCTGTTCCCTTCCTTTCTACCTTCCTTCTTCCCTCCTTTTCTCCCTTCCTTTCCCTCTTTTCCTCCCTCCTCTCCCTCTATCCACATAGGGAATCGTATTCTTACATGTGAATGCTTTACCTAAAGGAATATAAATTTTGATCACTGAAATCTCACAAGATATCTTGGGTTCATAGGCTAGATTTCTTTCTTTTCTCTTCCCTAATTATCCATTCCATCATTTTAAAAAACTGGGATAACTAATTCTTTTGCCCTATGTAGTTTCATTTATGGTTTCTTGAAATACAGCATTGGAAACCAAGGCTTTGATAAAGCTCATTGGGATTGAAATAGAGTTTCAAATCATTCTGACTTACTGAATGCCTGACAGTAAGTCCCAATCCAACACTCACTTGGTCATTGGGTTTTGGTGTCTCAGAGTGAGTGTAAATAGCAATTGCTTCTGTTTTGGACAGAAATCCTGAGGGTCTTCCCTCCCAAACCTAATTTTTTTTTGACCAGGTAAAAGAGGTCATTTTGTACTTAACTTCTTACCTAGCCTTAATCAATGAATGGGTGTTGCCTCAGACAAGTTGAGACCTGGGAAAGATCTTAGCTTAGAAAGGTAATAATCTCCCCACTGCATCTGGGGCCACCTCTGATTGTCCTATTCTATGTCTTGTCACTAGACTTAGATGACTTTGGAGGAGGGAGTGAGGCAGTGAACCTTGCACAGCCCTGTCTCATTTAAATCTAATTCATTTGCAAGTCAAGACATTACCTTCCTAAAGCCACTGGTCCTCTTTCAGAAGGAAATACAAGCAACAACAATGTGGACGGACTTTCATTCCTTTTCCTCTGATTTACAATAAAATCTGAGCTGTGGGATATTGAAATGGGGAGTGGAGAGGAAGTAACCTAAAATATAAAGTGATGGGAATATCATTAGCTGTTACACTGAGAACACAGAATGGACTGCTTGTCAGACCCACATTACTTGGTACTAAATGAGAATGAATAAATCAAAGAATCGTTTATTAAGCATCTTCTATGTGCTAAGTGATTTTACAGCTATTTTATTTTATCTTTTCAGTAACACTGGAGTTAGTTTCTATTATTATCCTCATTTTCCAGATAAGGAAACTGAGGCAGGCAGCAAATAAGAGACTATCCAAAGTCACACAACTAGTAATATCTGAGGATGAATTTGAGCTATCTAGTGTACATCTCTGTCTTTCCCTTTGGTAAAAGTATTCTGACCTGTGATTGATTAATTCCTTTTCAGTCACGTGATTTTGGGGAAGTACATAAATTGTATGTTTGGAGATTTTTCAAGAGCATATGGTTGGAGCAAAATAAATGAGTTGGACTGGTGACAAATATATTAAATACTGAAAGTGAATGGTTTTCTACACTAAAAATTAAAGACTGAGCCTAAAAGAACATGGAATAAGGCAGAGGTGGGCTGGGTCACTGCCATTAAAACAACTTCCAAAACATTGTGAAGTTATAACACCAGTTCCTTCCCATGGGGTAGCTTTTACCTTATTACCTTCTACTAATGGGGACCACAATCCTTATCTCCTCCAACAAGACAAAATATAAATGCATTAGCCTGGCATTTAAGGCTCTCCATAATCTAGCTCTCAAAACTTGGTATTTCACAGTCCTTCCTTTGTTGTACCCTATGTTCCAGTCAAATCAAATAACGAGCTATACCTTAAATTTAGCATGTCTTTTCCCACACCTACACATCTGTACTTTCAGCCAGATGGAAGCAGCTAGATAACTAAGTATATAGAGACCTGGGCCTGAATCAGTAGGACTTGGTTCAAATCTGACCTCCAGGGCTTAGTAGCTGTGTTACCTTGGGCAAATCACTTAACCTCTGTATGCCTCAACTGCCCAGAGAAGGAAATGGCAAACCACTCAATTGTCTTTTTTAAAAATTTATTTTCAGTTTTCAACATTCAGTTCCACAAACTTTTAAATTTCAAATTTTCTTCCAATCTTCCCCCTGTGTCTACCTCAGGACAGCATGTATTTTAATTACCCTTTCTTCCAATCTGCCCTCCCTTCTATCACCACCCCCAACCCCTTCCCTTCTGTTTTTTGTAGGGTAAGATAGATTTCTATACCCCATTGCCTATATATGCTACTTCCTAGTGGCAAATAAAAACAGTTTTAACACTCATTTTCACAGCTTTGAGTTCCATATTCTCTCCCTTCCCCCCTCCCCATCCATCCTCATTGATAAAGCAAGCAATTAGATAAAGGTTATACATGTGGAGTCATGGAAAACACCTCCATAGCAGTCACATTGTGAAAGACTAACTATATTTTCCTCTATCCTGTCCCACCCTCCATTTATTATATTCTCTCCTTTGACCTGTCCCTGTACCAAATTGTTTACCTCAGGTTATCCCTTACCCTAATCTTCTCTCCCTTTTATTATCTCCTTCCTCCCTGCTTTCCCGTATGGTAAGATAAACTTACATACCCAGTTGAGTGTGTATGTCATTCCTTCCTGAAGCCAAATCTGATGAAAAGAAGGCTCACTTATTCCCTCTCATCTTCCCCTTCTTTGCCTCCATTGTAAAAAGCTCTTTCTTGCCTCTTTTATGTGAGATGATTTGGTACACATTCTACCTCTCCCTTTCTCTTTCTTTTATTACATTCCTCTCAATACTTAATTTTCTTTTTTAGATATCAACCCTTCATATTGAACTCACTCTGTGTATGCTCTCTCTCTCCATTATGCATCATAAATATGCATACACACACACATATATATACACATATATTCCTTTCAATTACTCTAATACTGAGAAAGGTCTCATGAGTTACAAATATTATCTTTTCATGCAGGAATGTGAACAATTCAACTTTAATAAGTCCCTTATGGTTTCTCTTTCTAATTTGCCTTTTCATGCTTCTCTTGATTCTTGTATTTAATAGTCAAATTTTCTATTCAGCTCTGATCTTTTAAACAAGAATGCTTGGAAGCCCTCTATTTCATTGAAGATCCATTTTTTCCCCCTGAAGTATTATACTCAGTATTGCTAGATAGGTGATTCTTGGTTTTAATCCTATCTTCTTTGACCTCTGGAATATCATATTCCAAATCCTCTGATCCCTTAGTGTAGAAATTGCTAGATCTTGTGTTATCCTGATTGTGTTTCCACAATACTTGAATTGTTTCTTTCTGGCTGCTTGTAGTATTTTCTCCTTGATCTGGGAACTCTGGAATTTGGCTACAATATTCCAGGAGTTTTCCTTTGGAGATCTCTTTCAGGAGGTGATTGGTGGATTCTTTCCATTTTTATTTTATCCTCTGATTCTAGAATATCAGGGAAATTTTCCTTGATAATTTCTTGAAAGATGAAATCTAGGCTACTTTTTTTGATCATTTGAGCTCTTTATTAAGTGTAGGGCTCCAGAAGCAGCCTCTGCTTTAGCAGTGGCTGCCACCACATTGGGTCTGGGTCTGGGCCCAGAGCATGCTCCCTTCTCAGTTAGGTGAGAGACCCTCCCCACTGATCTTCAAAGCTTTCTTTGGCATTTATGGGTTGAGAAGTCTGGAAACTACAGCAGCTGCCAGCAATTCAGTCTCCTAAGGCCTGCTCTAACTCTGTCAGCCCTCATGTGGAACAGTGCTCTGCTCCCAACCAAGTGAGACAGATCCTTCCTGTTGACCTTGCATATTGTCTTGGGCTGGAAACTTCCTCAAGTCCATAATTTTGTGGCTTCTGGTGCTCTATAATTTGGTTAGAGTCATTTTTTACAGTGTTTTTGAGGGGTTTCAGGGAAAGCTTTAGCAGGTCTCTGATCGTAGTCTGCCATTTTGGCTCCACCCCTCTACTCCTTTATCTTTACCAAGAAAATCCCTTGGACAGTAGAGTTCATGCAGTCATGAAGAACTGAACACGAGTGAACAATAATACTTGCAAAATAAAATTCCAGAGAAGTTAAAAGACTTGCCCAACACTATGCAGGTAACATGCAATAAAGATGGGATTTGATCCCAGACACTTACTCCAAAGCTACCATTTCTCTGATTACTCATGCTACATCTCAATGAGATTCTTAGTCTAGGGGTACCTGGCCTACATTGTATGCAGCCCAAAGGCCTTAAATGCTAATTGACTGTTAATTTGAATTACATGATGAAAGTAGTAAAAACTAGTTCCCTAAATCAGAGTTGTCTCTCAATCCCTCTAGTACTTAAATCAAACCACTGGTTGTAAAGTAGGTAGTCCAGGTAATTAGTCTGCATTATACCACATACAAGCCTACAGGAGTAGCATTGCCCACATTGACTTAAGCATGAAGGAGAAAACATGATTCATAAACAGTATTATATCATTTACTTTAGCCCAGACATTAACCTTAATAGGGCTTATATTAATTTCAGTCTCACCAATGACTTTCATGTATAGACCACCAGAAAAACAATGAAAAATACTGATTTTCTACATTCTTATTCCATCAGAACTACAGACATTGCATTCAAGTCCAAGGGGTAAGATTGTAACTGTTTCACATATATGTTAACATTGATTAATTCAGTTTTCAAGTGGGACACTGATTGGAGATAGGGCAATGTAATGTACTGTAGCCTGAGCTTCTCTGGGCTGGCTCAAAATATGACCAGAGAAGCCTGGGCTACAATACAATAAGAAAGTTCTAAATATTTCTTATACAATGGCAAAATTAGTTTTGACAGCTTCATTCAATAACATATGCTTTTTTAAAACCCAGACCTTGGCTTTCATTGGTTTAAGAAATTCCCTCTTTCCATGCAGATCAGCATCAACTCTGTAATCACTAGAATTTTCTATAGCAGTAATAGGTTATGGCCTTGCTCAGTGTCAGAAAGTAGTATATGTCAAGGGAAAGACTTGAACCCAGATCTTTCAGCCTCCAAGGCCAGTTCTCTATCCATTATTCTATGTTTTCCTTATAATATGTTTTGATTGTGAAAAATTTAAGTGGAGAGGAAAAAATGAGAAACAGGCTAAAGTCATACCTGTTATAAGCACACACCAAAAAGTGAATATAGACTATGTTCTCATAAATTAAAAAAAACAAAACAAAACATATAAATTTGTAAGTGGATCAACTTCCATGGGGATAAAGGAATCCAGTAAGAAATATTCAGTAGAGTGAAGTATCTGTCTCTCTGTTTCTCCTACTCCAACTTACTCTGCAGCAAAATTTGAAAACATGTTTACAGACTAAGGAACAATAAGGTAGGCTTTATTCTGCTGCAGTCAAAAAACACAGAAGGTTAACTTAGGGGAACAGATAAAAAGGGTTGATATAAAGCATGACAATTATATTACAGTGGGAAATGAAAACAGCTGTCATCTATGAATACATTGAAAAGGAGAGATTTATGCTATTTGTGGGAGAAACATTCACTTGGACTTGATATAGATCATTAAGGCCAAAAATTTCCATCTGTGCAGGACTTGTTAAACTGAAAGGTATAGGAGAATTCAGCTACAGTACAGAGTTTAAGATATTTCACATTGTAACCAAGTATCAGGTCCTGAGGAGGAACAGCTGCTCTGCTCCCTACTCCCCATCTCCCCAATCCCCCTCCCAGGGATACCAGCCAGTCCACATACTATTAGAACTTAGCAACTGGAATGAGTCTTTTAGCTTTAGGCTCTAAAGAAAAGCAGTGGGACCCAGAAAGGAATTTATTGCCATCTTCCCACAAATCTTGGAAAGTTTACTCTTAAGGAGCCAAATCATGCAAGAGCACAGTCTCTTCTTTTTAAAAGCAGATCTTTCTGGAACTCTCTCCCTCCTCATTTCTGCCTCCTGGTTCCCCTGTTCTTCTGGTCTCCAGCTAAAGTCCTACCTACTGCAAGAAGACTTTTCTAGTCCTTAATATAAGTGCCATCATACTCTTGTGATTATTTCCCACTTATCATATATAAATAATACATATATATATATATATAATATATACCATACATAGATACATACATATACATATTTGTACATTGTCATTTGCATGTTATCCCCCTCATTAGACTTTGAGCTTCCAGATAGACCAGGCTGCTTTTTAACTTTCTTTGTATATCCATCACTTATCACAGTGCCTGGTACACAACAGGCACTTAATATATGCTTTCTGACTTCTTTTCTTTAAAAGTACATGGGGGACGGAATACATATTTAAGGGGTGGACAGCAGGGACTCTTGCTAATGAAGGCAATAGGCACAGGTGAAGTAGTCCTAATTATGCTGAGTAGTCTAAACTGTGCTAAACTACCAGCTTATTCAACTTTATTCTACATTTAAACTACCAGTCATTCTTAACATAGGGGTTTACAGGAGCCAGCCTGAACCAGCTTTTAGAGCCAATTGCTAAATTTTCAGCAGGAGCATGTAAACCTCAAAAACTGACAACCACTACAACTCAGAGCTTAATTTCTTGTTTTTGATAGTCTGGATTTAAAAAAGTGAGAGAAAATATTGAAGACGCATATTAAACTCAAAAGTATCTCATGCACACTTTTTCCCTCTTGAAAATATGATTATTAAACATTTACTAGCACATCCCTGACCTATGGGAAGCATGGATAGATTTTAAGGGGTCTTAAACTTGACTGAAAAAGGTACAACTCACTGTCACTAATTTGTAATTGAAATTCAGAGCTTCCTTCAAGTAAAATAGATGCATTATAGCAAGGATCTAATGTAGATCCTTCAATAGCTATCATTTATATAGAACTTTAAGGTTTGAAAAACACCTGACCTTTTTTTAAGGTATATGTGCTTATTCTGAATGTAAAGTCAGAGCTGATTATCCCATTTGAAACTCACAGCATTCTCATGAGGTAAGTACTGTAACTAATACCATCTTATAGCTGAGGAAACCAAGTGTAAGACTGATTAAGTGATTTATCAAGGGGTATACAGTTAACAAGAGTCAGAGGCAGAATTTGAACTTGGGTCCTTCTAACTCCAAGACTAGTGTTCCTGCCCCCCTCTTTACAGTACCTAAAAGAATAATGGGAAACTCATCTCCCTTCATGTAGTGCCATCATTGGGAGGCAGGATGTCATGGTGGAAAGAGTACTAAATAGAAAGCAACACCCGAGTTGTGCTATTTACTGGTTACATGACTTTAAACAAGCCTCCTCAGTTTTCTAAGCTTCACTTTCCTCATCTGTAAAATACAAGAGCTGAACTAGATGACCTCTGTGGTCCCTTCCAGCTCTTACTTTCTACAATCCCATGCCTCTCTTTCCATAACTGCTGCCATTCACAGTAGGAGAGCGAGTTTTCTTTGACTTCAGTAAATGACTCCAAGATGTGGGTGTTTCTTTCCTCTCAGGATCACATGTAAGGGCAAGCAGAGCAATGAGACTTACAACCTACAACAGACCTATAACCCACACAGCAGGAGTTGCTCCCTGCTCCAGGAAAATCAGTACACAACACACTGGGCTGTCATCTGTTTGGTATCCAAAATTTTATACTTGCTCATATCTCCAAAAAGTCAACATCCAAACTCCAATATTATTTTTATTTTAGATATACTTGTTAAAAGGATACTCAATTGTACTATATTTCTTTTTAAAAATACCTGTGGTCCTGGATCCCCTGATCTTCCATTTTCTCCCTTTTGACCCTTTAAAAAGAACACAAAACATTATTGGCAAATGTATGAAAATCCTATTTAATTCTACATGCTATTAATCAATAACAAATTAAATTGAAAATGTCACAAATGCTATGTGACCAGAATCACAGATCTATAATCTTATGCAAAGTGCCAGAACATAAAACCACAGAAAAATTCACAAATAAGAATTAAGAAGGAAACTAAAGATGATACAGAAAAGGTAGAAAATGATAGCTTAGGAGAAAAATAAAGTACATTGGGGAATTATCTAAATGTGAATTCCTAAATAATTCAGATGCACGGCAATTCAGACACAAGTTACCAAATAAACATTAGCGCATTAGACACTTTATAAATTTACTTTAAAATAGTTAGACCTGTGAGTTAATTCATGTTTCCCAGTGAGGAAACCCCCTTTACCAAAAGCAGATTTGGAACCTTCTCTACAACTTATCTTAGAGAGTATCCAAGAGAGTACTTTTATAAACTTACTAAACCACGGACAAATTTGCCCCAATTGTATTCATAGGATCCTATCCCATAATTCCCACGGGAAGCACAAAACTACCAAAGACCCAAAGATCTACATTCAAAAGATCTACATTAAACTCATCAATAAATACTAAAAGATATCTTCAGTAGACACTTTGAAATTTACAATTGTTAAAGCTTTTAAGAGTTATAAAGATTTACTGGGAATTCTAGGCATTTTCACCCCAACAAGAGCTTTTTCAGTTTTTATTTTAAAAATATTTATATCTCATGTACATCTTAATTTTTTTCCTTGTTCTGCGCAAAATTTGGGGGAGAAGTTTTATTTGTTATTTTTAAGTTATCTGTTTACCTAAATTCATAAGAAAAACTTTTAAAATAGTTTAAAATTTTTTGTGTGGCATTTAAAGAAAAAAACCCTCATAGTGTATAATAGGATACTGGACTGAAGATCTGTAGATAAAAAAATGCATTTCTAAATCCAGGTAACAAGAAATCAGTCAATATAATTGAGCATGAGCCTCTTTGATCCAGGCAGGTTTACTTTCAGTCAAATAGGATACTAACTTCCCTTACCATGTCAGTTACCAGTATAAAAACAAAACAAAACAAACTGACAAAACCTCACTAATTTCCACAGTAATAGCAAAGTTCTTCTTAAGCCATGTTTTTAGCTAGGAAGACAACTTAATTAATATTTCCTAGCATAGTACTAAAGTGAATAATGCTAAATCCTACATGAATCCTAAAGCCCTCTACAGATAGAAAAATTTCTAAAGATAGAAGTAGTACCTAAGAGATGGATGTGGAGGTCAAGATCAGGAAAAATTAGTGACAGTACAGGAGCTAATTAGAAAAGAGAAAGGCAGAGATTTAATCTGAAGGTTGGTGGAATTGGGAAACATCATACCTGAGGACCTTTTTCACCTTGGTTTCCACTGTCTCCCTGTAAAATATTAAGATATAGGTTAAGTTTTCATTAGAATCCATCTTGAAGGATTTTCTTTTCCTTCAAAGTAGAACATAATGACAAGGAATGATTTCTGAGAATAATTTGTTAATAATGGCAATTACAAAATAAAGGGCACAGACATTTTAGAAGTAGAAATTTATAGATAAAATCATCAACTAGGACATACTTGGTCAAGCATGAAGGGGGAACGAGAGAGAAAAAAACATTTATTACACACCTACTACATCAGTTACTGTACTGTATTCTACAGATATTGCTTCATTTGATCCTTACTTTACAATGGAGGAAACTGAGGCAGTCAGAGGATATATGACTTGCTCAGGGTCACACAGCTAGCAAATTGTCTGAAGCTGGACTTGAACTCAGGTCTTCCTGGCTCAAGGACCTTTGCCCCTTTCAATGTGCCACCTCTGTACATGACTACTACACTGTAACTTTCACAAGAAGAAACAATTTTTGATACACTCAAATAGGACTTATAGTAACTTCTATTTTCCCTGATTAAGGAAAACTTTAAAAAAAGGTTAAAAACAAAAAGTTCTATTTTAATAGAATGATGTATTTAATTTTTAAATAGGTAAACTGACAACTTGTTTATATAAAGTTTCTAGCAAACCACAAAGGATAAAATGTTCAAACATTTTAAAAATAATTTGCTTTTTTCAAATTTTCTTGTGATTCCATTGACATAATTAATTCCTAGTTATTTCCTCTGCTGATGCAGATTAGCACCTTCTTTGGATCTTATAGACTTAAAAGTTGTCTAGGGGGTGATAAGAGATTAAGTGACTTGCCCAAGTCTCTTAGCCTGCATGCATCAGAGGTGGAGCATGAACCCAAGTCCAGACTAACCATGCACCCTATCATGGTTTCCTCATCTGAGAACTGTGTACTAGTTTTAATGACACTCCTACAATATACCCAAGAAATAAAAGTGAAAAGGACCCATATGTTCAAAAATGATGGCAGCTCTTTTTGTAGTACAAAGAACTGAATGCTAAAGGGCTGACCACTAATTCATCCCCTTTCCCTCTGTTTTCCTGTAGGTCAAAATAGGTTTCAGTACCCCATTGCCTATATATTTTATTTTCCAGTTGCATGACAAAACAATTTTTAACATTCATTTTGAAAAATTTGAGTTCCATACTGTCTCCCTTCCTCCCTCCTCACCCATCCTCATTGAGAAAGCAGGCAATTAAATACTGCGCCATAAAAATAATGAAAAAATGGAACTTAAGGAGGGAATAACATACTCAGTTGAGTAGAGAAATCTATTTTACCCTAGGAAGGCAGGGGAGAAGGGGATAGGAGAACAATGATAATTGAAGGGACAGTAAATTGGGGAAAGGGATAAACAGAAGCAAATGCTATTGTGGGGGGACAGGTCAAGGGAGAGAATGGAATAAATGGAGGGTAGGACAGGACAGAGGGGAATATGTCTTTCACAACACAACTTATAGAAGTGTTTTACATGACTATACATGTATGATCTATATTTAATTGCTTGCTTTCTCAATGAGGGTGGGTGAGGAGGGAGGAAGGGAGACAATATGGAGCTCAAATTTTTAAAAATGAATGTTAAAAATTGTTTTGTCATGCAACTGGGAAATAAGATGTTTAGGCAATGGGGTACTGAAATCTATTTTGCTCTACAGGAAAATAGAGAGGAAGGGGATGAAAGAAGAGGGGGTAATAGAAGGGAGGACAGATTAGGGGAAGGGGTGGATGGAGTATACACTGTCCTAGAGTGGGGGGTGGGGAGAGATGGGGAGAAAAAATTGGAATTCAAATTCTTGTGGAAGTGAATATTGAGGGGGGCGGAGCCAAGATGGAGGAGTGAGAGCAGCTACTCACCTGAGCTCTGAGACAAATTTCTCCAGGTACCTCTGAAAGGAGAATCTGACCAAATTTTGGAGGTGCAGAATCGAGTGGGAGACAGACGGTGACAGATTCGGAGCTCAGGTGGGGCTGGAAGGTCCACGGGAAGGATCTGATCGCGGGGGTGAGCCCACAGCGCACAGCGCAGCGTGGCCAGCGCAGCACGGCCAGTGCAGCGGAGCGGAGGAGATCCGAGAAACCTGAGTGGCAGGTGGAACCAGAGGAGCGGCACCCGGGGCGGGAGACAAGCCCAACCGAGTCAGTGAGAGCCTCGGAGCGCCCGATATCAGCGCAGCAGCTCCTGGGACCTTCAGCCCGAAGATCAAACTCCGGTGAGTCACTTACTTGAACTTCCGGGAGCCAGGATGGCGGTGTAATCAGCTAATGCTCGCTCCTTCCCCCTTGATGACCGTGAAAGAACCATAAAATATCTCCCCAGAAAAATCCCAGATCAGTAGAATTAGAAGAAGGAGACCAATAGTCTCATAACACCTGAGACAAGGAAAATAGCTAAGGGGGATTCCTCATATGGTGGCAGAGGCAAACCGGAAGGACAGAGGACCCAGGGCAGGGAAAATTCGCACTAGGACCCAGGCAAGCCTCAGCACCAGGAGAGCGCCCAGGAGGGTTGGGAACACGCATTAGCATCTAGGCGTGCCTCAGCTGTCCAGGGGAATCAGAAAGACAATAGGGCAGCTGGGATTACCAGCCCCTAAGCTGACTTTGCCTCAATTCATCTGAGATCTCCTGGGACCAGACCACACCCCCACACTTAACAAGCTAAACCCAGGGCTGATCAGGGAAACACCAAACAAATACCTGCTTTTAGCTTTTTCACACATCAGCTCACCAAAAAGTTCTCCAGCTTCTGACTGAGAGAACCAGAAGCCACAACACTCAATCAAAATCATGAATAGGAAAAAGAAGAGGGCCGAAAGAACCATAGAATCCTTCTATGGGGATAAGGACCAAAACACAAGCCCCAAAGAGGTCACAGCTGAGACTGTACTTCCATCTGAAACTTCAGAAGGGACTATGAACTACTCGCAAGTACAAGCAGCTCTCCTGGAACAGCTGAAGAAGGAAATAGAAGATAAACTGGCCAATGATTTTAAAATTATTAAGAAAGAATTCACTGATGAGAACATCTCCCTGAAAAGGAAAATTGAACAAATGGAAAAAGAAGTTCAAAAATTAATTGGAGAAAATAAATTCCTGAAAGGCCAAATGGAAAAGGAAGTACAAAAATTAGCTGGAGAAAATAAATTCCTGAAAGGCCAAATGGAAAAGGAAGTACAAAAATTAACTGGAGAAAATAGCTTATTAAAAGGAAAAATTGGGCAGATGGAAAAAGAGATACAAAAGTTAACAGAAGAAAACAATGTGATGAAGATTAGAATTGGGCAAGTAGAAACTAACGACTCAATGAGACAGCAAGAATCAGTCAAACAAAATCTAAAGAATGAAAAGATAGAAGAAAATGTAAAATATCTAATTGGAAAAACAACTGACCTGGAAAATAGATCCAGAAGGGAAAACTTAAGAATTATTGGCCTGCCAGAAACCCAGGATGGAGAAAAGAGCCTGGACAATATCTTCCAGGAAATCATCAAGGAAAACTGCCCAGAAGTACTAGATTCAGAGGGCAAAATAGTCATCGAAAGAATCCACCGTTCCCCTCCTGAAAGGGACCCCCAAACTCAAAACCCCAAGAAATATAGTTGCCAAATTCCAGAGCTATCAAGTGAAGGAGAAAATATTACAAGCAGCCAGAAAGAAACAATTTAAATATCAAGGGGATACAATCAGGATTACACAGGACCTTGCAGCTTCTACATTAAAAGATCGAAAGAATTGGAACCCAATATTCCGTAAGGCAAAGGAGCTGGGACTGCAACCAAGGATCAACTACCCAGCAAAGTTCAGCATAACATTTCAGGCAAGGAGAAAGTCATTCAACGAAGTAAGGGATTTCCAGAGTTTCCTGACCAAAACACCAGAACTTAATAGACAATTCGATCTTCAAATGCAGGTCTCAAGAGAATCATAAAAAGGTAAACAGTGGGGGGGGGGGGGGGAACAACTTGCTACTCAATGAGGGCAAGTTGTTCACCTCCCTATAAGGGAAGATGTTATCTGTTTATCTCAAGAACTGTGCGTCTATTAAGAAATATAAAAGGGATAAGCATAGGGGGAACGGATATAAAGTAAATGATATCATGATAAAAAATGTGATTTAAGTATGAGAAGGGAGTGTAATAGGAGGTGTGAAAAGGAGGAAGCAGGAAATGGCAAATTACATCACAAGAAGAAGTACAAAATCATAGTACAGGGAAAGAGGGGAGGGAGATGAGCATTGTGTGAGAGGTACTCTCATCGGATTTGTTTAAAGGACGGAACAATAAACTTAAGTAGAAAATCCTAACTAGCTCTATAAACAGTGGGAGGGGAAGAGGGAAGAAAGGGGAGGGAGGCAAAAGGGAGGGAAGAAGCAATAAGGGTAAAGGGGAGTAAAAGGGAGGGGGGCTAAAATAAAGAGGGGAAGGCGGCAAGAGGAGGTGGTGAAAAGTAAATACTAGTGAGGAGGGAAAGGGAGACAGCAGAGCTAAAAGCACAATTGGTGGGAAAGAAGATGGAGGGAAATACACAGATTGTAATCATAACTGTGAATGTGAATGGAATGAATTCTCCATAAAACGGAGACGGATAGCAGAATGGATTAAAAGCCATAATCCA
The DNA here is from genome assembly GCA_023548195.1 of Bettongia penicillata ogilbyi. Taxonomy (NCBI): domain Eukaryota; kingdom Metazoa; phylum Chordata; class Mammalia; order Diprotodontia; family Potoroidae; genus Bettongia; species Bettongia penicillata. Next base: position 4,630,445 of record JAJHZJ010000857.1, on the reverse strand, counting down.
ACAATATGCTGCTTACAAGAAACACATTTGAAACGGGGGATACACATAAGATAAAGGTTAAAGGATGGAGCAGAATATATTGTGCTTCAGCTGATGTAAGAAAGGCAGGAGTAGCAATCCTAATCTCAGACAAAGCAAAAGCAGAAATAGATCTAATCAAAAGGGATAAGGATGGAAACTATATCCTGCTAAAAGGCACCATAGACAATGTAGCAATATCATTACTAAACATGTATGCTCCAAGTGGTATAGCATCCAGATTCTTAGAGGAGAGATTGAGGGAGTTGAAGGAAGAAATTGACAGCAAAACTATACTAGTGGGGGACCTCAACCTCCCTCCCTCTTTCTGAACTTGATAAATCTAACCTCAAAATAAACAAGAAAGAGGTTAAGGAGGTAAATAAAACTCTAGATAAGGTAGATATGATAGATCTTTGGAGAAAATTGAATGGGAATAGAAAGGAATATACCTTTTTCTCTGCAGTACATGGAACATTTACAAAAATTGACCATGTACTAGGACATAAAAATCTCACAATCCAGTGCAGAAAGGCAGAGATAATCAGTGCATCCTTCTCAGATCATAATGCAATAAAAATTATATGTAATAAAAGGCCATGGAAAGATAAAGCAAAAATCAGTTGGAAACTAAATAATTTAATCCTAAAGACGGGGTGGGTTAAAGAAGAAATCATAGAAACAATTAACAACTTCATTCAAGAGAATGACAATAATGAGACAACCTACCAAATCTTATGGGATACTGCAAAAAGCAGTTCTTAGGGAAGTTTTATATCTTTGAATGCCTACATAAATAAAATAGAGAAAGAGGAGATCAATGACTTGGGTATGCAGCTGAAAAAAGCTAGAAAAAGAACAAATTGAAAATCCCCAAGAAAATACCAAATTAGAAATACTGAAAACCAAAGGAGAGATTAATAAAATTGAAATTAAGAAAACTATTGAATTAATAAATAAAACCAATAGTTGGTTTTATGAAAAAAACTAATAAAATTGATAAACCTTTGGTCAATTTGATTAAAAAAAAGAAAGAAAAAAATCATATTACTAATATTAAAAAATGAAAGGGGTGAACTCACCTCCAATGAGGAGGAAATTAAAACAATAATTAGAAATTATTTTGCCGAACTTTATGCCCACAAATTCGATAATCTAAATGAGATGGATGAATATTTTAAAAAATACAAATTGCCCAGATTAACAGAAGAGGAAATAGAATACTTAAACAACCCCATCTCAGAAAAAGAAATTGAACAAGCCATCAATGAACTCCCTAGGAAAAAAATCTCCAGGACCAGATGGATTCACAAGTGAATTCTATCAAACCTTTAAAGAACAGTTAATTCCAATACTATATAGACTATTTGGGAAAATTGGGGAAGAAGGAGTACTCCCAAATTCTTTCTATGATACAAATATGGTTTTGATACCCAAGCCAGGAAGAGATAAAACAGAAAAAAGAAAATTACAGACCAATTTCTCTAATGAATATAGATGCAAAAATTTTCAACAAGATTTTAGCAAAACGAATACAGCATCTTATCAAGAGAATAATACATTATGATCAGGTAGGTTTCATACCAGGAATGCAGGGCTGGTTCAATATTAGGAAAACTATTAGCATTATCAATCATATCAACAAGAAAACCAAAAAAAACCACATGATCATCTCAATTGATGCAGAAAAAGCTTTTGACAAAATACAACACCCATTCCTATTAAAAACACTGGAGAACATAGGAATAAAGGGAACCTTCCATAAAATAATAAGCAGTATCTACCTAAAACCTTCAGCAAGCATTATATGCAATGGAGATAAGCTAGAGGCATTTCCAATAAGGTCAGGGGTGAAACAAGGATGCCCATTATCACCATTATTATTCAATATGGTACTAGAAATGTTAGCGGTAGCAATTAGACAAGATAAAGAAATTGAAGGAATAAAAATAGCCAAAGAAGAAACTAAGCTATCACTCTTTGCAGATGATATGATGATATATTTAGAGAATCCCAGAGATTCAAGTAAAAAAGCTACTTGAAATAATAAACAACTTTGGCAAAGTTGCAGGTTACAAAATAAACCCACACAAATCTTCTGCATTCCTATATATTAGCAACAAAGTCCAACTCCAAGAGATAGAAAGAGAAATCCCCATTTAAAGCTAGAGTAGACACTATAAAATACTTAGGAGTTTACCTGCCCAAAACAAACCCAGGGATTATATGAACACAATTACAAGACACTTTTTGCACAAATAAAGTCAGATTTAAGTAAGTGGAAAAACATCATTTGTTCAGGGGTAGGCCGAGCTAATATAATAAAAATGACAATTCTACCTAAATTAATCTACTTATTTAGTGCCATACCAATTAAACTATCAGATAATTATTTTCTAGAGCTGGATAAAAATAATATCAAAATTCATTTGGAAAAACAAAAGGTCCAGAATATCAAAGGGACTAATGAAAAGAAATGCTTGGGAAGGTGGCCTAGCGTTACCAGACCTCAAATTGTATTATAAAGCAGCAATTATCAAAACCACTTGGTATTGGCTAAGAAACAGAGGGGTAGACAAATGGAATAGGCTTGGCACTCAAGACACAGTTGGCAAGGAATATAGCAACCTCCTGTTTGACAAACCCAAAGATCCCAGCTTCTGGGATAAGAACTCATTGTTCGAACAAAAATTGCTGGGAAAACTTGTTAACTGTGTGGCGGAAATTAGGCATAGACCCATGCCTGACACCGTACACAAGAATAAAGTCCAAATGGGTACATGATTTAGGTATAAAGATTGATACCATGAATAAACTGGAGAAGCAAGGTATAGTGTATTTATCAGATTTATGGAGAGGGGAAGAATTTTTTTCTAAAGAAACGATAGAAAGCATTATGAAAGGCAAGATGGATAATTTTGATTACTTTAAACTGAAAAGTTTTTGCACAACCAAACCCAATGCAACCAAAATTCGGAGGGATGTAGTAAATTGGGAAAAAATTTTTACGGCTAAGCTCGGGGATAAAGGCCTCATTTCTAGAATATATAGAGAACTGACTCAAATATATAAACATCCAAGTCATTCCCCAATTGATAAATGGTCAAAGGATATGAACAAGCAATTTTCAGGGGAAGAAATCAAAAAATATCTATAATCATATGAAAAAGTGCTCTAAATCACTATTGATTAGAGAGATGCAAATCAAAACAACTCTGAGGTACCACATCACACCTGTAAGATTGGCAAACATGACAGAACAAGAAAATGATAAATGCTGGAGAGGATGTGGGAGAGTTGGAACACTAATTCATTGTTGGTGGAGCTGTGAGATCATCCAACCCTTCTGGAGAACGGTTTGGAACTATGCCCAAAGGGCTACAAAAATGTGCATACCCTTTGACCCAGAAATATCACTACTAGGATTGTATCCCCAAGAGATTATAAAAACGGGAAAGGGTCCCACGTGTACAAAAATATTTATAGCAGCACTCTTTGTGGTAGCCAAAAACTGGAAGTCAAGGGATTGCCCATCAATTGGGGAATGGCTGAATAAATTATGGTATATGAATGTAATGGAGTACTATTGCGCCATAAGAAATGAGGAACAAGAAGACTTCAGGGAGGCCTGGAAGGACTTATATGATCTGATGCTGAGCGAAAGGAGCAGAACCAGGAGAACTTTGTGCACAGCAACGACCACAGTGTGCGAGAGTTTCTTCTGGTAGACTTGGAACTTTGTAATAACACAAGAACTTACTGAGGAAAAAAAAAAAAATCCTAATGTCGGTCTTCAAAGGCAAAACGCCTTCCACACTCAGAGAAAGAAATGTGGAAGCCACTTGCAGAATGTAGCAGATCATGTTTGTGTGTGGGTGGGTTTCAGTGTAATATGTGTTGATTTGTTATATGATTTCTTCCATTTATTTTAGTTCGACTACATAGCATGAATATAGTGAAAATGTGCTCAATAGGAAAGTATATGTAGAACCTAAACAGAATTGTATGCTGTCATGGGGAGGGAGGGGGGTATTGAGGGAAGGGTGGGGGGGAATAAAAATCTTAACTTTAAGGAAATGATTGTAAAACATTAAAAAAAATAAAATTTAAAAAAAAAAAAAAAAAAAGTGAATATTGAAAACTGAAAAATAAATAAATTATATATTGCATATATATTATATATATTTGAATATATATATTTGAAAGACATAATGAAAAGGACTTTTTCAGAGAAATTGGGAAAGACTTGTATGAACTGTTGTGAATGAAGTGAATAAAATCAGGAGGACAATTTATATCAAAACATACAACATATAACAAGGCAACAACAGCAAACACTGTACAGACAAAAAAACTCTGAAAAACTTGGAAATTCTGATCTATTCAGTGACCAACCAGAGTTCCAATGTACTTAGTCTACATCATTCTACCATCTCCAAAGAGAAAAATAAAGGCATAGAACAAGAGACACACTTTTGGACATGGCCAATGCAGCAATTTGTTTTATTTGACTATGCATATTTCTAAGAAAAGTTTTACTTTTCTCTCTTTTGTTCAATGTCAGAGGCAAGTATATGAGAGAGAAAAAATAAAATTCTGTTAACACAAAAAATTAATTTAAAGACATATTCTAGAAAAACAGTGTGTTTCATAGAGGACAGAATTCCTATTCTATTGTTTCTCTTGATGTCTTACTCTAATGCCTTTCTGTATCATCAGTGACATTTGGTTCTCAAAGGCCTTGCCAGTCAAAAACAAGCTCTAAAATAATCTACCAGGTTGGAAAGAATTCAAGGATGGCTCTAATACCTGAAGAGAATGCTAGTTGAATCAAGAGCAGATCCTCAACAGGTTGTTGGTAGGGTGAAATTTCAGACCACAACAATTAACAATGACTCAAGTCATGAGGAAGGTGTAATCTGCTTTAGTGGAGATTCTATCCATTTATATCCAGGAGTTATTAAAGTATGGTGATATCAGAGAACTGAGGATCTCAGCTCAATATGAGGTAAAACTTTCAAACAATTCAGAGTTGTTCAAAAGCAGAAAGGACTGCCTTGCAAATTGGGAGTTTCCTCTCATTTGAAGTCTTCAAGATGGACTTCGTTGGGATCACAGAGTAGGATGAGACCTCAGAAGCCATCTAGTCCGTTGTACTCCTAAAAAATGCCCTCTGCAACATATGAGACAACTGGGAGACTTTTACTGAAGGAGAAGGCAACCAGGTGATAGACACTAGAATGCTGGACTTAGAATCAGGAAGTCCTGAGTTTGAATCCTGCTTTAGAGACTTAGCTATGTGAGTCTAAGCAAATCACTTAGACTTTAGAAGCCTGTTTCTTCAACTGTAAAATGGGGACACTAAAAACATGTATTTCCCAGAGTGAGGAAAAAAAATGATATAATAGTTGGAAATGTTTTGCAAACCTGTGTTATATAAATGCTAACTCTATAGGTATTTTATATAAGATAACCTCTGTGATCTCTTCAATTCCAAATCTAAAATGTTAGCATCAGAAGAGATCTTAAAGATCAATCTGTTTTATAGATGAGGAAATTAAGACAGACTTAAGAAGGTTTCACATAGGCTCAGGGTCACACAGCTATTTAAAATTAGAACTGGGATAATATTTTCCTGATTCTCAGACCAGCCCACTTTATATTCTGCTATCTCTAATCACAGGGTCATATCATCTTAAATGTGGAAGGAAACCTGAAGCTTATATGGTCCAAATTCTTAATTTTATAGGTGAAAAGATCAAAACCTAGAGAGGGGAAATGAGTTGACCAAGTTAATACAGGAATTTAATGGCAGAGTTGAGATTTAAATCCTGGTCTTCTGTTTCCAAACTGGAGGTTAAAAAAGAGTTGTACTGTGCATTGGGTACATTGTGAAGTCCATGCATCTTATGCAATGAACAATACAATTTATGTTAAAGGGTAAAGATTTTGACTGTGAGAATTCTTCTGGCCAAAAGTAGGCTAATAATGGTTTCAGAGTTTTAATGAAGGTTATCTAAACAGTTTCCACGGCTGCTATGAGATGCAATCAGTGCCTCTGCAGGCATATGGAAGTCCTGCCAAGCAAACTCCACTGACACTAGATAGCCTTTAATCATCCCTGGAGGGGTCCTGCCCCAAAAGTCTCTTTAGGAACTTTATGAGATCAGGAAAAGAAATTTGACCCTCCTCTGCCCTCTCTCCTTCCAAAAGAAAGGTTCCTTTCCCAAAATTTCCTTTGGCCCTCAGAAAACAAGAAAGAATGCTTGCCAGAAATACACAATCACATTTAAGAAATAACATGTGTCATGAAGTTAAAATCACTCATCCAAGCCCTCTGTAGATTTCATTGTTTTGTTGCTGTTGTTGTTTTATGTATTCATTTCAGTTTTAGATATTAACTCCTCACTCTTTATCTTCAATTATTTGTCCATTCTTTTCCACCTCACTTTCTCCTTTTTAGTTTTTAGCTCTTGTCATTTCCTGGTTTAAAAAAATAAACTTCAAAGCTTTTACTGAAGAGGACTCTTCATATAAGATTATAAATCTTGTATTACAAATATTTGTAATTACCAATATTTACACATTTGGGGAGATTTTTACCAACTGTAGCATGTATTTGATTTATTAAAATGTTTTTTTTTTATATGTGAAATCATAGGAAGGAAAGAAAGGAAGGAAGGAAGGAAGGAAGGAAGGAAGGAAGGAAGGAAGGAAGGAAGGAAGGAAGGAAGGAAGGGAGGAAGGAAGGAAGGAAGGAAGGAAGGAAGGAAGGAAGGAAGGAAGGAAGGAAGGGAGGAAGGAAGGAAGGAAGGAAGGAAAGAAGGAAAAGGAAAGAAACACATTTCAAAGAATTTACGTTCTATCAAGGAATGTGTGTGTGACTGTGTTTGTGTGTGTGTGTATATTCATGTATGTACACCAAAGTACATATTGTATTTTTTACAAATGTGATAGAACTCCTAATAGACAGTTTCCTGTCCAAGTGTCTATGATATTAAAACCCTTTAATTCCTCGAGCATAGAGGGTTTCAGTTTTGTCTTTGTATCCCTAGGACCTAGTCCATTGCCTGGCACATATTAAGAGTGTGATAAATGTTAATAAACAATTGATTTATTGTTCATGAGGCAAAGGTTTTTTCACCAGGGTTCAGATAAAGGCTTAATTTTAAGTGTTTTAAAATGTAAATCAAACTCTATCCAAGCTCATAGGACATACAGGGAACCAGATATTTGGATGGTCTTTCTTTCCCCTCCTCACCTGCATTATTTTGGCCCCACATAGAAGCTCAGAGTTCAAATTAATTATCACTTGAGAACACACAATTCCAGCTGGTTGGATATGTTCCACAGAATCCAATGTGAATCTCTGAGGACTGAAATGATTAATTTAGGGGAAATATGAAACATATCACTTTGATGATATATGCATAGACATTTATTCTGGAAAGGGTCTGTGCCCCTAGGACACTAGTCATAAGTGAACACATATATGGTTCATATCTTTTAGTAACCAGAGATTTATTTCTTTCCCCTCTACTCAGATCCCCTGCTGTTCTAGTTTACCTGATACCATTGTTCACCTTTAGGTTATTTATTCTGAATGAGCTTCAACAAGAATTTATTACTTTCTAGGCCACCTGAACATACAGGACTTTCATTCTATTCACTAACTAATTTGTTAAGGATATGTGTTCATACTTAACATTATAGCAGGTAAAATCTTCATTTGTTGCTTCCATATCTGATAGCCCACCAGGTTTTCTTTACTTCTGTAAAGACCATTAAGGTGAGTAGATATCGCATAGATTCATTTTTTAAATAATCCTTATTATCTGAATTCACTAAATAATTTTACTCAACCCTCTACTTTGTATCTTGGCGACTTGGTCAAAGCAACGACTTTCTAGGATACCTTCATCTAAACAGCACATGATATGAATATACACAAGAATACATGCTAAGGCATTGTGTCACAGTGGTGAATATTCATTAATTATGAGAAAGACAGAAAGACAGAGAGAAACAGAGACAGATAGACAGAGACAGACAGACAGACAGACAGAGGTTTTAAACAAGAAATAATGGACAGTTTTTAAAGGAAGAAATCCTACTAACAATCGTATGAAAAAATACTCAAAATCATTGAAAATTAGGGAAATGCAAATTAGATCAACCCTAAGGTTTTACCTTGTAATCATCAGCTTGATAAAAATGATACAAGAAGAAAATGACATGTTAAAGGGGCTGTGGGAAAACAGTACACCAAGAGCTATGATTTGGTATAATCATTCTGAAGAAGAATTTGGAACTATGTCCCAAAAGTCAATAAACTATTGCCTAACAATACTGGGATTATACTGCAAAAAGATCAAAGAAAGAGGAAAAGAAATATAGGTAGCTAAGTGGTGCATGGAGAGAGGATTGGAATCTGGAAGACGCATCTTTATGAATTCAAATGCAATCTCAGACACTTATACCTGTATGACCCTGTTTGCCTCAGTTTCCTCATCTGTAAAATGAGCTGAAGAAGGAAAAAATACACACATATATACATATGTATATATAGATATTTTATATAGACACAGATGCAGTTTTTAATAAAGGTATATCTTCATACAGTATATAATGTCTATGTATACATGTGTATTCATGTATACATGCACATTTATTATGTGTATAGCAGCTCTTTTATTAGTAGCAAAAATGAGAAACTAAGGGATAGACACATTAAGAAATAGCCATATAAATCATGGCATTCATATACACTGTAATGTTTTTATTACACAGTGAAAAACAAAGTTTTTTATGACTGTTTCAGAGGAAACTGGGAAGACCTACATGAGCTGATATAAACTGAAGTGAGCATAACCAGGAAATGGCAGGAACATTAAAGAACATTGAATGACTTGAGAACTCTGAAAAATGCAGTAATAAACTGAAATCGCAGACAGCCTTTAAGGAAATATGCTGCCCACTTACTGACAGAAGGATCATGGACTCAAGGTGCAGAAGGAAACATGCACTTTTGGACATGGCCAATGAGAGAACATGCTTAGCATGACTGTGCATATTTGTTATGAGATCTCCCTTCCTTCTTTCCTTTCTCCCCTCCTTCTTTATAAGAAAGTGTGAGGAGACAAAAATAAATGCTTTGCTCAAATAACTGCAAAGCATACAATAAATTCTAAAAAATAACAATGCTATATTGTAATGGTATTACTTTCATGGACTTAAAAAGATTCATGAAAAGAGTTTACTAAAAAGAAATCATCAACATAAATACATACCTTTTTCCCTGGTGTCCCAGGTAAGCCTGGGTATCCTGGCTCTCCTGGGGGGCCTGATACTCCTTGTTCTCCCTAGGAAATTGAATGGTTCCATGAATACCATTGATTTGCTAGTTGAAATCAGACTACAAACTGCCTTTGTCAAAATACTAACATCTGGAATGTGGCATTCCCATATTAGGACTTTCAAAGTGACTGATCCATGTTGTAGATACTACCTATGCTCAGAAAGTCAAATAAAATTAGAATTATATTTTCTTGTGTCTATTTCTCTTAGTCAACTGAAACTCCCATCCCAAATATTTATGACTTACCAATCATAAATAATTTACTTCATTACTATCATTATTTTTTTTAAATCTTTTCTTCACTAAAATCCTAAAGTGATGTGTTATTGAGGCTTGGAGGTACGCATAGGTCACTGGCAGACAAGCTTTAGCAGGTCCTACCATATACAACTGTAGAGTCTTCAAGTATGGGCCTGACTAAAAAACTGCCATTCAAGCGCTAACCGCAAAATGTGGAAAGGGTTATCATCAGAAGATAGCCAGTCATTTATTCATTTATTTGTTTGATTATTTCTAGCACATGTACAGAAAACTTCATGCAGGCTATCAGCTAATGTTGAAATATGTTTCTGTTCAAGGAGAATCCTCACTCATGAAACTACTCTTGTTGGCACCCTGAAGTATTTATACCTTCGTATCGCAAAATAAGCTCCTTGAGAGCAGAAACTGCCTTTGCCTTTCTTTGCATACCCAGCTCTTAGCATGGTACCTCAGCGATAGTAAATGTTTAATAAATGCGTATTGTTGACGTGCTGACTTTTTTTTTGTTGCTTAAATTTTATACATTTCCTTAAATACATCGCCTTCTTCTTGACATCACCCTCTTTCCTGGCTCTGCTCAAATTTCTGCCTCACTGGAGATAGTGTATATCAAGTGTCCTGCAAAGCTTACTACATAAATGTGCTGCCTACTGAAAATCTTCAAGTTTATTGTTTATATGTATCACAGACCACAAAGTACAAAGTAACTTACAAGCCATGACCTCCAACTTCTTCATTCTACAAATGAGGAAACTGAAACCCAAGGATGTTAAATGATTTTTACAAGTCCACTAATGTAATAAAGGTCACAGTCAGAATCTGAATACAGGTCTTGAGTAGTTTGGTGGCACAGTGGATAGAGTGCTAGTACTGGAGTAAGGATTCCTCTTCCTGAGTTTAAATATGACCTCAGACACTTCCTGCCTGTGTTACCCTTTGTAAGTCACTTAACCTGTTTACCTCAGTTTCCTCATCTGTAAAATGAACTGGAGAAGGAAATGGCAAATCATTCCAATGTCTTTGCCGAGAGAACCCCAAATGGGGTCACAAAAAGTCAGGCACGACTTAAAAATCATGTAACAACAACTTTTCACTCCAGATTCATTGTTTACTCTTTACATTGGGTCATGTTATTATACTTAAATGTTACCTCCTTTGTGAAATTAACGCTGGTTCTTTCATCTGAAAGACCACCTTCTGAGCTTTCTTATATTATATATATATGTATATATATATACATATATATATACTTTTCTTAGTAACTTAGCTTATTTTATTTTTCATTATTTATTTCTGACATGCCATTGTTCCTATAGACTGTGACTGCTTTGAGGGCAGTGATCTATCATTATTTTTGTATCTCTTAGAGTAAATAGAACAAAGTCCTGAAAAACAGTAGTTACATAATGTTTGGTGGATTCAAAAATATTATTGTACACTAGTCTTTTTTTCCTTTACTACAAAATTTCTTTGCTCTATGTAATTATTTTTCTCATATTGCTATTATCAAAGTGACATTCAGGCTAGGGTGAGTTTTATAACTCAATTTTAAAATGCATTCCCTCCAGCTCTGACCTTTGGATGCTTTTCCATTATTAAAAGGGGAACAACTGTCTCTTTCTGATGATAAAAAGACATTTAAATCACTTTATGGCAGATAGTTTTTGCTTCTCACTGAATGTTACATTTATATCTTTTGATGAATTAGAGGACTATAGAGATAGACTTGGAAGATACGATAGAAGTAATATAACCCAACTACTTCATGTTCCAGTGAGGAAAACTGAGGTCCTGAGAGGCTATGATTTTCCCAAATTTAAGCAGGTGATAAAGAGCAAAGCTTTGATCCTATGTGCTCTACCTCTAAATTCATTTTTTCCACTGCATCATGTATTTAAAAGATAAAGGAAATCATCCTGAACTATCTCCAAGATATTTAACTAGTTAAGTTTAAATGCCAATTATATTCTGCTCAATTATCTTTATAGTAATGGGATGAGGCCTGGAATATGCCCATTCCTGGGATCTTCTGTCTCTACCTTTGTATAGCCAGGAGGTTGCTGCCCATGAGAAAGCTCATGGAGAGGTCTTTGGGCTATGGAAAACACTTGTTGCTTATTTTTTGTATTCCCAGAATTTAGCAAAGTGTCTGGCACATAGTAAACTCGTTGATGGACTGATTGATTGCTAATGTGATCCAACTATCCCCATAATGAACAGTGAGAACCTATCACTTGAGATGGGGAAAAGAAAAGTATCTCCAATGTCTTAGCCTCGTACAGATTCAATGCTGGATCAACCTGACCTGTAGAACTCGAAGTACATGCTCTTTGTTTTCACTGGCAATGGGAAGAGACCATGGGTGGACTATTAAAAAAAAACCCAAAACTATCAACACTATTTGGAAAAACAACTGAAAGTACATCGTTGCTAATAGTAGGCCAATAGCATCATGTTTGCCATCGTGCAAATAATGGTAAATAATCAAAAAAAGAAGCAAAGTAACCCCATATTGGTTATGGCTATTTGTTTAGTTTGTATCCATAATAGCCGTACTGATTAGTTTCACGTACTCAAAAATGAAAGAAAAACTTTTAAAATTCAGCACATTAAATCCTTCTTTATTTAATAAATAGAAGAAAATGATGTTCCTTACTATGATTTACTCTGGATCACTTCCAAATTAACCAAAAACAACATTACCTTGATCCCTGGAGATCCCGATGCTCCTTGAATTCCAGGTTCACCTCGAGTTCCCTGTTAATAGAAGAGCAAGAAGGGTTGGGATTTTTTTGCCTTGTTTGTTTGTTTGAGATCGGAGTAATAAACTTTAGTCATGCACATTAATCAAAGATATTTATGAAGATCTGTTGAAAAGATTGTTTAAAACATGAAAACAAAAGTTGAATAGAATATTATTCCATTTGGGAGGACTTCACATTTCTGAATCACTCTAAAATAGGGTTTCTGTAATTTCCAACAATCTGTTGTCAAAACTAGTTTACGCTGGCTCCTCTACACCCTTGAATATGGCAGTTTTGTTTCCCACTTCATCCAGGATTCTCTCTGCAAAGACTATAACTTGTCAATACCTCTACTCCTAAAATGTTTTACTCAGAACTGACAATAATACTCTGAACATTGCTTCACCTGAATAAATTACAATGTACTATTATCTTTCTCTCTGGACACTGTGTTAGTACAAACTCAGATTGAATTAGTTTTTTTTCTTCCTCCACATCACACTATTCCCTCATGTGTCCTAAAGCACAACTGTTACATAACATAAAAGCCCAGTTTAATACTGCTGTCATCTAATATGGTGATTTTTCTTATTCCCTCTAAGCATATAATGTAGGCAACTGTAGTCTACACTAGACATTTAAATTTGTCATTCTCACATAATTTGATTTCAAGTCATGTTTCTTTCCCTCTCCTAAATTTGTTTATTACTTGAAACCATACATATATAAGCACACTTAAGACATTTCATCTTGTTAGACTGGTTCTACAATTTTAGTCTATTCAGGTTTTACTGGATCCTACTTCTATCATCAAAAATATGAGCTCTTCCTTCCAGTTCAATGGTACCTGAAAAGTTACTATGCATGTCATTGATTCTTTCTTCCAAGTAATTTCTATAAATACTCAAAAGAACAAGACCTACTTAGGTATTTTAAGGGATCCTTCACTAATGATCTTCCTCAAAACTGGCATCTATGTTACTTTCAATATGAAAGGGATTCACCTTCTCTTCAAAAATGGCACAGACATAGGGTCACTCCATTCTATTTGGATAGAGCCCAAATAGAAAGAGGAAGCTCCCAAAAGAGAACAATCCCCCTACCAATGAGGAGCAACACCTTTTCTGCAGCTTATTGAGTTGTCTCTCTTTGGCAGAAGTGACAAACTCTCCCAAACTGCTAAGCTGGATTCATAAGTAATTGGGAAATGTTTAACAAAAATAAATAAAAATACAATACATTGTAGATAATGTTAAGTTGTGGTTTTCTAAGTCAATATGGGGCATCAGGTATCTGTCTTTATTTGAGTTTAATAGCACTAGAGCACAGAGAGGTAAAACTACTGGTCATATATCTACTATATGTCTGCGATAAACTTGAACCCAGCTCTTTTTTCCCCTGTCATGTTGCCTCTTCAAATAAAAATGTATTTGCTCCAACACTTCCAGCAGATAATTTGTGATAAGATAACCTCTAGTTCATTCTAATTCATAAATTACAGGGACCATTTTATGACAGGTAAAGACCTGGAGGGCATAACTGAGAGATACAATAGAATAATTACATGCTTAGAGGGAACAAGACAAACTATCCCATTAGCTAACCATAATATTACATCAGGCTTTTACTTTGCAACAGTTTTTATGTATCAGTCTTGTTTTAGGCCACATGATTTGATCTCTGGTAGATAAGAATTCATATGTTAAATATATGGATACACACAGAGAAAATTTAACAAAGTACTAACAACTCTTCTAAGTATTTGTTTCAGTTTCCACACCTACTTTCTATTGTATTCTGTGCATTTAAATATGTTTTACTTGTGTTATTTTATTGTCTTTGTTTCTATTACTGCCCACTAACTTACCCAACCTCTCCTCAAACACAGAAGAGAAGCCCTCCCTTTTAATATACATGTACAGTCCCTGTAAAGCAAATCCATACATTGATAGTGTTTGAAAATACACATGTCCTTCTGCATCTTTAATCTATCACATCTGTGTCAAGTGGTGAGATACGTTTCATCAACTACCTTTCAAACACTGATCCTTCCTGTATAACTCCTCCCTCTCGGTCACTTATGTTGATAATTCATCCAGACCAAAATATTTTCCAAAGCTTTGTCATGGACTCTTGCCTCATCTCCCTCTGCCTTCTCTCCCTTGGTGACCAGTTCCCATTAATTCAATTATCATTTAACATGTATGCATATGTATGCATACATGTATGTGTGCAGATAGTAATGCACCACAAATAATTACTTGTATATATAATATATAAGTCTGTATACACATCTGCATGTATGTGTGTATACACACATATGCAGACAAATACATTCATAACTTCTCTCCTGAATTTCAGTTCAACATCGATTGTCTGCTGGACATCTCCATCAGAGTGTCCCATTGAAATCTCAATTCCAGTATTTTTAAAAAAATGGACCCCATCATTTGCCCTCACAAAGCCTACCCCTCTGATAACCCCTGCTTATAAGGTCACTACTGTACTCTCAGTCACTAATTAAAAATTTAAACTGAAACTCGACTCTTCCTCCATTAAGCTCATATATCTAATATTCAGCAGTCTAATTTGATTCTATCTTTGCAGCATCTCACATATCTATCCCCTTCTCTCCAATAGAAAAGGCAACATCCTAGTTTGAGATCTAATCACCTCATCGGGACTACTATAATAGCCTTGTAGTAGACAAGGAAAAACGAGGCATCGGAAATCAGCAGGTCTAGCCCAGGGGTGGGGAAGGAGCATCCTTGAGGCCACATGTGGCCCTCTAGGTCCTCAAGCGTGGCCCCTTGAATCCAAACAAGTTTGTTCTGTGAAGTTTGAATTCAGTCAGAGGGTCACACTTGAGGACCTAGAGGACTACATGTGGCCTTGAGGCCATAGGTTCCTCACCCCAGGTCTTGGCTTTATCTCTCCTTCCCAAATTAGCCATGTGTTCGTTGTTCATATTATCCAAGTCATCCCTGTGCTAATGAAAAGAATCAAGATTTATTTGTTTATTAAACCTAAAGCAAGTGTTGGTTTAGTGGTTGTCTATTCTAATTAGACCTCATTCCTTTTCTTCATCCAAGAGATATGACAGAATAAGTCTAATTATTTTTATCTTCCCATTTTATTTTTATGCATAACAAGTTCCAGGATATATTTATATTAAGTAGGAAAAACAAACAAAAGCCATTACCAAATTTTCTGTCATAAGGGGTGTCTCCTAGAGGGCAATAGTGACTTGTGCCTCATTTAAAGAAAATACATTCAAAAATCAAAATTTATAAATGAAATTAGTGAATTAAAGAAATTAAATTTCATTTCACATAAAGGTTCTTAACTTATATTTGTAATTCACTGTAGCATTCTCTTAAATGATGACATTTAAAATTGGATTCAGTTGTCAAGATATAGCTTTTCAAGCTGTTAAGTAGGGTCAATTCATAAAAACGTATTCACGCCATGTGAAAAATGGGTACAACTGGGTACTCTAACCAAATACCACTTTAAAGAACATAAAATGTCTTAATTCTAGAAACAAATAAGAAGTAAACTGGACTGCTTTTTCTGGTATGCTTTTAAAAGCATATCGTTTCTTTCATTGACTTGTCAGACCACACTGATACATTTCAGGTTCTGCATCCACAATGTATGTCACATAATCAAAGTCACTGAACATAGGAAAGCTCTAGGGCTGGGGAGCATGTCTCCTAAAAATTCATAGGACTCAAAGGGACTTTAAGAATTAATCCATCTCTGAAAGTCAGCAACAGTTCTTTTTTCTCACAGGTAGGTATAGGACTGATGAATTTTGATACACATCTGAACAATTCCAAAAAAAGAATGTCCATCACTTTCCTTAGTTTCAAAATCATATCATGTGATTATGGTTCAATGGACAAAGTACCCAGGCTACAATCAGGAAGATCTGAGTTCAGATCCTTAATAACAGTGTAACCCTGGGCAAATCATTTAACCCTGTTTGCTACAATTCTTTTTCTATAAAAACAGTTGGAGAAGGAAATGGCATGCCACTCCAGCATCTCTGCCATAAAGAACTGGACATGACTGAAATGACTAAATAATGATGATTCAAGATAGTTTCCTCAATTCCAACCTATATATGCAACTGTGTTCCCAGTCATTGAAAAGTAATCTTACTTGACTGGATCCTATGATCAATTCGAGTAAATAAAGGAGGCTACTATAATGGTATTTCTGAGTCTTTGTGCTTTTTCTTTGTATCCCCAGTAGCAGGCATAGCTCCTGGCCCCAAGCAAACTCTTAATAAATAATTGTTCATGGAGAGAAGAGAAGGGAAGAGGAAAGGAGAGGAAAAGAGAAGAAAGGACAGGACTGGAGAGGACAGGCCAGGAAATGGAAGAAAAGAAAACTTCTTTACATTACTTATGGAAATTATAAATATCCAGGATGGCATAGATTATAAAGAAACAATTAAAATAATAAGTCTCGTTACATAAGATTCCATTGTTACTAATTAAATTTTAGCTTACCTTCAATCCAGGTATTCCAGGCTGACCAGGTGATCCATCCTGCCCCATTAAACCCTGTAATTTTTAAGAATGAAATCTCCAGAAAGCAACTTTTAATGTTTCAAACTTGATAAAATGAAAGGTTTCAATTAAAGTATTTGAAGTAAACTCATCCCTTTCCTACCCTCCCCACCAAAGTAACTTCCAACAAAGGGTAAAAGAGTGACCGAATATCTCATTTTAGCTGTAGAAAAGCCAACAACTAATCAATTCCACTCTTTCATAAAATAGTTAACTACTGACACTTGACATAGACAAGATTGTAAAGAAAAGATTGTTTACATACTCTTCCCTCTTCCTCTTCTCAGTGATAAGAATAAGGTTGTTTCACCAAAATTCCCCTGATTTCCTCCAAGTAAAACATTATGACAGGAAGAAAAACAAAATCTGTTTCAATCTATATAGTAGCCATCCTTTGTATTAATCATGTCATTTAAAACAAGAAAGCTATCAATTAAAATAATGACATGAATAGTTTCTTTTCAGAGTAACACAATCCACTGCACCTTAGGCTTTAGAATAAAAGTAGAACATAAAATCCTACTAATTGATCTCATAAAGGCACAATTTTAGCAATCACTGAAAAAGAGAGTCGAAGTTTAGTATTCAGTAGACAGACTAGACCTGTTACTTTACTGATTTAGAGAATTCCTAGATGAGGAAACTACCTCCACTATAGAAGGTCTGCAGTCTCTTCTCAGCAACTGAAAGTCTAAGGAGATGCCTATAACAATGACAGGTTAAGTGGTCATATAGCCAGTATGAGTAAGATGTGGGACCAGAAACCAGGTTTTGTTGTTCCCAAGGATGGCCTACTTTCCACTACATTACTCTGCCTTTCATATTTTTTTTCTTTTTTATTACTAATCTGGCCATTGAGTCAAATAATCCGGTGTGTTTCTTTCTCATTCCTTTTCAGAAAGAATAGTTCATCTTTAAAAAGTATTCTAAAATCACCCCCTCCCCAACTACACACAAATGCTCAAAAATTGGGTTGACATTTTTTGTGAAAAAAATCTCATTATTTACTTATAGATGAAATCCACTAAAAACTTCACATTTCCCAGTAAGTAGAAGATCTGATGCATATTTTAAGGCTCATGAAATTAATAAAAGTCACAAATTACAAAATACAAAACTGATCAGCTTTAATGAGGTACTAAATTGCAAATAAAAGAATTTCTAGGCTAAAATCAACATTTTTAGCAATAAGTTTAGGAATCTTTATAGTCATATATGCCATATGATCTTCATTAATCTCAACATTGCAATGAATTTTTGCTTTCCATCCTTGGCACTTCCAAAAGAAATTTTCAAAAAACTTTTGAAGAATATTGGAAGGTCTAGAAAAAACTCAGTCTTCTTGATTGACAGACCAGGAGAAGCTGGTCTAGAAGCCTGCATTATGAATGCTGTTGAGCACTGGTTCCAGTGATTAGCATACTACCTGGTATGTAGCAGACGCTTAATGTTTATTATTCAGAGAATTACTGTTTCTAACTTACCTATACAAATTGGTCTGAGAAGATTAAGTGGTTGGCCCACATTTTTCATAGGCAAAACAAAGCATGAACATAGATCATTAAACTTCAAGGGACTTTGGAGATAGATTTATCCAATTCCCTCATATAACAGGTTGTTGGTTTGTAATGTTTGAAAGGAGAAGCAGCTCAAGGCCATCGTGAGCCAGTGACGAAGCTGAGATTAGAAGGGCAAGGCTTCTAATTCTCATTACAGTAATCCTTTCATCACACCCTCTTCCTAACAGCTGCCCTTTATTAAGTCTTTCTGGAAACAGGCATAGTACTTGGTCCTACCAAAGCCTTCTGGGAACTGTAATATTACCATCTGCTTGTTTCCTCCCCCTTTCTCTCTCCCAACACTCCTCCCCCTGCCATGCAACAATGCCATATAGTGGGTAGGTATGTTTAGATTTCTAAAATTGAAGCTAATTAAAATTCATTTTGTCCTTTGGGATAATTAGAATGTCACACTGGCATGTTAAAACTAGGGCTGGGATCACTGAAATTCTCTAATTGTGTCTACTCACTGGCAGACACTCTCCCAGTTCACACACAAACATATTTCATTATGTTACAGTACACTTCCCACCAGTGAACTAACTCTTTAGTCAAGCCTCAGACAGCAATGACAAACATACTGACCCAGCACAGTTCATCTGTTAGTTGGTGTTACAAAATGTTTGCAGAATTGGTCATTTTTTTGAAGTCCTACTTCAAACTCAGTGATTCCAAGTGGTCATTCACCTTGTTGCATTTTTTTTCCTTTTTTTCCTTCTTTCTTATACTTTCATCTACTTTGTGATATAGGGGATGTGCAACGGGATTTCGAGTCAGACAGTCTTGGTTCAAAACTTGGCCATGGTACTTATTAACTGCATGTCTTGGATGTCACGGCATTTTTCTGGACTTTGTTTCGCTTGATTAAAAAACAAAGTATTAAACTGAATGCTCTCTAAGGATCTTTTAGCTTTAAAGCCTTAATTGGTTTATATAAGGTGTCCCAGAAGTGTTGTGTCCCAGAAGCATCCTAGCTAGTATTTCATTTAGGATTTTTACATCCATATTCATTAATGAAATTGGTGTATAATTTTCTTTTTCTGTTTTTGCTCTTTTTAGTTTAGGTACTAGCACCATGTTTCTTTCATAAAAGGAATTTGGTGCAGTTTTTAGCCTCATAGCTTAAAACTGCACAAGGACTTCTGGGACACCCTCTCAATCTCCATGATATCAAGAAGGGTCTAGTGTATCACAAATCCTAAAAGGTTAGAGATCATTCTAGATCGTCTTACTATGTCCAATAAGGGGACAGACTTAACAAGGAGGTGGAGATGGCGGGTGATGGTATAGTGAGGAAAACAGAGAAGTCAAACTTTCTGAGTTTCCAAGTTAGTTTTGTTTCTATGTCAGTTTTGTGTCAAATATATCATAAACTGACTCTTTTTTGTCTCTCTCTGTTACAAAATGCTTTTCTGTGACAAAAGGTACCTTAAAACAAGTAGCTAAATAATTTGTTTTCATCCTAAATTATGTATAGCATCCATGGTTATACAATGTAACAGTAATTTTAAAAATTATGTCAACATACACTTAACCCAGGTGCTCCTTTCTTTCCTTGTGGTCCAGGAGGCCCAATTTCTCCCTAAAATTAAATGTAGATCAAATTAAAAAATTTAATGAAAATTATTCTTAACGTTTGTCTTTTGAGGATTTTTTTTCTTTTGAATCCATCCAGCCATAGAAAGGAGAGGGAAGAAATGATGAAATGCCAACTAGACCCAGATAATTTCCACTTACTTCCAACCTGGAGAATTTCTGCCATGGGACTCAAGTTGTCCTGATTGGTGATTCTCTCTCTGAGTTTATTTCAATTAAGATCAATTAGTCATATTAGACTTGCCCCATACTGTTTGGCCATCCCTTCCACAGCAACATCAGTCCCCTTGCCTTTTCTCTTCCCATGCCCAACCCCCAATTTTGGAACATGACTTAATCAACTATTTCATTGTTTCTTGAACTTCTTTATGGCTTCCCTCATTCTGCCTCTATTTGTTCAGATCAAAATATCTATCCCTAATCAACACTCCCCTTCATGTATGGTTTCTCATGTACAATTTTTCTTATATTCTTATGTGGAGTATAAGTCAATTGAAGATAAGGGATGGTCTTTTCTTTTGTATCTGTAGTCTCAACATTTTGCAACATGCTTGGCAAGAAGTAAGTGCTTAATCAATGCTCACTGGATAGAGTTGGGCAAAATGGAGGACCAGTGGGAAATTGAGAAGATGTTGACAAGGGAAAATAAAGATGAATCAACATCCCCCACACCTTTTTATTTTTTACTAAAGAAGGATGAGGTGCTAAAAATACCCTAGAGAAAGGAGAAGAGAAATCAGGAGGGGGAAATTAGGAAGTCAAGGATCTTTAGGAAAACACAAATAGAGAACGATACTGAGGTATACTTAGAGGTATCAGAAGTTAAATTTTAAAAATCATCAAATATGATGATTGACAAAAATATTTGAAAAAGCAGCTATTTAGTGTCATGGAATACATATATGTTTGTTTACGTGTGTGCATATATGTATATATATATCACATAAATAGAAGAAATATATTACTCCTTATTTATTTAAGGAGATGGACAAAATCTTTCAAAACTAATCAATACTCACTTTTTGTCCCATTAACCCTTGACTTCCAGGAAATCCAGGAATTCCCTAAAAAAAATTTTAAAATACATCACCTTTTCTAGGCAATATAATGTTGTGGTAGGGGCCACTTCAGAAATATAATATAAATAGCAACATTTCTACCTCGTGTCATGATTCTTAAAATAAAAGTCTACTATTCAGGAAAATTCAATATCAAACAATATTACAAAAAATTAACACCACTTAGGGTCCAGCAATTATTTGTTACTAGACTAACCTGTGGGTGATTAAAATGGAGGTTAACTGAAAAAGACATAGAAGCAATGTCAACTCAGTTCCTTTATTCAAAATAAGATTTCTAGGTCATGTGAGCAACAAGATAAAGGGTTAGACATTTTCTCTAATCCATGTGACCTCTCAAATTTTCTAAAACATATGTACAAAAAATAAAGCAACTCCAGCTGTCTTCATGTATTAGAACAACCAGAATCCAAAAGGTTTTAAAAAAAAAAATGATGAATTACAGCTTACATATTCTGAACTCACTTCTCCTACATTACCAGAAAGGCTACTCTAATATGCCCAAGGATCCTATGCAGGTTTACAACAAAACTCATATCCACACTCCAGCTCCCTTTCCCTTTCTCTGGTGTTTTAGAAACTCTAGTTCCAGGCTACAGAGATTTACTCACCTCAACAGCCAAACTGCCCAAAGCCCTTCATGAGCAAAATTCTACTGTGGGCTACAATCTGAGAGAAGCAATGGTGCAAAGTTCTGAACAGTCAGTGCCAGAGCAAACCAGGGTGCAGAGCTCTGAACTTCTTATTCTGGGCTAGAGAACTGAGGAATACAGGGAGTGGGACAGATCACTAGAACAAGACACTGTGCATGTGGAAGGTTGCGTAGAACTGTAAGTCTGAGGAAAGGAGCACAGCACATAGCTTGGGCCATTTATGACCACTCAAAAGTCATTTGGGGCAGAGATCTAGGCTACTGAACCATAAATTGTCCAGCATGTCAGAAGACGAAGACACTTTGAAATCTAGCCCCCAAGGAAACCACAATCAGAAGGGAAGGAGTCAGAAAGTGAGTGTTAAAAAAATAGGAAGAGGCAGAATGAAAGTACCTAAAATTTCAAGAAGAAAATTCAAAGACCTTTAACATAAGCAGATGAATCAACAAATAACCTCCAAATCTAGTAAATGAACTCAGGTTTCTATGAATAAATATTGCAGAATGAAAGAAAATGACCTAATATTTGACGAGGCAGAGGAACCTGTGGAATTTGAAGTCCACATGGAATTATAGCATAAGGATCCTGCATGGTTTAAAGAAAAGTGAGAATCATGAGAGAAGAATTTCTGCCCTGTACAAAAATAATAATATAATAATTAGCAGAATAGAAAAATTTGAATCTGCAGTGGCAAGCTTCACCAAAGGAACAAGAGAAGGAACAATAGATTGGGAATGCAAATATACAAGTAGGAAGCAAATATACAACCTAGAAGAAGAGAAGCAATGAACTGTAACATTAAAGCAATGAAACTGTAACATTAAAAGAAAACATTCTCACGACGTCAGCAAAATACACAATCTTGAAGACATAAGGCTTAAAAAAAACCTAAGGATTATAGGTCTCCCAAAAGAATATAACATGACAAAGACAAAAACCAAAATCTCTTAACAGCATAATGAAGGAAATAAAGAACTGCCCAGAACATCTATATATGGAAAATAAAATTCTAATTAAAAGAATTTATAGATCATCTCAGAACAAACTAAAATGATAAGACCAGAAGTATATATTTCATTACAGCATATTTAATCTAGATATATCCTGAAAATGTACCTTATGATTTACAAAATGTGGCTTTCTAAAGTTTATTTTAAATTAATAAGTCAAGATACAAGAAGTAAATATGCATCAAACATCATGTCATTTCAAAATGATGAAATGAGTCAAGTAAACCAATCAATCGTAGAACTGGTAACATCACAAAAAGTATCTTGCCTCCTAATACTCTGTTTACTCACTATTAATTTGATTTCCACAACTTCACTTCATAAGTATGATAATAAAGCCTAATGTTCTTTATATCAAAACAGTATAAAGTACAAGGGCATATAGGATGATAGTCAATTCTGGAACTAGAAATCATATAAAAAATTGATTCACTTCAGGAAATATTTATTAATATGTATTAACACAGAGAAATGGTACAGCAGAAAAAAAGATGTCCTAGGACTAAGGAAGACATGAGTTCAAATCCTATCTCTCACACATCCTAGTTGCCTGATGAATGGCAAGTTAATTGACCTTTCAGTGTCCTAGACAACTCTATGTTTAGTTATAAAGGTTAATGTTAGAAAACCATTCTGCAAGCATTTATTAAGAAAATTCTATGTGACTTAGAATTCTATGTGACTAGAAGGTAAAAAGCATAGAAAATAAGGCAAGGAGAATGGCTAAAAAACTTGTGATACATGAATATAGTGGAAGATTACTG
Source organism: Bettongia penicillata ogilbyi (assembly GCA_023548195.1). Taxonomy (NCBI): domain Eukaryota; kingdom Metazoa; phylum Chordata; class Mammalia; order Diprotodontia; family Potoroidae; genus Bettongia; species Bettongia penicillata. The sequence goes on along the minus strand of JAJHZJ010000857.1, from coordinate 4,606,823 downwards.
TACTGTAAAAATGATGAAAGGGAATATAGATAAATGTGAAGGTTATAGAACTCATCAAAAGTGAAATAAGCAGAATCAGAACAACATTTTATATGATAAATATAATGCAATAAAAAATATTATTTTGAAAGACAAATATTCAGACCAATTAGTGCCCTACCATGACTTCATAGAACAAATGATGAAGCAGTCTACCCACTTTCTCAGAACTGAAGAATGACAGTTTTGCAGTTGTACTGAATTTATTATAAATGCAAACTAGAGATTCATGAATCCATGTTAATCTTCTTTGGGTACTTCCATGTAAATGGAAACGCTCATGTGTGTGATGTTTGTCAAATTTTAGAACAATCAAAAAATAAAGAAACAATTTAAGGATGCGTTACATTGGTGGAGAAACTTACCATAATAATTTCCTCCCCCATACAAAATACCACAGGTATGAGGCAAAAAGAAAAAAAATCATAGTTCTATGCTAGGTTCTGTAATAAATAAATGTAAAAGGTATAAAAGACATCACAAGGAGTTAATCAAGGTGATGAGTTCATGGCTTACATCCATTAAACAATAAGAGAATAAAATAACATAAGCTAGTAGTTAAAAATATGACAGGCAAAAAAATTGTGAGAGGTGAGTAGCAAAGCACCGTCTTACTCTCAGATACTTTAAAATAGAAGTCCGTGTTATTGCACCATAAAAAATGATTAATGTTACAAATTCAAAAATAACATTAGAAGACATATACGTAAAAGGGAAGAAACCAGTGGGATCTAACTGTAAAGTGAACATGATATATTTGTTAAATTCTCCTGAAAATAAAAAAAGGAAACTTCAATACAATAGGTTAAAATAAACATTTTCTTATGAGGAAGATTTCTCTGGATCCAGAATGATTATTTTCACATTATCTTCATTTCCCTTCCTAGAAACCAAGTACTAATTTTATATCCAACAACCACGATAGGCTATAAAACTAAAAAATGAGTCAACTTCGCAATAGCTCATGTAAGTCATTTTGCAGAGGAATATGAAGTATAAAAAACATACTAATTCAATGTACAATAAAGATAGATATTCCTAATCCTATCACAAAGGTTGTCTATTAAAAATTTTAATTAAAAAAGGTAACACTATGACCATGGAAGAAGTAAAAATTATGTAATTTCACACACTCAGATAATTGGTAAAGAGAAAAGAGTCAATGTTGGGGGAGTTATGAAATAAAAGCAGTAGGATTATCAATTATCAATGAGCATCACCATTGACTCTCCATCTCTGGACTCTAGGCAATTTCACTAACTGTTCTAGAATTCTCTCCCTTTTCCGCTCTTCCTCTTGGTTTTCCTGGCTTCCTCCAAGTTCCAGCTAAAAGCCTTCCTTCTATGTGAAGCCTTTTCTAGAACCTGTTTAAATCTAGTGCCTTCCCTCTGTTGGTTATTTCTAGGTTATTCTGCACATATCTTATTTACACATAGTTCCATGTATTCTCCATAATTAGATCATAAGCTTCTTGAGAGCAGAGACTGTCTTTGGTCTTTCCCTTTCTTCAGCACTTTAGCACACTCCACCATACAGTAGATGCTTAATAACTATTTATTGACTGGATGACAATTTGGAATTATGTAAGAAAGTCATGAAAATGTCCATACCTTTTGACCCCTTGCTGGGCATAAACCCAACACATCAAAGACAGAAAGGTTTAATTACACCAAAACACTCATGACATCGTTTTTTTGTAGTTCTTAAACACTGGGAACATGCCCACTGATTGGAGAATGGCTAAATTTTAATGCCTAAATGTGATAAAATTTTAATGCTCAATGATGGATATGAAGACTATAGAAAGGCATCGAAGATCAGTCTGAATTGTTGCAAAATGAAGGAATTAGAACCAGGAAAACAACATACAGAATGATGACAATAATGTAATTAGAACAATAAAAAGAACAAAATTGAACACACTTGTAATAACTAAGCTGAAACTGAAAGAACTATAAAAATAAATCTCCTTTCTTTCTTTGTAAGTGAGGGGCAAATTATAGATACAAAACCTAGCATATGCTATAAGAGTTGATTTATGTGTTGGTAGTTTTGCAAAACTGCTTTTTACAATCTTTTTTTATTATTGTTGTAAGTTCTTTGGGACTGGGAAATGGGGTAATGCCAAAAATAATTTTAACAACTATAATCTTTCACCTTTTATTATTTTGATAAAAGTTCAATTCATGTCATTTTCTTGTACACCCACTGTGTTTATAGAGTTATGACAATGCTGTCAATGTTTTACATTGGTCAAAATATCATTTGAAAGTAAATGGTTTGTCCATCCAAATAATAAATCACTTACTTCTTACAAAAAAAAATTTCCAAATGAACTGTTTGCAACTTCATGGTCAATTTGTGTGGTTGTATTTAAGTAATTGAAAATTGTATAAGAGCTTTTTTCTCTCATTCTTTAGCGTCATTTTGAGTTTGATGGAAAGAATGTTGCGGAAGAGCAATCTTTATGTGATTAGGAACTGACCTTACTTTCAACGTGGAATTTCTTTTAGAGCCTGCTTTAACCTATTATTGAATAATAATTGTGATTAAAACAGAACATTAAAGTCAAGGAGAAAGAACTCATACCTTTTATCTGGACACCTGTTATGCAAAGAAATAAATTCATGGAACTTGGAAAAGATGAAATACCACATTATGTTTTCTAACAACAGAAATACTTACCTTACATTTGCAATTAGTTTGGGTTGTTTTTATTTTAATAGTACAATTCACTGAGGGGCGGAGCCAAGATGTCAGAGTAGAAGGATGGACCTGCTCTTAGCTCTACCTCCAAATAACTGTAAAAATACCTGTAAAAAAAGACTCCAAACAAATTCCAGAGCAACAGAAGTCACAAAACAAGAGTGAAAGAGATTTCTAGCTCAAGACAGCCTGGAACACCAACAGGAAAGGTGTATTGTACCAGGCTCAGAGTGCAGCGCATCCCTGCCTTGGCTGTGAGGCATGACAGGGACATGACTAGAGCAGGCAGAATCCTGGGCAGCAGCTGCATTTCTGAGATTTCTCACCCTACAAATGCCAAAGACAGTTTCAAAGGTCTGTGAGAAAGCTCTATCACCTGGGTGAGAAGGGAACAGGGTCCAGCCCTAGTGTAGGGCCCAGGGTGATGGAAGTCGCTGGCACAGCATCCATTTTTGGAGTCCTCAGCCTAAAGACCCTGGGGGAATTGAGCTGCTGATCTAAATCTAAGCCCTGAGTGGTGGCCCTGGGGTGAGGAGGAGCACTGGCTGGTGGAGCTGGAGGTGGTTGTGGAGAGGGAACCCCATTCAAGTTAGTGGATGCTCCCTGACCAGAGCACAGGCCAGGAGAGGAGTAACTCCTCTCCTTTGATTGTGGCACCTTGTAGGAACTAAGAACTTACAGGTCCCTAAAGTATACCCTCTACTTGACAAAGGACTCAAAAGTCTAGTGTCTGGCTGGAAACATGCCCAAAAAATGGAAAAAAAAATAAGACTATATAAGGTTACTTTCTTGGTGAACAGGTATTTTCTTCCATACTTTTGGATGAGGAAAAACAAAGCATACCATCAGAGGAAGACATAAAAAGTCAAGGCTTCTTCATCCAAAAGCTCAAAAATAAATTTGCAGTGGTCTCTTGGAAGAGCTCAAAAGAGATTTTCAAAATCAGGTAAGAGAGGTAGAAGAAAAATTGGGAAGAGGAATGAGAGAAATGCAAGAAAATCATGAAAAGTGAGTCAATAACTTGCTAAAGAAGACTCAACAAATGCTGAAGAAAATAACATCTTTAAAAATAGACTAACCCAAATGGCAAAAGAGGTCCAAAAAGTCAATGAGGAGAAAAATGCTTTAAAAAGCAGAATTAGTCAAATGGAAAAGCAGGTTCAAAAGCTCACTTATGAAAATAGTTCTTTAAAATTAGAAAGGAACAGATGAAAGTTAATGATTTTATGAGAAACCAAAAAATTAAAAAATAAAAGGAAAGAATGAAAAAATTGAAAACAATGTGAAATATCTCATTGGAAAAACAACTGACCTGGAAAACAGATGCAGGAAAGACAATTTAAAGATTATGGCACTACCTGAAAACCATGATGAAAAAAAAAAGAGCCTAGACATCATCTTTCATGACATTATTAAGGAAAACTGCCCTGATATTCTAGAACCAAATGGTAAAATATATATTGAAAGAATCCACTGCTTACCTCCTGAAAGAGGTAAATAAAATGAAATAAAATCTCCTAGGAATATTATAGCCAGATTCCAGAATTCCTACATCAAGGAGAAAATATTGCACACAATCAGAAAGAAACAATTCATGTATTGTGGAAACACAATCAGGATAACACAAGATGTAGCAGCTCCAATATTAAGGGATCAAAGGGCTTAGAATATGATATTTCAGAAGTCAAAGGAACTAGGATTAACACTAAGAGTTACCTACCCAGCAAAACTGAGTATAATCCTTCAGGGAAAAAAATGGCTTTTTAATGAAATAGAGGACTTTTAAGCATTCTTGATGAAAAGACCAGAACTGAATAGAAAATTTGACTTTCAAACACAATAATCAAGAGAAGCATGAAAAAGTAAACAGGAAAGAGAAATCATAAGGGACTTACTAAAGTTGAAATGTTTACATTCCTACATGGAAAGATAATATTTGCAACTCTTGAGACTTTTCTCAGTATTTGGGTAGTTGGAACGATTATGTGTGTGTGTGTGTGTGTGTGTGTGTGTGTGTGTGTATGACAGATATATATAGATATAGATATATGGCAGATGGCACAGGGTGAATTGAATAAGAAGGGATGATATCTAAAAAAATAAAATTAAGGGGTGAGAGAGGAGTATATTGGGAGAGGAAGGGGAAAAATGGAATGGAGCAAATTATCTCTCATGAAAGAGGCAAGAAAAAGCTTTTTCAATGGAAGAGGGAAAATGGGGAGGAGAGACGAAAGAGTGAAGCTTACTCTCATCACATTTGGTTTAAGGAGGGAACAACATGCACCCTAAATTTGGTATGAAAATCTATCTCACACTATAGGAAAGTAGGGGAGGAGAAGATAAGTGGGGTTTAGGGGGGGGTGATAGAAGGGAGGATAAATGAGAGGAGAGAGTAATTAGAAGCAAACACTTTTGGGGAGGGACAAGGTCAAAAGAGAGAATAGAATAAATGGGGGACAGGATAGGATGGAGGGGAATATAGTTAGTCTTTCAAAACATGACTATTATGACAATCTTCTGCACAACTGTACATATATAGCCTACAATGAATTGCTTACCTTCATAGTGCAGATGTGTGGGGAGGGAGGAATGGAGAGAAGTTGGAACTCATCGTTTTAGGAACAAACGTTAAGAATTGTTTTTGCATGCAACTGGGGAAAAAGAAATACAGGTAATGGGATACCGAAATCTATCTTGCCCTACAAGAAAAGAGAGAAAATGGGGATAAGAGAAGGGAGGACTGTGATAGAAGGAAGGGCAGATTGGGGAAAGGGGTGTTCAGAATGCACGGTGTATTGGGGTGGGGGCAGGGAAGAGACAGAGAAAATTTGGAACTCAAAATCTTGCGGAAATGAATGTTGAAAACTAAAATAAATTAATTAAAAAATAAAAGAAAAAGTACAATTCACTAATTATATTAAAATGGCTTTGATTTGTTGAAACATTTAAATGACAGTAGGATGATTTCAAAATTCTAATCTTGTAGCACAGTAATAGAATAGTATTATGCCATTTGGTATTAACCATATATAGTATATGATATGGTATTAATTATTATAGGTTGGGATTATAAAACTTATTCAAAGGGCAGTGTAACACAGGGAGAGAACATTGCCTCTGCTCCACCTTACCTACGTAATTCCAAGCAAGTCATTTTAACTTCCCTGGACCTCAGCTTCCTCCTCTGTAAAACGAGGGAGTTAGATTAGATAGTCACTAAGGTCCATTCTAGCTCTACGTGGATGACCCATGAACTTATGTAACAAAAATATCTGTCTCCTTTAAGTCAGTAATTTAATGCATTTAAATTAGAGAGTTTTGCATCACTTGATATTAGCTAGGAGCTTGATAAAAACATGCTGAAATAAACAACGCTACCAAAATGGAATGATCATGATTTGATTAATATTTCAGTTCTGGTCACTGAACAAGGATCTCACATGAAGACTGCCTTTACATTCCAATATAACTAATGTATCTATGATCTTACCAACATTGGCATTCCCTCCAATTATTCAGTTATACACCTATCCACAATTTCTCTTCTAAGTGTGATTCTTCTCCATGTGTCTTATTAATTCCCTATGGGTAGGACACTGTGATGTTCCTTCTCTCCTGTCACATGATTAGCTAACTTCTAAACCATGATAGTTTTGATTAATAGCTAAAATAAATTATATTAAGTTACATTCATTTTAAATGATCAAGGGTGAATTAACTTTGTAGGTACAGTGGTTGGTTAGAGGGTTGGACCTAGAGTCAGGAAAACTCATCTTCATGAGTTCAAATCAGACCTCAGACACTTACTATGTGTTTAACCCTGGTGAGTTCAAACCTGGCCTCAGATACTTACTATCTGTTTAACCCTGGGCAATTCACTTAACCCTGTTTGCCTCAGTTCTTCATCTGTAAAATGACCAGGAGAAGGAATGGCAAAGCACTCCAGCTAAGAAACCCCAAATGGGGTCACAAAGAGTTAGACATGACTGAAACAACTGAACAACTGAAATTTTTAATCCTTTGTTATAGACCCTATATTTAAGAGAAGTTATTTAGGATCAAAAAATTTAAATTATGAAGTATTTCAAATTAATTTGCAAATGTGACCGACTCATTTTTCTTTTGACTATATTCTCTTTCTTTCCTTTCTCCTATCCCTCAAAGGTACCCCAGTAACTACTTGTTGAATTCAGAGATCAGAACTTCTCAGTGGGATGATTTATTGTCTTTGTGGTAATTCAATTTTAAAAACTCCACAACCACCACTTTTAAATATTAGAACAGGACTTTTATATTTCCTTATATCAATTTTGTTCAGAATATTATTTACATAAAAGTTCCCTAGGTGTTTTACTGAAAAAAAAATCAAACATGTTTGTTATTTTGGAAAGCACTAAATTATATATGTATATATACATGTATATGTATATTCACATGTATATTACATCTAAAGGATTACAGAGGTTTTTTTTTTCTTTCCTTTCACTTTGGACTAAAAGAGCATTATGAAAGGTATAGTAGGCCTCTTGTGGTCAGTTCTATTAAAAATAGAAATAACTTCCCAAGTACCCAGTAGCTGCCAGAATTAAAGAAAACCAAAACACAAGTATTTGCAGCAAATATTTAATAAGAAAATTGCCAGTCTTATTTTTCCAATATTTACTCTGTTAGTCCAGTGGAAGGGGAGGAAAAAGGTTGTTGCAGTAATGGAGAGGATCTAAAGAAACACTAGATAGAATTATTGCATAGCATTTTTTCGTGGTCTAAGAAATTCAGCCCACATGAAACCGAACCTGAAATTTTCTCATGTAATATAATTTAAATAAAAAGTAACTCAAGATCCATAGTAATTTTTCAGCCTAGCAAAATTTCTTTACATTGGAGACATCATCACTATGGTATCTTAATATATTGGCAGTAGTAGTGAAGATGGCATAGGAAGAAAAGTGATTGGCTAGTCATGGAATGTTGTCATTTTGTTCAACAAATAACATCACACGTGATATGATTTTTTTTGAAGTCCGAGACAGGCCTAGTCAAATGTAGAATCATTTTCCAGAAAGAGAAATATAAATGTTGGGAATATTAAAACTGATTTATTATCACAAAAGAGGCAGTGTAGGAAAAGCACAGGGCTGGGGATTCGTAGAAATGAGTCCTTTCTTTAATTCTTTAATTTATATGATGGTGGATTAGATGATCAAATGAAAGAATGGAGGTTGATAGTTTCTAGACTTTCAAGATTGTGTCACTTCCAAAATGGCTTTCTTCTCTATGTTCTTGATGTGGTCTGGCTGTTCTCATTTTCATCATTAGTGCCATATTTAGTTTCTCATATAATAATATAATAATACACTGAAAGAGATGTTAGATTCCAAATGTAGTGGTTTCACTGTCACCAATGACGAAATAGCTTATTATAGAAACATTGGATGATCTGTCCTATTTTTCATCTATTTGAAAATTCATGTAAGATATACAAAGAATGTACAACTGACTGAAATTACAGTAATAACTTGCAGTTAGGAGACAAACTCTACACGTCACAAAAGCTCCCAAACAATATAGTAACAGAAATAAAAACTGCCATATATACCTTTCCAGATTCTGATCACTATACCCCTCAGATCCAAAGAAACAAGCGGTTTTTTCTAACACGACTCATATGGATATACATAACTCTATATTCTCCTCCCATAAATATTAGGTCAAGACACTAAATGCTTTGGCTATTATTCAACAAAAGACTTTCACTATTCATGAAAGAAATGTAGGCTAGCATTCAAATATCAGTATTAAAAAACTATTCAATCCTGGTTTGTTGTGTGTGACTCACTCCTATGACCTTCATAGAATGAATTCAGCTTCAATGTTTATCTCTGTCGGACTTACTAGTGCACAGAATATTGCTCATACTTTGCTCACATTCTCTCTGTTGGACAAAGCCCAAAGTATTTCCGAAGAAATCGCAATACTGTACTTTAAATGTGTCTTTTTTATAAGAAGTTCTAAGAACTTGAAGTTTCATTAGAGTGGATTGTCTCTATGACTCAAGTACATGGTGGTATTTCCTGAGGTATTAGAACTTTCTGAAAACATAAAACAGGATGGCAACTTTGCTCTAATTAGATAAAGATGTAGAAATATGATTCACTAGAATTCAGAGAGTTAAAAGTTCCTAGAAATTTGCTAACAAGATTTCTAGAAAATGAAAATATGATATGTGGTAGAAATTCCTATTTTAATATAGATCAATGTATTTTTCATGTTAGGAATGAGATTAGCTATGTACCATTGCCAACAACTTTATCACTTTTCCTACTAGATTTATTCCTGAAAAAATTAATACCAGTCAAATATTTATCAATTTAATGATACTTTAAATAAATGAGGTGATCATATTGGTTTATGGAATCTTATTGTGAATTTTCTCCATAAAGGAAATGAAGTCATCTCTGAATTTTTTTTTTGGAGGGGGAGAATCTAGTTTTTATGTACTGTGTTAATCTAAAGTTAAGTATTCTTATATATCTTATAGAACCTATGACAGATGGTATTAATTTTTCCTTATATTGACTTACAATTGACCCACCTTTTATATCAAGATATTGGTCCTAGTTCTATCCTTTTAATTAAAACAGAACAAGTGTAATTCATCTTCCACATGACAAACCATCTCTTGTTGGAAGGCTGCTCCCTTCCCAGTTTCCTCTTCTCTCAGCTAATCATCCCTGGACTTCAAATCATCTGTGTATGGCATGACTTCAAGCTGTCTCAGCATCCTATAGTATATCACTACTGGACCTACTACAACTTGTATGTGTTTCTGTGTATATAGAAATATGTATATATATATATATATATATGTACATGTGTGTGTGTACACACACATATGTCAGCACATACTGTGGCTGAAATTGCATGGGACTAAGACTAGGACATAATATATCCATGGAGGAAATTTAATCAGGGTTTTTTTTGACTGCCATGTCATACAGCTAACTCACACTGAATTAATGACCCACTAAAATCCATTTTTATATTAATTATCTTTTAAGTCATATTTCTCTTTATATTTAATGTACTTTTTATTTTAGCATACCTAGTCTTGACTCCTATTACCCCCCCCAAAAAATGAGTGAGAGAAAATCAGTAACTATAATTTATACTACATTTTTAATGAAAAAATCTAAATATGTATCAAGAGTATGTTTAATAAGCATTTTTGAAATAGACAAACTATCATAAGCAAAATTTGAGAGAACAAACACATCTTTAACAATGTAAAGTTGATGAAGAAATATAGTGAATCCAAGTTCACACTGTACTCACTGTCAACGAAATAAAAAAATAATTTGATAGAGCAAAATGGCATCTCAAAAGCTCTCTTCCAACAATGTGTTTTATGTATGTGACAAAATCATATTAGATCATTTGGAAGGTATATCAGAGATAACTTTATTCAATTATTCATACTAAGTTACCATAAAACAGAAAAACATGCTCACCAGATTTCTTCATCACTGTCACGGAAGAGATCCAACACAGAACTCAAGTCAAACAGGGATTATCACCGACAGATACTGATATCCTCCAGATACTCCTACCACAAGGAGGGCCCCTAACATGTTGCATGTATAGCAGTGGAGAATTTACCGGAATCTATTGATGCACAGGATAGGCAGAAACAGAGGAATTGTAATCTGCACTGTTAGAGGGATTAGCCAGACTGATAATGGCATAGACACATTCCATACCAGATTATCATACTAGTAACCCTAAAAAAAATGAGTTTGGTTTGTCTTTTTCTTCGCTTACAGTGATCACTGTTCTACAAGTGCTTTAAAAACCATTCCTTCAATAAAATAAAGTAGAATTTCTTTGCACTCTCTCTTTTGGAAATAGGGATATTTGCTCATTTTTTCTGTTCTGTGGCATCTCTTCCATTCTCTACAATTTCATAATTATCTAAGACACTGGTTTAGCAATCACATTTGCAAAATTCAAATTTATTGTGGGTATTTCTCTTTTTTTCTCTATTATCTTTGCTTTTAATTCCATGGTATGCACTTTTGTCTGTCCCTCCCACTCTGCATATGTTTTCCCTTTTTGATAAAAATGTGTCATTTTCATCATATTATTTCCCTGCTAAACTTTCAAATGACTAATAACTACTCTGAACAAATTCAAATACTTTTGTCAAAAATAATCCTCTAAGCTAGCTCACAGGTCAGCTGCATGGCATAGTACAGAGAGTATCAGGTCTGGAGTCAGAAAGATAAGTCTTCCTGAGTTCAAATCTATCCTCAGATACTTACCATTTGTGTGACCCTGGGCAAGTAACTTAACACTGTTTGTCTCAGTTCCTTATTTGTAAAGTGAGTTGGAGAAGGAAATGGCAAGCCGCTCCAGTATCTTTGTCGGGAAAATCCCAAATAAGTCATAAAGAGTCAGACATAACTGAAATGACTGAACAATAGCCACAAAAATAGCCACCACATCTCATCAACCTAATTTCTCAATACTCCCCAACACAGACTGAAAATAGCCAAATTAATCTGTTACAGTTAATAAAATTTGCTTTCTCCCCTTCCCATACATGTTGCTATCCCCATCTACCTTCCATTTCCTTACAACCAAACGTATCCTTTCTCCTTTATAATTCTTCCATCTTCTTTCAAAGTTCTGCTCAACATTCATTTCCTCCCAGCAGTCTTCTGTCATTAAAACCAACAGATGTGAACATTCAATTTACTTTGTTACCTGCTGTACATATATGCTCAGTTTGGACTTGATATATTTTGCACACTTTTAGGTCATCTTGTGTTTCATTTGTGTGAATTTTTAAAAAATTTCCTTAAGTCATATTATAAATATCCTAAACATAGAGACCATTCCTTATATTTATCACATTGCCTGGCATAGTGTTCTGCATACAGTGGATACTCAATAAATACTCATCAATTATATGTGTACATATATACATATACACACATATACACATACCTATTTAGTTAAATTGACTGAATTATTTTTCTCAAATGGCTTATTTCACAATCCACTAAGCATCTTTATGTGTTTTTTAGACAGAGCCTTTGAAACTTCCTGAAATAGGGCACAGTACAGTACAATACACTAATGCAATAAAACAAACACTTATTAAGTACCTACTCTATGTAAAGCACTGTGTTTTGGAGAAGAGACAAAATTAAGTGAAAAAAGGCTCTTACTCTCACAGTGATTACTCTAGAAAGGAGCTGACTACAATTAAAATCCCTAGTTCTTTTATTTTATATTTCTTCATTCCTATTGAGATTTTCTTCCTTGTTACTCATGAGAAAGAAAAATACTCATCTCACAGTCACTTACTTATATGGTTTATGAAACTGTTCATTTAATTGGCATGTATACAATGTATACTAAATACAATCTTTTCTTTAAAACAGGTTTTTTCATTTGCTTTTTTGCTACAATACCAAAAGTACCCTTATCCTTGCCAAAACCATTCTGAACCCACAATATTTTAGATGACAAAAATAAAAAGAGAAAATAAACAGCCAACTCTTACTTAACTAAAACAAGGCCTGTCTACTCTAAGCTACAATTCAGCAGTCAAAAAATTCACTTAAAATATTTTCCAAATTTGGAATTATCTGTCCATTTCAAAGGTTTTCATGGGAGAGGGAACTATCTGGACCTGTGATTTCATCAATGAAGGAAACTCATTCAAGAAAATGGTCTCCAATGATACAACAAATTCATTTTTTAAAATTACTTCTTAAAGAGTTGCCTACAATACTAAGAGAAAAACACCTGGTCCTTGGTCATAGTCTGTATGTGAAAAGGGGTCCCAAATCTCTGATCTTTCTGACTTCCAGGCTAGGCCTCCTATTCATGAACCCAAACTGGCTCTCAAAACATTCAGTAAAATAAATATTTGAAGTACTACTTTAGATCAGAGTGTACAATATTCTTAAGTTTTAGTTTTCCTCACAACTTCTTTATTGGAAGCAGAATAGACATGAACATTTTCATCTTTCATTTTCTGTTACATGCAAATTACCAATCTAAATAGGAGAGAAAGATTCCAAATTGTGAATATCCCTACAAACATGAAATCTCAGTTCCAGCCAACATGAAGTTGAGACATACAGCAGAAGTAGACATTATAGGAATGCAATCTAACTTCATGCCTTAAAGACCAATTAAAACTAGAAAACAATTTGTACTGGAGAAGGATGTGATATTAGTATTTGTTGGGGAACACAAAATTCTGAATCAAGAAATATACATACTCCTCTTTTTTCTTTTTACAAGTGAAGGGCATGACCACCAAGGTAAGAAAGTGAAGCTAAATGAACCTCTACTATTAGCAATAGAAATAGAAAATTAGCAATAGCTGATATGAGTTCTTCAAATGGTCCTATCAAAGAAAAGAAAACATTTACATAATTCCCACAAAGGCAACGATATAAGTTCAACTAAATAAGATATAAATCACTCATCCCATTTTTCTTAGGCCATGATACAGAATCTGAGCAGTAATGATGATACCCAATTTTCACTTTCACCTCTGATCATTTCAACGTTTAACAGTAACTGTTACAGAACTTGAAAAGGTAAACAGAGGGAATGTGGAATGCAAATTGGTATATTTGAGAATTCAACTGTGTTTTTTGTAGGTTTGCAAAGACTCTATTAACATGGATCTTTTTTGGCACCAAACAATTCAGTGCTATAGGAAAAGGATTACTTGCAAATTACTCAGTTTCTTTATGATGCTGTATAGTGAGTGTCGTATTATATTGTTATTCCATTGATAATTTTAAAAAATTATCTCTGTTGCCCCAACTTTTACCGGAATCCCACAAGATGTTAACATAGGCACAGGGATCATCTTGTTGGAGAAGAATGTTTAAGCCAGTACCCTGCTCTACCAACAAATAATAAGCTCAGTCACTTCTTGTACTTCTGTACCTTTCAGTCAACTGTATGACTATATAGTCTATGGTAAAATACTACTGCAGAAACTTGCCTTTTTTCCATTGCTATATATTCATAAAAGAAACCCTTAAAGTATATATAAATTTTGATGAGCCTCTAGAGACATATAGAGTAGCCACAAGGATCAGTGCTTACTGATATCAGGAAGTATATTATTGTGAAGATGGAGACATACTGATTGGACAACACAGGTTTTCTGGGTGTAGAACTTTTTGGATGGTCAATTACTCAAAGAGTAATTGTTAATGGTTCAGTGCTAACCCAGCAAATCTCTAGTGGAATTCTTTCTTCCAGGATATGTACTTGGCTCTGTACTGCATACCATTTTATCAATGACTTGGATAAAGACATAAACGGTATGTACATCAAATTTGCTGATAACACAAGGTTAGGGACAGGGAGTAGGAGAATAGCTAACACCATAGACGACAGGGTCGGGATACAAAAAGACCTTGACATGTTAGAATATCAGGATGAATCTACAACGATGAAATTCAAGTGTCAAGTCTTGTACCTAGATACATAAGTCAACTTCACAAGTATAATAAGCAAGAGGTATAGATAGATATCAATTCTTAGTGAAATATCTTCGTGAAAAACTAAAAATGACTTAGCTATTCTCAGCAATACAATGATCCAAGAAAATCCCAAAGGACTTATGATGAAAAAAATGCTATCTACCTCCAGAAAAAGAACTGAGGTTGTCTGAATACAGACTGGACATACTATTTTCTCTCCTATCTTTCTTATTTTCTTACTTCCTCCTCCTTCCTTCCTTCTTTCTTTACTTTCAAATCTTCTTGCACAAAATACTAACATGGAAATATTTTACATAATTGCACATGTATAACCTATATCTGATTGCTTACCACCCTAAAAAGGAAGGGAAGGAAGGATAAAATTTGGAACTCAAAACTTAAAAAAATGAATTGCTTTTATATGTAATTGGGGAAAATAATGTATTATTTTAAAAGTATCTTAGAATACAGGGGACCCCAAGTATTGTTTCATCGTAGTGATATAGCAAACAAAGATGTGAATGGTATGCTGGACTGCATCAAGAAGAGTACAGCTTTGGGGAGTAAGGAAGTGATAGTCTTTTGAGATTCCATTTGGAATACAGTGCTCAGTTCCAGGTACCACAGTTTAAGAACAATATTGGATAAACTGGAAAGTTTGTAGAGAAGAGCAAGCAGGAAAGAGGACATCAAATACTGACTATATGAGGATTGGTTAAAGGAATTGGGCCTGTTCAGCCTGGAGAAGAGGTTGGGTGGGTCATAATAGCTGATTCCAAGGACTTGGAAGGGCTGGCATATGGAGGAGTGATTAGACTTGCTGGTTTTGGCCCAAAAGTGTTAAGTCAGAAGCACAGGTATAAATTACAAATGACTGGATGAATTGAACTGCATAGCCTCTGTGGCTCTTTTTAACTCTAAAATTCTGATTCTGTGATGTTTTCTTGATCATTTTTTTCATACAAATATCCATAATTTTTCCCCTAAACATTTCCTTTTCCAAATATCTTGAAAATGAATCCCTTGGTGTGATGTCCTCAAAATCAAGTAGCCTGAAGCATAAACCTCCTTGGTATGTGTGCTTTTGTAGGCTCCAGCTGTTCCTCCCCTCTTTGTTTACTTTATTGTCATTTCTATTTCCTCAAACATCGCTTCAAGGACCATAATGTTAGAACTCAAATGTGGAGGCTCCGTGTCTGCAGTGGGGAAAATAATTTGTTACAGAAATTTTGACAAGTCTTTTCCATTTTTTATCTGCCTGTTGTTCTCCTTCCACTTTCAACATTAAATGTTCTTAGGGTAGGCTGGTTTAACTGAGTCTCTTGTCAAGCTCTTTATAAACTGTTCCTTTCTCCACTGTTTTTTATTGTTTTATGAAACTCAGGACTTTCCAGTACTCGCTTCTGTGAAATTCTTTTGATACCTTTGGTTTAACATCACAGCCATTTCCTGATATATACACCGGTCTTCCACACTGAACCTTCTTTCCTTTGTAACAAAGAAAAGGTTAAGCAAAATCAAATAAGAAAGATGTGGTAACACCTGATAATCTGTACTGAAGTCCATCATTTCTCTATTAAGAGAAAAGGTTTTCATCTTCTGTTTTCTAAAACAAACACTATTCATTACAATCAATTCGCCTTCTTAGGTACCTTTAAATACAAGCCAAAAGCAAAAGTGGAGGGAGTGATGGGGCATGATTTTCTGTGTGCAGATGATTGTGCACTCAGTGCAGCCTCTGAAGCTGAGGTGCAGCAAAGTATGGACAAATTCTCTTCTGCCTGTGTTAATTTTAGCCTAATAATTAACACCAAGCAAACACAGGTGCTCTATCAGCCACCACAACATCCATAAGTGGAACTGTCATTTACAACAAATGGAGAAGTTATGAATGTTGTGGATAAGTTCACTTACCTTGGCAGTGTACTTTCCAGGGATGTACACACTGACAATGAGGTTGATGCATGCATTCCCAGAGCTAGCTCAGTGTTTGGGAGAGAAGAGGTATTAGACTGACAACCAAACTGAAGGTCTACAGAGCTGTTGTCCTGACCTCATTGTTGTATGCCTGTGAAACAAGCACAGTCTACCAGCGCCATGCCAGGAAACTGACTTGCTTCCATTTGAACCGTCTTTGGAAGATTCTGAGAATCACCTGGCAGGATAAGGTACCAGACACTGAAGGCCTTGCTCAAGCTGAACTGCCAAGCATTCGAACTATGCTTCAGAGAGCGCAACTCCGATAAGCCACATTGTTCAAATGCAAAATGTACACTTGCCAAAAAGTCTATTTTATGGAGAACTCACATGGGGCAGGCAATCACATGGTGGTCAGAAGAAGCAATACAAGGATGCTATCAAGATCTCTCTCAAGAACTTTGGGTTTGACTGTGCAGCATGGGAGATACCAGCACAGGACTGCTCAGCATGGGCAGAATTTGTTACAGTAATGCGTGCCCACATCAGAAAGGGTGCTGTGCTCTATGAGCAAAGCAGAATTGAGATAGCACAAAGTAAACATAGGATGCACAAATTTGGAGTATCCACTCTACATATGCACATGGACTACCTGTGCCCAACCTGTGGTAGAGCATTCTGAGCTCATATTGGTCTGATCAGTCACAGCTGAATACACTGAAACTTCACTTTATCACGGTGATGTCATTTCAGTCTTCTTCAAAAAAAAGGACAACAACCAAGTAGTCACTGTATTGATTGTTCTATCGGTTCTGTTTTCTTTACTCTAAACCACCTGATATGAGTCATCATATCTTCCACTGAATTGTTCATATTTATCATGTCTTGAGTACATAAAAATCATTTATAATTTGCTCAACCATCATCCAAACAACGAACACCAACTTTTTCCAGTATTTTTTCAGTTACCAAAAAGATTGCTCCCACACATTTTTTGCTATAAGATTTTTAAAATAAATTAAATTGGTGCTACCCTTGGTTGTCATTTCTCTCTCCTTGGCAAGGAGATACAGTGCTTGCCAACTGAGGCAATTTCTAGGTTCTTATGACATCCTCATTGTGATGATTGCTTCTCATCTAATTAGTAATTTTAATCAAGGCATACAAGAGGAAGAAACACATTTGCCAAAGGCATCTGCTTCCATAATGGAAGATGTTCAGGACAGAATCCAAGTGTTAACTATAGTGATTCATTCTTACCTTATTAAATTCATTGAGGAATAAAACAGGAAAACACACATACATATACATGCACACATATATGTAGTTATGGATCACATTTATGATACTCTGCAGTTTTCCTGGGATTACTACTACTAAAGACATCTTCACACATGACTGTCTTTCTTCCATTCGAAATTTCTGCTGAACATCTTCCAGGATGGTGGCAAACACTTTTGGCAAACATACATACATGTATGTGACTCTGTGTGTATATGTTTATGTGTGTATACATGCATATATACATTTATGTGTATATATGTGTGTATACATATATACATATATGTGTATGTATCTTGCACAAAGATGATTGAGTTAATACTCTAGGCTGAAAACTCAATAAAATAAAAAAATTCAACTGAGTTACACTTGGAAAACTTTAGTTTTTCCTAATTTTAAATAGTACCTGAGACAAAAAAAAGCCATACTTTTTTAATGCAAAGAGTCTTCCAGAGAAATTACATACCTGAGAATCACTGAATGCTATACTCTCCCAAAATTAATAGAGCGGCAATGGACAGAAACATAGAGTATATAAATAGGCTGTAGTACATTATCAACAATAATCATTCACAAGAAATAGTATAAAATATAGCATGTGAGAGACATGTACTACATGTCTACAAATGGGTAGTCTATGTACCATGATACAAGTGACATAAAGGAACATAGAGAAAGTTTCGTAGAATGTTGGTTGGATACCTTATATAGGACTGAAGGGTAGGTATATATATGAATTGCACAGGGTGATAAATTATAAACAGGTTGTCATCCACACCACTTGAGACAGTAGCCACATTAATGAGATCATAAAACTACTTAAGGATCCAAGTATGTGTAAAAGTCATACAATTAACAAATACTAGGAAAGAATTCATCAGATTCATTATACGATCATATGATTATGACTTTATTAACCAACATTCATGAAGATTACAAAAGAAAATTTTAAATAAAAGGAAAAATTATGTTTAATTTAAAAATTCCATTTGCAGATAAAAATCATTCAGTTATAAAAAATATGATGCTTACAAATCCATTTACTTATGTGTAAATTAAACTGTTCTAGGAAAGAGAATATTATTTGATCTCTTATCCTAAACTGTTTCCCTTATTGTAGATTGCAGCAAATGATTTATATAGAAATTGAGGAAGAATAGGACGACATAGTTGACAGAGTGAACTCTTGGAGTGAAAAAGACTGATTTAAGTTGCCCTTCTGACACATACCAGCTGTGCAACTCCAGACAAGTCCCTTAACAGCTCAGTGTTCTTGAAGAACTCTCCAAGATTACAAATTGCAGTGCTGATCTGTTACTGATAAGCACTTCCTCAATGAAAATAATGTGTATTGATGAAATGTCAGGTGTGATAAAAAAAAAAGTTGAGGAAAATACATCAAATGTTATGTCATATAAAGTTATTCACACATCAGTACTTACTTCAAGAATCTGTCATTTCATCAGTGTGGGCACTCCCACAGCTAAACAGTGATCATAGCTCCTCTATAATGTGATTTTCGAGAACTGCTCTGGCCAAAAATGTCATCAACTCCTTGAAATGAGTGATCTTGGCAATCCTCTCTGAACTTTGCTAAAATGGTTCTTGGACAATAGATATATAGTCTATACTTACTACTTAAAGACTCTCCAGTTTGGTAAGACCCTCTAGAACTTGTGTTCCATTGGCAGAGGCCTTGAGAACTCAGGGTCATCTCTGTGACCCTCATGATGAGGAACTGAAGTAGGATTTCAGCAGAGGATTCTTTCTTTACTTCAAATCGTGCTGAATGAAATGTCTTCCTCTGCTGGAAGTAGATGAATTTTGCTAGCAGATGAAGGAACATTTTTATCTTCCATTTTGCAGTCCACTACATGTGTTCAAGTAACATTACATAACATTCTTAATGTTGGTGCAATTGAAAAATGGAGTTGCAGCATCCCTTTCACCTGAAGTAGGATTAAGGAAAAGTGTTATTTATTTGCAAAAGGGAACATGATTTCATAATTTCTTTTTTTAAAAGTAGCATATTTCAGATGCCTCGCCTACAAACTAGTTTTTGTTTCAAAGCAATAATCAGGTAGCCAAGTAAAGGCACCAAACTACTAGAAAGTGGATGTGGGTGGTCAAAAATTAGGGAACTGCCACACACAACCAATATCCACCTTCCCAGTAATTACAACCATGTCTTCCTCCTGTATAAAACAACATATGGCAAACTGACAGAACCAAAGAAAAGACAATTAAACAAAAGCACTGACCTCCCCACTTGAAGCAAAGCATGACTAAAACTGGGAGACCTAAATACCCTCTCTAAGCAGCTAACATTACCCCGTGAAGGCAGGCATAAACTTGTGGCCCAGTAAGAATTTTTAAAAGCTTGAGGAAATGAATGAAATAAACATGATCATGGTATCCAAGAACCATGTCCCCATCATGTTACATTTATGCCTTAAGGGTACAGATGACAATGAAGCAAGAGAAATGCAATGCAACAAATATTTGAAGAGTAAAGAAGTGAATGAAATATTTAGCTACAAAGTCCTCACTTACCTATACAGATCCAGAGTCCTTTGTCCGCTTCTTCTCATCCACAAAGATCTACTCATTGCAACTGGTGCCAGGATGATGAAATCCTAGAACTATCTGATGCACTGTGGCAGCTTATAAAGTTTGCTTGAAAAAAAAATTCACAGAGTGCCAAAGACAGCTGAGTTATGTAAGGATTGTTGTCATGCTGGACCATGCTGGCACCAGCTCTAGCAAAGTGGGGGAGTAAACCAATGCAGATGTGAATAAGATCATCAACTTATTCACTTGCCTTAAGAATACTAGATACAATAATGATAAATAAATAGAATAATTTAGGTAATTCGGAGAATTAAAATGTAATAAGAATGTTTTTATTAGTGTAGTGCCTGGCACATATTAAGTACTTAAGTGTTTGCTTAATAAATATCTTTCAATCTATCTGTCTGTCTATTTATCATCTATCTATCTATCTATCTACTTGTATACTAAAATTCTACTTCAATGCTTGACTGTGTCCTGGACGAAATCAGGCATTCAAAAAGGTTCTGCCAGTATGAACGTGAAAGGTTTTAAGCAAAGGCTTGGTAACAAGACTGTGTGTCCACTGTTGGAATATAAATGTAAATGTGAATATGGTCATAATCAGAAAGCTGGTCACCAAGCTACTGATTTTTTTGGTCATGGAAACTCATGAAATCAACAAATATTTATTAAGCACTTGATATGTTCCAGGCACTGTGCTAGGTATTAAGGACACAAAGACAGAGAATGAAACAATCCCTACTCTCAAGTTTTCATTCTAAAATTATCTTCTAAGAGAGAGAAAAAGAGAAAAAGAGGAAAGGAGAGATAGAACTCTTTTTAATTGCTCACTATGTGTCAGGCACTGTGCTAAGAAATAATAATACAAAATATGAGCAAAAAAAGACAGTTCCCTGCTCTCAAGAAACTTACATTCTAATGAGGGAAGACAGTCCATAAAAGGGAGCTGAAAAATTAGGGATGGGGTGAAGGAATTACCCCAAGATACGGAGAGGTTGTGTGCTGTGTTGACAGAGGGCATACTCAGCCTAATGAACTCATAGATCTTCTAACAATTGAAGCATGAGGCATTTAAATTATTACATAAAGAAGAATTTCATTACTGGAATAGCTCAATAGCTTTGGAAGAGGGAAACAAGGGGAATAGGGGAATCTTGTAAGTAATGGTCTTTGAAAATGTGATTCATTTAGGATGGTTCATAGCTGTGCATCTGTGTGGAAGAATTACTAGAAGGAAATCCTGATTTCTGAAAAGGAACCTTAATATTAAGGTCCTAGTGATGCTAACTGTTTCAACTTCATTTCTTATTATTTGTTGAGATACATAAACTCTGTATTAAAAAAAAACTCTGGTTATACAAATACCTTTCTTTAATGATTAGGTCAAACTAAAATTTAAGGATAATCCCTAAACAAGAAACATGACTAGAAATAACTTCAATTTTTAACTTTTTCATTAATTGCAATAATTCTATTGCTACTTATTAGACAGTTAAAGCTATGTGGATGGCAGTCAAACTGATAATGATTTTATTATTGTAAAGTAAGTTGCTTTAATCAATGAATAATTTCTTGGCCTTCGGACCAATATCAGTCTCAAACATTCAAAACCAAATGTAATTGCATTTTGAATTAAGATAATCATATTTAAACAGAGTGTAGCTATTGAGGCAGAAGTTTTCACCTTTGTAGCTCTGCCAGAATAATCAGGCAGGCATCAACTGTATTTAATTAGTTTAAACATATTTTTTTCAGAGCTTCTGCCTTTCCAGCAAAAGCTCTATAAATTTTTTGACTGCCAAGTCATAAAACAAATATGGTTCCCATGTACATTTTCATGTGGCTAAATCATTCATCATAAATACTTAGCACCATCATTCACATGAAACAGAGGAAGTTCTTCATTTAACTCATGACATGAATCAGATGCATTTTAAGTTATTTTTAGTTTTCAACTAAATGATGTCAAAACCCTCACAGTGCTTAGAAATAACATACAAGGAGACAGATTTTCACCCCAGAAATAAGAAGGATTTTTATATTCTTAATTATTCTCTTGACTCGTAGCACTATAGGATCAAAGATCTAAAGCCAGAAAGGACCTCAGAAGCCAACTAGCTCAAACCCCTCATTATACGTCAGAGGAAACTGAGGCCTAGGAAGTTTAAGTGACGTCCAGAAGGTCACAAGAGTAGCAAAACTGATGTATATTCATTAGAGGAGAACTAAGCCATCATTCAGTTCCTTTCACTCATTCAGGAAAACTGAATAGGTTTGCTAGCCTGGTTACTTAATCGTTTATGTTTCTTTGGAGAAACATATTCTAACCTTCAAACAACTCACACACATACTTACAAAAAATAACCCACTGAAAAGTTAGGGAATACATACACAAATATGTATATCTTCACATACGCATATGTCTATAGATACACACCTGTGTAATATGTATGTTCTGTATATATAAAATGTATACATGTGTGATATAATATATATATGTACTTTGTATTTGCAAAGAGAGAGTAACCCTGATTTTCAATTACTCAAAGGAGACGTGAGTTGGTAATACTAAAGACAGGTGTAAAGGTTCTGGCCCTGGCACTAAAGGGGCCAGCCAAAGTGGATTTGTGTGCATCAATCCCTAAGCTCTGGAGTTTTCCTACGTTACAATTTTTGCTCCTTGCTTCTAGAACCCCACTCCTCATTTTCATCTACTGAAATTGTTCCTTCCAGGCCCAGCTCAAATACTGGCAGGTTTTCCTCAACAACAGCACAAGAGTACTCCACCAAACTCCTATTTTTCTTGTGATACCTTTAAAATCCTAACTTCTATGGTCATTATGCGTGGACATGTAGACAGAAAAGCACTTTATTCATCTCTGTGTCTCCCACAGTCTATAGAACGGAGCTCTGTACAAAGCAGATAAAATAAATGACTGAAATAATAGCATGCAAGTGAAAAAAATCAGAGAACGTCAAATTCAGAAGGATTGTTGGAAGTCATCTAAACCAACTCCTACTTGAGCATGCTGCAACCGAATGCCAGGTTTAGGTTGATAGAGAATCAAGAGGCATCAAAGCACATTTATTGTTTGACTCTCATTGTAGCATTTTATTCCTAACTTTAACACCTGTAGGTCCAGTATTTTAATAAGGTAAAGTTACTGACAATGCGGCATGAAGAAATTTACTAAGTTTAGACATCTGGGCATGTTCTAAATGACTATACCTGAAACAAAGTAACCCTGAGAAGCATTAAGAATTTTGAGTTTTCATGGTTTCAGTATTTCCATGAGAATTCTAGAGAACACAAGTCCTATCCCAGATAGATTTTGCTGGGACCCACCAAGGAATGGGATATTCAGGCAGGCATCTTTATCGATGAAATAATTAACCATGATTCTAAAGGACCAGTGACGAAGGATGCTGCTGATCTATTGACAGAGAGGTAATGAACAAAATGAGACACACAATTTTGAACATGGTTAATGTGGTAATTGGTTTTGTTTGATTATGTATATTTGTTATAAGGGCTTTCTTACTCGATATTTTTTTTAATTGGCTGTGGAAGTAAAGAGAGAAAATACAAATTCTTGATAACTGGAAAAAAATAAAACGATCAAAACAAAAGAAGAAATAACTGAAAAGCCTCGTTAGTACAAGATGCCATGGACAGGAGATCCGGAAATCATTCAATGTAATAACAACTGAATGAGTGATTACCCATTAGCATGATCTTGAAATAACAAACAAGATTACAGAAAAGTTTAAGCCAAATCAAGATTTGGGTTATAATGGCTCTTTCGAGCGGGCCCAGGGGATGCTAGCCAATTTTCTTTTCTCCCCTGCAACTACTACAAGTTTTCATGAAAGTCTCTTCACCTCTGACAGATCTAAACGGTCTAATTTTTATTAAGATTCTGAAAATTCACATATCTCTTCCTCACCTCAGACATCTTCCCTTCACCAGAGGCTACTTCTGGAGTCCTGGTGATTAATGATGAGTTTAAGACAAGACTTCACAGATTTCCCAACTGCTCAGGAAAATAAATCTCTCTTTTTAGCAGATTTCACTTTACCATTTACTAGACTTCAAGATTACCCATACTGGAAAGGATTCCATATTTTATTTACTCAAACTTTTGAGGAAAAATATTACATCAAATGATGAGAATCAATACTTATATAATCAGGTATCTCAAGCAGTGAATTTGTACCAGAAAAAAAAGTCAATTGAAAAGATTAAATATATCACATGACCACTTTCAGGCTGTATATAAGCTGCATGATTATATTAAAATACTAACATAAGCACAGGGTTGAAAGTACCCCACACCATTTAGCCTTGATGATTTAACTAGGTGAGAAATCTCAGTCACTCATAGGTGTTAGACTAAAATGCTCTATGCAATGGAATATACACAAGAATTGAGTTTAGATAGACCACAAAAACTTGGCAATGCCCTAGGAATCACTATAAACTATCAAGTGAGTTGAGAAGAGATGGAATTCCAGAAATTAGAGACAGTGTTGCTTTCCAACACACCTCTGAGGAAGAACCACCTGGAGGGAAAAGAGAAGCTTTGGCTTCAGCCTTAGCCAGATCTCCTTTGCCTTTCCTCCTCCCTTTCATCAGAAGAAGACTTTACAAGCTTCAAAAGGTCTGAAGGATGTTGGACCACCCACCTTCCTATTAGTGTCCTGCCCAAATACATACTAGGCTCAATTTTTCTACAAAGAATCCAGCAAAGAAACTATAC
Source organism: Bettongia penicillata ogilbyi (assembly GCA_023548195.1). NCBI lineage: Eukaryota > Metazoa > Chordata > Mammalia > Diprotodontia > Potoroidae > Bettongia > Bettongia penicillata. Next base: position 4,582,024 of record JAJHZJ010000857.1, on the reverse strand, counting down.
CAAGATTAAGAGGAATGTCTTGAGACCTCTCCCACTATAAGTAGGAGAAAAAAGACTTTCAGTAACCAAGGGCTGTGAATAATCACTGCCCAATTTCCTCTAGAATGCATACACACTTGTAGAAGAGTCACTAATATTTTGCTTTTTTTTTTTTGGAGGGAGGATACTTTATACCAACTGTTCTTAATGTACCAATTTAGTAGATACCTCTTTCTAAAATAAGCCTGTCTTACTAAATCTTTAACTATGAACCTAGCTTATTAAATTTTTGAAAATAAATTATAATTAACTCTTATTTCAGACCTCTTCTCTTTGACATTTGTATTTTTTCCATCAGGGATCTCATACAGGCTAATATTTTTGATTATTACTTCACATGGATAATTTGGAAAGTTATACCACCAACTCCTTCCTGTCCAGAGCTCCAATCCTTCATGCTATGGTAGGCAAAGTGTCAAGCTAGTTAAGGACTACAGTGAAAGATGCTTGAGCACAAAGTCTGGTCCAGGCTCCAAGACATTTAGGACCTTCTCAAGCTTGAAAGAGAGGCAGATAGAATGACCAACACAGAGACCCAGAGAGACATTGAAACTGAGAAAATGTGAGCATTTATAAAGTGTTTACTCTGTACTAATCACTGTGCTAAGTGCTAGGAATAGAAATAAATGAAAAGTAAATAGTTCCTACTTTTAAGAAACTTACAATCGAATGGAGAAGGACAAAATTTTATAAGGGGGAATTGGAAAGGGATTAGAGAAGAAATCCCTTACGCTGGCGAGAAAGTGTAGCAGTTTGGAGAGTCCGTTGACCTCGAAGTGATGCATGCATGTCTCCATCTCCTTATGAAATGGCAATCCTGGTCAGGGATTCACTAACCAGGAGAACAGACTTAAGGCACAGGAATCTCAAGGTAGGCAAGGCTGCTGGTGAGTATGTAGAATAGTCCAGAGAATTAATTACTTTAAAATGCACTATTATAAGCATTTTATCTCAAGAATACAAGGTAGAGAGAGAGAACAGAGAGGAGAAATGAAGGTCCTTCATTCATGGGATTCATCAAGTACTAAAAGAAGGAAGATAGTACACCAAAAGACCACAGCAATACAGAATCAGCAGAGGCCAGGTCAGGAAAGCCAAATGATGAACCAAGTCATTGTCATACTAGCACAATAGCACTGTTACTGGAATGAAAGAGGAATGTGTTCCCCTTATCCAACAAACTTAAGACTACTGCAATAGCCTGCTGATGCCAGCCCCTCTTAATTGTTATGCCTTCTCTCTTTTAATTATTTTATTTCTTTATAACTCATTTGTACACATTTGATGGTCGGCTCTCCAAGTAGATTGTCAGTTCCTTGAGGGCAAGGACTCTCAGGTATCTCTTTTTGTAGTTCCAGCATTTAGCACAGTGCCTGGCACAAAGCAGGACCTTGATAAATGCTTATTGACTCACTGCTTGGATAGAGCACATGCACGATCATGCTACTATCTGTCATTGACACCACAATGAAAAAGCCTGCCAAATCCATTTTTTTCCCTTGGATACCACTCTTCTATTTATCTTTCCTTTCTTGAGGGAAGTAAGCTCCTTGAGGACAGGGAATAGTTCCTTGCAAGTATGGTATCATCTATGCTTATTACATATAAGTTTGGTTTACCATGTGCTTAGTCCCAAAACTGTTTAATAAATGCTTTTATATTCATTCATTTACCCATCTGAGACAGGCTGAGGGATGAGAAGGACTTAGGGAGGATCAATGGCTATCAACACCAAAAATGGAACAAACTAGGATGTGGGCTAAGTGATTATAAATTCTTATATCAAGAGAGGAACTTTGTAGAAGCTCAGGAGTATAGGGTATCTTTAAGGAATTGTATAACAAGAAAAGAGGATAGCCACATAGCAAGAATAAAGAACAAGCGGATAGTTTCACTGCTATCTTAGACCTCAGGGGAAACTGAGGAAGGCTTCCAATATGTTGGATGGACATCACCCCCCATCCTCCACAGTGAACTTTTGGTAGAGTGTAGACGAACATCCAATAGGATGGAAGGGAGCTTATGAATCAATGAATTCATGGATCCATTTGAGTAGCTGGAAAGGAAGTTGGATTTAAGGTATGCATGCACAGCAAACTTGGTCCCTATAGTTTTAAACTAGAATTATATTGGCTCAAATATAATGCTAAGATAAATTCATTACTCTTTGACCCTGGGAGACAATAATGTAAAGGGGAGGGGTCTTTGAGCAACAAATTCTTCTATTATATTCTGGACATTTCTATTTAGATTTCTTTTTCTTACCTCATACTTAACGAGTATTAAATTGAATGCATCGTTTCATCCTCTAAAACAATAGCACTTCCTTCTAACTTCCTTATTGCTGCTACTAGGGCCATCATCTTCCTAGGTTATAAATGTTGATTCATATTTCTCCCTCTTATAAGACGTTATGCTCCAAGTTCTATCATTTCTTCCTTCACAATAAATTTTTAATCTATTCCTTCCTTCCCATTCCCACTGCCAACCACCCAGTTTAAAGCCAATTTGCCTAAAGGCTTGACTTGCAATAACTTCTTAATTAGTTTCAAAGCCTAATCTCTTCCTCCTATAATTCATCCTTCCTATTGACAATATATTAATTTCCACAAAGTACAACTTGCATCAAGTCACACCCATAACTCAAAAACTATTAACGATTCTGTGTTGCTTATGGGATAAAGTTAAAACCAATTGGCAAGGCTTTAAGGCTTCTCACAATCTAATCCAACACAAATTTTCCAGTCTTACCTTTTACTAGTTCCCGATATAAATCTTACACACCAGTCCAAGTACCCTGCAGTAAACTACTGATACCCAAAAGCAGTCTACTTTGATATCTTCTTTAAAGATCACTAAGTAGATTAAGCTCTTTCCACCCCCCGAAATTCCCTACTCTACTGTGATCTTGACGAATATATTTTGTTTTCCTGAGTAGATTGTAAAATCCTTCAGGTTATAGGTAGTGTCATTATTTCTTCTTTTTCCCTAATTACAACTGGCATGATGATAAAGAGAGTGATATATGGTTGCTCAATACAGAATCAAAGAATGTTTGAACTATTGACCAATAATTTTAAATAAATGACAATTGGTTAGCACTTCATGTACTCGACATTCATAGGGTCATAGAATTAAAAGGAATCTTGAAGACAATCTCATCCAACTCCATCATTTTGCAGGTAAATAAATTGAAGCAGTGAGGGGTTAAAGTGACTTGGCTTAATGTTCTATTCACTCTACCATACTATAACATTACCTAATTCTCAAAATATTTTGGTTGTTAAATGAGATGAGCTATTATTTATTATTTATTTACAGAATGGGCAAACAGTCCAGTAAAAAGAGCCTATTAAAAATTACAAATTTTATTTTAACAGAGCAAAATTATCTAACCAAAAATTCCAGATTATTCAATAACATAATAAAATAGTAACAATAGAAACTTGATATACAATAGATGAATTCAAAGGTACTCACAGGTTCTCCTCTCTGACCTTCTGGTCCTGGAGCACCTTGCTGCCCTGTGTCTCCCTACGAAATTATATGACAAAGGACAAAAAGAAAAGTCATTTTAAGGTACTTTTTTTTAATGATGTGGAACAGAGAGTAACAAATGATACAGTATTTTTAAAGCCTATTAGAATTATCTTCACTGACTGGCTTATACCGACAAAACACTTTTACAATATGGCAAAATTACTACATTTTGAATAACCAAATTACCATTTAATATCATACAGTAAACTAGATAATTAAATTAATTAATGAGGAGTTGTGGTTATCTTTATTCAAATTTCTAAATGTTAATACAATGAGCCACTCTTTGTTTTCAATGTAACCATCACAAATACTGTAACTAATTATACATAATTCCCCTTCAAACACATTCCTGTCTACTATCCCTCATGTATAACACTCCATCTCTCCTGTTTCCTTGTATAGTCTGCTCTCTATCCTCCTCTTCCTCATACCTTAGCCTCTTAGACTCCATAGTTTACTGCAATGCTCAGTTCAACGTGAGGTCTTTCCTGATCCCTTCTAGCAGCATAGTGGCTTCTCCTCAAAATGTCTTACCACAGGACTGATGACTGGAGGAGAGAATGAGGTTGATGACTTTACAAAGCTCTGCCTCCTTTAAATCCAATTCACACATGTCAAGACATCATACCAATGATGTCATCTGTCCTTCCTGAGACTGAAGGTTAAATAACAATAACAACGCTTCCTTTATGTATTTATTTGGAATATGTTTTAAATACACTTAATACACATTTTATTTTATTTTGTCTTCTCCCTGAAATAGGGTAAACTCCTTGAGACCAGAAACTTTTGCTATTGTGGTCTTTGTGTTCCCCACATGGTGCCCAACCCATAGTAGGTAATTAATAATCTGTTGACTGATTGATAAACCACCTTTATTAATTCAACTAAATTCATCAAGCACAAAATACTTATGTTGTATAGAAAGCAAGACACTCTGCTAGTGGTTGGGATAAAAAAAAAAACAGAAAATAATTGCTATCTTTTGGGAACATTCATTCTATTTGCATATAAAAGTAAATTCATAGAATCCATAAAAAATACAGAGAGATTTCAATATTAAAATGGGGTGAGGGTCAGGAAAGAATTCATGATCAGCAACTGACTATAGATGTCATATGTTTCAAAGTTTATTTTTCTTTGACCTAATTTTCTGTGGCTTCTCAAAAAAGCATTTTAATTTTTTTAGCATTTTAATTTTTAAATGGTTAATTAAATATGAATGTCAAATGAGAGACAACAAATCCAGGTCTTTTTGGCACTGAGGAGAGTCATATAGAAAACTCTCCTCAGTGCCAAAAAGACCTGGATTCAAGTCTTTCCTCTGACATATGCTAGTTGAGTGAATCTGAGTAAGTCACTCAACATAAGCAATTCTCTAAGACTCTAGGGTGCAGACAAAGATCTACACTGGTAAAGAGAGGTTTCTTATCCAGGAGTTTCCTATATCTATGAAATCATAGCTCTAATCCTTTTCCTTATTAAGACAATGCCACTTTCATTTACTCTTGATGTTCTAATTAGATACTAAGTTTTTGATGACTTACCACTTACATTATCTAGAAAATTCAACTGATCAATCAATCAACATTTATTAAGTACACTAGTATGTGCCAGGCACTGTACTAAGTGCTGGAGATGCAAAAAGAGGCAAAAGACTGCCCATGTCCTCAAGGAGCTCAGAATATAATGAGGAAAACAACATGTAAACAAATATATGTACACATAATATGAAAAATAGGAAATAATGCTTAAATTAAATAATTAATAATTTTAAAATTAAATAACTAATAAGAAATAAATAAAATAATAGATAATCAAATATAAATTATAAATAAAATATATAATATAAATTATAAATAAAGAATTAAAAGAAGGAAAGATTAAGAGGGGTCGGAAAAGGCTTCCTGTAAAAAAAAGGAAAGAATTTAGAGGTCTTAAGAAAGGCTTCCTATTTTTTAGAAAAGGGAAATAATTAAAAGAGGGAAGAATTAAGAAAGGTTGAAAAAGTCTTCCTGAAATAATGGGACTTAATGGGAGATGAGGAAGTGAGAAAATGGAGCAGAGGAAGGAGAATGTTCTAGACATGGAAGACAGTCATTGAAAATCCCCAGAGTGAAGAGAGGGAGTGCCTTATTTGTGGAACAGCCATGAGGCCAATGGAATGAACAGTACATGCTGGGGAATAAGATACAAGAAGAATGCAAATGAAGAAGGAGGTTTTCAATATTGTTGTGTCATGTTCCCCTTGGACATGCTGGTAAAGCCTATGAAGCTTTGCTCAGAATGAATAAAATAAAATAGCTCTATCATGCACCTGTGCCAGGATAACCTCCTCCTGTGTTCTTCCATTAGAACAGAAGCTCCCCCAGGGCAGTGGCAGTCTTTCTTTCTGCTTATATTTACATTCCCAACACTTAGCACATTGCTTGGCACAAAGTACTAAGTCTTTGCTGTTGTGGTTTTGTCCTTTATTTTCCAAGGGAATCAATGACATCATGGGTGATGGCTTGACTTGCAAGTGCATGGATTTAAATGAGTTAACATCACAAGGTTGTCAGCTTCAATCTCTTTTCTGGAGTCATCGAGGTCCAGTAGCAAGATAAAAATCAAGACAGCTGGTGCTGGTCCAGAATTTAGTGGCATCTTTGATGCAAAGACCTTGGAGTCTTTGATGCAGGACCAAGTTCTGAGTACCCCATAATAAATTGTTCTCATTTACCCATTCCTCAACAAAGTAATAAATCAATGCTAGTGGACTGACTATATAATTTTACAAAGGAGACCAATTATACTTAAATAAATACTAAAATACTTTTTTAAAAAAGTTCAGAGACCAAGCAAAGCACATAATTAATTTAGCATGGGACTGGTTTTCGAAACTATAATAAATATTGCTACTTTATATTGCAAAGCTAAGGGAATCTACATGAACTTTTAAAATAGTTCCTATCACTTTCATTTTGGTGAAATTACTACATTCATTCAGGCTATTTCTAATCTTCTTACTTTGCAGCCATATATATATACATGACTAAAATGAATTCCCTAACGAGTCTAGGGCATTTCATTTTGAGTTGAGAACTAATCAGCCTTGCTCATAAATCACAGGAGCCATTAAAACTACCCTCAGGAAAAGGAAGGACTTTGAAAACAAAAGAGCAAACAAACAAAAGTCCACACACGAAAAATTTCTTAAAATTATGACAGTCAACAAAAATCAGGTTTATTTGTCCATTTTCATTTTGACTGGCAAAGAACAGAGATGCAGCATGCCACTCGGTCTGCAAACAATCATGTCATATTTGTTGCAGGCCAAAGGAAATTGTATTTGTTTTGCTTTTCTTTTTGTTTTCCCTAGAGGGAGCGGGGAGATAGAAAGAGAAAGGAAGGTACTTTATCTTGAAAATACCTTATGTACCAGAAATTTTTTGTAAAGGGATGAAAGAAAATTTATTCAGATTAAGCATCCTTCTTCCCTTCTTGAAATAAGTTTACTCATCAGACAAAAATTTTTTAAAAATTTAAGCCCCAAATAGAATGTTTTTAGAACTGTATTTCAACAGTTTCATCCTTACAATTTCATGTTCTCATCCAAGTACCAAGACAAGAACTGTAGAGTGGGAAGGCCCAATAAATTTTAATCAAAGCAAGTATTATTTTTTTAAAAGCCCATTTAATCCTAATGTATCTAACAATAACCATATCTCATTATGCAGGAATGAATTTTCCCCCTTTCATTGAGTCTTTTTGGTTCATTCTCATGATAAAATGCCATTGAAGCTGAACATTCCATCTGGTCCAACTTTATTTACAAACATGGCATGAAAGTTTGGAGACTAGGGTAACTGAATAATGTGTTCTTGCAAAATGACTGAGTTGGTGGGAGAAAAGGGGCAAGTTTCTGACATTCTCATGACTCTATAAGAAAAAATATGAAACTATGAAAGAAAAGGGAATAACAGAAAATTTGGATAAATCAATAAGAGCCCTTGTCAGGAATCATTTAATTTGAGAGCTAAGCTTTTAGAAATGAGAAATCAAAGCAACCTGGCAGGAACTAAGGCCTTAGGTACTAAAGGAACTATTGCCTCATACTGACTCATTTTGGGCCTAATTTATTAGTCATGGCTAGTTAACTGAACAATTACCATGTTCTGGCTGCTACTACCTGCAGGTGAAACTCTTTACTTTAAATTATCTTCAGGCAAAATTACATGTTTTCTAAAGAAGAATTAAAACACACACACACACACACACACACACACACACATACACACACCCTACCTGAGAAGGAAAATTATAGATTTAGAGCCAGAAGGGACATTTGAGGCCACGAATTCTAACCTCTTCATTTTTACTCATAAAGAAACTGAAACCTAAGGAAGTTAAATGCCATGTCTCATATGACATAAGTATCAAATGGCAGAAGCAAAATGTAGACCTAGATCTTCTGACTCAAAACCTACTCTTTCTACTGTGTCATGATCTCCCCACTCTACTTGTAGGTATTGCTAATTTAGAATCATCCAAAACCTGAGAAGAAAAGAAGGAAGGAAGGAAGGAAGGAAGGAAGGAAGGAAGGAAGGAAGGAAGGAAGGAAGGAAGGAAGGAAGGAAGGAAGGAAGGAAGGAAGGAAGGAAGGAAGGAAGGAAGGAAGGGAGGGAGGAAGGAAAGAAGGAAGGAAGCAGAGAGGAAGGGAAGGAAGGAAGGAAAAATATTGCTTTCTTCTTTTACTTCATTTTTTTAGTCACCTAATTTTCCCCCCTTTCTTTAACTGACATTCAGAGTCAAGCATAGTTGAGGTGAAAAACAGGAACCTATTGAAACCAGTTGTATTTGCCTAAAATGAAATTTGAAAGATACAATTATGACATCATGAAAAGTAATACAAAGATTGCTTTTCACATGAGTGAGAAAACCTGTATTTTGAACAGCAGCTCCACCACTCACTACCTGTTTGTCCTTAGACAAATCACCTGACCTCTCCGAGTTTCTTTTCTCACAAAATGTGAATGGTAATAGTTGCACTTGTTTTCTCACAGGATTCTTCAATTCAACAATCATTTAGTAAATGCTTACTAGTTCAAGGTACTGTGAACATAACAGGCATTAAGCATGCAATTGCTAGAATCTGGAAATACAAAGACAAAAACTTGCCTTCATGGAACTTATATAATACTATTTGTTTGGAGATCAAATGAAACATTGTTTAAAGTACTAGATAGAAAGACAGACAGACAGACAGACAGATAGATAGATAGATAGATAGATAGATAGATAGATAGACAGATTAGGTAGGTAGATGGATAGACAGATAGATAGATAGATGATAGATAGATTGATAGATGATAGATAGATAGATAGATAGATAGATAGATAGATAGATAGACAGACAGACAGGTAGGTACATAGATAGATAATTATTATTATTTGTCAGTTTATAGAATCATAGAAGCCAGATCTAGAAGTAGCCTGAGATCATTTACACTAACCCTCTCATTTTGTCAGACATGATTAGTAAAGTTACACCATACTTCAGAATAATTTCATTTGAAGGTACTATTAAAACATCCTACAAGTAAAGATAATTGACAATTGACTACATCAACTGCTCATCTTTCCACATACAGTTTGGTTTCCATCTTCCATGAAATATCTCCTGACTCCTCATGCCCTTACTGCAATACCAATAGCATTTAATAATGAATGTCTGCCACAGCCTCTAGCACTTGATTATGGATTTTATTATATTGGCTCAATATTTCTTCATCCATCTTAATCTTTTCTTGCCCATAGCAAATTCTTTGAAGGTAGCGATCATGTCTTTCATGTCTTCTCCATCCTATTCTGTGCAGAGTAATCTTTATCATGGAAGATGATAATCAGCTGATACTCATGGTCTGATTTGACCATTCTTTAATAATAACTGGCATATTTAGCACAGTGGATAGAATGCTGGATCTGGAGTTGCAAAGACCTGAGTTCAGATCCAGCCTCAGACACTTACTAGCTGGATGACCCTGGACAAGTTACTTAGCTCTATTTGCCTCAGTGTCCAAATCAATAACATGAACTGAAGAAGGAAATGTCAAATCACTGCAGTATCTTTGTCATGAAAACCCCAAATAGGGTCACAGGGAGTTGGAGGGGACTAAAACAACTCAACAATCACAAAATCATGAATTTGATTCTCACAACAACCCTGTGAGTCAGATATGACTAGACCCATTTTTAATATGAGAAAGTTAGGATTCAGAAATATTCAGTAATAACTGTCACAAGTCTTTTTCTGATATCATATCCAGACCTCATTAAAATATGCTAAGTTGGGATTGTCCTATATGTTATATTTTAAAAGTTGGTCTAATTAATCAAAGAATGATAGCTTTTTCTCTAATGTATACAATACTATTCTCACTTTTATCGTAAACTATAAAAGTTGACTAGCTTAAAAATGTCCACCAGTATGGTCTAGTCACTCAGTTAAGAAGCGTCTAATTAATTGTATATTTGTGTGTCAGAGATTATGGTAAGTGCTAGAGATGCAAAGGCAAAAAAACCAAAGCAAAACAAATTTGAGGAAACAGACCTGCTTCAAATTCTGCCTCTCTTACTTGGGAATGACCTTGGGCAAGTAATTTATCCATTATGGGACTCAGTTTGTTAATCTGTAAAATGAAGAGTAGATTTGATAGTCTCTAATATCTTTTCCAGGTCTATGTCTATCATTCTACTTCTGGGTTTCTTTTTTCTTTTTTAATTCTTACAAAAGGCGTATTTTTACCTGCGGAGAATTCAAGGTTAAGGAGAATTTTGTGATTCATGCTAAGTTCCACCTGGTGGAAGTGGCCTCAAATGACCTCAAGTGTCTTCATCTGTAAAATGAAGATGACCTATATGGCATCTAAGGCCCCTTCTAGTTCTAAATATGTGATATGGTGAGACTCTCTTTGTGGTCATTGGGATATCTGCCCTATATCTGAAAGCAGAAAGCATAATTAACCAATGGAATATGATATTCCAACTAGAACTAGAGCTTGTAAACTTGCATGGTTGATGTATAACATCATAGAATATTTCCATCTACCAATTTATTATTTTGCTATTTTGTTACTCAATTTCCCTCTTTATGTTAAGATTATTTAGAGCACTTTATGCTCGAAATTATCCCTAAATCATACTTTAGAATCTAATGTTATAAAATGACATTCCACAATAAGTCAGGGAGAAAAAAAGGAAATTTAACCAAAAACAGACATGTGAAAATCACATTATATATGTTTTCTTTCATCCTGTGGTCTTTGGGACTTGCCCACAAAAATAAAGGGATTGGGAGAAATTCAGTTTGTGGTCATGACAACATTCAAAATCAGAGTGGAAGGAGTGGTTTACAAACCATGACACTATAATTGAATTTAGAAGAAGACCCTTTCTCCCCTAGTAAACAAATACTGTACTTTGTTTTAGACTTTGTCATATGGTTTATTTATCAAATTTTAAACTTGTCTTTAAGCTAGTAGAGATCAGATAATGAAAAGTCAAAGTTTAGGAAATCCTTCTCACCTACAACTGGGATAAAGGAGTAAGTTACAAAAATGTTGATATTTTAACTTTAAGTACACAAACTGGATTCTGTACTCCATTGTTTTCTACTTTTTATGAGAGATCACTCTGTGACAAAGTGAAGTTACATTGTTTCATGTCTTAGAACTACCTGGATAGGCAGACCTTTACATCAGGTAAAAGATGTATGCACATGTGTTGTACAATGAAATGCTTTATTAGAAACCTAACATTGAACATAAATGTATATGTTGTGTAGTTTTGTTAAGCTTAAGGCCAATTAAAAGATAATCCTTGACTTAAAAAAAAGGAAGTAACAGCTATACTTTTCTTTCCTGTATTTGGAAAATGATTGGCTTTCAAATGGCTTCTTTACAATAACTTGTTAATAATTTTGTGCTATGCATTTTCATTGTGCTATAAATTTTCATTTAATTACGATAAGCATACACAGGAGTGATTCTGATTGTCCTTAGAATTAGTAAAGTGCCCCGTCTCCAAAAAGCTGTTTTAATTATGAGAAAATTCACTTCTTTTGTTACAAATATTATATTCTGGCTTCAATTTTGTCATTGTTTCCTTGATTATCAAGTGAATGGGGTAGGGAATTAATTTGTATTGTTTATCCTTTCCCAAACCATCTCTACTTAAAAATAACTTAGTTAACTAACGTAAAACCAAAAACTAACAGAGTTAAATAATAAGGCCTCTAACAAGCATTCATTCACCTTGCTGCAGACTTCAAGCACTGCTGAGAACATTGTTGAGAAGTATACGTGATTTAATTCTATATATCCCAGCCCAATCATTCACAGACTACACATGTCCATCCTTGGATGCGTGCCTTAGTTCCTACTTAGAAAATGATTTATTTAGAAAATGGGGAATAATTCCTTTAATCAGACACAATAGGAATTGTTCATTTATTTAGATTATATCACTACAATAAAATCATATATTTATCTGTGACTATCCATATCGGGATGCTTAAGCTTTTTTGTCTGCTATGGGCCCATTTGGCAGTCCAGTGAAACTTCTGGACGCAGACTAATAAATGTATTAGGAAAAACCAGGGCTAAGTGAAAATTAAGTCAACCAGAGGTCAGTGAAAGTAAAGATGAGATCTTTCCCCCTCATTCAAGTTCACGGAACCCCTGCACCCTCCTTCCTCATCCCCTACCTATACATAGATCCAGGTCAAGGACTCTTGGCCTATATAGATAATGTGAGATTCTACAGATATAGAGACATACACAGACACACACATATACACACACAAATTTTTTTTTCTGTGCTTTGCATAGTAGGTACTTAACATAGTCATCATGACTAAAGACATATATATAGTTTGTTTTACATATATTATTAGAAGTAAATATATATATTTGATTATCATATAAATGGGTGGGAAAAATATAAACATATGTAATATGTTTACTCATGATAATTATATGTGAAGTACCCACTATGTACTAAGCACTGAACCAGGTCCTGAGTATAGAAAGATCAAAAGGAAAATAGTTACTTTCCTCATGCCTTCTACAGGCATGCACCGGCCAGGAGCTGGGCTTGGGGAGGGGACGTTGCTGAGGAGAAGAGAGAACATTGTGAACATAAAAAAGTAACTATATTTGTTGGAAAGAGAGAAGAGCTGGCAGGCAAGCTGATTCATGAGGGACTCAAAGGACTCATAGAGGCAGAAGGGAGGAAGAAACATCACAAACGAAGATAACTGTGCAAATATGTGGAGATGGGAGAGAGAATGTAAAGTCTTGGAAAGAGAAAGTAGGACAGTTTGGCTAAAATGTTGGGAAGGTAAAAAGAAATAATGATGATAATAAAATAATTAATATCTAACATTTCTATAGTGCCTATGATGTTCCAGGCACTGTACTAAGCATTTTACAATTTCTATTTCAGTTGATCCTCACAAACAAAACTGGGAGCTAGGTGCTATTACTATTTCCATTTTACAGATGAGGAAGCTGAAGCAGAGTTTAACTGACTAGCCTAGGACTACAGATGAAGTTAAATGCCTGGGGTCAGATTAAATTCATGTCTTTCTAACTCCCGGTCCAGCACTCTATCCACTATGCCACCTGGTTGCTCCAAAAATATGAAGTAAGTCTGGAAAGTAGCTTTGAACTAATTTGTGAAGGGCTTTAAATGAATGAGGATTTTGAATTAATTTCTAAAGGCCACCTGATGCATAGTTTGGTTCAGAACATAACGTGAAGTGCTGATTCATTCTTCTCTTTGTATTACTCAATATTTAGACTGACTTCCCCAGAATCAGGCATATGTTCCAATTTATCCCATGTAAACAAGAATCATGAAGTTTTTAGCAATACCTTGAATCCCTGGCTTCCCATTAAGCCATCCTTTCCATCTCTCCCAGGCTCCCCCTGCAAAAATAAAGGCAAATATATTATGTACATGTATATATTGATTAAAAGGTAAAATAAAGAAAATTTATGCCAAACTCACAGAGCGTCCAGGAAGGCCAGGAAAACCAATATTTCCTTTTTCACCTTTTGCACCCTAATAGTGAAAAAGACACATTAAAATTTAATTATGGTTCTGTTTTTGGAAAATTTAAAAAATTGCAGCAACTTAGCTAGTACAGAATTCAAGGAAATCCTGCTTGTTTTTGCCAGCTAGAATAACTGTGTAATATGGCTTCAGTATAGTGTGAGTTTCTTGAAAGTAAGAGAACGTTTGGCTTTGTTTTTGTATACCCGGCATCCCAAACATTCTCTGATTACTGAGTGGTGCCAGGAACACAACTGACATTAAAAATAAGACAGGAAAACTTATGATGCATAAGTTACATCATACTATTTATGGGAACATTAAAAACAATTATTGGAATAATTAAAGGGATATATATATAATGTATATATATACATATATATATATATATATATATACACACAATTAAAAGGAAGCTGAAAATATATTACAGATAGATCCCCTTTTCTAACATGAGCAGGAAGGACGTGTTAAGACACATACATTTAGCCAGCAGGATTAGCGGTAAAACTTCCATTTTTTGACAAACAAATGTAACAAATAGCATTGAATAAGAGAAATGATTAATCATATCTTGTATTTTTAAACTCATATCTGAAGATGAGAAAAGAAGGGAGGCAAATGAAGAGAATGAATTGTTTTGTATAAGGTCACTTGGTTATTTTGTGACAGTTTAGATTAGAAATCAAATTTCTGACTTTCCTTAATCCATGATTCTTTTCACCAGACTATGGTGAAGGGAAAGTGGAATGTGCATACTTTTATTTATGATTTATACTTTCCTTTTTCCCATAAAATCCAGGTAATCCTTTTTCTCCTTTGGGTCCCATTTCACCCTAAAGAAACAAAAGAGGGTTGGGTTTTTCTTAATCTTAACTATGTTATAAATAATTGCCATAGCTGCAAATTTTAATTTATTTTGTGTTTGAATTATGATTTCTGGCTCCCATGTTATCCAAATTTCAGTTTAAACTTAAGGTTAAACATCCAGATAAAATAAGGCATTATCTTTCTATACTAAGACATAAAATAAAAATATAGAATGGTTCTTAAGAAAAATCAAAATAGAACAATCCCCCAGAGCAGTAATGATAAAAATGACAACAGTTAATAGCTAATTGTCATGAATAAGGCACACTGCTAATTATTGAGGATCTACTGGCTCACCTGATTTTCCAAATAATATAAGGTGCATACCCTGTTGCTATCTGGCCCTGTGGCCATTCACACCCAGTATGCTTATGAAGTTGGCTTGTCCACTACCCAGCCAACTGAGGTTGTTTCTTTCACTTAAAACCAAGTGGCTTCCTTGACCACTATGAAAGGGAAAATGCATTGATTGAGCATCCTTAAAAGTAGCTATATGCATCACTATCTTCCATTATTGGTGAGAATAACTTAGACCTGATTATATAGAACTTGGCAGAAAAATAGGGAGATGAAGACAAAGTAAATAATAAAAAAGTGTTGATGAGAGATACTGGAGAGTTTATATATTGACAAATAAATGACAAGGAGGAAACTGACTAATGTTTTAGTATAAAACTGCTAAAAATGAGCATAATGGCTCTGGATATCAGAATTTTTAAAGAGCCTGAAGTTAGAGAAGTAGGGTTGATATTCCAGTCACAAGCACATGGTCCATACATTTCAGAGTCAAACTTCAGAGCAATTTACATGAAACTCATTCATTAACTTTCAAATGCTAAAGAATTTCAAATTACATGAAAATTTTTTCAAGTTTCAAAAAAGCAATGACATTCAACTCAATTACTTTTTTTTCTATATCTGACCTGTAGAAAGTAAAGTACAGTAAATATTTTTAAATTAACTTGTAATTTAAATGGCATTTCAAAAATCAATAGAAATATATTTTGGAACTTCAAGGATATTTGTTTAACCTTCGATCCTGGCATTCCATGCTGACCAGGAAAACCAGGAAGTCCACGATCACCCTGGAAAGTAAAATTCAAATTAATTAAAGGTGTTCTCTCCCCTCTGGCCTTGATCAGCTCGATGCCTTCATTATTTTTATTTCCCATCCTCCCTGGCCCCCTCTCTACCACCTCTTTAAAACCTTTTTCTTATGAAAGGCTTATTGCCTCTCCTAAGGATAGTGATCATGTAAACCTTACTTCAAATTGTGAAAAGACATCCTCTTCTAAGACATTTGGGAACTAATAAACAGATTGGAAGAATTTTTATGGGCCTCCTGATGCAAAGAACAGTCATGTTACTTTTCTGACTGCTTATGGTTAATAGAATATGTGTATAACATGTTCCCTCTTTTGCTTTCAAGAAGAATCACTTTGTGTGCTCAAAGGAAATCTGGGACACAGTGGGAAGAGGAGGGGTGGAATAGCAAGGGGAGAGGGAAATAAGAAAGGAGAGAGGAGAACCTAGCAGTTAAGGTAGGAAATAAGAAGATGCCTATGGCATTGATGGGGTGCTTGGGCCCTATCCTCAAGACCATGTCTCTGGAAGCCTCTCAATTTCTCAGTAGGCCTCTCTCCTATGAAAAATTTTTCTCTTGCTACAGAACACATTCTCTTATCAGAACATACAGAAGGGTGCCTAGCCCAAGGATTTTTGTCACTGGCTGGCTCAAGGACTCTTCCTTCAGCCAGATCTTAAAAGTTCATGCCTCGACAATAACCTCAATATCTGGTGTACTCCATATGGCTTCTTCATCCTTAGCTCCCAGACACCTGGACCCTTAGATTATCTAATGAATGTCCCTGGAGTTCCTTTCCCTTGCCCCTTTTCCATATAAGCCCCAGTATCGCCCTCACTTTCTGGCAGGTTCCATAAGGATCCTTCCTTGCTTTTGCTAAAGTGCTACCATAAACGTTTTGCTGTATGACTAAGAGAAGGCTTGAGTGCGTGAATTCATTCAGGTAACCCTGCCTTGGAATTCTCGGGGTCCTAGCACCCCAAAACCTCATAAGCACCTCAAAGACATATTGCAGGTAAGGCCAGACTTCAATGATTAACTATATTGCCCTATGAAAAATGTAGTTTATAATCTTGATGGAATTATCCCACAATGTATGGACTAAACTGTGTGAAAAGTTACAAGCTTCAGAAGTTTTCAAAAGAGGAAATGCTTTGCAGAATGGTGGGAGTAGCTGCACCTGCTGTGATGAAAGAGGGAATGGGTAGAGAGGAGACAGAGGCATAGACCACTATGGCGCTGACCAGATCCTACCAGCGTCTCTGTCCATGAGAACCAGACTTGATAATAATGATCAAACTTTCCCCCTACCATCTCCCTTCTCCGTTCTTTCAGAAAGCAATCCAAATCCAATGCTTCAGGATTCTCCTTGAAGCTGCCTCCTCCAGTTTCATTAACATTGTAAAGCTGTTTCTTTGAGATAAAAGATGGGTCCAGAACAATTGATTTCAATTGTTTTCTAATAGTCAACTAGGTAAGAGCAACGTGTTTATTACGATGCTGACCTGTATAAGCTCTGAAGGTTCAATTGCATTCCAGCTTGGGAGCTAGAACTTACTTTAGGTAAACTGAGGTGATACCGATTTTTCTATTTCTGTAAATAATTTCATAACCGTCTCAAAAGACAGACCCTTGACATTTGCAGCTGTTCTTTCTGTCCCTCTGACTAAGCTATGTTGAATTTCATTTCTGTTCTGTGGTAACTGAGGACAAAATTCCCTTCCAACTCCCTGGCAAAGAAGGTCTGGGAAACTGAAGAGAGGAGAAGGTGGTGGTTATGATGGAAGGTCCTTCTTTTAGCCAGTCTAAGAGGGAAGAGACAGGAGTGGTCTGGGAGGATTTCAAGGATTTTCCTTTTGAAAACGGAAGGGAAGAGGAATGAGAAGGAGGAGAAGGAGAAGGGAATGAATAATGTGATAATGAATCTGAGACTACTGAAGACAACCCCACCACCTCCAAATTCTACCTCTCATTTTTTCATTCCCATTTACCTCAGTACTACCCTTCCTTGCTTAACCTTGTCCCAATCCATGTCTACCTTCCCATTCCATTATGGTCTCTGGAGATTACGCTCTATAATTAAGAAAGTCCTCCTAACTTTAAAACTACTTCTGCTCACGTTTTTTTCCATCTTCTGGTACTTACTGAGACCTGGTCCTTCCTAGATGATACTATGCCCCACATCTTTTCAGTACTAGATGCAATTTCTTTCATAATATCCTATTCAACTGATCCTGGTAGACTTTACAAAAAACATCTAGCAATCTCTCTTCCTTTGATGTTCTTTTTCCAAATTTATCATATAATCCAGTTCCTAATATCTGTATCTACTGAACCCTAGGAAATCTTTCTTCCTTTTTCAGTGAGTTCACTGAGGATTGTGGTATCCCTCTCCTACTACTAAAACTACTAGGAAGCTTTAACATATATATGTTGATGTTGCTTTAAATATCTTTACCTCTCAGTCCCTCAATGTGCTCAACTCCCATGTCCTCCTCCTTTAGTCAATCACAACTACACCTAAAGATTGTCAAACACTTGATCAGGTCATTACCCTCAAGAGCTCATTTTTCTTGATCAAAAATGTGGATGTTTCTTTATCTAATCACTATCTCGTATGATTCTAGTTTTCCCTATGCTTTTCTCATCCCAAACCTCTTTGTCTTCAGAGTGATGTGGAATCCCTCTACCCCTCTCCAACCCATCACTCTCACTATACTTTTCTCCTTTACAGATCTCAACCACTTAGTGAATGAATGAAAAGTAAATGGATGAAAAATTATGAACATTAAGAATATAAATACAAAAAATTAAAACCCTTCCAACTCTCAAGGATCTTAAATTTTCATAGCAGAAGATAACATAGAAAAGTAGTGACCAAAGAGGAGTAATATGGTCAGGGAAGAATGGAATTTTAAGGCAATTAATTAACATGTACCTTCCATTGAAGTATTTGCTATGCTCAGAGATGATGGGAATGGAGAGTCGTATACCAAGTAGCAGGACATGAAGATTTCTGAGGGGGAGTAGAGTAGTATGTCTAACCTGGGCTACTTGTGGTGAACGTTCACTAACCAGAAACCAGGACTCAGAGCAGGAATGTCAAGCTAGAGGTGGAGGCTGGAGTGTAGTAGCAAGGTCATGGACCTGATCCAGGCTGAGGAATACTTACCAATCCAATTAAACTCTTCACTCTCCTTTTCTCCTAAATCCCTTCTTCCCATCATGCCAAACCTCAACCTTGGAATGCTCCCACTATCTACTTCCTCTGCTCTGGTTGCTAAAAGGATATGGGAAAGTACTTCAACCATGCTGCATGGATACATTCCAAAATTATTTTATCCAATCTCAACTGGGCCTTCACTACAGCAAAGGAGTCTCTTTATTCCTCTCTAAATGATTTTCTCTCTCAGAGTTCAGAGTGTGATCTGGGGACCTCTGGGGTCTTTCAGGGTATCTATGAAGTTAAAATTGCTTTGATAGTAAGAAGACATTTTAACTTCTAAGTAAGAAGACATTTTAACTTCTAATATGGATAAATGAGATCCCTTTGGGGAATCACCAATATTTCTTGAGTGTAGAGGGGTCCTGAGACCAAAATGCTTAATATCAATTATACCCATTTTCTACAACTTTGGCTCTTCAAAATCAATCTTCCCACAGCACCCTCTCTTCTTAGCTGAAAGACTTACTTCATACTAACAAAAATTAAAAGGGAAAAAAGACTTTCTACTGAAAATTCCCTCTTTTCTGCTCCTTCTCACCTAACAATCTCTCCTCACCTCAAAAGCCCTGAAATTAACTTTCTACCATTTCCTCATTTATTCCACTCTCTGATGAAGAGGTGGCCCTTCTCAGCAAGGCCAATCCCTCCACATGCACCCTAGATCTCATTCCTTCACATCTTCTTCAGCAGAATGCCCCCATTTTTATCCTCTCTCTTTATCGAATCTTCCATCTCTTCCTCTATATTGATTCCTTCCCTGTTGCCTACAAACATATCCAACTCTCCCCCCAGCCTCAAAAATTTCTTAGTAGATTCTAATATCCTTGCTAAGTTTTATCATATAACTCTCCTCTCTTTCTTAGCTCAATTCCTTGGAAAAAAAACATATACACCTGGTGTCTCCATTTCCTGTCCTCTCCTTTTTCTTTTCCACTCCCTGTAATCAAGCAACTGACCCCTTGACTCATTTGAAACTGGTCTTACCGAAATTAGCAGTGTTTTCTTAACCACCAGTTATAATACCTTCTTCTCAATTCTCATCAACCTTGAATTGTCTGTTCAGTGTGATACTGTTGACCAACTTCTCTCCTCCTAGATGCTCTCCTTCTCTGGGTTTTTAGTATAGTGCTCTTTCCTGGTTCTTCTATTTGTCTAAACTCTCATTCATTCTCTTTACTGATTTGCCATTCAGTAACCATGGGAATACCCTAGAACACAGTCTTGGACTTACTTTTGTTTTCTCTTGACACTTTCTGATTGTACATAGCAGTTCCCATGGGTTCAATTATAATCTTTAGGTTAATCAACATATCCAGGTTTATTTTCTCTAATGAGCTTAACTCATTATCAACTGTATCATCAACTATTCATCAAATATTTCGAACTCTATAACCCAGAGATAACTCAAACTCAAAATGCCCAAAACAGAATTTCTCTTTCCCTCCAATCAAACTCTTTCAAATTACTCATTTTTGTTAGAGCACCAGCCCAGATTCACAACTTTAATATTATCCTTGACTCCTTGATCGTCTTCATTTCACATGTCTAATCCACTGCCAAATTTTGTCATTTCAATTTTTTAGTTTCTCCCTTCCTCTTCAATCATATTGCCTTCATTCTACCCATCACTTCTCTCCTGCACTCTTGCAGTAGCCTCCTATTTGATTCTCCCTAGCTCAAGTTTCTCCCCATTTCAATATATTGTCCACACAAATGCTGAAGTGACTTTCCTAAAGTACACTTCACAAATGCATACCAAATTCATGAATTTTTGACTACACATATGATTTTACATAGTGTGTGACCTTTAATTCAAAAGAATTCCATTACCCGATATCTGGGACAGATGAGTCAAAATTCATTTTTGCAGTACAGCTACATTTCTATAAAGTCACATGCTGGTATTTGGAATGTCAAATTAAAACTATATATCTCTGAAGGATATATATATATATATATATATATATATATATATATATATATATCAACTAACATAAAAAGTGCACACAATCTACATTTGAATGAAAAATTGCTATTTACAGGATTCAATGCTGAACCATCTTCTAGAGTAGAGATTCATTTCTCTAACTGCTCATAATATACCTCCACCTCAATATTCCATGCGTGCTTCAAATTCAACCTATCTAAAACCAACCTTAGTATTTTTCCTCTACAACCTGGCATCATTTTCTTCTACCTTCACTAAATCTATCAGTGGCAGCACATTCAGTCTTCCATGTCTGAGACCTTATTGTAAATTCTTGGTTTTTCCCATTAAAATAATCTTACATAATCAAACCAGCTCATTTTCATAATCAACACCCTCACACTTCAAAATATTATCAGAATAGAATACACTGGGCATTGGAAGGATGTTCCTGATGCCAATAATCTAAATTTACTTACTGGCCTCTGGTAAGGCTGGGCAATTAAGGCATTAAATGTATAATGTATAATGCTTTATTCAATCTAGGTGTTTCTTGGAAATTGCAGACTGAATTTTTTTAAAACTATGCCATAAGTTAAATTTATTAGGGATGAAAACTATTTTAAGAAGGCCAAAATTAAATCTCTTCCAAGTAAAGAATCTTTTAAAAAATAAATTATAATCCTCAAATGTATCTGTTCTTAAATTGAAATGTGTGTATGGTAGATTATTTTTAACTGAGGGGCAGCCATTCCTAAGAAAAAGGTATAAAAATGCTTACAAAGCAAGAGAATGAGTCATTATTTTTCTATCTAGAACTTTCTCATTTTAAAATGTGTGTATTTATATTTAAACCTGAAGCCCAGGCTATCCATATAAAAATATGCGTGTGTTCATCCTTCGTTGACAAAGAAGACCATGCCATCAGAGAAATGATGATATGACTTGCACTTGACTGTTTTGAGTGAGGGAGGGTTGGGCTATATGTATATATGTAAGGATGTATGCATGCATGTATGTATGTATGTATGTATGTGTGGGTATATGTATTTAAACTGAAGCCTGGGCTATTTATGAGACACTGAAAAGAATTAAAAGTCACAAACTGCTACAAATATAAGCAAGTTATTTACCTTATTACCACCTCTTCCTGGTTCTCCTTTGTAGCCTGGTAACCCACGGGCTCCCTAAATTAATTAGAAAATTAAACCTGGTTATTTACTTCTTTTTATGTTCTTTCAAAATAAAATGATTTTTAAATATCTAAATCCTGATGACGTACTTGAATCCCTGGTGATCCTGGAATACCTGGACTTCCTGAAATTCCCTGATATCCCTATTTTTTTTAAAAAAAGAGAAAGAGAAATGTTAATTCATTATATTTCCAAATACATTCTTCCATCTCAGGATTTCTTGGGATTTCTTGCCTATATTTCCTTATCTAGCACTGCACACCCTCCTCAGCTCATTTCTTTTGATTTTTTTACTTACTGGCCTCTGGTGAGGCTGGGCAATTAAGGCATTAAATGTCCTTCCACTCCCCCACCCCCAAGAGATTTCTTAGAATCTATTTTTTTCTCTTGAGGTTTAAAATTCAAAGTTTTATGGTTTTGCAATATTTTGGCTAAAACAGATACTGAGAAATGTTGAAATTTAAAATATAGGCTTTGTACTTACCATAACCATTAGAAAGAATAAGTACCCTTTGAAGTTAGCTAGTGTTACTGATAAAAGCATCTAATAATAGCAACATTTTATCACAGGAA
This sequence comes from Bettongia penicillata ogilbyi, assembly GCA_023548195.1. Classification (NCBI taxonomy): domain Eukaryota; kingdom Metazoa; phylum Chordata; class Mammalia; order Diprotodontia; family Potoroidae; genus Bettongia; species Bettongia penicillata. The sequence goes on along the minus strand of JAJHZJ010000857.1, from coordinate 4,559,471 downwards.
TATTTTAAAAGAAAAAAAAAACTACCCTCATAAAGATTTAGAAAATAGAATCAGTGAAATTTACTTCATATTCATTTATTGATGAACATTAAATTTCATGCCCAGAGTAAATTAATGACTGTTTTTCTCCATATTGAGCCTATAAAGTAGTTTGGATTGCTGATAATGAGATGCAACCTATTAGATTGCTAAGATTACATAATTCTATAGGTTTACACAGAGCCAACTGAAGGCTTATATATGCATCTCAGCATCTATAGACCCATATACCAGACCCTGTCCCTAATCAGGTTTAATCCTTCCAAATTCAGTCCGGCTGAGCAAAAGATTCTATTTCCAACATTCTACCAAAACTCTTCTCATTGAGGTGCAGGTTTTCATCACTGATCCAATAGCCTCTTCTCTGCTTAGTTTAATACAGTAGAAAACATAATGCCTCTGGAATCAAAGTCCTGTGTTCAAATTACATCTTTGATGTTTACTAACTGTGTGACCTTTGATAATTTCACAGTCTTCCTGGGCTGAAGTTTCCTCATCTCGCTTATTAACGAGTTGGACCAAATGACCTTTGGGGTCCCTCCCAGCTCCATATCTATACTCATAATTATGATACAATTTCTGGTGTTTATTACCTGTGTAAACTTGGGGGGAATCATTTAATCTCCTTAGGCCTCAGTTTCCTCATATGTAAAATGAGTTGGACCAGATGATCTCTGAGGTCCCTCTCAGTTCCTTACCTATGATCCTACATATGATATCATTTCTGATGCTTATCAACTGTGCAACTTTGAGCAAATCCCTTAATCTCCTTGTGCCACAGTTTCCTCATCTGTAAAATGAGTGAGCTGGACCAAATAGCCTTTGAGGTCCCTCCTGGGTTTTAGACCTATACCCTAAGAAGAAACCATTTCTGACCTGGGTAATCTTGGATTTCATTTAATCTCCTTGGGTTTCAGTTTCAGTTTCCTCTTGTAAAATGAGAGGATGGCATTAACTGGTCCCTGAGGTCCGTGAAAGAAAATCAATGACCCTACTTACAGTAAATTTTAACTATCTCTGATAGAGCTGACCTCATTCCCTTTCAATATATTTTCTAGCTGTAATTTCAGGGACATTCCAATTATCTGGTTCTTTATCATACTTCTCAGCATTCTCTCAAAGCTTTTTTATTGAGCCTTCCGACTATCCAGAAAGCATAATTGTTATGTGATGGAGTCTCAGGCCTTCTCCCTCTCCCCCTTTACTCCCTAACTTAGGTATTGCATCAATTAGCATACTTCCAGTTTTTACCTTCACATTGGCTTTTCCAAAACCTACAGCACCAAAATGCAGCTCATAACTGACACTGTCTCATCCATATCCACACAAATTCACTGAATAATAGCCTCAACACAGGATCCTAAGGCCCTCTGATTCCAAAGCCACAAGCCCATTCCTTTTTCAACGATTTCTCAGCTCCATCTCTGCTTCCCAGAGCCCAAAACCTAGGCTAATTTCTAAAAATCTCACAGACACTCTGTGAGAGTCAGACTGCCAAACCTCTTTGCCTGCAGATTCTCCTCCATATAATCCATCCTTTATACAGAGGCAGCTAGGTGGTGCAGTGGGTAAACTGCACCACCTAACTGCTTCTGGAGTCAGGAAGATCTGAGTTCAAATCCTGCCTCAGATACTTATTAGTTGTGCCACCCTGAGTAAGTTACTTAACCCTTGCCTGTCTCTGTTTCCTCATCTGTAAAATAAGGATAATAATAAAACCCACTTTCCAGGGTTGATATGAGGCTAGAATGAGATACTTGTAAAGCACTTTGCAAATCTATATTATTATAAAAAATCAATAAGAATTATCTTTAAGAGAGTAGTTTTAACCATATTATTTTGAAAAGCTTCAAAATTATTCCCACTTGATAATTGCATCAACAAGAATGTAATAGTGAATTTTAAGACCTACTCTTTTTTGACAGGGGCAACTAGGTGGCACTGTGGATAAAGTGGAGGCCTGGAGTCAGGAAAACTCATCATCCTGAGTTCAAATCCTGCCTCAGACACTAACTGTGTGACCCTGGGCAAGTTGCTTTACCCTATTTGCCTCAGTTTCTTCATCTGTAAAATGAACTAAAGAAGGAAATAGTAAGCCACTCCAGTATCTTTGCCAAGAAAACCCCAAAAGGGATCACAAAGAGTCAGACCTGGCTGAAATAAGTGAACAGCAATAACTTGCTGACACCTTTGTTTCCATATATGATTCATTTAAATGATCACTGAATTTCAAAGTTGGAAGGGACTTCAGAGACTATTCAGTTCAAGTCATACCTTATTAAAAACCTCTTCTATAAACATATCTGATAGTGTTAACACTTTCCAAAAGGCTTCTTTTAAGGGCAAACCCACTACCTGTGAGAAAGTTCATTTCATTTTTTTGCTATTTTTGATATTTAGGAAACTCTTCTCAATACTGAACTTCCTTTTTGTAATTTTCAACAGTCACTCCTGATTCTGCCCTATGGAACCACTGGGAACAAACCCCATTTTTGCCCTATAGGTCAGGCCATCACTTTCTTGAAGAAAAACATGATATTCTTATGAACTATTCATTTCTCTGTATCAAACATCCTCACTTCCTCTAATCGATTTTCATATGACACAACTTCAATGTTTACATGAAATTATTTATTTATGGAATTATGAAATGGCGGCAAGAATGCCCAGTTCTTTGGGTACTTGCTGGGAAAGACCATGATGGAAGTGGTAAGTGAAGCTTCAATGACATTTTAATAAGACATAGAGGGTACAGGGGCAAATAACATAAAGTACGGAGACACAGAGAGAAAAAGTAGAGGGGAATAGAGGGGCAAAAGACATAGAGACGTGGAGGAAGGCAAATAGCAGTGAGAAAGTGAATAATGAGTGGGAAAGTCAGAGAGGATAACTGGGCAATCACAAATTAGAGTTGGGAGCACTGGGCAGCATAGACACAGATAGAGATGCAAGAGTGCAGGGGAGTGAGAGATTTTAGCTGGAGGTCTCATTTTTATAGGGTTTTGAAGTAAAGCAGACTAATTCTTATTTGGGGTTAGTTCATTAAACTATCCAAATCATCTCAAAGTTAACAGTAAAAGTTTCAAGTTAATGTGTCCACATCATCTCAAAATTAATAGCATCATTCAGTGTTATGCCAGTCAACTGTAGATGTCTGGAATTCATCTGTTTATATACTATAGGACCAAAGTGTCTTGACAGCAAAGCCTAGATGACTTCCCTTGCACATATTCTCAGGATGTGAATAAGAATATATATATATATATATATATATACAGAGAGAAAGAGAGAGAGAGAGGGGTGGGGGGGAAAGTGTATGTATTTTTTTAAATCTATTCAAAGTTAAAGCTAAGAAAAACATCACACCACTGGCAGCACAATTGGATACAAAATCATTTTTTTCAGCTTTGTCCAACTTTTTGTGACACCATTTGGAGTTTTCTTGGCAAAGATACTAGTGCAGTTTGCCATTTCCTTCTCCAGCTCATTTTATAGATGAAGAAACTGAGGCAAACTGAGTTAAATGACTTGCCCAGGGTCACATAGCTAGTAAATATCTGAGGTCAAATTTGAACTCAGAAAAAACTCACCTATCTTCCCTAAATGTATTCAAATGTACTGAAGTAATATTCAAGAGAAATGTTTGCTATGTAGGGCTATGCCACTCGCTGACTTTCTGACATTGCTCAACTCACTTAACCCCTCTGGCACTCAGTCTCCTCATTTATAAAACTTGAAGGGTGCATTAAATCAGAGGATCATAAATTTAGAGCTAGAAGAGAGTTTAAAGGTCTTCAAGTCCAACCCCCTCATTTTACATGTAAGGAAACTGAGCCTAAGAGAGGTTAAGTGATTTGCCTAAGAGCCATACAGCTAGGAAGTACATGAGGATGAATTCTACCTCGGGTCTTTCTCACTATATGCTCAACAGTCTAAATTTCTCTCTAATATTAACATTCTATATAGTTTTTTAAATATAAAAATTATTTATTAAGCATTTATTATATGCCAAGAACTTTCCCAAGGGCTGAGGATACAGGGAGAAAATCAAGATAGTTCCTGCGCATAAGAGACTCACACTCTAAAAGGGGGAGAGGAATGAATATAAGAAGGAAATCAGCTCTTAAATGAAGAATGATGTTCTACATTATTCTAAGCTGAAATTATATAATATTTTTCCCAATGATGTGGCAAATATAGAAAAGTATAGGTGATTTTGGAAAGCCCAATTAAAGACTTCAAAACATCAGTTACTATGATTGTGGTCTAGTGGCTAGCACCATACTTGTAAATTAAGTCTTACTGAATAAAAAGGGCATAGTCTGACTCTTCTGCAGAGTTTCAAGAGTATCCCATTTGTATCCTTCAAAACTTTTGGGGTTGTTGTACATTCTTCATTCTGGAAGAAGACCAAGTGTGATGTCTTGACTTCTATGTGAATTGGGTTTAAGTGAGGCAGAGTTTCATAAAGTCATCAGCCTTACTCTGTCCTTCAGAATCATGGAAGCCCAGTGGCAAGACATAAGTCAAGATGACTGGTGATGGTTCAGGACACAGTGAATGACCTTGTTCTTTCTAAATTAAGGTCTTTCTAAGGTCCCAATTTGTCTAAGGCAACACCCATTCATTGACCAAGGGCTAGGTAAGAATTAAGACAAAAGATGGCTTAATTTACCATCATAGAAATGTCATTCTGGGAGGAAAAAGACCCTTAAAGTTTCTGGCCAGAACAGAAAACAATTGCTACTTATATCAAGGAAAGTGATATATTTAAGCTATGGGGGCACAAAGGCAGCAACTCTAGTGAGTATCTGGCCCTGGATATCTTGAGGTTTATGTTGTGTGTTTATTCTGAGCTGTGAAACTTCTGGATTGTATCTAAGTTCTTGGACAAAGTGAACATGAAAAAAATGAACTTCAATGTGTTTCTGTCATAAAGTTGATGAAGGTTTTATTTATTATAATACTATAATACCTTCTAAGTCATTGTGTTTCCATTAGTATGTATAGAGATCAGAGGATGGAAGGAACTTAAAGGACCCTAAATATAAAAGTTTTTTAGGCATGTGTGCCTGAAATGATTACAGAACTTTCTATATCTAAAACTTATCAATCTGTCCCATTGTAATTTATTCAGTACCAGTTTTAAGGAGTTTACAAACACTAAACTGATTCAATAATATCTATTTTAAAAGATGATTTTTTTCCTTGTTCTCTATGATAGGATGTAGGGTGTGTACAGGAAAGACACCTCTGGTGTGAGGGCTGCGCAGCTGTTTCCACAGCTGCTTTCCAACTTTGGTGTCTACCTGAACCACCTAACAACTCTCACCTGTGACTCCAACAAGCTGTAGCATGTGGAGTGGCTGCAACCTGGCAAAGAGTTTCAGCAGATGGGATAAATGGGGTTGAGAGTAACCGAGAGGTCTCACACCCATCAGTGAGTTATGGTGGAGTCTACCCCAACCATGTGAAGACTTCTCCTATTGGAATGGGAGGTTGAGAACAATTTGTTCCAGTGGCCATGAAGGCAGTTTAAATAGGTGCTGTAGAGTATTGGGAGCTTGATTAGACACTGAAGATGCCAAGGTTATTCACTGCATTCTGAGTCATCACCAGTCTTCTGGATTCTGTCTTGCCATTGGACTGACAACTCTGGAAGAGGCCGAAGATTTCAGAAAACTTTCCCTCATTTAAATTTCAATTTATGCAAAAATCATAAGACATCACACATGCTATTTTACCTTTTTTTACTTATCTCAAAGTCTCCTGTGGAGACAGGCAAATGATGAAGCAGCAGGTACAGATACACTTAAACTGGAATTATAATCCCAGGGCATATGGTCCTTGTCTCACTGGAAACAGCAGAGGGATTCAGCAGCTCTCTGGATATCTGAGCATCCTTTTAAAGATCATACTGCTCACCTCCTGGTGTGAGCAAGGGCTAGAAAAGGTACCCTCGAAATTGTCTGCTTACTGAATCCTGGCCTGATTACCATGGAGGGAGGGGATACCAGCCTGTGATCAAAACACAAAAAATGTACAAAAACTTCTACAAAGATTATTTCACTCACCATTAGTACATGAAACATGTGCACACTCATAAACAACACAAAATTCAGTTGGCCTGAAAGACAAACAGCTCTTGTTGCAAGAGAACTCAGCAGATATCACATCCAAAAAGCAGCCCTGAGTGAAGCAAGGCTGAAAAATGAAGGTCAGCTTACTGAAATTGGAACTGGATACACCTTTTTTTCTGGAGTGGGTGCAGTGAAGGGGAGCACCATGAAGCTGCTGTGGGTTTTGTAATCAAAACTAATCTAATCAGCAAGCTGGTATGCCTGCCAAAAGGAGTGAATGACAGGCTCATGACAATGTGATTGTCACTTGCAGGAAAATGCCATGCCACCATTATCACTGCCTATGCTGACAAACCCTGATGAGGTAAAAAAAAAAAAACAAAAAACATTATGAAGGCCTAGAGACCCTTAACATCAAGGGACCAAAAGAGGACGAGTTTATAATTCTGAGTGACTATAATGCTAAAGTAGGCTCAGACTACCAGACATGGCAGGGAGTCCTTGGGAAGAATGGGGCTGGAAAGAGCAATAGCTTGTGTTCACTTCCTACTGAAGATTTGAGCATTTCATGACTGCCTAATCACTAACAATGTTTTCCATTTACCTAAACACAATAAAATTTCACTGATGCACCCTTGTAGCAAATAGTAACATTTAATAAACTATGTGATTGTAAGGAGAAGAGACAGGATGCTAGAGTGATGAAGACAATGTGTGGCGCAGAGTGCTGTACTGATCATAGACTTATCCTCTCCAAGATAAATATTCACATTCAACAAAAATGGCAACCCCCAAAGCAAAATGACTAGAGTACTTCTCTGAGAGGAAACAGTTTGTTGTTAAGTTGGGAGAGTTGAGCCAATACACAGATGGCAACAGTGGAGCAGAAAAGGAGTGGGAAGCTTTTAAAGATTTGGTGTATAGCACTGCTCATTTGGGTAAAAACACTCACAAATATCAAGACCAAAATGATGGGAAAATTCAGAAGGTAACTACATGAAAAAATGAGAACTCCACAGGGTTTGTAATCAGGATAGTTCATCCATCTCTAAGAAGGCAGTATCATATTTCATCAAAAGTAAAATACAGTGAAGCTTAGAGAGCTGCAGGATTCTTGGCTCAGTAAAAGGTGGATGAAATTCAGTTTCATGTTAATAGTAACAATCCAAAGCCTTTTTATGATGCCCTGAAACCTATTTATAGGCCAAAGATCTCTGGTGCATCTCCACCACTCAGTGCTGATGCACCACATTTATTAGTGATAAGGAGGACATGATCCTAGAGAGATGGGCTGAACACTTCCATAATGTTCTCAACAGACCATCTTAAATCAGTGCTGAAGCCACTGCCCATTTACCTCAAGTTGAAGTCAATCCCTTATAAGCCGAAGTTCCAACTGAAGAAGAGGTTTTAAATACTCCTTGGTTCCCTTCCTGTGACTAAGCATGTGGTACCGATTCTATTCCAGCTGATGGTTACAAGGTGGGAAGCCCATTGCCCATATTAAAGCCAACTGAAATATTCTGGGTTAAATGACAAAAGGATGTTATCAAGGATACCTCCATTATCCATCTCTATAAAGGTAAAGGAAATAGATTGTCCTGTCACAATCATAGTGGGAAGCGAGAAGGGTAGGGAAGGAGTCTCTCTTAGTCATTGCTGGCAAGATTCTTGCCAGAGTCCTCCTTAATAGGCAAATCCTTCCCCTGGAAGATGCTCATCTACCTGAGAGCCAGTGTGGCTTCAGAAAGGGCTGAGAAACCGTTGATATGGTATTTGCTGCTTGACAACTCCAGGAGAAATGCTAAAAGCATAACAGGTCCATACATAACATTTGTAGATCTGACCAAGGCCTTTGATACTGTCAGTCATGGAGGTTTATAGAAAATTATGTCCAAATTTGCTTGCCTTGAGAAATTCATTAGATGGCACGCTTATCTGGGTTACCTAAAACAATGGACCATGTTCTTGGACTTTCCCAGTCAACAAGGCTATGTGTTTGCTACCATGTTTTTTAGCATGATGTTTTCAGCCATGTGGTCAAACACCTTCAGTGAGAACAAAAATGATATCAAGATCACCTACCCCACTGGTAAATTCTTCAACTTGAAAGGGCTACAAACCAAGACCAAAGTGAAGGAAGTGTGTTGCATAATTTTTTGTTTGCAGATGATTGTGTACCCAGTGAAGTGTCTGAAGCTAAGATATCCAAAGTATGAATTGATACTCAGCTGCTTGTGCTAATTTTGACCTACCAATTAACATCCAGAAAACACAGCTGCTCGATCAGCCGGCACCACACCATCTATATATGGGACCATTGGTTACAGCAAATAGAGAAGTTTTAAATGCTGTGGATGAGTTCACTTACCTTGGCAGTATACTTACCAGGGATGCATATATTGATAATGAGGTTGACACATGCATTCCCAGAACTAAGTGTTTGAGAGGCTCAAAAGCAAAGTGTAGGAGAGAAGAGCTATTAGTCTGACTACCAATGAAGGTCTAGAGAGCCATTGTGTTGACCTTATTGTTGTATAGCTATGAAATCTGGGTAGTATACCGGTATCATGCTAGGAAACTGAGTCACTTCCATTTGAATTATCTTAGGAAGATTCTGAACATCATCTGGCAGGATAAAATATCAGATATTGAGATTCTTTCTTGAGCTAAACTGCGCACTCAAACTTTACTGCAAAGAGTACAACCCCAATGGACTGTCCATATTGTTCAGATGTCAAATTTATGCTTGCCTAAAGCAGTATTTTATAGAGAATTCACACAAGCGCTCTCAAGATTGTCAGAAAAACTCAGAAAAGACACATTCAAGGTTTCTCTGAAGAACTTTGGAATTCATTGTGTGAAATGGGAGACACTGGCACAGAATCACTCAGCATGGCATGCCCACATCAGAGAAGGTACTTTCTCAAAGCGAAATTGAAGTAGCTTAAAAGAAATGCAAGATGAGGAAATTTATAGAATCTACCCCAAATGTTTACATGGACTATTGGTGTGGTAAAGCATTCTGAAACTGTACCGGTCTGATCAGCCACATTTAGAAACACTGTAACTAAACTCTAACATAGTGATGTCATTTAGGTCTTATTCAAGAACAAAGAAAATTTCAAGAATCATCTTTGATAAGTTGTGAGAGAAAGTAAATAGGGATAAAATTCCTCGAAGGAAGCTATTAGGAAGAAATCCCTTGCAGATGTAAATGCTCGAGAAGAGCATGAATGACCACCTATCAGGAACACTGAAAAAGGGATTCCTTCACCAGGAGAGACATTAGATTAGTTGTTCTCTAAAGCCCAGTTCAGTTCTAGAATACACTAAAACTTGGTTATGAAACAAAAGAGAAGCAACATAGTACAGTGAACTAGAGAGTTTAGAAGACGTGTTCTGGTACCCAGCTTACCAGAGGGTCATAAGATGTGTCTTAGGACTTTCTCTGCATTACCCAGCTGTGTAACCATGAACAAACAGTTTAACCCATCTTGGAGAGAGAAGTGATCTCTAAGGCTCCATCTACCTCTAAAAGCACTCCAACATATTTGATCATTGACAAAGGTCAGATTTCTAGAAACACCTTTTTTTCTAAAAAATGCTAAGCCAAAAGCTTTATTTCTTACATTTAAATGAATTTTAACATCTATTATATATAGAATTATATTCCTCTTACAAAAGTAAAGTACTTAGCCTATATGTCTGAGGTCAGGGACTATGTCTAATTTAAACTTTTTATCTTACTCAGTGCCTACCACAATATTCAATACATGCTAAGTGTTCAATGTCTGCTGAATTGAATTGAAGCTAATCTCACCTATTTATTATACAGGACATGGTTAAGGAAAAATAAATAAGAGCTAGACTATGTCCTACCTCACTCATGACTCATCCCATGAACTATGCAGGTGACTAATCCCATTATCCTTCATCTTCTCCATGAGGAACATTTAATATCTTCTTAAAAATGTATTAGATTACAGATATAAGACTTTGACACCAAGGAGAATTTGGAGCATGAGTGTATAAAGGAATTCTGAAGAATGTTACTTTACAAACTGTCAATAAGCTAGGTCTTTCAAAATATCACATCTAGTCATCTTCATCAATTAATATTCATTTAACACACACAAAATAGTCTGATGCTAAATGATAGAAAAGAGAAAAAAACATCAGAATGGCTATATACAATGCAGGTATAATGGATAATAATAACAACTGGTGACCGCCAGTTTTGTATGTCCAATTCTTGACTGGACCTCTCAAACTGGATGTGCCAAAAACATTTTAAATTCAACATGACTCAAATGGAATTTATTATTTTCCTTCCAAAACTTTACCTCTTCTTACCCTACCTACTACTGCTGAGGACACCGCCATCTTCCCAGAAATACAGGATTGCAATCCAGGTGTCTTCTTTGATTCCTCAGTCTCTCTCCTTTCTCCTCACCCCAACCCCATCCAGATCCAATCTGTTGCCACTGTGTGTTCTTTCTACTTTTATAACATCTCTTGTAGGTACCTCCTTCCCTCCTCTGACATTGCCTCCCTGATGTAGTCTTCATCATCTCACACTTAGACTATTGCAATAGCTTGCTGGTGGGTCGTCTAGCATGTCTCTCCCCACTCCAGTCTGTCTTTCATTCAGCTATCCACGTGATCTTCCTAAAGTACAAATCTGACTCATGTCATACCTCTACTCAATAAACTTCAGTGGCTCCCTATCACTTCCAGGATCAAATATAAAACCCGTTGTTTGGCATTCAAAGCCTTTCACAACTTGCCACCTCCAAAGTTTCCATTCTTGTTACATCTTCTACAACCTTCCCACTCCCCTACCCCAAACTCTGGGATCCAATGACGTTGACTTGCTTGCTACTTTTAGAAAAAAAAACCAAAAACTTCATCTTCTGATTCTGGGCATATTCACCATCTATCCCTCCATATTTGCAGTGCTTTCTCTCCTCATCTCCGTCTTCGAACTTCCTTGGTTCCCTTCAAGTCCCAGTTGAAGTCCCATTTTTTATAAGAAGCCTTTCCTGATCTTCCTCCATTCTAGTGTCTTTGCCTCCATTCTGGTACCTTTCCTGTGTGGATTATTCCCAATTTGTCCGGGATACGGCTTGTTTGTACATAGTAATTCTATTGTTGTTTCTTCCATGAGACTATGAGTTAGGACTGTCATTTGTCCTTCTTTTAAAATGCACCTCCAGCACTTACCAGGGTATCTGATAAATACTAGGTGCTTAGCAAATGTTTATTGACTAACCTTTATAAAGCACTTTAAAGTCTGCAAAGTACTTTACCTATATTATATGTTGCATCATTTGACCTTCACAATCCTATTCAGCCAGCAGTCTTATTGCTCTCAGTTTCAGTTTTGGAAATAAGACCTAAAGAGGTTAAGTGACTTGACCAGGGTAATGTAGCTAGCTAGTAAGTACCTGAGGTGAAATATGAACTGAAGTTTTCCTGACACCAAGTTGACAATGCTTTTCAACATAGCATCTAGTTACTATTACTTGCAACTAGGGAAATAGCAAAAGTTTGTCAAGTGGATTACTAAAAACTTTGTAGAATAAAAACAACTATCGTTCATTTTATGAGCTAGAAGAAACTTTAACATTGATACTAATTAAAAAGTAAAAATAAATAGCCCAAACAGGGGACTCAGGGCAAGCAGCCAACCAGGAATTGGATACAATTGAAAAAATACTGGAGTTTAATATCAAAGGGGGGAATGGCTAGTGTCAGTTCTATACCATCACTTAAAATGAGAATGGCCACAAGACACTAAGCTGTGTGCTAAAACTAGCAAAATAAGAAAACTGCCTTCATATATCGAAATGTTATTGTTCTAATGCTATATAGTCCAACAAAAGGCAATGCCTCCTTTCAGCTACACTATTCAATTACATTAGCATTGTATGATTTTAACTTTTCTTTGAACTTTGATTCATTAGAGCTGTTGAACATGAATTTTTCCACTTTTGTCAGTATTAGTGGTTCAAAATCTCCACTCCCTATCCCAATTTCTGAGAAATTTCTGTAAAGTCTTTTCCATGTTCACAGAAAATCCCTTTGTCAATGACTCACTTTCAGGAAAAAACTTCTCACTGCCAAATTGCAGGGTTGAAAAAAATACAGAATCAATTTAATTTTCCTTCATGATTCATTATGCTACAGTCCTCCAGAGAATATGTATAGCACTGAAACGGAAACCAAAGAAAAACAAATCTTCAAACTTGCAAGAATTAAAATTACTTGTGAAAGCTATTCTAATCATACTACTGATACAGCATATAAATCTTCTTTTCAAAATCCTTGATTACTTAAAATATGGGAGAAATTCTCATAATCTCAAATATTCTATACTGAGAAGTGCAAATAAATCACAATGTGAAAGCGTAATTCTTAAATATTTCACTTTTTTATTTAATGTGTTCTTGAGAAAAAAGTCACCCGAACTTTTAAGATGGAAGAATGATATTAAATTTTCTTTATCATTTAATGATATCTGCATTGAGGAGTAATCCCAATAATCACATCAGCCTTTTTGTAATAGCAAAATTTACTAAGCAACAAACCAGATAAATCTGACTACAACATAAATTCCAATGCGGGTTCACATTGATAAATTTCATGTTTCTTAGTTCTACAGAGCAGTAGCAATATAGCAATGGAATGAATCTTCTTGGATACTCAGTAATTATTTAGATATGACATAATGAAACAAAATAAAAAGTTTTAAAAATAGTCCTGCCTTTATGCCTGCCTTACAGTAGAGTGGTGAAAATGGGATTAGCTTGTACTAAAAAAAAAATCATAGTTTTTGACACCTTGCAAACCTTAACCTGGCAGCTCATATCCATAATGTGAGAAATCTAAACTAAATGTATAAACAGGCATGCTGTTTAAGGAACTGAATCATGTCAAAGTTGCCATGAAGTGAATCATATCAATTTTGGCATTCGTATTACAAACAAATCCAGAAAAAATGGGAATGTTATAGTTATATGGAAAAATAGCTTATATGCTCTACTGGGAATAGCAAAAAAAATAGCATAATTGATTTTATTGTTGGAAAAAGGCAAAATGAAATATAATTTCATGACACATTTAGTCATTTCTTATTATACTGCACATGATCAATGTCTGCAGAAAAACCATAATGAAGATAGCTACAACATATGTACAAATGTTAGTTGCAAAAGAAAAAGGGGTTGAGAAATTCAAATAACTCAGTACAACTCTTCAAAATAAATCAATATATACTTTTATGTCAGGTGACTCAAATGCAAAGACAGGAAAGAGTGACAATGGCAAAGAATTGGAGAACATGGGTTGAGAATAAGAAATGAGAGAGACCAAAGACTTACAAAGTACATATAAGTCTATCTCCTCTATGTCATTAATATTTTCCTCAAGAAAACAATTGGTAAAAAAAAAAATGGTAAGTGTTAGACAAGAGAAATGCTGACAACAAAATAAGTTAAAAGACTATATTTTATCAGGAGGAAAAGACTCATTATTGATACGGGAGTCATTACCTTGAATAAACTGTGTACAGTCAAACCACATGCTTGTTAGAGAAAAGATCAGTATAAATGCATGAGAATAAAAATCAGAAAACTAATGCAGCATACAAGTGAAACAACAGTCCCAGTGCTTAGCACGGTATCCCCAAACATAATAAGCACTTGATAAATATATGTTGATTTGTTAACTTGAAAGAAATAACAAAAATCCTTTTCTGACAGAACATGGAAGGCCACAGATATGTGGGCTAAGTTATAATAACATTATGATCAATCTATGAAATTACCTATTTTTTTTTATTTTCATACTATACTACACAGTGTGAATCATTGATTATCTTGAACTATCAATTAAGCATGACTTAATTTTACTTTCAGTTACTTTCTCTGTATATATCTACTTATTTGTAAAATTAGGGGATTGGAGTCAGTTCTAAGTTCCTTTCCATCTCTGAATTCAGGAATTCTTTAGCTGATAGCTTAAAAAGAAAGAAAAGAAAGCCAGAGTTAAATCCCAAATGATGTTTTTGCTTGTTCTTGGTCACAGCTTTGTGCTAAAATGCATAGCTGTTAATGCATTCAATCATTAAGGCAATAGAGGTTTTTGAGTAAGAAAAGCAAACAAAAGGAAGGAAACAGCCTTCCTATAATTTTGGTTATAGGCATTTTCCTTATGGACATTAGTATTTCTCCTAAATGGAATGACTTTCTATTAAAAGCCTAAACTTGGCCTGATCATGCTTTAATATGAAAAGGTTCAAATGGCTTGCAAAGAGGGATTGCACAGAACCAAATCCAAACAAAGCAGAATTCCCTTAAAGTATTTGTATCCAAGTTTCCTCAGCACAGATGGCTTTAATGGCCAGGCTAAAGGCTCCACCCACACCTTCCACTCCCTCTATGTGTTGGCCCTTGACTGTCACTAATGATACTCAGCTGTTCTGGCTCTTATTTTCTTCCTGCATGGCCACCCAACCTCACATCTCTTATAAGGGGAAAGATTTTTTAAATGAACCTTTAAAAATGTGATTTCTAAGCTAAAACTATCCTACTAAACACAAAAGTCCAGATCATCTGGATCTACCAAGAATAAATAGAGTACCATGGTAGCACTCCATCACTTAGAAATTTTATAAAGATATAGATCGACAACAAATCTATAATTAGAGCATTAATAATCCTGAATCAGCTGTAATAATACCGATGTTTCCATTATCAACTAATTGTAGCACCTTCTGCATGTAAAAGGGATAATTAACTAACATTTAAAATTCCATAGGGGATTCTCACTTACTCTGGGTATGCTCCAGTTGGATTTCTCAAAAGAACATAACCACTATCCAACACTGCCCATCAAAAGAAAAAAAAAGCAATCAGGTGACAGCTACATCACGGGCATCTACAGTGGTTGTATTCTAGTCTGAAAAACACCTTTAATGTATGTCCATTAGACACATAGTCATTTCAAGAGTTACCAGGTTTTTCAGGATTATGCGTTAGATACATGGAATTGATTTGACTAATGCCCGATTCTTACTTTTGTTGATCCTGTGAGACAATGAAGTATAGTGAAAAAGGTAGGGAATATGGAATCTAGGTTCCAATCCTAGATCTGCCATTTATTGTCTATAGGACCTTGAACCATTCATAGGACCAGTCATCATTTCTTGGCCCCATTCTGAATCTATATTCCATAATATATTTTGATAGAGATAGTGGGGAGAGGGGAAGGAATGTTTGAGTCCTTCTCGGCTACTATAGCAGCCTGTGAATTGTAATCTACACAAATGGAAAAATCTTGTAACCCAAATTAAATAAATTTACCCAATAGCTTTATCCAGGGGAATCAGAATTCTAAGGAGGGAAGGGGTGATGGTTCAAAACCTCAAAAACCTGAAAATTCGCAAGAGTAGGATGATACTAAGACCAGAGTAAAACTTCTAAGGTCACTCCATACCAAACTCAAACTAGAAGGTGCTTTTTCACTGATTTCTCAGTGCAGCCATTTTATGATGATTTTTAAAATACCCAGTGCCCAACAGGTTATTATCAAACCCTGGAAATAATACCAATTTTCTATGGTCTTCATCCTTGTACCTGTTTGGTGAGTGACACAAAAAAATTAAAGACTACCAGAGGATAGAACTGAGATCCATGATGTTGTGGTATTGGACATAGGTTGAACATGAGTTTAAATCCTAACTATAATACTTAATACCTATATGAATTTTAGCAAGTCATATAACTTAGAGATGGAAAGGACATTAGAGGTCATCCAGTCTAACCTCCTCATTTTAGAGATGAGGATATTTGGACCTAGAGTAGTGAAATGACTTTGCCAAAAATTACATAATTTGTACGTAGCAGAGACAGGATTCCAGCCCAGTTCTGACTGCTGATCTAAAGCTCTTTTCACTCACTGCACTACACTACTTCTCTTAGCCTGTCTCCTCATCTTTAAAATGAGGAAATTGGACTAGATGACCTCTTGCTTTGACACCTTCTTGCTGCACTGTCAGGATTTTCTCTCTCCCTCTCTCTCTCTCTCTCTCTCTCTCTCTCTCTCTCTCTCTCTCTCTCTCTCTCTCTCTCTCTCTCTCTCTCCCCATATGCATGTATATGTATAGTTTGCCTATATTGGCAAATAGTTATGTGATATCTATCAAGTCACTTTGTCTCTAAATCTCATTTAGAAGTTTCTCCATTTATAAAATAAAGAACTTTGGCTAGATAATCATTCTGTAAAGTCTCTAGCATAGTATCTTGTATGCTGCACATGTTCAATAAATGTTTACTGGATTAAATTAAAATTGAATAAGGCTCTGACTATATTTCTATGACTCCTTTTTAATTTATATTCTAAATTCAGAACAATACATATATATGTATGTATATACACATACACATGGGTGTATATATATGTATGTGGTATATATATATAATATATATATATATAATATGGATTTGCTAAATTTTAAAAAGACCTCTTAATAAAGTACATTTTAAAAGTTCTTTTGAAAGGGAAACATGTAGGTTTCCAATAATATAGTCAATCAACCAAGTAGCACTTATTGTAAGTGCCAATTTTGTGAAACAACTCTGGCTTTGACAATATAAAGAAAATGATGAAAGTCTGTGCTGTCAAAGAACTGCCAATTCATTAGGAGAGAGAAAATATACGTACCAAGACATATAGAAAAAAATAAAAGTAATTTGGGAATGATGTTTGCAGCTAAAGAAATTAAAAAAAAGACCATGATAAAGGGAAATCTTAAGTTAAGTTATCTTGAAAGAAAATAAGGTCTCTAAGGAGCCAAGGTAAGGAAGGAGTGAGTGCATTCTAGGAATGAGATGGGGGATAGAGAGAGACTGAGAGAAAGAGACAGAAACAGAAAATACAAAGACACAAAGATGGAGAAATGGAACACTATGGATCGGGAACAGTAAAAAGGCTAACGTAGTCAGGTCTTGGGTACCTGGATACCCAAGAAGTATCATGGGTAATCTAGATAGAAAAATGTGTTGGGTTCGGGCTTTGAAAGATTTTAAATGGTCAAACAACAGTCAGTCAATTAACAATATTTCTTAAGTAATTAGAAGCACTATGTTAAGTGTTAGAAACACAGTAAGAAGCAAAAAGAGTTCCTTCCTTCAGGAAGCTCTCTCATTCTAATGAGGGAGACACTGTGCAAAGAAATATGTATGTGTCAGCTATATATAGGGCAAATTGGAGGCAGCCTTAGAAGGCAGGCAATAGCATTGAAAAGGACCAGAAGGTGGGTAGTGTTATAATATAAAAAACAATAGTTTATAATAAAAAAATATTCAAGATCACAGGAACAAAATGAAAGGAGTGTTAACTTCACTGTTTAAATATATTACCCAGGGGCACTTAACACGCAATAAAGCTGCTGTGTTTTGTTTTATTCTTTCTTAATTTGCCTTGGGAATAGGAGTAAATAGAAGCAAACCATCTCTCCCACTTTCTGAAGCTCTACTGATACTGTGTTCATAAGCTAAATATTCCTAAAGTTAGAAACCATTAATTAACATACAGTACATAAGATTTTTAATACACATCTCATTAATTGTGAATAACAATAAATTACATTAATAAAGCACCTACTATATGTCGGACCTTGTGTTGAGCATTTTACAAGTATCATTTCATTGGATCCTCACAACCATTCTGCGAAGTAGATGCCATTATTATCTCCATTTAACAGATGAGGAAACTGAGGCAAATAGTGGTTAAATAACTTGAATAAGGTCACAGAACTAATATATATATATATATATATATATATATATATATATATATATATATATGAGGTTAAATCTGAACTCAGGTCTTCTTTCTATCAGGCCAATGTTCTATCCACCAAGCCACTCATGTTCCCCATATTTCCTAAATTTTACTGCAAATTTCATATGCAGATATAAGTTCATCTCCAAATGTCCACTTGCTCTTCACAGAGTGGTGTTTAAAAAGGTTCAAGAGACATAATTTCTGGGCAATTTAATCATTTTATTAATGATGCCAGCATTTTAATAAAATAATGGTTATTTATCCATCTCTCTCAGACCAAAGATCATCATATCAGTGAGCTCAGGATTTACGAGTGTGTGTTCATCCTTCATTGCTGAAGAAGACCATGCCATCAAAGAAATAATGACATGACTTGCACTTGACTTTGTTTTCTGAGTGAGGGAGGGCTTTGCAGGTCACCAGCCTCACTTCTCCTCCAGAGCCATCTAAATCCAGGGACCAGATATTCATCAGAATGACTGGAATTGACCCAGGATGAGGCAATTGGGGTCAAGTGACTTGCCCAAGGTCACAGCTAGTGAATGTCAAGTGTCTGAGGGTTTGAACTCAAGTCCTCCTGACTCCTGAACTGGTGATCTGTCCATTGCACCACCCTTTTAGAAGAGGAATGTTCAAAAGGATGACAATAAACTCTGATTGGTTAACAATTAATGAAAAGTGCACCTTACAAAGAGAAGTGAGCCTACTCAAATGAGGGGATGAGGATGATAACATCATGTCACCCTTGGAAAGAGAGACTATCTCTATAGCCAGACGACCTCCAGCCTGGAGCAATTTAGACAAAAGGGTCTATCTCCACCCAAGCTTGACTGAATGGAATTCACCTTAGATGAGTGATTTCTTATAAGGTTAGTTGGGGTTAAATAAGCAGTTTAGCTCAACCAGAGGACTTGAGATAAGGATAGAGAAAAGGGGGGAAATCTGAATCTCCCCAAATCAATGATTATTAATAATCATTTCTCTCAGAAGAAAGGATTTATGCAAGATCCTAGGCTTTAAAACAATAGGTAATTATTAAAAATTCTTGGTTGAAGTCAAAATCCTGAGAAGGAAATGAATTTTACAAGAGTTTAGTGAATTAAGATAACTCTCCAAAAGACAAAAAGGTTGTATTAACTAAATAATCTTTTAATGGTCTGTTTTCAAACTACAAAAATTGCTTTAAAATTATTCATTTTTAATTCTTGAAGAAAACTATCTCCAAACCAGTGAAAATTCAATCTAGAGAGAATCCTGGATATTAAATCAAAAGACCTACACTCAAATTCCAACTCAGTCCCTTAGTGTCTGGGTGACCTTGGACAAGTGACTGAACATCTTAGTGGTTTTGTTTCTTCATCTATAAAATGAGAGAACTGGACTAAATGATCTCTAAGATATCTCCCAATTCTGACATTTTGTGATTCTGCCAGAGCAGTCCATTATTAATCCATCATTATTTTACATGTGAACTTTCACATATAAACACATGAAAGCCACGTTTTCTTCATTAACTAGCATCTTCAAATGAAATGAGGCAACAAAAGCAGAAGTAGTACAGGTTATAACAAAATACAGAAAAGAAAACTCCTTATCAAGATCACAACATTTTTTATAACCCAATACTGAAAAAGGAAGGGAGTAGCATTTTGTGGTCTATAGCTTCTTTCTTTCCTTTTGTGGATGGTGCCTGACTATATTAATGTTAAGCTCCCAATGTTAATCAGAATTCCTTAAGATAAAATGTGCAAAGGGTTTCCCTGAGAAAGTGTGATTGGTTGCTTGGACACATACACAAATTTCAGGGAAATGAAGTATAACAAACTGTACTGAGTTAAGAACTGATAAAAAAAACTGGAAAAACTTAGTGTTAGATTTCAAATTCAGCAGGAAGAAGAAGGGCTATAACTTAACATGTCAACACATTAAAAAAATACTTCAAGTGAAAGCAAAAATATTCATGTTTTCCTTGTGATTAGAGCATGACATTTCAAGAACCCCAAGGAGCAGTTCTTCTCTAAGAAATACCTTCAGCTTGAAATATTTGCCTTCCTTGAAAAGTTAGCTATCCCCTACATGAGATAGGATATACATATTGTCAGTGGGACCTTCCTTTGAGATTTGTGGCTTCCTACATTCATTTTGTGGTTTATATCTGGCTGTTTCAACAACAGGCTCTTAAAATTAATCACAGTGCTTTAAGATAAAATGTTCAAGAGTTGCTCCCTCACCAACACATATAACACAGATATATTCTCTCTCTCTCTCTCTCTCTCTCTCTCTCTCTCTCTCTCTCTCTCTCTCTCTCTCTCTCTCTCTCTCTCATTTATTTATTTATTCTAGAAAACATCACTTGGAAACACACACAAAGGCATCATTCAGAAAGCCAGTGTACTATATAATAGCAATTTAGAAAGAATGGAAGAATCCAAAGTCATCAGGGGGAAAAAAATATGTGATATATCACCCTACAAGGACATGTTCCTAATTAATTTTCCTGAAGTATTTTAAAAGGTGATTTCTTTTGCAACTATCTTGAATTAATATATTTAGAATTTCAAGATGTCCTAAAACCTTTCCAACAGTAAAATACTTAGTACAGAAGACTTATAAGTAAGTTTCCTTCTTTTAATAATGCAGCCCAAAGAGTATAAATGTCTCTAAAAATCAAATCAATAAGATTATTCTTGTGACATCTGAAACAATTTTAAGTTTGTATTTATCTTATAAACTACCATTTCAATAAAGGAGAAAGCCACAGGAAACCATGATGTCATTTAGACTATATCCTATACCATTGGAATATGTATATTATATGGAATAAAGATCAACAATATTTGGGGGAAGAAATGGAGAGATATGAGGGAAGGGTTAAAGGGAAAGGGGGAGCTAGAACATGATACTTAACAAAGTGATACAAAGCTAATTTTACAATGACAGGACTATAGATGACTAAGCTTTTAGTACTCACAGGCTTACCATCTTGACCAGGCTGTCCTGGATAACCATGATTCCCAGGTTGGCCAGGGTCTCCCTTGAAAGACAAAAGTAAATAAATAAATCACAAAACAGCTCTGTCCATCAGTGTAACAAAAACATAATGTAATTAACACGTCATGATGACAGTCTAACCTCTGTTGCCTAACAAATCTGTGGCCTTCAAAGAATGGGCAATAAGCCTGGGAATATTTTCAGAAAATTAGTGACTATACCAGAGTATTACTTAGCCAGCATTTTAAGCCAGAAAGTTACCACTCACTCAATAATTCAAACAAAACTAAATCAAACAAAACAAAAAGCAATTAATGGAAATAAGACTGTATGTTTTTCTCCAATTCTGGTAAAGATTCATTTAAATTGTAATAAGCTCTTCATCTCTCTTTCAAGGGGCTTGGTTTGGGGCATCCTGTTGAAACTTACAAAGCCTCTTCACTCATTTAATAAGTCCCTAAATAGTGCCTGGAACAGAGAAGAGTGAATTAGATCAGTTCGCAAGCACGTGCACCGTTCTTTTGGGTAAGAGGTCATTCCTCTAAAATCCAGTGATTAAATTTTAACTACTGGCCTATATTGGCTAGGAAAGGCTGTATGAAGCCAATCTCCTTGTTCCAAAACAATTCTTTAGGCTACTGGCTAGAGCAATAAAATGCAACAGGAAAAATGAAAATGGCTCAATTTAGTTCAGGGGCATAAATGGAAATGTGAAATAGTATTTTAATGTACCATCCAATAATCCAAAGGTGTTATAACAGAAAAAAAGAGGGAAATTATGTTCTTAAATCTGAAGAAAATTTAAAAATCTAGAAACAGCAACTGTAAAAATGCAAGTAATCTCTACTTGATGGGATATATTTTGCAAATGACATCTCTTTACCAGTGGGAGAGATGGGAAAGGAAATGAGATGCAGAACTCTTTATTAGGGCAGTGGGAGCAGAGGTAGTATATAGCAATACTCTTATGCTTCTGAGGAGATACTTAGTATTTGTGTGCATGTATGAGTATGTGGAGGTGTATTTGTGTTCCCTTCCTCCAGTTCTATAAATAAAAACTTTCTTAAAGACAACGTTTGTCTTTCACAATGGCTCCCAAGGCATGGATCATTCTTTTCACAATAGAAACACGTGCCAACAAAATTAATTTTCCTGCAATATCATTATCATTCAGAGAAACATTCTGATGTTTAGGAAAAAGAGAAAAAGAAAATCTTATACTTGACAAGTTGAAAATTTTTTATAAGGAAATAGTTAAGAAGGACAGCCATTGGGAATGGATACTATTTAAAAATACTTTAGAGCACTTTCTAGTCTGGGATCTCTTTTCTATTAAGTTACCACACATTTGCCTTTCCTCAGACCACAGGAATTTCTGCTACAATTCAGAATTCCATGATTCTGTTTCCAGAACTTAACTTCCTTCTTTTACTTTTGTCTATGAATATTTAACATACCTATACCCCTTTATTGTAAACACACACACACACACACACACACACAGATCATAAACGTCACTAACAAATGACATTGTGTTTAAAGTTCAAGACATCAAGATTTTTTTTAAACTAACCATCATTCTAACTTCCCAATGGTCTAAGCTTAAAAAAAATCTATAAAACACGACCTCTTTAAATGATATTTTAAAATTAACTTCCCTAAATTCAGTCTAAAAGCAAGATGATAAAAAATCCAAAAATCATAAGCTACAGTCACAGAATTTCAAATTTGCCAAACACATATCTTAGCATGCTATGGCCAAATCTCAGACTAATTTTAGAAATGATGCCAATATTGAATAAATGAATATAAGATGTACCATCTTATTTTCAGTTTTTTGAAACATTTGAACTTTAACATGTTCAGGTTTAGACTTTAATTATAAGCAGAGCATGAAACACATGATGAAAATTTATGCGTGGGATTGATGTACAAGTAAAAAAAATCAGTTATGTGTTTTGATAATAGTTCAACAGACTATAAAGCAAAGATGTTCCAGTTATGATGAAATCGTGATGCTATCAATTTAGAAATAGGAAATTAAATTTGATATAATACATTCTTATTTAATATAATCTTAGCCACTAGATTTGGCAGAAGTTTTACTTGCAACATTAAAATCAGTTACAGAATCTTATTTTGCATTTGATATTTTCATTTTGCCAATTCAATATCAAATAGTACCAAGTAGGGAACAAGGAAAAATAACTTTTTTTTTGAAAATCATACATCTACCTTAACTAGATAAAATCATCTGTTTAAAGCATGATGTTCATGGAATTTATGGATTCTATTAGCACCAGTACAAAAACTGAAAATGCTTGCCCCTCTGTCAATGGGAGAATAACATCATCTTCCTGTTTGAAAGACTGCTAATGTAGGCAAAAAAAAAAACAATTATATAAGGTCAAATTTATAATGGTTATTATAGAGAGTGTGTGATACAATTCACCAAGACTATTAGTTGAAGACATACATTGATAAAGGAGGTTCCCTTGCTAGAATTTCTATCAATGAAAAATTATAGGTTCATATAAAAATATCAGATTGAAATGAAAGATAAAGACAGTAAACAGTGCATGGGGTATGCATATGTGTGAAGTATTTTTCTTTATTACAATTGCATCAAAGAATTCACTCACTTTGGGGCCTGGGAGTCCTGGTTTTCCTGGTGGGCATACGCAGGGAGCTGGGGTGGAGCCTACATCACTGGGACCATTCAGGCACTATGCAAAGCAAAGTAACAATAAACAAAAACACAGGCTTAAAACCTTTCAAACATGCATGCGAATGAATCTCTATAATGGGATTTCACCTTGACGTGGTCCTTGGGAACCTTGAGCAGACTACCACAGGTGAGAGAGTGTGATCAGGAAACTGTCATGGTAAAATCCTTATGTTGTCTTTCCCAACTTACTAATACGGATCACACAAGTTCAGAGACACGATATATGAGAATTTATTAAGTTCTTTTATTATCCTTCCCCAATGTATCTATCATGCACATTTTTTTGATCTTTGACACATAATCTATTACTGTTTGAACTGGTAAATTAGATCAATAACATTTGTATGTCTTCAGGCAATGCTTCTATATGTGAGACGTTGAGAACAATATAAGCATGGCATCTCTAGACACTACAAGATTGCCCGACACAATGTCTTGGGATGCTTCTTAAGCTCAGAGAAGCACAGAAACTCCCAAACCTGGAAAACATATTGATTACTAAGGTTATATATCCCCTCTAAAAATGAAATAGATGAATTCCTCTGAGTTTGAGCACAAAGAGAAAGCTGAATGGTAAATTACTTATCCTGGCCCCCAAAACTAGCCTAGCACTCAAGAACCATCCTAATCCATCCTAATGAAGTCATCCTTTTGAATCTACATGGAAAATCAAGTTTATTAAATCTGTAAACAAATAAAAAAAAATAGCACAAAGAGTCTTTGGAAGTTCTTCCTCAGTTCTTTCATCAGGTCCCATCCTACAGCAATGCTAACTTTACTTCAAGCTCTTTACTTGGTGTCCTATAATCCCATCACCAATGTTATACCAGTAATTTAAGTAAAAATAACTCTTATTTACTGTAAGAAAAATTTCATAGGTACTTGCCATTTTAAGTCAATCTAATAGAGAAATCAAAGTCCAGATTACTTCATGGAACATGAACATTTTGATTCTGTAGTGTATTGTTATATTTATAAAAGTTGCTTCCAACTGGTCATTCTACTTACAGTTGTTAGAAAAATATTTAATATTCCCAAAGTACTTGTATGACACAGTAGGGTGAATGAAATGACTCAGGCTTACCTCTCCATTCTGCAACAAGAATAAAAACAAAATATATAACCAATCAAATTTATGCAAAATTGACATAGAATCATCATATTCAATGTATGTATGTGATATTATTTTATCATATAAATTAGAAAAAAGAATAACACATATTTATATATTACTTCAAGATTTGGAAAGCACTTATTGTAATGTTTTAAAAGCCTATTTTATCTAAGAAAGGACATGTTGTCCAATAATCAAACCACACCTTCATACAATAAATTGGATATTCAAAAAATATATATATACATATATATATACACACACATATATATGTATATATGTGTACATATATAATTAATGTATAATATTATATAATTATTGTATATTATTATTGAAGTTAAAACTATATTAAGTTATAATTCCTTTAGTTTTTTGCCAATATTTACTCATTGTAAATGGGAAAATACACAATAATTTACATGCTTGTAATCATATATGTCATAGCTGGCCCTAATATTTTAGATAATAAGTGAGAGTTTTGTCCAGTTATTCTAAAAAGATAATTAAACATTGCTGCCATAGAAGTCAAAAGCATAAAAGGATTATAGACCTAGAGTCAGAAGGGGTTTTGGAGGAAATCTGTTCAACTTGTCCATTTTGCCAGTGAGAAACTAACAAGCAGACAGATAATAAAATGGTCACGTGGCCAGTAAGAAGGTCAAAGGCAAAATTGGAACCCCATGTTTGTGTTGACCTCATCCAAATATTTCATTTTTATACACAAATAATCATAATCATAAAAATTACTATATTTTTCATATGTTGTGAGAAAATAAAAACACCTTTACAGAAAGTGGCCTGGGCTTTTCTTCTGAGTATTTTCCACTTTCCTAACAGTGATTGTTTCTTTGCATTTCTCATTTCCATTCAGGCAGTGACATAGTATGACTTCCCTTTTGTACTGTAAACTTCAAAGCAGCTTTTGCTCACATGTAGCAATTTCTACTCATGTCAAAAAGAGTGAACTGTAAAATACACATTAATGGAAGGCTAAATCATCATTCTGTTTCTAATTTATTCTAACAGCACTGAAGCAAATGGCTGAAAGTGAACCTGTCCTACTTACAAATCCAGGGATTTCACAAGCTGTTTCACGGTTATTTTGTTCTGGGTCACAGTAGATTCTTAGTTTTTGTACATCAAACTATAAACGGAAATACAATAAAGTAAGTATGGTTTAAGGAAGGGCATAGGACAATTGACTTTTTGAGAATAATAAAGAAGAAACCAGTGTCACAAATTTCAAATGAATTAGCAATTATTAGAAGCGCAAAATCACAGCATTCAATTAAATGTAATGCAGTAAGCAATGGTAAAATTAGTAGTGTAACCTGGTAGTAGTGAGATAATATCATTATGATAAGAAAAAAAATCTATCGAGATCTACAAATCCCAGATTTTTCATGGTCCTATCCATATCACTACACTTAGAACTGGTCTTGCTCTCTATCTCTACATTTCTGATTCATTCATAAGCAATATGTCTTGGGTTTATTTTTTTTAAATAGCTGTAGGTGCAAGCTGAAGACAATCCATGACTATTTTGTTTTCACATAACATTCTCATTTTCAAAAAACTTTAATTTTCAAGTACATCAAATTCTACAACCTTCACTTAGTGCCCTGGCCATGTTCTTTTCTATATCCCAGTGGATGTCTCTTTCCTTTAGGGAAAAACTAAACCAAAAGAGTGGGAATTCCCAAGTGTTCTGGGAAACATTTTTCATTCATCATCAACTCTTGTATAGGTCAGCTAAAATTTGATTTAGTCCCCCTCCCCACAAAAAGTAAACCATTTTATTAATAAGCAAAAACCCTATGACCTAAATGTTTCAAAATGAGTAATAACTATTGAATTAAAATGACATATAAGATATGGTAGAGAGGCCTGGAAGGACTTATATGATCTGATGCTGAGCGAAAGGAGCAGAACCAAGAGAACTTTGTGCACAGCAACGACCACAGTGCATGTGAGTTTTTTCTGGTAGACTTGGAACTTTGTAATAACACAAGAACTTAATGGAAAAAAAAATCCCAGTGACGGTTTTCTAAGGCAAAATGCCTTCCACACAGAGAAAGAAATACGGAAGTCATTCGCAGAATGTAGCAGATCATGTTGTGTGTGTAGGTTTCAGTGTATTATGTTTTGATTTGTTATATGATTTTTTCCGTTTATTTTAGTGCGACTACATGGCATGACTATAGTGAAAATGTGCTCAATAGAAAGTATACATAGAACTTATACAGAATTGTATGCTGTTGCAGGGAGGGAGGGGGGGTAGTGGGGGGCAGGTTTGGGGGGGATAAAATCTTAATTTTTTAAGGAAGTGATTGTAGAACATTAAAAGAAAAAATAATGAAAAATATTAAAAAAAGAAAAAAAGAAAAAAAAAAGAAAAAAGATATGGTACTACAAATGCCATCAAACAATAACATGCAATGCAAAATTTGAATAGTGGAACTTACCTGGACAGTTTCTTCTTTCCCAGAGTATTTCCCTATTTGGGTTTGGCCACTGACATAAATACCTAAAACTGGGTGTAATGGCTTGCTTTGTATTTGTTGATCATCGATATACAAAGTTACATCCTTTTCAGTTACTAAGAGGCGGATTTGATGCCAGCCTTCATCAAAAAGCGTCTATAGACACAGACAAAAAAAAGCAAGTTTTACAAATTCAGTTTTAAAGAGCACATTAAAGAAGAGATAACATAAAATGAAAAGTTGTACATTTATATTTTACAATATGAATTGCCTAAATTTGAAACATAGACATAATATCAACTGTTATCCTGTCTGGGGATAAGATCCATTGTTTCTGTGGATTAACATATAACTGGAGAAACACGTGCTCTAATCTAAGCCCGGCCACTGACATATCACGTAATTTAGGTTCATTTTATAAAACCGTATCCTTAAAACTAGTTCTGTGACCACTATCAATTCTAACCTTATTAAAGTTTATGAAACATGTGGATACATCAAAGATCTATGATTTCAATAGTGTGAGGGGACTCCTTTCAGGGACTTCACATTTGTCTCTTTCCTATAAAATTGTAGATAACTTGCCTAAGGTGCTATAAGGGTAAAGTGATTTGCCCATGGTCACAAAGATAACATGTCAGAGGACAGATCTGAACACAGTTATTCTTCATTGTAAAAGACCCTGCTGTTCAGAAAAATCAAAGGCAAAAAGAAAAAGGAGATGGCAGAGGATGAGATGGTTAGAAAGTGTCATGGAAACAATGAACATAAACTTGGACAGAATCCAAGAGACAACAGAAGACAGAAGGGTCTGGAATGTTGTGGGCCATAAGACCAGGAAGAGTCAAATCGTATTGAATGACTGAACAACCACAAAAAATAATTCTTGATTTCTACTTTAATACATTATCCACCATACCACGCTGCCTTTTTACTAAGCCCATTGTATCTGAATATCACATAGATTTATAAATCAGGCTTCCTTCAATTCCACTATTCATAAAGTAATATCAACATCTTCCAATTCTGTTGCATTTCTATCCTGTAAATGATGACATTCAAGAAGAGACAAGTCAGAGTAAACTTCTTTTTGTCCCCTGAAAATACTGAAATGCAAATTCACAAATATCCTTAGCCAAGTCACATAGCTTTACCTTAACATCAGGTTCTGCAAAAACGACAACTTGAGTGCCATTCATTATGCTGGTAGTGGTAAATGACAGGGTCTTTTCAGCTCCATTTAAGGTAACAGCAATCTGTGGCCTTCCAGTAGTGGTAATGATTCTCCATAAGTCCCACTTTTTCTTAACTTTAAACCTCTGAGTTGAGACAAATACATATGAAGGAGGAAGCCCTTCTGGGAAAACATTGCTAACGAAAAGCAAACACAAACAAACATTGATTGAGTGAATTTCAACACCAATAGTTACCTAAGAATCAAGACAAAATAAAGACTGATGGACACTAATTACCTTGTGAGTTCTGATAAATCAACTTGTGATGTTACTTCATATGCTTTTGTTTTGGTTGGTGAAAGCGGAATCCTTTTCTTTACTTTCTTTTTCACACCCAACCCTAAGAGGATGTCAAATCCCTTTTCATCACGAGCTGCTACTGGAATTCTTGTTGGACAAACAGATTCTAAAAACCAAGATGAAAAACAACAACCCAGGTGATTGAACATGTACACAACTCAGGTATAAACAAATTAAATGTGGAAAATGCCACAGAATGAAATTAGTGGAGAATCAATCAACGGTTTTATTTTGAGCACCAACTATATATGTAGAATGTACTTATTGTACTAGACACTAGGAAAACCAAGGTAGAATGAAAGCAATTCCTCCCCTCCAGGAGATTATATAATATCAGGTGAGGAAATAATGTATTGAAAACATATTCAAAATAAAAACAAGGCAAATTGGGAGGTAAGGCAGAAATACATAGGGAATAAGAAAAGGGTTTAGAAGAAGGCAAGAAACATCCCCAAATTTGATCAGGTTGGATAAATATTCTTAGAAACTAATGAGACTGTTGAGGAAGTCTCAGTAATTTCTGAAAACTATATATCTTCTTTTGGGAAAGGGAACAGAAATAAATTAGCTACATTTTTGATAGACTGGCTTAAGGGTTGGGGAGGGGAACATGCAGAGGGCAGGGAAGTAGAGGGAGAGAAAATAGAAGAGAGGGGAAGACAGGAAAGAGAAGGGGGAGGTGAGAGAGCAGGAGAGGAGTTTAGGGATATCTCTATTATACAGGATTCCATCACATCACTTGGTGTTGGGGGTAGTGGAAAGTACACAGCAAAGATCCTAGGAAATCTGGGCCTTAGTACTACCTCTGCCACTAAACAGCTGTGCATCCCTGAGCACTGAGCCTCTCTGGACCTAAGCTGCCTCATCGACAAAATGAGTGCATTGGACAATTTAATCTGCAAAGTGCCTTCCAATTCTAACGTTCTGTGTTCTATGGATTACAAGCAAGGAGACATCCCTTCTCTTGAAGGTCCTCTCCAAATCTAGGTGTCTGCTTTATAACTCAAATCTCACAGGTTCCATTCCCATAGGGGGAAAAAAACAACAACACTGAATCCGAGAATTTGGGTTTTCATTTGATGTCAGTGGAGTTTTACAACTTTGTTACATATTCTAGAATTAAGACAAAAAATTATTTCCCAAGAAAACTTATTAATGCTAACATCACAGTCTTCTGTTTAGCAACAAAAACATAATGTACTTTAAACTTTCCTGGAAAACCGATACTTCAAATTATGTGGAAAATTTTATGCAGATAAATAATACAAATTTTTTTATTAGATAAGAGATTTAATCCATGTAAGGAGCTCCCAGTGAAGAACTCTCTCTTACCAATATGAACAGAATCTACTCTAACAATTTGAACCTTAGAGAGATGCTTGGATAATTGAGAAGATAAGTGACTTGTCCAGGGTCACACAAACAGTTTTGTGTTAGAGGGGGGACTGGAAGCCAGCTCTTGATCCTCTAAGCCAAGTTGTCTCTAATAAACCTACAGCTATTAATGGTATCTCAGTCAAGTCAGCAAGTATTTATTAGGTGATCAGGGCACTGTGCTAAGTAAGCAATGGAAATAGAAATAAAAGCAGAAAGAATGACAGCTTTTGTTGGGGAATGGTTGAACAAGTTGTGATATACTGTAAGAAATGATGAGAAGACAGACTTCAGAAAAACCTGGAAAGACTTATATGAACTGATGATATGAAGTGAGCAGAAGCAGGAGAACACTGTATACAGTAATAGCCACATTGTGAGATAAGTGACTTTGACAGAATCAGCTCTTCTCTGCAATGCAAAGACCTGAAACAACTCCAAAAGACTCATTATGGAAAATGCCAATCACATCCAGACAAAGAAATATGGAGTCTGAATGCAAATCAAAGCATACTATTTTCTCTCTCTTTTCATTTTGTTTTGTTTTGTGTTTTCCTTCTCATCGTTCCTCTCATACATTCTAATTCTTCTATATAGTATGACTAATGTGAAGATATTTAATAATAACGTATACATAGAACTAATATTGGATCGTACGCTGTCTTGGAAGGGGGAGAGGAGAGAGGCAGAGTAATTTTAAAACTTTTAGTAGTGAATGTTGCAAATTAAAAATAAATATATTATTCTGTAAAAAAAATTATGATAGCTTCTGCCTTTCAGTTTACATTCTAAAAAAGAAATGTACAGAAGAAAAAGAAAATGTATAGAAGTAAGCTGAAAAACTGGAGGGAGAGAAGAAGAAATGAGGGTACCCAGGAAAAGTTCAAAGTTGGGAGTGGAGCCTACAGAGGAATGAAGAAATAGTTGGTCTGGGCATCCTCCATAAAATGGAAATCCTGGAAGGCACCGGCTAAATCAGAGGGAGAAAAAATAGAGGCAGAGGGCACTCCAATATGTGAAGTCCAGGAGCTTCCAAGGAAGTAAAGGTTTTTATGACATTATGGACAAAACAAAGTCCAGAGAGTCAGGAATGCAACCATCAACCAAAAGAAGTCCGAGGCTCAATGACGTGCCTGGTACCGATCCAGAAGGGATGATTAACCTCTTCTACAGATCTTATTAAAAAGCACAAATCAAGTATTCTAAACCTTTTGTTTGTTCTTTGACGAAGTATTTTTGAATGATTTGGACCTATTATTTAAACTAGTCAATTCCTTCCATTGATTCAGATAAACAACTTGTCTGCAAGTTACAGTCTTAGTAAATTTACCTGGGGCATTGAGAGATCAAATGACTTGTCAAGAGTCATATAGCTAGTATATTTCTAAGGCAGAAATTGAACTCCAAGCCCAGTCCTTAATTACTAAACAGAAACAACATCATGCTACCTCTCTAAAAATTAGATGACATAAATTTAAGAATGGACTCAAAAATTAATATTGTTACCAAAATTCTTTCAGATGTCCTTCCTCATGAAATATTTTAAGAAAAAAATAATCAGAATATATTGTATAGACTATAGTATAAATTCTATTAGAAACAGGCTCTGACTGTGTGATCTTGGACAAGTTAAGTCATTTCACATCTCAGTGTTTTAGGCAATTTTCTAAGTCTGCAGAAAAAGTGCTAAACTATATTAATCAAGGGAATCTTCTCACCTTGGAGTTCTTTCTATCAATGAAATCATAGGTCCAGTTCCTAATCTTATAGAATATACTACTTATACTATAAAGTAATGAGAGTGACACATAACCCCTTTCTATAAAATCAAACTCATTCCTTTGTAGTCACAATTTACAGGATACAGACCTAGAAAGGACATTAGAAATCATCTAAACCAATTATAGCATTTTACAGATGAGGAAATACAGGCCCCCACAGGTTAAGTGACTTGCCTAAAGTCACCTGGATAGCAGGTATAAGAGCTGGAATTCAAACCAATATCAGTATGACTCTAAATCTAAGACAATTTCCACTATACCCAATTGCCTCCTTTGTACCAATGGGCATTTAAAACAAAATGAAGGCATGGTGTATATAAAATTCACCATGTCCCTGCAGAAACTTGTTTACAGAGAGGATACCTACCACCAAAAAATCACAGACTTAGAGCTAGAAATAAAACAACATAGAGGTCATGTAGCCCAGTAATTGTGTAATGCTAACAGGGAAAAAAAGAGCATGTATCTCCAATACATGAATCTTATTTGTAAACTATATACTGTTAAATTGTGCCCTTAAATTTGTATATCATGAAATATCCACAAAATAGAAATCTTTACAGAGATGACATAAAGATGAAATGATCTTTTATCCTAGATTCAATAATGAGCCACTGAAGCCAATAAAGTAGGAGAATAACATGAGAACTGCACATTAGAAAAAAATCCCTTTGGAAGTTGTGTAAAGGGTGAATTTGATAGGGGAGAGTCTTCAGTCAGACAGAACAATTAGGAAGTCGATGTGAGATTTGATGAGAGATTAAACTAAAGCGCTACATGTGTGAGTAAGAAGAAGGGGACAGAGAAGAGACAAGTTGTGAATATAGGTATGGTAATATCTAGCAAATGATTGGCTATGGGACATAAAAAATAGTAAGGAATACAGGTTGATAACAAGGTTTCAAATCTTGACGCCTGGAAAGATGGTGGTGTCTACGAGAGAACCAGCAAAGTTCAGAAGAGGATAGGAATGTGTTGTGGGAGAATAGTGTATTAACATATAGACTGTAACCCATCTATGATGGATCTCTCTGTAGGTCCCAATCTGTCCCACTGACAACTTAAAGGAATTGATACATGGTATTTACTTATTGGCCATTACCTTAAGAGCAACACCTACCCCTTCTCCACATCAGAGACCCAGATCAGCCACTGATCCGAGGGACTACGTGAGGCTACCCTGCGGAATGCAATAGATTTTGCCAGCACAACTGCAGCTGTGGTTCAATGATATTGTTAGAAACAACCCTAAGAGGCAAACATTGGGTAGAAAAGGGAGGAGGGTGGCAGCTTGCACAACCAGTAAAAGAGAGGAGGAGATGCTAGAAATAATGGGTGTATGTGAGGGGAAGGAATAGTGAATTATGTAAGAGACAACATATTATCTGTTGCTACTGTGGGGAAAGAATACTACCCACCATCTCCCTCATATACCCCAATCAGTCAATCACAATCTTTGAGAATCATGCCATGACAATTGTGCAAGGCACCCACTTTGAAGACCTCCCATTCTACAGATGAGGAAAATGACACTCAGAAAGATTATGATATGTCTAAGACCACACTGGTATTAAATAAATAGCAGGAGGACCTAAACCCAGGTCACATGACATCAAATCAAGCATTGTTTCCAGTAATCCACACTTTAGTATGCCCAATGACACAGATTTCATGGATTGAATAAATTTCTTATAAATACCTGAAGAACACTTTTGGATTAGCTATTAACAGAATTTTCTGTGAAACCTGACAAACAGATCAAAACAGATCTGAGCTTAAATGGATAAACAAGACCTACATTTTTGATAGATAATTTATGAATGTAGCAGGCGCATTGTTTAGGATGACTGCTATAATATCTTTCCCTTCAAAGTCAGAAAGCTAAAATAATTGTAAAAAGTACATTTCTTTTTTATTCTTTATTTCATATAAGAGAAAATCAAAATATATGACAACATATAAATCTATTGTGAATATATTCAGTTATCAAGTATTCTCCTGATTTGCCTTGTAAACTTAGAATATTGAAACCACATGTAGTATTAAAATTTAGAAAGCTAAATCAGACTTCTTTAGAGGCATGATAGTACTTGTTTTCTATGACATTGCTAATTATATCACATCCTAAAACTGCAGTATTATCACATATCCATGAAATATTCATTATCCTGACCTACTTAGGAAAGTTTATAGAGTATAATTTAATAATAGCTATGAAAATATTGCTCAGGAGCCATATAAAAGATGTAGTTTGAAGTTTCAAAACAGATTTTGTATATCTGAATATGATTACATGTAAGAAACATTTAAAAAACCATTTCTGTCCACAGAAATCCACTTTGATCATTAATACATATTATGCTAGCTTCTTCAGTAGCAATAAAAAGTCAGTTAATTACATTCCATATGACATGGGAAGGGATTATTGTACAATCAAAACTAGAGTGGGAAAGAGAGGGATGTCACACTGCTTTCCTTGGGGGGAAAAATACTTCTTTCTGCTCTGATTTACTTTCATTTGACAGTCACTCACAGGGATGTGTGGGGAAGCTTTCATCCCCTTGCTTTGCAGAATAGGATGCTGACTATATGTCTATTTATTTATTTATTTATATTTATATGTATGTATGTATATATATGTATATGTCCCAAGTCTAGCTATACTGACATCTGTAACTCGCTAGTAAAAGAACTTAAATAACCTGAATACTGAGTTAGCCATTTGAAAAGGAAGACAGATTCTTGAAACAGCAGGTTGTTAAAAAAAGCATACCATTTATTAAATCAAGTATTTATTAAATGTTCATTATGTGCAAAACACCATACAAATCTCAATGGGAATATTAAGGAAATATAACAGAGGTGTCTCAAGATGGCTACCAACTTTGTGTGAGTAATTTGATAGAAGTAAATACTGTGCAAGCTAGAAACTGAGAAGAGCAAAAGAAGTGTTGAAAAACTTGGAAATTAAATAAAGGAGAGATACATATTCAAAGAATCCAGTTTTATATTTGCGCTAAGTGACATTTCTTTTTCTAGTATCTCTTCTTGTTGCTTTTCAGTCATTCAGTTGTGTCCAACTCTTCCAACTCCATGGGCCATAGCATGCCAATACGATCCATGGGATTTTCTTGGAAAATGATACTGGAGTAGTTTGCCATTTCTTCTCCCAGTGGATTAAGGCAGAGGTTAAATGACTTGCCCAGGGTCACAAAATGTGTGAGACTAAGATTTAAATTCAAAGCTTTCTGACTCCAGGTCAAGTGTTCTATCCACTGAGTTATCTCATTGCTAATATCTCTTAAGGACTGCTTTTTAAATTTTTATTTAGTATTTTATTTTTCCTCAGTTACATATAAAAACAATGTTAACATTCATTTTTAAAACTTTGAGTTCCAAATTCTCTCTCTTCCTCCCTCCCTACCCACCCTCATTGAGAAAGCAAGCAATTCAATATAGGTTGTACATGTGTAGTCATGCAAAACACTTACATAACAGTCATGTTGTGAAAAAATAACCATATTTGCCTCCATCCTATCCCCCCACCATTCTAGCATCTCTCTCTTTTCATCCTGTTCCTCTTTGAAAGTGTTTTGCTTCTGACTATGCCATCCCCCAATCTTCCCTCTTTTCTATTACCTCCTCTTCTCTTATCCCTTTCCCTACTTTTCTGTAGAGTAAGACAGATTTCTATACCCAATTGAGTTGTATGTTATTCCCTCTTTGAGCCAATTCTGATAATAGTAATGTTTACTCACTCTCTCTCACCTCCCTCCTCTTCTCCTACATTGTAAAAACTTTTTCTTGTCTCTTTTACATGAGATAATTTACCCCATTCTACTTCTCTCTTTCTCTTTTTCCCAGAATATTTCCCTCACCTCTTAATTTCATCTTTCAGATATCACTTCATGTTCAACTCACACCTGTGCCATCTGTACACACACACATATACTCCTGACTACTCTAATAATGAGAAAGGCCTTATGAGTTAAAAATATCATCTTTGGTTTAGGAACGTAAACATTTCAAGTTTAATAAATCCCTTATGATTTCTCTTTCGTATATACCTTTTCATGCTTCTCTTGAGTCTTGTATTCAAAAGTCAAATTTTCTATTTAGCTCTGGTTTTTTCTCAAGAAGACATGAAATTCCTCTATTTCATTAAATATCCACTTTCTCCCCCTCATGGATTATACTCAATTTTTCTGGGTAGGTGATTCTTGGTTGGAATCCTAGCTCCTCTGATCTATGGAATATCATATTCTAAGCCCTCCAATCCCTTAATGTAGAAGCTGCTAAATCTTGTGTTATCCTAAGGGTGGCTCTATGATACTTGAATTGTTTCTTTCTGACTGCTTGCAATATTTTCTCTTTTGACCTGGGAATTCTGGAATTTGGTTATAATATTCCTGGAACCTTTCCTTTGGGATCTCTTTCAGGTGGTGATTGGTGGATTCATTAAACTTCTATTTTACACTCTGGTTTAGAATATCAGGTCAGTTCTACTTGATAATTTCTTGAAAGATGATGTCTAGGCTCCTCTTTTGATCATGGCCTTCAGTTAGTTCAAAAATTTTTAAATTACCTCTCCTGGATCTGTTTTCCAGGTAAGTTGTTTTTCCAATGAGTTCTTTCACATTGTCTCCTCTTTTTTGATTCTTTTGGTTTTGTTTCATGATTTCTTGATTTCTCATAAACTCATTAGTTTCCATTTACTCGATTCTAATTTTTAAGGAATTATTTTCTTCAGTGAGCTTCTGGACCTTCTTTTCCATTTGGCCAATTCTGCTTTTTAAGGCATCCTTCTCCTTGTTGGCTTTTTGAACCTCTTTTGCCATTTGATCTACTCTATTTTTAAGATGTTATTTTCTTCTGTATTTGGGGGGGAGGTTCTTTAGCAAGCTGTTGACTTGTTTTTCATGATTGTCTTGCATCATTCCCATTTTTCTTCCCAACTTTTCTTCTATTTCTCTCACTTGATTTTCTAAATACTTTTTGAGCTCCTCCATGGCCTGAGACCAATTCATATGTTTCTTGGAGGCTTTGGATATAGGAGCTTTGACTTTGCTGTCTTCCAAGTGTGTGTTTTAATCATCCTTGTCACCAAAGCAAGTTTCTATAGTAAGAGGGTTTTTTTTCCATTGTTTGTTCATTTTCCTAGTCTACTGCTTGACTTTTTAACCCTTTGTTAAGGTAGGGCTCTGCTTCCAATATGGAGGGCATATGATCCCAGGATTCAGGGGTTTTGCTAAGCCAATTTCAGAGATACTTCTACTGACCTCTAAGTTCTCAATTCTTTCAAGATGGTATGCTCAAAGGAGTGGTGTTTACTCTTCTCCTGGCCCAGACTCTGGTCTGTGAGCAACCACAAGCACTCTTTTCTGCCTTGTAACTGTGAGAAGGATCCCCTCTCACTGCTTTGAAAAGCTCTGCTATGCTACTGCTTTCCCTCACCCCAGAACTGCCACCCAATTCCAAGTATGGTCAAAGCATCAGAGTCCTGCCCAGTGCTAGCAAAGAAACAGCTGTAATCCCCTTCTGGCCAGTTGTTCGATTCACTTCCTGTCTGTGGGCTGAAAGCTCCAGAAGTAGTCACTGCTGCTTCTGCTACTGTCACTACCACTGCTGATTCAGTCACTCCCAAGGTCTGCTCCTGGTTTTCTGGGGCCAGGGCTGTGTTGTTGCAGCCTGTGTTAGACTATGCTGCTTTCTCACTCATCTGTGCAGCCCAGAGTAAATAGAAGTGATACATCTGGCTTACTATATTTCTCTATGATCACATAACATTGTCTCAGGAATACTGGGTACACTCATATAATGCACTTTTCACCTTAGTTTAAGAATCTTTCAGTGTGGTTTGGTTCATGGCTGCCAAGTCAAAGAAAAGCCTTTCTTCCTTCAAACGGTCTCTGCCAAAATTCAGAATGAATCCCTCGAGTATACTCTGGGCCAGAGACTGAACAAGGGACTATCAGACATAATCAGACATTCCAGTAGGGACCAACTTGTTCCTCCTCCAATTCAGTTCATAACCCTGCAAGTGAAACCTTCACAAATATGCTTGAGCTAAGAGACTTGGCCAGGCTTAAGTTTAGAGCAATTTAATACTCTAAACCAACACCTACAATTGACTGGAGAAACTATTTTTTCCTGTAATTTCCTTATAAAAAAGAAGAGGTGAAAAGTGTTAAGTATTTTTTGGGTCCTTGCTATAAGTAACTGCTCAGTTTTTCACATAAAGACTGAATTTCACTGCATTGTATACTAATTATAATTACTAACAGGACTAATTATATTGAGTCTTTTTTTAGAGTTATCCAGTCTACTAAAAATTTATTAAGCACCTACTGCGCATTAGACACTATGCTAAGTGCTGGGGATACCATTAATAATAAGAAGACAGTTCATAAACATGGAAGTGGTAGCTCAGGTAGGGTAGAAGTGGAGGTCCTGGGAAGTGAGTACATTGTGGAACTAGGTTAGAATGTTTGAGGAACAATCAATATGTATTTTGAAATCTCCAAGTATAAGGGCAGAAATTGGGGAAAAGAGAAAGCCTGTGAGACAGGCTTGTCAATGAAAGGAGGTTGGTAGATAGCAGTTACTAAAATATTGACTGGATGAGTAAATATGGATTGAATGAACCTCAAAGGAGAAGTGATGAAGTGATAGGGGTAGAGGTAAAGCCTCAAAGTAGCAAGATATTTAAACTACCCCACCATGAGTAGTCAAGCAAGGGAAGGGAGGCCAGGGAGGCTTTATGATTGGGAAGGAATCACATCTAGGAGAGTGCAAGAAGGTAGAAGGCATGAGAAAGGAAAAAAGAAGTGTGTTATTTATGAAGTAGGCATTCCAAAATGCATATTGAAAAGGATAGGTACCTTTAGAGTGGGGTGTTGAGGGGTGGATGAAAATAGGGAAACAGAAAATGGCGATGGAGAACAGTGTTTGAACACTGGCACCCAGGTGTTCAGATCAGGGGTAGAACATTTGTTAATCATTGAGGAACGAATTCAGGTAGGTTTTATCCAAGGCATCTGACTTCAGAGTAGTGTCTCCTCAGGGCATCAGGGCTGGGATATTCCCTTCCTTCTCTACCAACTACTTTCCTTCTTACCATATAGGTTCAGGCAAGGCAACTGGGAGAGGTGGAATTGTAGGGGGCTACCAAGGATCAGGTTAAAATCTCTTCCTCCCCAATATTTTCTCTATTATTGGAGCTACTCCAACTTCTGACAGAGTATGTCCAATCACAGTGGTAGCTTCTGGAGCCCCTCAGAGGGCTACCCCATGAATTCAAGGTATGCTAGGGGTCTAGAACACAAGTGGTCACAAATGTGCAAGGATATTTCATGGCCATACAAGGCCACAGATGTTCTCTGTGATGTGGTCACACTGTTTCTACCAGGCCTATTCCCTTCTGGTCTTGGTGTATAGACTCACAGAGAGAAGCACCATCATCTGGGTTTTCAAAGATGAGCGCTTCTTAGGAGCTTCCCAGAATCTCACCTGGCATATAAAGCTTCTTCCAAAAACTAAACCCTCTATAGTGAGTCTTTAGCAAAAATCTAGTAAGTAATTAGTAAGGAGTCCTCCTCACCCCCCCCCAAAGTCTTGCATGACCTTAAAAATAAAATATAATCTGAGCTACTAAAATGGAGTCATGTTGGTAGTATTACTGACTCTAGCCTATTTGTTCCATATAAATAGCAATGAGTGTATGAATAAAAGAAATGGACTTTTTTATGGAAGCTACAAAAATATAGGCTACTTGTTCCTCTAGTGCCTATTTAGATACAAACACACACACGCACACACACATACACACACAACTTGAGCACTAAAGTAGTATAAAAAGTACTTTTGTATAAAGAAAAAGTTTCAAATAAGCTGTTAAAAGATATAAAATACTGCCAATCTCATAGATAAGCATTTTGATTACTAACAGAAGTAAAAACAATAGCTTTCATTTCATAAAAAATGCTCAGACATTTAGGAAAAAAAAAGTTTTCTGATGGGACCACAGCAGATTTAACTGCGGTATAAATATAAAAACTCAGATCACTTCACAATAAATTCAAGATGAGATTTCATCTTGGTGAATAGTTTGATGATGTGATTAGCATAGGAAGAACTGCTATTTATTAAAAACTCAAAAAATATGTATCTGAAAAATCACTGTTCAAGGACATAAGATGAGATGTTGCAGTGTCTTGAAGATTTTTGAGATATAAGACATTATGGTCACAATTCATCGGCACATAGCTGTTTTATGGCTAAAAAAGGTAACTATTTGGAGATTAAGGTATGCTTTTAAAAGAATTTATAATTTCATGGGGGAAATTTGGGAGGGCTGTACCTTTTAACTGAAAGGTGAGTCACTGAAAGCCAGGAGGTTGTGATTTAACCCACTGAAAAGGTACTTGAGAGATAGCAGAGGAAGCTAAAAGATTTAACTCTTAAGAAAGTAAGGAGAGAAGGAACAGCAAGAAGTCAAAAAGATATTAAGCTGGAGAGGTAAACCCTCTCAGAAGAATATACTACTTTCTTCTGTTCCTCATTGTTTGCAAGGGGGAAAAAGGGGTAAAAACAGGTATTGCTCTGCTTTGCTATATAAGAAGAGCTGACTAGACTAGTTTTTCCTTCCCCATCAAATTGTCTCAGAAAGCAATTTGATATGACTAGGTGAGAGTTTTTGAGGCACTGAAGAATAAGTCTAAATCTCCAAGGCACAGTATTCAGTCTTAACATTGGCAATAAAAAAATTGTAAATCAACAGAAATATAAGTATTTTAGTACTTGCTATTCATTTAGCGATCAATTATCCCCTTTCTTGTAATATCTCTTTTATCAAGCAGTATCGCTACTATTAACAACAGAGAAGTAGAAAATGAAGGAAGGAGAAAAAATAACCGACATTGTACACATTTCCACGAGTAAAGAATAAATACTGATTTGTGAACTATTTGGAGCAATTATTTCAAGAAACTTTTCATTTTTACTTCAGCAATGAAGGTATTTGGGTTTATAGGTAGTGATATTATCGTTTTGTTTGTTTGACTTTGCACATTCAAATACTCAAATAGACATATGATCTCATCAGTTCAGGATTATTGATACAAATGATACATTCATGCCTACCTGTATTGTGTGACTATCCACTTTGTTCCGACATGCTGGTTTGAAATATCTCTCAACATCATGAGGGTACCAACGGCGTCACCTAGGTTTCCATGTGACATCTCTTACTCTCACCAAGAGACCAGCCTATCTCCTCTTCCTGTCCTCATTCAATTCTTTGATGATGTTTTTTATTCAAAGTTTCTCACAATTTACATATCATATCCTTCTTACAATGACTATTCACCTTCCCACTGCCTTCTGTTTGATGCTCAACTTGACTCCTTGGAAAGCAGTAGTGTTACAAGCCTCACTGTCAGACAGCAACACAGATAAAATGGTGGTACAGAAAAGACTTGATAGTAATCTTGTGGTAAGTAGGAGTGCTTTACAATTTCTCAAAAGAATCCAGGCTACTTTTAAACTTACTTTCTATCTGTATTGTCTGTTTCAGATACAGAAACTTTTGGATAAGCTCTACAGGCTGTCCATTCAGATTCCTGTGGAAATCTGGGTAATAAACTAATTTTTTCATCCATGTAGTTTTACATGGATAGAAAAATCAAACTTTTAGAATTTCATTAAATCATTTAATTGTCTTGTGCTTTATTTTCTCTCTCTGAGCAAGATAAATAGTAGAAGTGGTTTGTTTCAAAAGTGTTAGCTTTTAGAAAATGCTTTGAAATAGATTTCCTAGATTCTCTATAAAAGAAAATATAATATGACAGTATTTCCTTTTCATCAGATAAACTGTAAATTATGTCAATCATACTTTAGTTAAAATTTTAATTTAATTAAAAGCAATTCTCTTGCCCTACAAAAAGAAATA
Source organism: Bettongia penicillata ogilbyi (assembly GCA_023548195.1). Lineage (NCBI taxonomy): Eukaryota > Metazoa > Chordata > Mammalia > Diprotodontia > Potoroidae > Bettongia > Bettongia penicillata. The sequence goes on along the minus strand of JAJHZJ010000857.1, from coordinate 4,517,544 downwards.
TCTAATGTTTGGGATGTTATCCGGTTTCCCATTATAAAGACGTTAAACATGTAGTATGCTGATATTTTTTCATTTGAATCCAAAAACGTGTGGATGTTTGATTTTGAATTCCATCTTCACACCCACCACTCTGTAAAAATTCTGGCAAGAGACTCATTTATGCAAAATCATTCCAAGAACATTTAACTCTGAAACTGTAAAGAAGACATTAAATAGATATTAAAAAATGGGAAAGATTGGAAAAGATTTTTATAACAAACTCATTTCCTTAAAAAAACAGTGAAGTCAGTATATTTGTTTTCTAAAGTCAGTCTGCAATGCACTACATGAGGAAATAGAAATGGGACCAGAGAAAGATTATATAACTTCTACATTATCATCGGTACAAAGATAAAAAAGAGAACAGACAGTGCTAACAATAATAGTTTTCAGAATATCTACAAATATTAAACTCTTGATATTCTTCATCCGAGGTACTTGCTCACAAACCGAGCTGGCAAAATACTGCAACAAGTAACCCACATACATAATCTTTCCAGAAATGAACCCAAAAACATAATAAAATTGTAGTTAAATGGAAGTATGGCTCATAGGTTTTCTATGAAAAGTCAGACTGATAGAACTGGTAACTCCCTGAAAGTGTCCAAAAATATCATTTGTTTATCTTACTTTGTAGTAATTTTGATAAACATAACTAAAAAGACTACTCATGAAGATGATTTGATTTATTTATACAATAAAATAAAAATAATATGTAGATTGGTTGTGGTTGAATCCCAGTCTTTCTCTTCAGGTCCAGTTCTGCAATACAAATTGCATATTGAACATTATGAACTGGATGGATGTTCTATAGGTAATTCACAAGTCCAAAAGGAAACTCCTTTATATCCTCCTCAATCATCTTAACACTTCACTCTCCTTTGCCCAACAATCTAATCTCTACCTATCTAACAGTTGCCAGATCTTGCTAGTTCTATCTCCATAAAATCCCTCAAAAATGTTCTTTTCTTTCCACTTATAAAGACATTATCCTATATTATATCCAGCCCTCTGCATCTCTCAACTGGTCCTCATCACCTCCTGAAATAAACTCCAAAATGAAAACTCCCAGGGACACCATAGTTAAAATCCAGAGCTCCCAGATCAAAGGCAAAAAATACTGTGAGGAGCCAGAAAGAAAGAATTTAAGTCCTAAGGAGCCACAGACAGGATCATATATGATTTACAAGCCACCATTAGAAAACGTCAGAGAACTTAGAATACAATATTCCAGAAGGCAAAGAACACAGGCTTATAACCAAGAATAACATATTCAGAAAAAATGAGTATAATTCTCCAGGGGCAAAAATGGATCTTTAATAAATTAGAGAACTTCCAAACATTCCTGATGAAAAGGCAAAAGTTGCAGAGAAATTTTGAAATTCAAACACAAGAATAAACAGAAGCATGAGAAGATAAACATGAATGAACACTGATAAAGATCTAAACAAGAATAAACTGTTTTCATTCAAATTGGGAAAATAATACATGTGTCTCTTCTGAACCCTATCATCATCAGGGTTCACAAAGACTACAATTAGACAGGACCTAGGAGTAACTTCTTTTATGTCTTGATGATCTTAAGAAAAGAACGGAAAGAAAAAAGAATAGGAATACACTGAGGAATAAGGGAAAGGAAGGTTAGGAAAAAATATATAATCGAGGTGTGCAAGTAGATATTTATACAAACAAGGGAAGAGAAGGTTGGGGGAGTGGCTGTCACTTGAATCTCAATGTTATCTGAATTGATCAAAATTGATATTTATATACACACATACACACAGAGAGAGTTGGGTACAAAAATTCATTTCACTCAACAGGAAAATAAGCAAGAAAGCGATGAAGGTGGAGGGGTATTAAAGGAAAGGTAGGTTAAGGAAGGGATTGATACTAAACAAAGCAAATTCTAAGAATATTTAAAAAGATATATATGACTTTTTTTGAGATGTCAAAGAATGGGAATTTGAGAGAATGTGCATTAATTGGGGAATGGGGAATACTATTGTGCTGAATTCTCATCAACATAATGACCAGCCAGGATTCCAGAGGACTACCTACTTCCTGAAAGGGAGGTGAAGGACTTATAACACAGAATAAGATAATTCCTTATGGACATGGCCCATGTGAAAATTTGCTTTGATGAACTATAAATGTTTGTAATAGATTTTGTTTTTTCTCATTTTTCTCAATAGGATTGAAAGGATAGATCTTGGCTGATTAAAAGAAAGTTGTTTTGTCTTGTTTTGTTGTTAAAGAAAACCACTAACTTAGGTGTAGAGAGGTCATCTAATCTAATGTAATGTGATTTTATACAAGGGGAAACTGAGGCCCAGAAATGTTAAATACCTTGCCCAAAGTAAGCATCAGAGATAAATTATGAACTCAGGTCTTCAGACTCTTCAGTCACTGCTTCCTTCCACTGTACCACAAACTGCCTTGCAGCCAACCTGGGAAACCAACTAGCTTTTATCATTTTGTTTCTCTGGGAAGAACTCTTCTAAGTCCCAAAGAACTGACTTAAAATATTTTTTTGGAATGTACCCAACTAGTAAATTGGGAGTGCCTAAATATTAAAGCTTTCAAATAGATTTATCTGTTACTTCACAAGAAAAGGTCAACTCAGACTAACCAAGACAGAAATATGTTTGAAAATAAATGCCAAGGAATGTATGAATCTCAAGAATTTCAGCTAAATTATTTTTGAGTTCAAGACACAAGTAGAAATAACTTTCATTTTCTTCTTTTCTCTTTCTTGTTGATCTCACCCACTCCCATGGGTTTAATTGTCATCTCTATGTGAATGGCTCACAGATCAAGTCTTTATCTCTCTCCTCAGCTCCAGCCTCACATCATTTGTAATGACTGCTGGACATCTCCCCCTAGATATCCTACAACCATGTAAAACAACATTTTCAGAACACACTCATTATCTGACCCTGAAAAACTTACCCACTACCTATCTTTTCAATTTCTTTTGAAATCCTTCCATTCATCCTGGTTCACACCTTGGAAATCATTCTCTAGTCTTCTCTCTTCCATCCTCCATATGCAATTATTTATCCAAAAAGTATTTCCTTCTTTCCACTCACTTACAACTACTTGAGTTCAGGCCCTCACCATTTCTTTCAGAAATGATTGCAATAGGCTTCTATTTGGTCTCCCTAACTCCAGTTCCTTCTTCCATAAACTATCAGATTGGAATTCCTGAAGCACACAACTATGCATTTAGCTCCCCTACACAGGAAGAATGAGTGGTTTCATATTATAGAATGTGGGGTAACATAAAATCTCCTGTTCAGTATTTAAAACCCTTCATAACCTAGTTCTAACCTATCTCTCTAGACTGGCTCCATATTAATCCCCCTCCACTCCATTTCTGAGTCCTTATTTTCCAAAACTCGATCTATCTGCTCCTCCACGTATAGTAGTAATCCTAAGTCTCCCGGCTCTTTGTCTTTGCCCAAACTGTCCTTTATATTTGGAATACTTTCCTTCCTCTTCACTTCTGTCTATAAAATCCCCAGCTTCATTTAAAATACCATTCACATTAAGTTTCTTACATTAGACCATGTCTGATCTCCCCATTTTCTTCAGTTGTATTCTTCACCACCACCCACTCCTCCCCCAAAAACTGTTGCATTTTCTTGATATATATTTTGCATTTACATGTGTAAATTTCTTCCCACAAATTAACCTGCAGTTATTTTTAGTTACATATATATATATGTGTGTGTATATATATATATATATAATATGCATATATATATATGTGCATTGTCTCCTCTTAGAATGTAAGCTCTTTGAGGAAAGGGTTGTTTTATTTTTGTCTTGTTTTCTGCTCAGAGTCTAGCATAGTATTTGGTACACAGTAGGAACTAAATGAATGCTTGCTGAATGAAGTGTAATTTAAAAATTATTCATTTTATTCTGAATGAAATTTTATATCAACAGTTTATAGATTTCATAGCTCAAAACTGATTCAATTCAAAGCTCAACAATTTATTGTACAGGATATTGAAATCTAGAAATCTAACAATACTAAAAAGAGGTTCAGATGTAGAACCTAACAACAAGGTATCTAAATATCCAGATAGGAAAAAAATGAGGAGTGGGTAAGGAAAGGGGGGAAAAAAGCAGTTATATAATGTCAAAATAATATCTCAATTATTTAAACAGTAAACAAATGATTTAAATTAGCCCAGTTCCTCACTTTTCATAATTCTGGTACTCCTAAAAAAGTTACATGTACAAGGGTGCAACAGAGAAAGGGAGTGAGGCAGAGCTGAGGCAGAGCAGCTAGCCTGAGGGAGAGAGGGAGGAATTTTGCCTAGGGGAGCTTGTTTGTGGGGTGGGCTAACTGAGGGAAGGCTTGGGGATGGTAGTGTTCCCTTTATTAAAAATGTGTATAATGTGTATAAACTCCATTGCTACCACAGTGGAATTGGCTTTCTGATATCTGAATAAATATTTTGGTTTCATCTTTGGGGAAGAGAGTTTATATTTTGCGAATTTACCTTGTAAATATTTGGTCTTCTTCGGCAACGAAGGATGAACAAAACACAAACAGCATGTATATTCATAGTGGCTGCTGTGGGTATCACATTGGATTTATGTTGACCCACGGAAGTACTGAAGGGGTCATGAGTGGAAAAAGTTCAAGAAGCCCAGCTCTAGGCAATGCTCTAGGATTACAAACTGCAGAGAATGAGCTCATCTATCTCTACGAATGGTAAATTCCTTCGCTGCAAATCTCTTATACCAATGAAGTTACAAGTCTAATCTCCATCCCTATTCACACACAGTCATAAACCTTCAAACTGTACTTTTTTTTAAAAAGACATGGCCTGGCTTTTACTCCCTTATTCCTTTCCTTCCCCTGCGGAAGAACAACATCTGTCTGATGATACAGCTGCATCTAAGTCCCATTATAACTCTTGCCAGCAAGGAAATCACTCTCAGGAGTACTGCTTGACTCAAGCCCAAGTTGTTTGGCTTTTTCCTGACTGTATGGTTTACCTTCATGTAGAAATGGAGAAGAAATATCCAGGCATTAGAGGGGGCAGAAAAGTCAAATACATTACTTCTTTACCTCTGTTCAAATATTCTTCATCAAATGAACAAAAGTGCAAGGTGGGGGACACACTTCACAACCACAGAATTGTTAATCTCCTGAGATTTAAATTATTTTGTATAATGGAGAAAATTCAGGTCAAATTCTTGGAGTTTTTCTGACTATACATGAAATTTTGTGCCAATTTCCCACCCTCCTCTCCTAAACATCCCAACAAGTAAGTGATTTAAGGGTTAAGAAATGAAATTGAAATTGAATGAGATGTAATGAATTGACAGGGTTTCATGTAGGCAAGGGAGAATTAACAATTGGAGGGGCACTTCCAGTCTGAAAGGAGGAAGTCTGCCCAACTCCCAAAGTCTATTCCAACCAAAACCTTAAATTCATGCTAGACAGAATAATGATCAAGAAATCTAATGAAAATTTCAGCCTGATGTCTTCCTCCCCCAAAATACATAAAAAGTAAGCCATGAAGCCATAGCAATAGGAAAGAGGGTTGGCCATCAGCAAAGCCAGCACCAGCACAAGCAAACAGGTCAGTAGCTTCCCAGACCATCATGATCAGGGATTAGATGAACACAGGTAGCCTTCTGGGCTACAGGTGAACTTGAAACAGACAAAGGAGAGTTGAACACACACACACACACACACACACACATACACACACATTGATGTGGAAATATATCAAACTCAAAGAAGAAACAAACAGGAGTAAGGAAGAACTAGAATCTAAAAAGAAAGTATAAACTGGAGAGGATAGTAGATGGATAAACAATGTATTAACTGTAATAGAATGTTAAAAGACACAACAAAAGACATTATTTCAGAAAATCCTGGATAATATGAACTGATGCAAGAGAAATGAGAAGAATTCAGAGAATTTACACAAGGACAATATTTTAAGAAAAACAATTCTGAAAGATTTAAGTTTTAAGCAATGCTATAACCAGTTGTGTATAATGAAGACCTACAACAAAAGAGAGGGGATGGACTCAAAGTACAGAAAGAAACACATTTTTGGACAAAGTTATTATGCAGGTACATTTTATTTAATTATAGCTACTCACTGTAATATTTTATTTTTTTTAATTTGGGGGAGGAGAAAATGTTTCAATGATGGTGATAATAAATGATGCTATTTAAACGTTTTTTAAATGCACAGAAATGAATACAATGTTCAGAAAGCATAAGTAGGCAGAGTAGTTTTGAAAGCAATGTGTCAATTTTTTTTTACCAAGCTGCATGAAATGAACTTTGATTTTTTTTATTAAAGGGTCCATTCCTTGACACCCTGCCTAAAGAGTTGTATTCCCTGAATGGGTGTTACCTCACTCAAAGGCCTTACTCTAAAAGGTCAAGGTCTCCCATTGCTTCCTGGGTCATCTCTAGTTACCCTGATAAATATCTGGTCACTGGATCCAGATGACTCTGGAGGAGAAGTGAGGCTGGTGACCTGCACAGCCCTCCCTCACTCAAAACAAAGTCAAGTGCAAGTCATGTCATTATTTCTCTGATGGCGTGGTCCTCTTTGAAAATGAAGAACAAACACAACAACCAAGCCATTAAGCAGTCCCCTGACTTTGAAAACCTAGATGCTGGTGCTTCTCTCTCTGGTAACTATATATGTATGTCATGGTGCAATGGTGGGATCTGTCTGTTGATCCTTGATGTATGTATTGCTTATGGTCAGATAGAAACTCTGCCTGTTGGTCTTTGTTTCTCTGCTTGTATTTTCTCTGTTGGTATATATGATTAAAGTAGATTGTTGACTCTTCAAAAGTTGCTTTCCTTTTAGAAAAGCAGATCTAAGAACCTGTGCTAGCAGGTCATCCTGAAAATGTCAGGGTGCTTGCTGCCACAGTCAGAAAGACAGAAGGAGAGTGTCAAGAAGAGTGTATTGAGGGAGAGTAGGAGATGATGGAGATCCCTGAACAAGGGATAAGCTGAGTGGTTAGAGGGGACATAGAATACCTTAAATACAAGTCATAAATGGAGGCAAAGAATGTTATTGTTTCTATCTTTGTATCCCTAACACCTACATAGTGACTTATCTATAACATGTGCTTAGAATTATTTCTTATATTCATCCAAGCAGAAGTTGATTCTATTAGGAAAAAAGTAACCACGCAGCTCTAACTCTAATCAGCCTCACATACATATGTGATATATATATATATATACATATATATATATATATATATATAGAGAGAGAGAGAGAGAGAGAGAGAGAGAGAGAGAGAGAGAGAAAGAGAGAGGGAGAGGGAGAGAGAGAGACATGATGGAGATGATGATGATGATGATGATGATGATGATGATGATGATGATGATGATGATGATTGGCAATCATCTACGTGGCTCTCAAATTGTTGAAATAATAGTATTTGGCCAATCCTGATATATCATAAGCAGAAGCATAATAGTCATTTTTGGTTCTCCATCAAAAGACATGAAATGTGTGGTAGGGGAGGGAAGAAGCTGAAACTTGCTATTTTAATTAATTCTTTGTTAATTAGGTAATAACCTCAGTGGTTTGTGAGCTTCTATTAGAAAATTCTAAATTTTGATACCTCAGAACATGGTCCTCTAATCACCCTGCTTTGTTATAGCACTAGTCAAAGGATTTATGGGAAATATCTACTCTGCTAAATGAATTCTTTGATAGAAATAATGTGGGATATTGTGTAACATGTATTCACAATTAATAGGTAATAGTGGGAAAGGAACAGAAACAGGAAAAAGAAGAGAAGGAAAGAAACAGTTATTTGCAGCAAAGGAACAATTCAAACTCAGTTTTCTTGGAGTTTTTCCAGATAATGCTTTAAATTATTAAATTCTGTTGACTTATTTGTTTTGGAAATTACAAATACAAAAAAGCAGAGTGGACTGTTTTTGGTATTAACAGAAAACACATTTTAGAGCAAAAATAAATATATATAAATAAAAAATATATCTGTGAAATTCATATTTTATGGAAGTGAAGGGTAAGAAAAATAAAATCATTTTTACCATGAAATTATATTGGTATTCAAAACCTGAGAATAAAATGATAAAAAGTGCATTGATTTACCAAAATGTAGGATTACAGTTAGAGGTCATAGGAACAGTTAGAAATAAAACTTACTGAAAGCACATAATATGACTGTTCAATGTGATATTTTTCCCAATGTGGGGTTTTAGATAGAAATGAACTGTTTCTAACGAAAGCATAACACAGCTGGAACCAAGATAGCAAATTAGGGATTACTCACCTCATCTGTGTATATACCTAAGGGAAAACATTAAAAGAATTTTAACCATCAAATATCATTGTCAACAGCAGGATAGAATTGAAACTAATTTCATATTTTAAGGCAAGGTCTTGAAGCAAGTCAAAACTGATATTCTATATTTCCAAAAAATGTTAAGATTTACCTTCACAAAGTTTCTGTTTTATTACTTCTCTAATTTTGGAAATTGCAATGTAATCTTCCACGTAAAAGACATAGGTCGATGACGGCTTATTGGCGATGGCTCTAAGTTCAGCATCTTCGGTTTCTGAACCAACACCAATGGCAAACAAAGTTATTTGACTGTCTCTAGCAGCTTCTGCGGCATCTTTCACTTCATCTTGGGATTTGCCATCGGTAAGAACAACTGCTATTTTAGTGAGAAATCTTGGTGACTTAGCAAAAAGATGGTCAAGGGCAAACTGAATAGCTTTTCCTGTCCTTGTGTTGCCACCCAAGTAATGAAGGGATTCCATTGCTTCTATTAACTTCTCTCCAGAATGATGGCTTCCCAGGGGAATCTCAAGTACAGGGTAATCACTGTACTGTACCACACCAACTTGAATAAATTTTGGCCCTATATCAAAGTTATTTGATATATTGACAAGCCATTTTTTTACTATTTCAAAGTTTTCTGGGCCAACACTATAGGAACCGTCTAAGATGAACACCAAGTCTGTTGGAGCTGTTCTGCAACCTAAAACAAAACAAACAAACAAACAAATGCATATATATGTATATATACATATATATGTATATATACATGCATGTATTGTGTTACAAAAAGAAAAAAATAACATATTGTGGTTTTAGAAATATCAAGATATATAACAATTACAAAAAAAATTCACACTTAACAACTGTCCTCCAAATTGGCTTGGGGATGAGGGGGCGATTGGTGGTTATTGAAACAGACAGGAATTAACTGAAAGAAAACCAAAGACAACGTTTTGCTATATAACAATTAGTCATGTGATGGATGAAATGATTACACTCTTATTTTGGAGGGAAAAGTACTTCATCATCTTCTGGGACAGTGTTGCAAAAGAAAGAAGGAAGGGAGGAAGGGAGGAAGGAAGGAAGGAAGGAAGGAAGGAAGGAAGGAAGGAAGGAAGGAAGGAAGGAAGGAAGGAAGGAAGGAAGGAAGGGAGGGAGGAAGGGAGGAAGGGAGGAAGGGAGGAAGGGAGGAAGGGAGGAAGGAAGGAAGGGAGGAAGGGAGGAAGGGAGGAAGGAAGGAAGGAAGGAAGGAAGGAAGGAAGGAAGGAAGGAAGGAAGGAAGGAAGGAAGGAAGGGAGGGAGGAAGGGAGGAAGGGAGGAAGGGAGGGAGGGAGGGAGGGAGGAAGGAAGGGAGGAAGGGAGGAAGGAAGGAAAAGGAAGGCAGGAAGGAAGGAAGGAAGGGAGGGAGGGAGGGAGGAAGGAAGGGAGGAAGGAAGGAAAAGGAAGGAAGGAAGGAAGGAAGGAAGGAAGGAAGGAAGGAAGGAAGGAAGGAAGGAAGGAAGGAAGGAAGGGAGGGAAGAAAAGCATTTGTTAAACTCCTCCTCTGCTAGCACAACGCTAAGTGCTTTACAAATATTATTTCATTTAATCATCACAACAATGCCAGGAGGGAGATATTGTTATCTCTATTTTGTAATTTAGGGAACTGAAGCAAACACAAGATCAGTGACTTGCCCAGGCCCATACAACAAGGGTCTGTAGCTTCATTTAAACCCAAAACTTCTCAGTACTTGATCCACTGTGCATCCCAGTTGCCTCTGCCATTCTGCTAAGTAGACAGACTATAGGATTCAGAGTCAGATAGATTAAATGCTGTCCCAAACACTCATTGGCTGTGTGAACTTGGACAAGTCACTCTAATCTTTGATAAGATGAAGATAATGATATCCATAGCGCTCAGCTCACAGGATTATTATAAATCCCAAATAAAATAATGTATGTAAAGTAGTTTACAAATCTCATAGTATATAAAGGTCAGTTATGCTTCTTATCATTACCTTATCTTTATTCTCAGTAATATGTGTACTCCCTCTGCTGGCACAGAGCCCAGTCTATTGATAAGTTTCTATCCTGTTTGATTTTTGTACACATCTTTCCACAGAAGATCTATCTGTGAAGAAGACACTAGTCTTTTGTGAAGAACATTATCAGCACCATCCATCTAGCCACTATTCTTTGTTCTTGCTACAACACCAACAACCTTCTATTCTAGTTATATATGACCATGGTTTTGTGAAGTATTTTCAATTTGGACACTGCAAGGTGACATGGCATTCTACTAAAAGTGGAATCAATGTGTAATACCTGGTTGATTTAATTCTCAACAATCCTCAGTAATTTCAGACCTTCATTAGACTGTCTTAAATTACTCCAATAGCCCCTTAACTGTTTTCTCATATGATGTGGTGAAAAGAGTATTGACTTTAGAGAAATGGGATTTGCACTGCAGCTTTACTACTTCCTATCTCTGTAACCTTAGACCAGTCCAATTAACCTCTCAGAACTTCCCCATTTGTAAAAATAAAGGAGTTAGATTCTATAACATCAACAGCCCCTTCCATCTTGAAATCTCTCATCCTGTTATTCTTCTTCCAAAAATTGTTATCCACCCTTATCTTATCCACCCTTCATGATAGTGACATATTCCTTGCTTTTCAGATCTGATCAGATCTTTCCAGTTTTCAGAAACCTTTGGTCCCATAGACTAAAGAACAATATCTAGACCTTCCCATAGTCTACAGAATACTATCTAATTTCTGTAGTCTGTCAAAGATGTCCAAAATTTAATTCCCAGCTGTCAATTTGATTCTTTCCTTTCCTCCCATTATTCTTTTTCTCATGCCCTAGACTACATAAAGCCTGGCCTAATCACCTTTTTAATAAGTACATCCCACATTTACTCACCGTTATGTGTCTTACTATGCCACTCCCTGTACCTGATATGTACTACCCTCACCCTGATATTTGCTTGTTACAATTCCACTCTATAAAACCACTCCAATGGCCCTCACCATTAGAGGTCAGGGCTCTTCATTTTTTCTAAACTCTCATAGCACTCATAATATTCCAATTTATAATATTGTTACATGTGTACATTTCTTATTTTCTCCACTGGACTGTAATCTCCTTGAGGGAAGAGGAGATTCTTTTTAAAAAATTATCTTTGAATCTCTTTCAATACCTAACACATTTTGATGCACAAAATATCTACTTAAAAATGTTGGCTGAATTAAATTGAACCAATTTTATTGTCCAAAACTCTATCTTCCTGTCTGTTATTATTTCTATTAACAATAATGTTCATCATCATACAATGGTAACTATCCTGGCATATGCTTTTATTTGTTCCAGAAAAAAACATTAAAAACATTATTAGATGAGCACATAACATTTGAAAAATTCAAAATACACAATCATTGTTAAGATTTTTTTTCAAAACTTTGCCTCTATATATATTATTCTTAAATACAGAAATAGAAATGCACTGCATGTGGGAATATTGCACCCAACTCAGGTAGTCTCTGTCAAATAAATTCTGTGCAGAATTCTAGGGGTGAGTATATCCCAAAGTTCAACAGTAACTGCTAGCAGAGAGTATGTTCACACCTCCCAAAATACAATCTGTGATTATCTTTGGAAACAAGACAAAAGTGATAGGTAATCTTTGGATGATGAGAACTACATTAAGGGAGATATTCAGCATTTATGTTTCCAAAATACTGTGAAAACTCCTAATGTATAGACCTACCCTTGTTCACACATCACCTCACTCTGTGGTTTTCCTTTGTTTTGTTTTGTTTTTTCCCTTAGGCGATGAATTACACTTGGTGGTCTCCAACGTCTTTGCCTGTCTCCCACTCACAGCCACAAAGTATATATTTCATTCCAACATGGTTAGCCAACAATATGGGTGCAAAAACAGTCACTACCATCTCTATTCCCGATTCTGAGCAAGTCTATCTGTACAATTTGGCAGACTCCTCAAATTTCAGCCTGTTTGTCAAGTTGGCAAACTCTATGATTTTATCTATTTGATATATAGACATTACACTTTCTTTTCCCCTCAGCAGCATGGTTATTTTTCAAAGTCTAGAAAAGCAAAGCCCAGAAGAAATACCACTGTGATTGGAAAGAGTGCTACTTTTTAAACTATGATTTAGAAAGATGATTGCTACTAGATTTCCCAGGAGAACTTTACCAGACATCATAACTTACAGTTCTATATTTCTGAGGAAGTTCTTGGTATTGTTAACTCAGGAATCATGGAAGAGTGACTTTTATGGGTTTCATTTCAAGGTTACTTTTGAGAGTCATCTTATAGACATGGAGAGGAATGGAATGACCCATGTGTTTCATCATGTTGCCATGTGAAAACAAAGGTAATATGGAATTAACTCCCCTACAATGGTGTCAGAAATCCTTCAATTTGGATTTCCATGGAATTTTACAATCAAACTGCAGCAAAAATAAATTGTGTAATCGTCTTTCTTACTTGATCTTATTTCACCATCTTCAGCTGATACAAAATCCTGAAGCAAGAGAATGAGAATTACTTGAACATATTTTCTGTGGTAAGCCATGTAGTCCTGAATATTACAGTCTTCTTTACCTGGGGAAAAAAAATGTAAACATTTTAGTTCCATAAGAATAGATGAGAAATCTAATGGCAAAATGGATTAAAAACTGCCCTTGAAGTCAAGAAGAAGAGAGTTGAAGTCTTGCCTCTTACACAAACTGGGTGTGTGTGAACATGGAAGAATCATTTAACTTCTCGAGGATCCCATCAACTCTCTAAGAGTAAAAAGTTAAAGAGATGACAGTTTGCAACAGTGTGGGAGAGGCTCACCAGAAGTCAATCTGAAATCATGGATCCAAGGTAAGAAACAAAATAAATAATGAGTAAATAAAATCTTTATATTTGTTTGTTTTTTTATTTGCCTTCCCCAAATTCATAACAAGTGAACCAATAAAATTTAGTTTCTTCTCAAAGACTCATAAGTAGCTGTTATTTACAAATCTGTCTATATTCAATTACATAAGCATATATTAAGCACAAAGTCTGCTCTGTTAGGTACTAGTAATACAAAGACAAAAACTATACCATTCCTGCCTTCAAAGAGTTCATATTCTCTTTGGGAGGTGGAAGGGGAGTAGTATATAAAGATATGACATATACATGGCTAAGTATATAAATCCTTGTTGCATGTATAATATGAGCTATGGAGTGGAGTAGAGTAACATGGGAGAAGAGACACTACACAAAAAGAGAAGAATAATTGAAAAGAAAACAATAAGTCAGGAGAAAAGTGCAAAAAGTAGATCACTGAAGGCTATAATAAGAAGCTGACATGTAAGCTGAGTCTTCAAGGAAATGGAGAAGCAAGGAAGGAAAACATGAAGGATAGAAGACAATCTACGTAAATAAAAAAATCAAAGATGAAATGCCATTGTGCGTAAAAACTAGTACTTCAATTTGACTGGAATGTGGTATCTACAAAGAGAATGATATGAAATATCTTAACATCTATATTGTTCAGTCCTGAAATAAATGGAAGCCATGAGTTAAGCAATAAAGTATCTTTATTTGAGATAATACGGTAGTAAACTTGCCAACCTGGGGGATACCCAGTGGATTTCCCAACCAAAGAGACCCATGAAAAAGTATTTAAAATTTTAGAAGGAGAGATGGAGAAGGCAGTATGGGGCAGCAAGGCATGGTCATGAGACCCCAATGGCCTTTGGCAAGCCAGGCAAGGAAAATCACTTCATTCTGGCTTCTATGAATCCCAATGGAAAGGGGAAAGAAAGTCAAGGGGGAAACCTGGCTTCAGCTGATTCTGTTTATCAGAAAAGACTCTGAGGTGAAGGCTTGAAGACTCCAGGATGGAGGTTTAAGGTGTGGCTCAGCTCAACCTAATCTCATTATTGTAAGGATAGGGATTGAAGACCATTACTGGAATTTTGAAGTTGTTGGGATGACTAAGAGGTTGAGGCAGCTCATGCTATCATCAGTATTAACATTTTTCCCTCACGATATTAAAATTATATTAACAATTTTGTCAATATCAATATGAAATGATTGAAAAAATATCTCAAAGGCAGGTTGTGAAGGGCTTCACCTGCCAGTCTTTAGTGTTTGTATTCTATGCTAGAAAATAGAGAATCATTAAAGATTTTGGAGCAGGGAGGTGAAATGATCAGACTGGTTCCTTAGGAAGATTTTTTTTTTTGACAGCTCTGGGAAGGACAAATTAGAAGAAACAGACCAGAAGTATAAAGAGGCTATTACAATATCAAAATAAAGGGTAACAGCCTGAATTAGAAAGTTGCAGTATAAACAGAAAGAAGGGGATGGATGTAAAAAGATGATGTGATGGAGAAATAAAAGAACTTAGCAACTGAATGGATAAGGGTGTGGGAAGAGTGAGTGAAAGGGAAAAATAAAAGAAGACTCTTAAGATTCAAAATTGGGTGACTGGGAGCAAGATAGCACAGTCAATATAAATAAACTAGCATAGAAAAGGGGATGGATTTAATGGAGGAAGGTGATGAATTGATGAATTATTCAAGTAGAGATGTCCATCAGGCAGTTCTAAATCTTCAGGACAGTTTAGTTGGACCAGATTTTAAATGTACTAGCAGCAGAATAGAGGGTAAGGAATAGCGAGAAACTCAAATTAATCATATATCGAAGGACTGGGATTAAGATTAAATGGTTGCTGAACCTAATAAAAGAGAAATGTATGAAAATGAAATTTCTCTTTTTTTCACATAAATTGAGAATAGTGTATATTATAGATCAATGGAGTCAAATTCAAATCGAATGGAGGATACGTGTGTGTGCATACACATGTGTGTGTATAGATCTCCCATTTTGACTTGAATTTGACACCACTGTTCCACAATAAATCACTATTCCCAGTTGAGGGGAAGAAAGAGAAAATACATTAATATATGTATGCATACATACATATGTATCTGTATGGGTCACATAATGACTTAGAAAAGTACACATTAACATTGCCTATGTTTAATTGTATTTTTATTTATTTCTTCAGGTAGCGTCTACCCTAAGCATTTGAGGACACCACTCCCCCCGCTTCCCATCTGGAATGAGCAGTTGAGAACAATACTTTTCCAATAGTCATGAAGGCAACTGAAGTAGGTGCTGTGGAGCACTTAACGTTTGGTTAGACATCCAAGATGCCAAGTTCATCCACTGTATCTCAAGCTATCACTAGTTGTCTTGACTCTCTCCTGCCAATGGACTGTGATGAATCTGGAAGAGAGTGGGACTGATGACTTCATGTAACTGCCTCACCTTAAATCCAATTTACATACAAATCAAAAGACATCACTCATACCATTTTACCATTTTTAACTATCTCCAAGTCCTGTGGCAACAGGTAAATGACAATGCAACAGATGCAGATACACTGGGAACTGTAGGCACAGCCCTGCACACAGGCTACCCAGGAATACTTCTAGGCAAAATGGCTACCAGAAGACTTCATGTCAATTCAGATTAGAGCACTTATCTGAGCAGGAACAGTTTGTTGCTAACTTGGAGGGAAAGTTGAGCCAACAGTTGGAAAAAGCAGAGCAAAAAAGAAGCGGGCAGGTTTCAGAGATTTGTTATATAGCATTGTACTTGCTCATCTGGATCAGAACACTAGTAAACATCAAGACTGGTTTGATGAAAATGAGGGGGAAATTCAGAAGCTGCTAAATGAAAAATGAGAACTCATGGGGGACACTAGCAGGATAGTTCATCCATCTCTAAGAAGACAGCATTTAGTTCCATCAAAAATAAAGTACAAATGAAGCTTAGAGAGATTTAGGATTCTTGGCTCAGGAAAAGGCAGATGAAATTCAGTTTCATGCTGATTCTAATAATCCAAAGCACTTTTATGATGCCCTGAAGGCTATTTATGGGCCAAAGACCTATGGCATCTCAGCTACTCGGTGATAATGGAGCTACATTGATTAGTGATTAGGCATGATCCTAGAGAGATGGACTGAACATTTCCATAGTATTCTTAACAGACCATTGTTAATCAATGCTGAAGCCAATGACCATTTATCTCAAGTTGAAGTCAATCCCTCTCTAAACAAATTTCCAACTAAAGAATTTTCAACTGGTTTTGAATGCCATTAGGCTCCTCTTCTCTGGCAAAACGCCTGATGTTGAGATCAGTTGAGATCTACAAAGTGGGAAGTTCACTGCTTATACAAAAACTAGCTGATACTTTACTGGTTATATGGCAATTTAAGGATGCCTCCACTGTCCATGTCTATAAAGGTAAAGAAAATAGATTGTCCTGTGAAAATTAGAGGGGGAATCGCTCAGTCATTGCTGGCAAGATTCTTGCCAGAGTCCTCCTTTTTTTAGGCCAATCCTTCACCTGGAAGGTGCTCATCTACCTGAGAGCCAGGGAGGCTTCATAAAGGACTGACGAACAGCTAATATAGTGTTTACTGCCTGACAAGTCCAGAAGAAATGCCAAGAGCAGAATAGAAGTCTGTACATATTTGTAGATCCAACCAAGGCCTTTGATACTGTCAGTTATAAGGGCTTATGGAAAATTATGTCAAAATTTGATTGCCCAGAGATGTTCATCAGTATTATACATCAATTGCATGACAGCATGCTTGCCCAGGTTCTGGAAAATAGACGACCCTTGCTTTCTCAGTCACCAATGTAGAGAAACAAGTTTATGTTTGCTACCATGTTTTTTAGCATGATTTTTTAGTCATGTTGTCAAATGTTTTCAATGAGGACAAACACAGCATCAAAGGCAGCTACCACACTGATAGTAAATTCTTCAATTTGAAAAGGTTAGAAGCCAAGATCAAAGTGAAGGTAGTACTGGTGCAGATGATTGCGTATTCAGTGAAATCTTTGAAGCCAAGATGCAGCAAAGTATGGACTGATTCTCTGCTGATTGTACTAATTTTGGCCTAACAAGATCAAGAAAACACAACTACTCCATCACTCAGCACCACACTATCCATACAAGGAACCATTGGCTACAGCAAAGAGAGAAGTCTTGAATTCTACGGGTAAGGTTACTTACCATGGCGGTATACTTTGATAACAAGGTTGACCCATGCATTGCCAGAGTTATCTCAATATTTGAGAGGCTCTGAAGGAAAGTGTGGAAGAGAAGCGGTATTAGAATGACGACCAAATTGAAAATCTACAGAGCCATTGTGCTGACTTCATTGTTGTATGCCTGTGAAACCTGGAGAGTCTACTAATGCCATGCCAGGAAACTGAATCACTTCCATTTGAGTTATCACCTGGCAGGATAAGATATCAGAGACTGAGGTCCTTTCTCAAACTAAACTGCCAAACATTCAAACTCTCCTACAAGGAGTGCAACTCCAATAGGCTGGCCATGTTGTTTGAATGCAAAACAAATGCTTGCCAAAAAAGACTATTTTATGGAAAACTCATACCAGGCAAGCATTCACACAGTGGTCAGAAGAAGTGGCACCAGGACACTCTCAAGGTCTCTTTTAAGAAGTTTGGAATTGATTGTGTGACATGGGAGACACCAGAGAAGGTGATATGCTCTATGAGCAAAGTAGAATTGAAGTACCTCAAAAGAAATGAGATGCACAAATTTACAGAATCTACCCCAAATGTTCACATGGACTATATGTGCACGACCTGTGGTAGAACATTCCAAGTTCATATTGGTCTGATCAGCCACATTCAGACACAATGAAACTTGACGCTGGCATAGTGCTGTCATTTTGGTCCTCTTTGAGAACTAAGGACAACCACTATTTATTTGTTACATATTTCTCAATTATATTTAGGTTCAGCCCACACTTCATAATATTCTAGGTCACATTTGGGTCTATGTGTTTGATAGCTATTATATATACAATACACCAGAATATGCTACTGCATTAGAGATTACTTGTAAAGGAACTATATAGCATCAATGCTTCCATAATGAGGACACAGAATTAGCCTTATCTCCCTTCATAAAATCTAGTATCTCCTTGTAATGATCTGTTAACCCTACTTGGTCATTGCTTGGGCCTTGACTGGTTTAGAATGAATGCAAATAACAATTGTCTCTGTTTTGGCCAAAAATGTTAAGGGTCTTCCCCTCTCAGATCTTTGCTTTTTAAGGCCATTCTCTGCCTCATTTTTTATTAAACCCTAAAATCACTGAATGGGCCCTGCCTCAGTGAAACTGAGTCCTGTGAAAGACCTTAGCTTGAAAAGGCCAAGGTCCCCCACTACATCTTGGCCCCTCTCCAATTGTCCAGATCCATATGTTGCCACTGGACCCAGAATGACTGGAGACTTTGCACAGCCCTCCCTCACTTAAATCTAAGTCACTTGCACATCATGGCTTCATCTCCTCAATGTCATGGTCTTCTTCGAGAAGGAAACACCAACAGCAGCAGCATCTCTATTCATCATCTTATAGTAGCCAGGTAAATTCCTTCATTGCTATTAATTAATTTTCACTATTTGCTAATTTTTGCTTTTTTATACAAATTGAGAAGAATAACCTGCTCCATCCCCCCAAAAAATCCAAAAATTAACATGTTTGAATTTAGAATGTTTTGTACATAGTTTTGATGATGGCTCTTGTCTGATTGGAGAATTTCTAAAATGAAACAAATAAAATGAAAGATGAAAAGTCCAATCATCTCAGAGAATAAATTCAATGGGAGCTATGAAGTTGGGCAGAATGGAAGACCTGTCAGCCCAAGAAATCTTACTTGAGGATTATTTTCTATGAGGGAGGTAGAAAGGATCACCTGTTTGAGTGCAAATACTACCTATGTTAGATTTCTTGTCACATTTCTATTTCTAGTTATGCTTTCCTGAGCACGAACTATGCTAATAATTCTATGCTTTGGACTCTTCTGCAGGATAGGGGGTAGGGAGGAAGTTATGAGTGGAATAAATGCAAAATAAACAATACTACCTAGTGCTAACAAAGCCCATTGTTACCCTCTAATATTATATTTGACCTTTATGTGAGTCAGGATGCCCCTTTTCCTAATTTTCATATCATTGAAGATCCTGCTGGAGGTTGTCACCAGTGTTGAAAATGAGAATGAATCAATTAACCAAGTGGCTTTTAAACATTTACTGTGTGTCATGGTGATGATTAATAGTGCTCTCTAATTTCTAAAAATATGTATTGATACGTTGTATTACTTTCAAAGCTTACTTGAAACAACACACACCATATGAACCTTTTCTTGATATTCGCCTAGTTCCTAAAGCCGTTTTCCCAAAATTACCACATATTTATTTTTATATATTCTGAATATAATTGTGCACATGTTGTTCCCATCAATAGAATATAAACTCCTTAAGGACAGGAACTTTATTCTTATCTCCTTAGCTCTAGCCTTACGAATAGCAAAACCGTAAGAAATACCTGTTATTTATTGACTGTAGTGAAAAAACTGCTACACTTAGAAACTCTAGACTTGGTTCAACTCCAAGCTTTGTCACTTTTTCTGAGTTAACTTGAAAAATTCACTTTACCTATCCAGACCATGATTTTTTTCATTCATAAAAGGTGATCAGATTTGATAAGATCTGTAGTATCCTTCAGCTCTAAATCACTGATTCTACTTTTTTTTTTTGTTGAAAGCATCTTGAAGACAGGGAAAACATCTAAAGTTCTTTTAAAATATCCTTATAGTGATTAGCACAATGCTGGGCACCAAGTATACAAGCTAAGATTGATTTGATGTGTTATATCAGCCAGACCCTAAATAATTAAAACATTTAGAGCATGAGATAATATAACCTATTTTAGAGTATTCAAAATTAGGGAAGATCAAAAAGTACAAAATCAAAAAACAATAAAAGTTGTAATTAACATAATAGAAGTAAAACAAATCACCCAAACAAAATCCTACCCAAAATATGTTCCCCAAAAGAGTTAGTGTTAACAAAAAAAATGTATCCTTCCACTTTGACAGTAGGTACTACCCTTGACCACTGTATTTAGCAGAATGCTGCTGCCTATCAATACAGACTTTATTTACATGGTTGAATTTTATCTCTGCCTTCCTCAGTCCGTATCATGTCATAGAGGTCTCCTCAGTGTGGTACAGTGGAAAAAAAACGCTACATTTACAGAGGATGTGGGTTCCAGTTGGACATTTATTACATCATCTTTGTGATATTAGCCAAGGTGTTGCTAAGTCACTCCAGAACTGTTTCCTCATCTATAAAATGGTGACCAAGGTCCCTTTCATCTCTAAATTTATTGTCAATTTTTCATTGCTTATATTTCTCTGAATTCTCCACATTCACCATTCCTTAAGGAAAAGTAACATTTTATTGCATTCAGGTACCACAATTTTTCAGTCTGAAGAAAACATCCCTAAACTACTACTCTTCAATCCTTTTGTAACCAAAATTATCTGATTACATTCCTGTAATGCTGTTTCTAACTTTTTTTAAAAATCACAAATACAATGTCTATAAAAAATGTTTCTTATTGTCAATAAACCCTTTGGGTTACAATCCTAGCTGTGAAATCTCAAGAAATCAGTCTCAGTGGGTCAAAGGAGATCAACAGGAACACTTCCCTTATAACTCCAAATGTATTTAGGGTAAACTTAAATGAATCTACAAGTTTACCAGTTAGTGTTGATGACTTTTCATTTTCAAAGTACTTTTCCAGGGCTTATCTCATTCCCTTCTCACAACTCTATAAATTAAGAAGGTGGATAGAATGTTTGACTTGGAGTCAGGGAGACCCAAATTCAAATGTTGTCTTAGATACTTACCAGCTGTGTCAGTTTCCTCATCTGAAAATTTCAGATAATAACAGTTATCTGCCTCAGGGAATTATAAATATAAAGCCTGTGAAATGCTTTGCAAACCTGAAAGCATTATA
This sequence comes from Bettongia penicillata ogilbyi, assembly GCA_023548195.1. NCBI lineage: Eukaryota > Metazoa > Chordata > Mammalia > Diprotodontia > Potoroidae > Bettongia > Bettongia penicillata. The sequence continues at coordinate 4,496,269 of JAJHZJ010000857.1, read as the reverse complement.
TTATTCATTACATTGTTATTACCATCATTATTTTCATGCCCATGTCTTGGATGAAAAAAATGGAGGCTCAGATCAGTCAATCAGCAAGTATCCAAGACATAAAATGACTTGCCTTAGGTCACACTTGAAGGAAATGAAGGCTTCAGAATGAAAACAAATTGTATCAGATTCAGTCTAGTGTTTTTTCTGCTACAAAACCATTAGTCTCTAAATAATGTTATTCTGTCCCTGATATTAAAAAAATATTTAAGTTTCCTTCATTTTTACTGAGGAGAGATAAATTATAAAAACCACCTTGTTAAGCAAATTAAAATTTTAACTGACAAAATATGACTAGATATACCATATAAATAGTTTATATTCAATGTCAGACAATAGCAAACATTCAGAGTAGTATTTTTTCCAAGAAGCTTCAAGACCTATATTCAAAACACAAGTAATTAACTACCTCCCAAAATAAAATCTATTTTTTTCTCAGATTTAATAAAAGAATCAGACTGCTTTTCTTGAATAGCAGCAATCTACAAATTATTCCAACCCATTGTTTTTATATCCAATGGGTGTGTATTCCGATTGTTTATACACAATGGGCGTTTATACCCATTGTGTTTATATGAATCCCAAATGATTTTTAAAGTCAATTTTCCTCAACTTCTATCTAATTAAGTACACAGACTACCTAAATGAACTATTCTCACTTATTCTTCCAAATGATACAAGAAGGATGGCTTAGTAGATAGAATTCTGGACTTGGAATTAGGAAGATCTGCCTCAGATCTTACTACCCTCCAGGACTTCTTGGGCCTGATGCTTTAACTTTTATTCAAGTCCCCCTGCCTCCAGGTCCAGGGCTCTATCCAATATGCTACCCAACTGCCTATAATAGAATAAATACATATCTTCTCTCATTGGTTATATCACCTAAGCAAACAATATAGAGAACAAGTATTTGCTTGAGCATCAGTAGAAATGAGCTTAAGCTCAGTAATATTTATCCTAACAGTCTTTGAATCTATCTGTAATTATTGCCCTGACTTTGCTGATAACTAGCTGTGATATTAAGGAAGTTATTGTATTTCTTTGAGCTTCACATTATCTGTTCAAGGAGAGCTTGGATGAGACGATCTCAAAGCACTAAATTAACTCTGTAACATGCCACTTATCAACACAAATCACACATTAGATGTGACTCTATAATTATATTACTTCCAAGAATTTGAACTTCAAAATTATATTCTCCAACCACAGCTTCTTAACCTTCAACACCTCCCTTTAATTCATTCATACTAAACCCATCTTCTACCATCCTCAAGGCCCATCCCTATACCCTTCCTCAGTTTGGCTTTCCTTACCTCTATACTTAGCTTTGACCCCATGTTCTCCTATTTAACAATCATTTATAGACACCACTTGAGAATTTCTGACATTCCTGACCTGAAGCCAATGTACACACTATCATCATAAGGTGAGGAGAGAGTTTGGGAGAGCTGGTTCAAATTCGAAAGAATTCACTTAGACCTCTTTAGCCAAAGGGAGCTTTATTGATGTAAAAGCAGCAGGCTAGCTCTGGAAGGACTAACAATTTACAGAAGGACAGGGGGAATTTTATGACCCAGGATGGGGGAGAGGAGACAAGGAATTCCATGGTCCAGGATAACAGGGAAGTTTTTTGGTATTCCAAGATAAGGGGAGACTTTAGGGTGCCAGAAAAAGAGCAACTCAACTCTTAGGACTCCTTTATATCAAGAGACTTCAGGGCACCTTCGGAGGATAAACCAGTGAAAGGGCAGCTCAACTTTTAGGGCACGTTCATATTCACATCATTTCCCACTCAACCACTAGGTAGGAGAAATCTTTGGGGGGGAAGGGGAAGAAAAAGGGATAAAAGTCATTGTCTTTAGAAGTTGCTTCTTGCTGAACAGGAGTGAAGAATGCTCTTCAATAATGCTTTCACTTCTAATTCTGGGCTGCTCAACATTGCTAGAGAAAATTATGAAATGGAGCTGATTTCACCCACAACAAATTTAAGGTAGAAAACTTCAGGTGGGCATGCACTGCTTCCAAATAAGCGTTTTTCTCACCTCTTCTTGATTAATCTTATCTCCTCCCTGACAGTGATGGATTCCACATTCTTTCTCTAATCAAACTCCCATCACATGCTCTATACTTACAGTAGATGCTATAGCCTTCTTACATATTTCAGTGAGATTGAGGCCATCGTACAAGATCTCATTTAACACCAGTCTTTTACTTTTCAAATAATCTTTTCTCCTTCCCTATTGTCTTAAAGCAAGAACCATTCCTACACCTCTGGAATAGGTGATAATACTGATCACTACCCCCTTAGTTGTCCCCTCTCCTCTTATCTTTTCTCCTTCATTTCTCCAGCCGGTTCTTAACTACCACTTTAAATGGTTCTTCATATTCTTCATAATACAGGAAGGTTTCATTATTTTTTTTGCTTATTTCTCAATATTTTATCTTAGTTTATCTTCTCCCCTCTCTCTAAATTCCATCCCTAGGTAAATATGATCATTCCTGTGGCTTCAACTATGAAGATAGTGCCAAATTCCAAATCCACATTTCCAATCATTCTGTCTCTCATGAAGTATCCCCAAATGCCTATAGGAAAATTCTACTTAGCCATGCCACCAGCACCTCAAACACCGCAAACCCAGTGTGTCCAAAAATAAGCAAATTTTCTTTTCCTCTCTCCTCAAAAATCTATTCCTTTAATTCACTGAGAAGTGTCCTTACATACTCAACTTTTTATTTTTGAAGTCTTGATATTATCTTTATATCGTTTCCTTTCCCACTCCGTTTTTCACAGTTACTAAGTCTTTTCACTCTCTGAGGAGTGTAGATAGATAGATACATAGATAGATAGATAGATAGATAGATAGATAGATAGATAGATAGATAGATAGATAGATAGATAGATAGATAGATGATAGATAGAAGATAGATATAGATATTGTGTATGTATACATAACACAGACACAGACACACACAGAGTATATGCAAATTAACTTCCAAGGCACCAGAGCAGTACTTTCTAGGAAGCTAGGGATTTAGAAAGGAAAAAGGAAGAATATCATTGGTACAATAGACAGATTGTGCAAATTCAAAGAGGTGGGGGGATGTTATAAAAGTGGAATTACAAATAAGGCAGTTAGGTGGGAAAATGCAGAATATGAAGGAAAGTTATATGCAATCATTCTAGAAAGACTGTCTAGAGACAGATTATGAAGCGATTTAAATGCCAAATAGAGAATTTACTACTTTATCCTCCAGACAATACATTGACACTCCTTGAACAGAGAAGTGATATGGTACTGTGTTTTAGCAATATCAATTGGCTACTGTGTGGAAGATGAATTTGAGGAAGAGAGAGATTGGATGCAAGGAGAATTATTAGGTGGTTACTTCCATAAGCCAAGCAAGACATAATGATTATGATCTGGAATATTGTGGCAGCTATGTGATTAGAGAGAAAAAAAGATGAATTTAGAGGATGTTGTGGTGATAAAATCAACATAATTTACCCATTAACTGGACATAAGGGGTGATGGGAGAATAAAGAGTCAAGGGCAACTCCAGAGTTAGGGTGGTAAGAGGGAAGATGGTATCCTAGATATAAATGGGCAAGTTAGGATACTGAGTTTTGTGATAATTCTTGCAGTACCTAATCTGGAGGGTATTTGTGAAAAAGTTGCTTTGAAAGCTATAACGTGACATAAATGTGAACTACTCTTCCTTTATTTTTTTCTTCTGGAAGATAAGGGTGGTAAACCAGAAATAGGAAATAAAAGTTTCCCCAACATGATTGTCATTTTTAAGTGCTATTTCAAAATTTGGTTCATGAAGTTAGCTGTAAATTTTCAGAGAGCAAAAACTAAAACTAGGACACATGCAGCAAAGCCTCTCTTAAAAAATACTACATCCTTAAGCAGAACATAATTAGTGGAGATACTATATGTGAATTAGGATGCAAAGCAGTATGTGACATTTAGGCAATGCTTTCCTTGTTTTCCAGCTCCATAAGAAAAATCATCAGGAAGAAATAGTGGAATTGATGCCAGGAGAAATGATATTATCAAACTGGAGAAAGATGCATTAAACTTCAGAGATGTGTGTATATGTGTGCCTATGTGTGTATTATTAATTTTATTAAAACTGTCACTAGTAGAAACAAATTCTGTTTTAGTAAGACCTGCTATTAAAGATATTTGGTTATGCCACAGGCCAAATTATGTCCCTAGTAAGCAACTCCTAACTATTCTTTCTGGACGTAGAGAGATAATGTACTTATTAATTATGTACTATGTATCTGAAATTGTATTAAACACTAGAGAATACAAATGCGAGTGTGTAAGAGAGTCCGTACTCTCAAGGACCTTACAATTTAATGGGGCAATAAAATACATATAGGGGATCTAGAGGTAGGAGAGAGAGGAAGGTTATCTGTACAGGGGCAAGCAAGGAGAAAGAGATGGAGTCTGGAGAGAGTTAAGGACAAAGTGAACTGAGGCATGATTGGGATTCTTCCTAATATCATAGTTCAGGAGAAGGAGTCATTATTGAAGAGAGGAGAATCAGTGGTAGGAGGTTACCCAGAGTCACAATGCAGTAGGCAAGGAAAAGGATGCAGAATCTGAAGAAAGTGGATTCCAGATGAAATGAATTCAATTTTGCTCATTTCTAGTTCATCCTAAACCTGTTCCCCAAGTAATCTTCTGAATTTACCATTTCCTACAAAATAACCTTCAGTGGTTCATTATATTTGCAAATAACATATTTGTAGTCTTTATTGGATTTATATTCAAAGGTTTAATATAGTACATGCTTAATAACTGTTTGTTGAATCAAAGAATTAGTGCTTCTGGGGCCACATTTCATGGCAAGCATTACTCCATGATTACTACTGGGGAATTCTAAAAGTGGGGAAGTGTGACAAATTAAGGGTTTTCATTTCATATAAAGTCACTTTGCAACCTTAAAGAAGGCATGGCAACCTCAACAACTCTGGCAATAGGCTTTGTGAGAAAATATTGTCGTAGGTTCCTTTGATGATTATTGATACACTATGTTTTTAGGAAATGTCCTTTTTCACATAACACCTAGGTTTGAGTCCTAATGTAAATACTGGAATATCTTGATCTGGAATGAGATAATAGAAGTTTATTGAATCAATCAAATAATTCTATGCCACTTATAATAACTAACAAAATCCTCTAATCCTGATAATTTTATCAGATGAAAACACATCTATTGAAATAGTCAACAAGAAATATGAAATATGTGGGAACAAGGACTAAATATATCCAGTGAATCAATCAATTAATCAATCAAAAGCTCTTAAATACGAGTGTGAAAAATCTTTGGCCAATTTAGAAGTTCTTGAATGCCAATGAAATAGAGTGATGCTGCAAAAGAAGTAGTTTTGGATTGGTTGAGGAGACTTGGTCACATCATGTGTGCTTTGTATAAAATACCAAGCCATTTGGAATCCAGATATTTGAACATATGGCAGCTTAATAGTGAAAGCCTTTGAGCCAAGCTCCAGAAAAAGAATCACTTGTAAGAGGAGAAAAAGAACTCCAAACGTGGATTTTTGTCTTCCCCACTCTAACCTCCTTTCCCATGGCTAAAGCAGGATTTAATGAGCTTCCAGTGCTACAAGGGATTTTGGACTTCTCATCCTATCTTAGTTCTGTCTAATGATCTGTGTCTTGGCAAGAGGAAGAAGGGATATAGGGATAGAGTTGGAATCAGATTGTTTGACCTACCTATAATGAATGTTGATTTCATTTGCTCCTACTTTTTTTCTCTTTTTTAAGTGAGGGTATGAGATAAATCAAGAAAACTATAAATGTGACTGAGATTATAGTCTTCCCCCGATCACACCACTTTGGAGGCAATGACAACTTAACAGCACCCACCCCCCACCTCTACTCTGATTGAACTGTACAAGAAGTTGAAGGATATAAAAGACAGAAGCCCAGACCAGAAATTCCCTAGAGGTGAGCAGAGCTCAATACAATATAAAGCCCAAAGTCAATAAACAGACAGGGAAAATAAACATACAACAAAAACCTGACAAAAACAACCTGACCATAAAAAGTTTCTGTGGTAAGAAAGAATTTAAAGACATAAACATTATTTTTAAATATCTACAAGCAAAGTCTCAAAGAAAAATGTAAATTGGATACAATCCCAATAAGAATTTCTAGAAGAGTTAAAGAAAATTTTTAAAGCAAAAAAAATAATTTAAATAAGAGTTGTAAAGAATAAATCAAGGGGAAAAAATAGGGGCTATAAGAAAAACTGAAAATTAACAACTTGGCAAAAGAAGTACAAAATATACTAAAGAAAATAGGTCCTCAAAATTCAGAATTCACCACATGGTGAAACAGGCCCACAATCTCACTGAAGAAAATAAGTCCTTAAAAGATTAGAATCAGTCAACTGAAAGCTTAAGATCCCATGAAACATCAATAAAAATAGTAAACAAAGGTAAAAGAATGGGAAAAATGTGAAATATCTCATTTAAAAAACTGACCTGGTAAAACAGATCAAGGATAGGTAATTTAAGAATCATTGGACTACTTGAAACTCATGAAAAAAAAAAGATCCTAGAAATCATATTTCAAGAAATTATAAAGGAAAACTATACATATATATTAAAATCAGAATAAAATATAAATTGACAAAATCTACTTATCACCTCCTGAAAGAAATTTTAAAAAAACTCTCTGGAATATTATATCCAAAATTCAGAATTCACAAGGTCAAGGAGAATAAACTGCAAACAGCCAGAAAGAATAATTCAAACACTTTGAGGCCACCATCAGGATCACATAAGATTAAGCAGCTACCACCATACAGAAATAGAGAGCATGGAATTTGATATTCCATAAGGCCAAAAAGCTAGGATTACAAACAAAAATAACCTGCTCAGCAAAGTAGTAGATAAATATATATATATATTATATATATATATATATACACACACATATATACGCACATATATATACAGAGAAAAAAATGTACATTTAATAAAATAGAGCATTTTCATTCATGCCTGATAAAAAGACCACAGATAAATAGAAATATAACATTTAGCCACAAAACTCAAGAAAAACATAAGTAAAGATGGTTGAGGAATTATAAGGGATTTAACAAGGTTAAACTGTTTATATTCCTATGTGGGAAGATGAAAGTACAACACCCTAAGAATTTTAGCATTACTGGGGCAGTTGGAGGGAGTCTACTTAAATAAAGTGCATGAGTGTGTTTTCTATTACGTTGAGATGATGTCAAAAGAAGAATGGAAGGGTCAGACAAAGGGATGTATTAGGAAAAGAGGAAAGGAGAGGAAGAATGAGAAAGGTATCTCACATATATAAAGCCTGCAAGGAAGTATTAATAAAATGGAGAGGAAAATGGAAGTGAGAGGAATAATACGTAACAAATATGAAGAGTAATTATGAAGAAAAAAAAGTAAGAAAGAAGAGTGTGACATGGGAATTCCAAAATTCCCTAATATGATAATAATTTATTGACTTTACACTTCTCCCTCTCCCTTCCTTTACAAAATCTATCTAAGTCTACTATGACTTCCAATTCCTCAACCACTCAGTTCTCTCCCAAGTCATCTCCCACCTCACTGGACACTCTCCCCTCTTTTCCTGATCTTGACCCCTTGGTGAATTAGCTCAACTCTACATTATCCTCTTCTATGAGTTCCAAGTCTCCTTATATCACCCACTGCACCCTGCCAAGCCTTCACCTGAATTATTTCAACCATTCACTCCTACACAAATGCTGCTGCACAAAAGTGAAGACAATCATGTGTTATTCAGACTGAGTCATCTATGAATTTATGTTACACAATCCCAACTGGGCCCTAGCTACAGCTAGGCAATCCAGTCATCAACTCATTATCTCACTCAACAAAGCTTTTCTAAATCATTTCATCCCTCCTCTTCTCCCCTTTTCCTCATCTCAAAATGCTCATATACCTTCTCTTACTAACTCCTTCAACTCTGCCCCACATGAAGAGGTTGCCTTACTACTTACCAAAGTCCACCCATCCACCTGCACAAGTGATTACACTTAATCCTGTTTCCTCCAACTGATTTCCCCCTTTATCATCCCCATTCTGTCACTTATTCTCAATCTCTCCTGGTCTACAGGCTCCTTCCCTTCTGCCTATTAACATGCCTGTTTCTCTCATACTAAATAGATGAACAATTCTTCAGGGGTAAAGAAATGTGAGGAAAGAAAGTATCATACCAGAAACTCCAGACTGACAGTTAAATAAAAGATCTAGACAATAGACTTCTAAAGATTGAGGAAGGGGACAGAGGGGGATGATCAGTCAGGGCACACGGGAAAAGGTAAAGAAAATAAGTTAAATAACAAAATCTCTGAAACTTGCCCTCTATTTTGATGGCATCTTGTATAACAGAGATGGCCAACAGTAACAGGCAAATGTTGACTTAGAAAACCACAAATTAACATTATTTGTGTTGTATTTTTTATCTATTTTATTAAATATTTTCCAATTACATTTTAATATGATTTAGGCTGGCACTCAGGAATTTTACCCTGACAAGTTTGACACTACTACTGGATATCACTTAAGAATATGGCATTCTTAAAGACAACAATGCCAACAGTTTCTAGAATCGTACACCAAGATGCTGTCACAAAAATGTTACTTCTTTATTTACTGTAATAGAGTGAGAGACACAGGAATAACCTTCATCATAACACATAGGACATAAAATTTGGTTGTCTGAACTTTTGTTCTAAGGTCAGATCTGGCTATAGCAACTTCAAAATATATAAGGCAATAAACATACACATATACACACATGCACGCACACACACACATTCGTACACACACGCACACATACTAGTATAATTATTCAAAATGAGGCAGAGAAAAATAGCCAAGGAACATGGAGTACAGAATGTCTTAAGTGGTTGTGCCAGCAAGTCTGCTGAAATGAAGCCATGAGATTCTGTGGGTAATATTACATCATGCCTAAGATTGTAGATCTTTTCTCCTGAAAAACTATGTTGCACCCATTTTTGTCTATTTTCTTAATCCTTTTTATTCATCTGAAATTCTAAGTGAATGCCCAAGAAGTATGAAAAAACACACATTTAACACAACTAATTCAAGGAACTCAAACATCAATTTATCTTTCATATCTTTCACTTTCAATAGATTATTTGGTAACACTGAATCTTACAGCTCAAGAAAAGTACAGGGAGTTAAAATAGTAGTGCCATCCTGGCAGGTTAAGTACTTACTCCAATACTTCAAGGATCGACAATTTCATTGGCATGAGCATCTCCTTTACCAGGGCAGTTCACACACCTTTTTATGCCTCAGGGGAAATTCTACATGAGAAGCTAAAGAATTTCATTACCTGCTGGCCAGCCTTCTGGTAATGAGTCTGTCTAAATTTAGCCAGTCTGGTCCTCAGTTAACAAATATATAGTCTACACCACACCTTATCAGCATGGTCTGGACCTATCAGAATTCATGCTCTCTTGGCACAGCATTAGAAAACCAAGATCATCCATAATCCATTATAAGGAATCAGCAAATATATTTAATAGAAGAATCTCACAAAACTGTCAAGAAATTGCATTCTCCAATTTTGAAAATTCAGGCTATATTACCATCAGAAAGGTGAAGAATTCAAATTGCTCATAAAATTAATGTTACCAAAACAGTAATGTCAAGAAAGAGTAAAAGTATGGGGGCCATTGAGCTATTGCTGGAACAGGCATTAGAGGTCATCTCATTCAACCCCCTTATTTGACAGATGAAGAAACTGAGAGTTAATGCATTAAATGACTTACTTCTGAGGTCACATACATAGTAAACATCAGAGGCACAAGTTGAACCCAGAACTTGATAATATACTTTCTACTGTACCATGCTGCCTTACATTATTTCTGAGTATTAAATGAATTTTGCCTTACCTTGAATAATTCCTGATTTATGAATGAGCCATAAAACTTATTTGAAATATTGCTATAATCATTGACATTATTTTTCTTCCTTCTAAGAAAAGGTGAATGTATGACTAAAATTAAATAAATATTAAAAGTTTAGAAACTTCTACCACTATTTGTTCTGCTTTAAGATTCAATGTATAGATAGAATATAGAACATGAATAGAATGTCCAGGTATTTGATAAATTCAACAAAACTGTTTAGTAATATATTCATCAATATTTTCATTCATTTATGCAGTACAAATTAAACATACTACAGGTGAATCAGACCAAGGAAGAAAATTTATATCCACTTCCACCTTTCCCCAGTTCCTCAAGATACAAACTTTGTCAATATATTCATTGGCTCTGAAGAGCCATACTTCCTTATCTGTATAGCTGATTTGTTATGTGTACATAGGCTTGTCACCAGTTTTAGAATGGGATGTGTTAAGAAAGGTGGAATGAAGAAACAAAATACATGACATCAACATGCACAGCAAGATGCTAAATATTTCTTCATAATGAGTTACTATGTTAATGGTTCGGTGCAAATAATATGCATTCATCAGGCCTCCTCAACTATACTTCATTAATTTATCTATTAAATTACATATAGCAAGTCCACATTATGCATTATTCACAGAAAACCTTGCCTAATTCTGTATATTAAGAAACCCCCAAAAATAAATTCTCTTATAAAAAGATTTATTTTTTGATAAGTAAATAAGGGCAAAGGAGGACTTGGACTTTTAAGGGTTTTTGTTTAAAAAAAGAAACAGAAATGCAAACGTATAACTAACTCATTTATATGGTACTTCAAAATTCTTTCCTTAAAATTATACTGAGGTAGTCAGCAATAACATTGTAGCACCCATTCTACAGGTGAGTTCACTATGTTCTAATGATATTAAATGACTATTTCATAATCAAATAAATATTAAGCTAAAATATTTATCAATGGACACTGAAACGATTACAAACAACACTTCCCTTAGGGAAAAATTATTCTCTATCTTTGCAGAGGATTTGTTTTTTTAAACAGAAAGTATAAGGAATGAAATAGTAAAAAAAAAAAATGGTACTTACACAACAGTGTAGTTCCTCTGCATGGTAAGGGAGAATCTAAATTTTTGGAGACAGCAGAGAAAGAGGCATTCAAAATGGAGAGATTGATGGTGCCTGGGAAAGGGAATAATTAATGTAGCCAATTCCCAGAGGTGTTAGGAGAGGATGAGATTGAGAATATGGACGGAAAAATTACCTTTGAAAAAGTACATTCATCCTACCAAGATGGCTTCCCAAATGGGAGGCAGATCTATAATTTCCACATTCCTACTCCAACAAATCCCTGAACTTCACAGTATAATAATAAGGATGCAGAATTCCAACAAGGAACTAGAGGATCTTCCTTCATGTTAGAATCACACAGAAAGTCAGTCAGAAGCACACAGGAAACAGAAAAGGTGGGCCTTCCAGTAAAGGGAGTAGACTGTTACTAAAAACTAGACATATATAACCTCCAAGGCTCTGCATTCAAAGGCAGCAAGAGTAGATAACTACCCTTTAAAAAGCCCCAGGAAGTTCTAACAACAACCAGCAGAGTAGCACAAACCCATGCTAGAACATTCCAAGCATCCAGGGATTTGAGGTCCTTAGAATCTGTCCTGAGATATGATGGGGCCCTGAAAATTCAGCTCTCAGAATCTCAAAGATCAGGCACTTAAGGAGGTTAGCCTATGAGGTGGAGGTCAGCACAAGAATCTAGTGGACCCAAGATGAAACCCCATCCCCCTGAGCAAAAAGTATAGCAGTGGGCAGATCTTTCACTTGGCAAAGAATCCCAATTCAGGAACGGAAGCTGAAATGATGAATAAATCAAAGAAAACACTAAGATAAAAAATATTATAAAAATAGTTCTATAACAAGTATAAGCAAAAACTCAAAGAAAAAGATTAATTTTCCATAATAACTGCATCTAGAAGAAAGGAAGAAAAAATAAAATAAAAGTGCTGGAAGAATGAACTGGAAAGAGAACAAGTGGTTTAGAAAAGAAAGTGGTTCACCTTCCCTAAGAAGTGGAAAACTGGAATAGACAAAATAGAAACCAATGACTTCAGGAGATAACAAGAAACATTGGAACAAAATAAAAGGTTGAAAAAAGTAGAAGAAAACATATGAAAAACAAATTAACTAGAAAATAGGTCAAAAAGAGATAATTTAAGAATGATAGGACTTTCTGAAAACCATGATTTTTTTTTTTTAAAAGGAACCTGGGCAGTATATATTTTTTTTAAATCATAAAAGAAAACTGACTACATCTATTAAAATAAAAGAACAAAGTAAAGATAGAAAGAGTCCATCAATCACCTCCTGAAAGAAATGCTCAAAGGAAAAGTCCCACAACCAAAATCCAGAGTTCCTATGTCAAAGAAAAAAGCAATTCAAAAGTAACAGAAAATGACCATCAATATACCACATGAGATTTGGCAGCTTCTCTACTAAATGAGAGGAGATTGAAGAATAACATTTTCCCAAAGGCAAAAGATATAGGCTTGCTATCAAAAATAATTTACTCTGCAAAACTCAGTATACAAGAACAAAATGTGCTTTTAATGGATTAGAAGACTTTCAAGAGTTTCTGATAAACCAATCAGAGCTGAGTAGGAACTTTGAAATACAATCACAAAAGTGCAGAGAATCTTAGACATATGAAAAAATTGGAGTCCATGGAGGATCATACCTTCCCAAGGTCACACAGGTAAATAGCAAAACTGGAATTAGATCTCATGTCTTCAGATTCCAAACCAAGCATTCTTTCAAAAAATACCTGATTGTCTTCTCTTCTTATTCTTATGCTTCATCATTGTGTAGAATAGTTTCCTCATTATTACATGGGGTATTTATAAGTATATGTATAAGTATACATGTATATTAAATGACTATTCCATGATCAAATAAATATTAAGCCAAAATATTTATCAATGGACATGGAAACTATAACAAATAACACTTCCCTTAGGGAAAAGTTCTTCTCTTATCTTTGCAGAATTGTTTAATAAACAGAAAGTATGAGGAATGAACTAGTTTAAAAAGTGGTACTTATACAACAAATGTAGTTCCTTTTCAGGGGAAGAGAGTTAAATAAGTTCTCAAGTATAAGTATATGATTGATTCTCCTTTAAGTCCAACTTAAATGACAAGGACAGAGGCAAAAACAGTAAGCCAAAGGCACACAGATTGGGAGATCCTACCAAGTTAACTAAGTTCCAAGACAGGAAGGACCCAATTAGGGATTACATATATATATGTATTATCTGAGAACCAACCTAGCTCACTGCCAAGATGGTCACAAAAGTCAGGGATATTCTTACTTTATTCTGTATGTATGGCATGTGCTAAAGATAATACAATAGAATTACAGCATTTTATCCTTTATGTGTCTTTCAAAGTATCTCTTCCACAGTAACAGCTTAGGAATATAATATTTAATACCCTGTTATTTATGAACACACATAAAATCATATATTTCTATGTAATACCAGCTTCAGTAGATTTTTAGAGCCTGTTATTGTATAGTTGAGAAGCAACAGAGTCTTGAGAGAATAGCAGTTTAGTTTATTTTTCTGGAGTGAATGTAACCAGAAGGGGTGTTGGAGCTAGCTATAACTGGCTAGAAATTATTAAAATTTGTGAGAGTTTATACCTCAGAAATTGACAACTGATATAAATCATAAATTGATTTACTGTTTTGTTGATTGTCCAGACTTAAGAAAGTGTTAATAATTGAGACTAAACTTAAAGATATATATATATAGAATTTTTAAATCTTCCATAAAACACAGTTCCAACATTTGAGAACATACCCTGAATATAACTGCCATGATTGAATAGAAACTATGAGAAGACAGGGAGAAAGAGGATAAAGAGAACTTATTTCCTTTAGATAATGAAGAGAATCCATATATATATATATATATATATATATATAGATATATATAGATATATATAGATATAGATATATATGTGTGTGTGTGTGTGTGTGTGTATATAAATTATTATTTGCCTATTTCATTTTTTATTGTTAATTATCTCTTAGTGTTAGGTAAAGATATGGCTAGTTTTTTGTTTTTTTTTTTAATTAAGAAAATGACTCGGGAGGAGCCAAGATGGTGGAGTAGAAAGATTCACATATGCTAGCTCCAAACCCACAGCCCATAAATTACCTGTAAAGAGGAACTCCCAACAAATTTGGGAGCAGTGTAAACCATGCAGCAACAGAGTGGAGAAGATTTCTGTTCCAGAGAGCCCTGAAAAACTGGCACCAAAGATCTCTCACACACCGGACCTGGAGCAGAGCCCAGCCATACCCTGGCCGTGCGGCCCCAGAGGAGCATATCCGAGCAGGCTTCAAGGATGGAATCTCTGGCAGCCGCGAAGGTCCCTCCACCCACAGGCACACAGGTTAGTGAGAGAACCTTCTGGGTTGGCTGAGAGGGGAGCGAGGTGCCTCCATAACTCAGGCCCCCTTGGGAGGCAGCAGCGGCCAGGAGCTCCTGTAGAGGGCAGGAGCTCAGGTCCATTAATGAAAGTCTCTGCATAAACCCCCTGAAGGAACTGAGCCTGGGAGGCAGCCCTGCCTCCACCTGAGGACCTGAATTTCATCTTACCCTGAATAGCAGCCGGGCCCCCTGCTGAAAGCCCTGAGGCTGGGGAGCAACATTTGAATCTCAGACCCCAAGCACTAGCTGGGCGGATGTGGGGCTGAGGTGGGGGTGGAGAAGAATCTCAGAAGTCAAGTAACTAGCTGGGAAAATGCCCAGAAAAGGGGAAAAAAATAAGACCATAGAAGGTTACTTTCTTGATGAATCAGATGTTTCCTCCTTTCCTTTCAAATGAGAAAAAACAATGCTTATCATCAGGTAAAGACATAGAAGTCAAGGCTTCTGTATCCCAAACATCCAAAATAAATATTCAATGGGCTCAAGCCTTGGAAGAGCTCAAAAAGGATTTTGAAAATCAAGTTAGACAGGTGGAGGAAAAACTGGGAAGAGAAATGAGAGAGATGCAAGAAAAGCATGAAAAACGGGTCAATACCTTGCAAAAGAGACCCAAAAAAAAATGCTGAAGAAAATAACACCTTGAAAAATAGGATCACTCAATTGGCAAAAGAGGTTCAAAAAGTCAATGAGGAGAAGAATGCTTTCAAAGCAGAATTAGCCAAATGGAAAAAGAGGTTCAAAAGCTCACTGAAGAAAATAGTTCTCTCAAAATTAGAATGGAACAGATGGAGGCTAATGACTTTATCAGAAACCAAGAAATAATGAAACAAAACCAAAAGAATGAAAAAATGGAAGAGAATGTGAAATATCTCATTGGAAAAAACATCTGACCTGGAAAATAGATCCAGGAGAGATAATTTAAAAATTATGGGACTACCTGAAAGCCATGATCAAAAAAAGAGCCTAGACATCATCTTTCATGAAATTATCAAGGAAAACTGCCCTGATATTGTAGAACCAGAGGGCAAAATAAGTATTCAAAGAATCCATCGATCACCGCCTGAGAGAGATCCAAAAAGAGAAACTCCTAGGAACATTGTGGCCAAATTCCAGAATTCCCAGGTCAAGGAGAAAATATTGCAAGCAGCTAGAAAGAAACAATTCAAGTATTGTGGAAATACACTCAGGATAACACAAGATCTAGCAGCTTTTACATTTAGGGATCCAAGGGCATGGAATAGGATATTCCAGAAGTCAAAGGAACTAGGACTCAAACCAAGAATCACCCACCCAGCAAAACTGAGTATAATACTTCAGGGGAAAATATGGTCTTTCAATGAAACAGAGGACTTTCAAGCATTCTTGGTGAAAAGACCAGAGCTGAAAAGAAAATTTGATTTTCAAACACAAGAATGAGAAGAAGCATGAAAAAGTAAACAGCAAAGAGAAATCATAAGGGACTTACCAGAAGTGAACTGTTTACATTCCTACATGGAAAGACAATATTTGTAACTCTTAAAACTTTTCAGTATCTGGGTAGTTGGTGGGACCACACACACACACACATGTACACGCATGCATGCACACACACATACACACATGCACATACAGAGACAGAGAGCACAGAGTGAATTGAATAGGATGGAATCATATCTTAAAAGACATTAAGGTAAATGGTGAGAGAGAAATGTAGTGGGAGGAGAGAAGGTAAAATGGAATGGGGTAAAATATCTCTCATTCAAGAGGCAAGCAGGAGACTTTTTAGTGGAGGGAAAAAGAGGGGAGCTGAGAAAAAAACATGAAGTTTATTCTCATCACATTCGACTAAAGGAAGGAATAAAATGCACATTTATTTTGGTATGAAAACCTATCTCACAATACAGGAAAGTGGGGGAGAAGGAGATAAGCAGGGTGGGGGGGTATGATGGAAGGGAGCAATTTGAAGTCAACACTCAGGGAGGGACAGGATCAAAAGACATAATAGAAACAATGGGGGGCAGGATAGGATGGAGGGAAATACAGTTAGTCTTACACAACACGACTATTATCAAAGTCATTTGCAAAACTACACAGATATGGCCTATATTGAATTGTCTGCCTTCCCAAAGGGAATGGGTGGGGAGGGAGGGATGGGGAGAAGTTGGAACTCAAAGTTTTAGGAACAGCTGTTGAGTATTGTTCTTGCTACTAGGAAATAAGAAATCCAGGTAATGGGGAACAGAAAGTTATCTGGCCCTACAGGACAAAAGAGAAGATGGGGACAAGGGAAGAGAGGGATGGTAGAAGAGAGGGCAGATTGGTGAAAGGGAAAATTAAAATGCTTGGTATATTGGGGCTGGGGGAGGGGCAAATGGGGAGAAAAATGGGAACCCAAAATTTTGTGAAAATGAATGTAAAAAGTTAAATTAATAAATTTATATTTTAAAAAGTGACTCATATTTGCCCTTTCCAGATAAGATCTCTATAAGTGGAAGAAATCTAATAGGCCCTTGAGCCCAGCTTGCCTTTGAACATATATGCTGTCTACAACATACCTGACAAAGTGGTCACCTTGCTTCTGCTTAAAGAAATCCAGTATGTAGGAATCCATAACTAAAACTGTTAACTCCTTGCATTCTTGGATAGCTCTGTGAGATAAGATTTTTTTTCCACTATATTTTTCTTACATTTGTCTCCCTGCAATTTCTCCGCTTATTATTTATACCCACAGAGGTAAAGCAAATCTATTCTACCTTTCATATTAAAGTCCTTTATAGATCATAAATTTAGAGAACTAAAGAACCTTGGAGAACACATATCTCAGTTTCCTCATATTTCATATGAGGAAACTGAGAAATAACTACCCTAATGACAGACAACTAGTAAATGACAGGCAGGAACTTTCCCTCTCTTAATTATTTCCTATTTATCCTTGATAGGCTTGCTTTGTATATATTTGTTTGCATGTTGTCTCCCTGACAAGACTATAAGCTCCTTGGGGGTTGGTACTCTCTTTTGCCTATTTTGATATTCCCAGTGCTTAGCACTTAGTAAGTACTTAATAAATGTTTATTGAATTGGACTGAAAAACTCAGATCTTCTGACTTCAAATTCAGTGCTCTTCTAGAGCTTACAACAGTGCCTGATACATGTGCTTAACATATGACTGCTGACTGAACTCTTTCTACTATATTAATTCCCTATCAGTCCCTAATGCTTCTCTTCTGCAGATGTTTTACCTCATGATTCTATCTCAAATCCTCTGGCCTTATACAATATATGCATCTCAGCTTCTAGAACTAAACACAACATATGGCATATGGTTTGATCACCCCCTTTCATTCTGGGCACTATGTTTTAATGCATATGAATGTTTTTATTACTATAGTATGAGCTTGCTTTTATAAAGTCTATGTGGCATAGTAGGTGAAGAAACATGTATGGTCAGAAAGATCTAGGTTTAATTCCTATCCCTGACACATAGTGGCTAACTCCTTTAACTTCTCCATGGCTCCAAGAAGCTGTGGTATGTGCTATGTCTACACCCCTGTAAAACCATCTCAACAGATGGGCTAAACAATATTGAGGATAACTCATCAGTGAGTAAGAGGATGCCTACTCCAAGCACATGAAAACTTCCCCCAGTGGAAGGAGAAGATGAGAACAATTGATTCCAATGGTCATGAAGGTGGCTCAAGCAGGCACTATGGGGCACTTAGAGATTGATTAGACGTGGAAGATGCCAAGGTCATTCACTGCATCCTGGGTCATCACCAGTTGTTGCGAGTTTTGTCTGACCACTGGACTTTGATGACTCTAGAAGACACAGTGAGACTGATAACTTTTCACCACTCTTTTTCACATAATCCAACTAACTCTCTAGTCAAGACACCGTGATGTCATTGGCCTTCTTCAAGAATGAAACTTGAATAACAACAGCCCCCAGGTAACTAAAATGATACCAGAGTGTACTCACCTATCTGGATTGGTAGAAGGAGTTTCCTGGAAGTTTCCTATACCAATGAAATCAGGTCCAGTAGAGTTGAGGGAAAAAAGTTCACATAAACTTTTTTGGGCACTAAATGAGACCTGCAGACCATGAAACCCACAGGTCCTTTTTCACGGTAACTCATCTAAATGCATTTCCCCATCCTATATTTGAGTAGTTGTTTTTGGAAACCAAATATAATACTGTACATCTATATCTATTAACTTTCATCTCTCTGGATCAGATCTTCACCTATGAGAATCCTGCCCAATGTCACACAGTTGGTAGGGTGAAAGATACGTCATATAATCTCACAGTGAATCAATGGTGCTAACTAGTGATGGCAATATTGAAGCAGATGGAAGAAAATCAGGCAAGCCAGACAAGGATTCCATGAGTATTAATAGACTGAGTGAATCTGAAGGGACTGAGGCATTAAAGTTCCCAATAAGTTTTATTGGAAGCTTGTACTGCATTGCATTGCTTGGTATTGAAAAGGACAAATTCAGAAAGTAAGGAGAAATAAGTGACGAGCCAGAGAAAGATAGCATCAAAGTTGAGATCTTGGAGGTGGAATACAAATGTGCAATAAAAGTTGGGGTAGACAATGTGGAACAGTAAAAATCAATTGATACCATATTATAATATCACAGATTTCACGATGATAAGAATCTACAATGTTACTTAGTCCAACTCCCTCATAATTTTTTGGCAGTTGAGGAAACTAACACCTGGAGAATTTAAGTGACTTGTCCAAGGTCACACAGGTGGCAGAGACAGGAGTGGAAACTGGGTCCTCTGATTCCAAATCCAGGCTTCTTCAAATTATACAACGCTGAATAAATGAAAGCAAAGAATTTCCCATCAAAAATCACTACCAATCAACATCTAAAGGTCGTGGGCAAGTGTTATAAGAACAAGAAAATTTAAATTACTTCTAGGTGGTTTACCTAAGAAAAGGTAATATATTTTGTTTAATGAAATTCACCACTGACTTTTAGAATGGTGAGGGCCAATGCCAGTTCTTTAAGTTAGCTGATGTAGTTAAGAGAGAGCTTACTTCAAAGTTAGGAAGAGCTAGAATGAAGTCCTAATTCCATTGAGTACTGGTTGTATGACCACAGAACCATTACATAATTTTTCAGTGACCCAAGTTATTCTGGAAGACTTTTAAATGGCACCAATAGTGTGATCTGCATTGATAAAAGAATTTACTACTAGGAAGTTCCAACACAAAACCATAGATCACATCTGACCCTACCTCCCCTCTCAAAAAAATTTTTTTTTTTAAGTTTGGGACATATATAAGAGGAAACTTTATAAATTCCAGAACAGCGTAAGTTTAGAAATTCAATAAGGATAACTGGCCTTCAGTTCTTATTCTATAGAATAGCTATAGCTACCTCTACTGGTCAGAAAGAAGTAGCCTCTTGAAATGGCTTAAAAAATACTCTCTACCTGAATAATAAAACTAGTCTGGCCCCTTTATAAAAGCACATGGCAGGCATCAGAAAACCCTGATTTCAAAATAGAACCTAAAACTACTGTTTCCTCCAAGATTTTTCATATATCTCTGAGTCAGAAGTCTTCATTTCCTTCCCTTAAGTGTTAACTTTTTTCTTATTAGAAAACACTAAGATCTCTTCCAAAGTTACTGTGAATTTAATAAAGTATTGCCTACAGTCCAAGAAGAAAAGAAGAGGGAGAGTAGGAATATGGGAAATGATCCTTCAATATCTACTTTGGGGTACTTTAATCCTATTCCATGATATATGAAGTGCTATATATCACTCCCAAAATGATCCTTCTCCCTCTTCTTTTCCACTGTTTCCTTTTCCATTATCTAATTATTCTGACACTGGTACATATTCAGGGTGATGATGAAGGATGTTACAATATAGTTTGAGGCGTTTTTTTCTTCTCCATCTTCCAGCCCAAAACCATTCTCAAAAGGGCCCAGATGATCCTAAATCAATCCTGTGATTCTTTTAAAGAAGCAAATATGTGGTCACCTTAGGTACTATATTATTAATGGTGGCCTTTAAAAATAGCTGTGACTCATGGCCCCTTCGGGACTTGAGAACACTCAGGAAAAAATCTGGAAACTACAGAATCATTCAATTCATCAAATATGTATTAACATCTACTATGTTACAGGGTTGTGCCAGGCACCGGGTATATAGAAAGATGGAAATTAAACAGTTTCTGCTCTCAGGAAGCTTACATTCAATTTATAGAAGGCATAAATGAAAAAATGAATATATAAAGACCCAACAGAAGGCAATGAAATCATTTAGGCATACCACAAGGTGCTGATTATCCCCACATCCTGTCTGCTCTTCGAGGGGTCCCAAAGGTTCTTTCAGAGAGTCTAAAGAAGATGAACTTATATCTTAATAGTTTTATTCAATCCTAAAAGTTATCAGATTGAATAGCAAAATATTCTGATACTACTGAGACCTATAAAGAATTGAATTTACAAACAATAGGCACTTCAGTAAAACCCCTCAAAATCCTAAAAAGATACTCATCTACTAAAGATAAATTACTCAACTAATTTATGTAATCAAATGAGTTAACATTTATAAAATGTTATATAAACCTTAAAGTAATGCATACGGATCACAGATAGATGTATGTATACTAACTATGAAATAATTCTAATCTAAAATAGAAAAGTATGAAAGGAGATGAAAAACAAGCTAGAGACTGAGCCGAGGGGTCTTAGCCTGTCAATGATTTCCTTTCCCCCCAACATAATAACATTCCATTAAGTTTCTGTTTTGTGAAGAAACAAGACTGTATCTATACCATAACAAAAGTTAGGGGTTGGGGATAGTTCTTCTATAATTTTTTACTATGAGCCCTGAATGTGTAGCTTTGTCTTTCTTTTTAACCATATTATTCCATAACGGACTCTCAAGTACTAAGCATAAAGTCCTTAGCAGAAGCAAAGTGAGAAGCAGTATGGTATGAGAGAAATCTCTGAACTCCAGCTGTATTTTTATTAGCAAGAGTAGATGAGGATTCTGTGAGTTCTAGGATTGACATCCTTTTAGGAAACAGGACAGTAAACTCAACCAGTACAGTGAGATATGTACTCCTAGGCTGAATCTGAAGTGCAAGTTCATCATCGTGCAGCTCCTCCTCTCTTTGGGGAACCTGTGTCCAGATTCTGAGAAAACAAAACAGCACTAATATGGACCACTGTGACAACTCAGGGAATACGCATATCAAAGGATCAGAGACTGGTGATTCACACAACATGGTGAGGAAATTATTCCAGAGCCATATTTTACCACCCATACCATACCCACATGGTCTCTGCTCCAACACTACCTTCTGCTATACGTACTCATACACATGCACATATGTGTGTGTATATATATATGCACATATATTTATATATATGTGTGCATGTGTATACATATATATATTCTCCCTTCACCATTATGTAGAAATTTATCATATTCATTCAGAGTTCCAAAAGCACATAACTGAAAATCCTACTAAAGAATAACTATGACTAACAAGAGGTAAATGAGCTACATTCCTTTCTAACCTCTGTATGCATCTAATTTGTCCTTGGGTTACAATATTTATTCTCATGCCTGTCATTGTTTATAGATCTGTACTTAAGAGTGAATTCCAATTTTCTTTGATTCTAATTTTTTTGTCCCCTTATTCCACTGTGCCTTATGTGAAAGTAAACTTTTATGGATCTTTTAAAATTTTATTTTTGAAAAAAATATGATTTTCTAGCATCAAACCAAAATTGGCCTCTCTTTTGGCCATGCGTCCTAGTTTTGCCAAGCAGAAACCCCATTTCCTTATTACTGACGCTAAAATATTCGAAGATGTCCTACTTGTTCAAGCTAAACATTCCCATATGGGCCAGACCCTATAAAAAATTTGCCTTTGAGGAAACCTTCTTCTGACCTTGATCTATCATTAATGTCCTTCCTAAAATGTGAGATTCTGGTCAATGACTTTTTTCACTGGGGACTGTGAACTTGTGATAATTCTATTTCTATATAATTGGTTTCCCTTTTAATCCTATTTTATTTTATGCATTTAAAGCATTTATAATAATAGCTAGTATTTATATTGCACCTATTATGTGCTAGGTATAGTACTAAGTAATTTACAAGTATTATTTCACTTGAACCTCACAACAATCTTGGGAGTAGATGCTATTATTATCCCCAACTACAGCTGAAGAAAGTAAGGTGTAGGTTAAGTTACTTGCTGTAACAACAAAGTAGGATCTTTTGGGGTTTTCTGGATTAAGTTTTAGTCAATCGTACATATAAGTGGGCTCTAACCAATCAGATGTGTGCACATGGGCTCTAGCCAATCAGATGTTGAGTAGAACTGTATCTAAAGAAAGCAGACATTAAGAAAATCAGAGCTGAAGAGGTGAGTCAGCATTGAGAAAAAGAGAATGCAGAGGGAAAACTTCTGAGAGTAGAGAGGAGACCCCTGAGAGCTGAGAGATATCTGAGAGTGGAGATGAGACCTCTGAGAGTGAAGAAATGACCTGAGAGTGGAGAGGGGACCTCTGAGAACAGCAGGGCAGACCTCTGATGGCAGAGACTTGCTGAAGGAGCCTCTGAACTTTAAAAGTGAATAGTGGAGCAGAAATGTGCCTATCAGAAGGTGGCTTAGTTTTAAGAACAGGTAAAGTGAACTGAGCTGTCATCACAGAGCCTCTGGACTTTGGAGGTGAACTGAGATAAGGGTACTGTTGGTGGGTGTCAATATAGTTGTTGCCCTGTTGAACTTTGTTTTCTCGGAGGCAGAAGCTGCAGGCAAGAGCTGGGAGAGCTTGGAGTGGAGCAGTCCCCATGAGCTGAGACATGGAGCAGGAGCAAAGGGCTATCCATGTGTGAATACAGGTGAGAGCTGGGAGTGGTCAGCCCACAGAGGAAGAGCTATGGGACTTGGAAGTCAACCTCAACTTAAGATGAAAGAGGACTTTGCTTGGAAACTTGGTATTGATTGGAGAGACTGTTCTTACTTGACCTAAGATTAGAAAGTGTGATATTTTCTGCTACCCCTTAAGGATACATCTTGCTAGGGAAGACCCTAGCCTCAGACCCCTTGATTGCATAAATACTATTTTGGGGGAAATGCTACTGAACGTAATAATGTACTATGTGCCATATGACATACTGAGTGTTATGATATATAAATATATATATGTACACATATACACACATATTTATATATATATTGAATGATGTGTTTTGCTTACGTATGTTGTTATGAATGTTATGCTTTACTTTATCAATGCTTAGTTTATTGCTGAAGAAATAAGAGAGTTCATTATACTATGCAATTATACCCTTGAAATCTTTCACAGCAGCAGTCCTTGGGTGTGCTGTGGGTATTGGTGATATATTTGTCCAAAGTTACACAACTTATAAGTTCTGAGATATGATTTAAATTCAGGTCTTTCTAATAGGCCCTATGCACTACATCACCTAGCTGCCTTTAATGAAGAGAACATAAGCTTCACCAGATTGCCATCACACACACACACAGACACACACACAGCTCCAAAATTCTATTAACCTTGTCCAAAGAAAATGTGCTATAATGTAGTACTGAATATGGTACTCTAGACATAGTCTGTTCAGAGCAAAATACAGTGTGACTAGCAGCTCTTTTATCCTGGTCACTTTCAATCAATCACTATTTATTAAATAACTATTACATGCCAGGTTCTGTGCTAACTGCTGGGCATACAAGTATAATGAATAAAATAATCCCTCCTAGAAAAGAGCTCAGATCATTCAATCAATATGCATTTATTAAATGCCTACTATATTGCCAGGTACATGTCAAGTTGGTTTTCAAGTTGTCAAGTATCATTCAGCATGCATTTAATATGTGTCAAGCATTGTCCTAAACTTTAGACATACAAAAGAAAGACCAAAACAACCTTTTCCTTCAAGGAACACCTAGTTCAATGGGATACACAACATGTAAATAACATGTAATATACAAGATACGCACAGAGGAAATGGAAGAATATCTCAGAGAAGAAGGCACTAGAAACTTGAGGTACAGGCAGGAAAGGCCTCCTGCATAAGGTGGTATTTGAACTTAGTCTTGATGGAAAACAGGAAACTAAGAGGCAGAGGAAGAAAGGAAAAATTTCCAAGCAAGAGAATATCTAATGCAAAGGCACAAAGACAGGAAATAGAGTGTCATGTATGAGAAATAGCTAGTAGGCCAGTCAAGTTAGAACATGGAGTACACACCATATACCCCAAGGAGGCCCAAAACTGAAAGAAGGATCCAATATATACAAAAATATTTACAACAGTACTATCAGTGGTTGCTAAAAAGAAAACAAAAAACAACCCTGGAAACCAAGAGATGGCCCTCTACTGGGAAATAGCTAAATAGTACATGAATTAATAGAATATTACTCAGTCAAAAGCGATGAACATGAAAAATGTAGGGAGGCAGAAGACATGATACAAAGTAAAGTCAGTAGAACCAGGAAAAATAGTATATACAAAGACAATCACAATGTAAATAGAAATAAAAAGAAAAATCACAACTAAACATTGTATAATTGTAATGACCAAGCTTGGCTCTGGAGATCTACAGAGCTGGAACAAGATAAAAACTGTCTGCCTTGAATGTTATTCCTTAGTTTTGCTGAATTGCTTTTTATTTATCATTTTTATTCATTGTTACAGGGAAAGACTGTGCATGCACGAGTGGACGTTTGAAAATATGCATTTAAAAACAGAAGATACAAATATTTTTAAAGTAATAGTTGCATTCCCAATCACTACTGTATTATATAATTCTGCGTTAAGTTTGTGATATAATCCCTGAATTCATCATTTATTTTATTTCCTTCTGGCAGGGGTGGGAAACCTGAGGCCTCAAGGCCACACACAGCCCTCCAGGTCTAGGTCCTCAAGGGTGGCCCTTTGACGGTATTCAAACTTCACAGAAAAAATCCCCTTAAGGGGATAGTAATAATAGTTAATAATTAATTAAAATTTTTTATAATAAAATTCCCTCATTGAGGGGATTTGTTCTGTGAGGTTTGGATCCAGTCAAAGGGCTCACCTTGAGGATCTATAGAGCCACCTATGGCCTCGAGGTCACAAGTTCTCCACCCCGGGAAGTGGTCTGTAACATAATCCAATCATAATATTCCTTCTATTTCTTTATCCTCATCCCCAGTGTCCTGTACCACACCTTTTGCCCACTCTGGTTCATGAATTTCTTCCTGTGGAATGTACGATGCTATCCTATCATTGTTTTTAATGTTTCTAAATGAGGTATATTCTGTCATGGATATCTTCTAATTAAAGTTTACATCCCATCATGACTCAAGTTTTATCTGTGAAGTCAAATTTACATCTTCAAATTCATTTATCTAATTCAGCTTACTATTTGTATCCTTCTTATTTATGTAATATCTATGATAATGTTTGCCTAACATTGTCAGTGCCTAGAACTATCTAAATTATCTATCCCAAATTGTCTAAAACTAAATATCTATATCTAAAACTATCCTAAATTAAACAAGTTGAGGGCAAGCAATGCCTTGTTTTTGTCTTTGTATTTTACACACCTGCCACATAGTAGATGTTTAACAAATGCCTGCTGTACAACACACTGAATTACTGGTAGAATCTAATAGCTTTACGTGCTGATCTCTGCTAAGACTACTGCCCCATATTATGCTTATGTAACAAGGCTACTGATTATTGATCCCAGCTGGTGGGAAAATGAAACCAAATTTTGTGGTTTCCTGCTTCCTCCACTGATGATATGAAAAATTGTAAAGAAAATGAATCATAAATGGACCCTCCATGAAGACAACTGATTTTGCAACTTTTGTCACTTGGGGGTGGGAGTAGGGAAGGCAAAACTTAACTAAATAACTCTAAGGGACAATTCAAAGTTTTTGTTGACAGAATGAGGCAATAGCTATTTCTTAGTATCTGTCCATATCGATAATTTAAAGTTTCTTTATCCCACCCAATCCTGTCCCTTTCTTAGCAATCCCCTAAAAGAATCTATATGATCATAAATTTAGACCTGTAAGGGACATTAGAAGTCATGTACTCCAAACCCTTTATCTTACTGAACATCAAACTAAAATCCAGAGCAGTTAAGAGGCTTGTCAAACATCATACAGGTAGCAAATGGTCAAAGCAGGTTTTGAACCCCAGATTTCTGACTCTACTACTCTTTCCACTATGCCACTGCTTTAGGTTGATGTTCTTTTTCAGAATTCTAGAGAAAATCTGACCATTTTTATTATTTTATACTAAGTTAAGAAATATTTTAATAACTGTCAAGAAAATATCAATTAGGCACTTCAAAAAGACAGATTGAGATTGACTCAATCTTAAAATATTTTTCAATAATAAAAAGCACCAGAATATTAACAACTAATATACAGTGATTTAAGGTTTGCAAAGTACTTTACATACTTTACCACACTCAGTCCTAAGCACAACTCTCTGAAATTGAGATCTCCATTTTCATATGGTGAAAGTGATGCTCAAAAATTAATTAATATAATGGTTGCCCAAGATGTCATTCAGCTAATAAATACTAGAATAAATATTCAAAGGAAGAATACTCTGAACTCCAATATTTTTTCTATTATTTCATGGTGATGAAGAGCCTGACCCATAGAAATCTTTTCCAAAAGGTGTTTTTTTTTAAACCTAAGGCCACAAATAAAATGAAAAAATTAGTTTCTTATCACTGTAATTTAATTCC
This sequence comes from Bettongia penicillata ogilbyi, assembly GCA_023548195.1. NCBI lineage: Eukaryota > Metazoa > Chordata > Mammalia > Diprotodontia > Potoroidae > Bettongia > Bettongia penicillata. Next base: position 4,469,005 of record JAJHZJ010000857.1, on the reverse strand, counting down.
AAATTTATGATAATATATGAACATGTGTATACATGTGCACATACACATATATACATGCATCCATATGCACATATTTTATATTGACATGACAGGCTATATACCATAGTGATTAGAGAGCACTCACCTCAAAAATCCTTTGTTCAAATCCCACCTCAAATACTTACTAGCTGCTTGACCCTGGGCAAGTCACTTATACTCTCCAGGACTCGGTTTTCTCATCTATAAAATGAGTGTCCCAACAGATGACCTCTGCCGTCCCTTACAGCTTTAAATCTGTCATATAATGTCACTGGGTAAGTCACTTAGTGTTTCAATATCTCAGGCAACTCTTAAAATATAAGATGCATAGCAAGTACCTCCCTACATGGGTAGATTTCCCTGCAGGAGTTCCTGACATCAATAAAATCACAAGTCCTGTAAGTTGATAAACAAACTAATGAAAGGAGGCATAAATGCATCCAAACAAACATAAACAAAGACTGTGCAATTTGCACTACCTTGAGATTTCACGTACCAAATTGAAACTAGAAACAGACAAGATGGGTAACTATCTAAAGCTCTGATGAGGTACACATTTTCAAATTATTTTGCAAAATTTCACATATTTCTTATTCTAGAAAGTGACTATTTATTTGGTGATCTTTTTCCAGTGAAGCGTTAGCCTCATCTTCAAACCTTATCTATGGCATCCAAATGCCATGTTCCAATCCTGTCTTATATTGTTCAACCAAACTGTTCACTTGTAGTTATTTTATAGGACCTGCAGCATGATTTTACTATCAGAGAAGTTTATATCTGTAGATTTAATTTTTATTAAATTCTGATTATATCTATGACTAATTCAAGACTAAATCCTTGGGGAGGGGGGAAGAGTCAATTACAATGTGGTTGCAGTAGGAAAACACAACCTATTGTGCCATGAAGTTTCCAGGAATATACAATATTGTGAAAAGCAAGGGACTATACTGTGGTCATTCCAAGCTATTAATCTAAAATTCTTGTTAGTATTGAACTAGGAATCTGGTTGGAATCCACCTTATATGAGACTCAACATATGAAGAATGAAACTAAACCACTTTAATCTCCCAATGATTAATAAGTAGCAAAAATGGAATTTACCAATAAACGAATTTACATGTCAAACTCATGGCTGGTTCCATTTAAGAACCTATTGGAAAGGAAATTTAATTAAAGTCGATAATGATATCTCCCATAATCATCCCAGAAGAATTTAAGTTTCTTGAAGATGGGGAGTGTTTTATTTTTGTCTTTATATTCTAGCATAAGGTATAGCATAGAGTATATACTTAATAAATACTTCCTATATTGAATTGAATATAATTAATTATTCTAACTCCTTCCTCTAATGTGTATTTCTAATTAGTACCACACAATATAGAAATGCACCATGGGTAGAGGATAGTTCTGTCCTTAAAATGTGAAAGATTGGGGAGAAAGTTCTGTCTCTGGGACCCTGGGCACTTAATTCCTTAGTGATTCCAAGTCAGATATCTGAGATAGTAAGTTACAAAGCAGTTGCAAGTCTGAATGAAATTGTGAAAATAATTTGTATATAACTTATGGAACATCCCAAAAGTCTTAGTACGATTAAACTTTAACAACTTCAGAAGTATAAATGTTACAATTTTTAAAAGATTTTTGAAAGTTTCATTATTCCAATTTCCTTTACACTTATTTAGTTTTATAAATTTTGAAAAACAATTTTTATCTGAATTTTAATAAGGCAGGACACCCTATCATTATGCATTGCATTGTGACAGTTTCTAGGTGACACTTTCTCAGAGTAGGGGACTAGCTGAAAACACCCTCTTTCTTGGCCACCTTGGTTACCTGATTAATTTCCATTAGAATTTTTCTTTTCTCATCAAAATTGTTGTGTATGCATTGAAAGTTCATTCTTTGGATGACCTTAAGTCAAGGATTACAAATAGAAGCTTTTCGCGGCAGTCAATGAAAGTTTTTGCAAAGCTCAAAAATTGCCTAGAGGGATGGATAGCACAATATGATGGTTATGTTGAATTTTAATAAGAAAAAATGAATGTTTTATGATTTCAAACAATTAACCTTTCAAATATTATTTCACAAGTTTGTAGTATTTATGCTTCTAAAGTTATTAAGAATTAAAAATTTGGAGGACTGAAATTTAAGGGACACCTTTCATATATACATGTTTTCTCAACTGACAGAATGTAAGTTCCTTGAAAGCAAAACTATTTTGATTTTTTTGTTTGTTTACCCATGGCCTAACAGAGGGCCTGGGGTATAGTTGGGGTTTAATAAATGCTTCTTGACAGACCAATTAATTATAGCAGCACAGGACTGCATTCGAGATCAGATGAGCTAGATTCAAACAAAATTCCGTCACATACTAAGTGACCTAGCACAAGTAATTTATTTTCTCTAGTTTTTAATCTCCTAACTGTAGTATAGGTAGTTGAATATGATAACATCTGAAGTCCCTTTCAGTTTCCAATCTATGATCTTAACTGAATTAGAATCTTCTTGAGAACAGGGAAAACTTTTGATGTCATGTTCATCCTCAACAGTACTGAGCACAATGCTCAACCGCTCAATGAAAGACTGATTTTATGTCTTAAATCATCCAGACACCAAATAATGAAAATACTTAGAGCATGAGGTAATCTTAAACTATCTTTGGGTATTCAAAATTGGGAAAAGACCAACATGCAAAACCAAAAACAATAAAACCCCAGCCAACATGAGAAATATGAAGTAGTTTGGTCTATAACTAATGTTTATATTTCTGTCATGATCACTTCCCTCTTAGTTAAACTTTGGTAAGCAAAAAAAAAAGGTGAATTTCTATCTCATTGATAACCTGTTTTCTTTGCCTTGAAGCAGTAATCACCAGGAAATTATTGCAGAGTCTCAGATTTCATGATAAAAGAAGAAATAATAGCATGGGTTTTTCAGAGACAGGATGAAATCATGACTTCCACAGAAATGTTGAACCAGTTTGTTTCAAGCCAACTCTTGTCTTGGCAAGTGTGACCAAATTCAACCATAAAATTAATCTATCAATATATGTAGCTTGCCCATCTTATCTCAGATGTTGCTTTCCTCTGGTAAGTATATTGTGGGAAAACATCTTGCTGACTATATTTGTTTCTCAGTGCTTTTTTTAAATTTTTAAGTGATTATTATCACTACCCAACTCTACCTGGCACAGGCACCATCCAACGTAGAAAACCAAGTCCAGTAAACTATGGAAAGGGCCAGAATAAACAGTATCAAAATAGAGTCCTCCTCTGACTTCAGTATTGGATCAAGAACAGGGACAGGGACTTCCTCTATTATAGACTAGAGGAGTCTGTGGGTTTAATAACCTTTAATGAATCATGATAATAAAAATAGACTCAACATCCTCTCCCAAACAATTGAGAGTGTGTATGTTCTTTCATTTCATAAAGTTTTGCTCTCCAATTCAGAAATGTCTTAACTCAGGGTAAAATTTGGTACATCTGCCAAAAGCATGTCTGTATTTGATATCAGTGATTAACAATGGTTTTGATTCATTTTCTTTCTTTTTTGAAACTTTTATTATCATTATCTAATATATTCCTTTAACAATATAAATTGGTTATGTGGATTTACTTCACATATATTTCCTTTTCTTATCGCAGTACTTTGAGAGACATTTAAATGTTTAATTTTGACATTCATTTTTGTTGTAAGAATCAGGATATTCATTGCAGTTCTAAGCACAATAACTTTGGCCAGACTACAAAATATATGTTGCTTTCTTTTTCTTTTTTGAATGGTTTATTAAATAAGACTAATGTTAATTTTTATTCATTGTAAGGACATCAAGAGTAAGCTATAAAGGATATTAGTATTTATGGTCCAGAAAAGCATAAGCAGCTCAAAATTATTCCCTAAAATCATTCTTTTATTTACTTTAAATTATTCATAGAGATGAGGCAGGGATGAAGATGGACAAGGGGAAAGGCAGAGATATCAAGGATAAGTACAACTCAGAGATTGTTCAATATATTTATTTCAGTTCATCTTTCAATTTGCTCCACTAACAAGTATTACACAAAAGACTCTTGACAAGTAGCAGAGAGAAATTGATATGAACTTCATCTTTTTTTCCATTCTTCTGGTCCACATCTGTTGGAAATAATGAGTAGAAACTTCACCAAAAAAAGTGAGAGGGAGAGCCAAAGAGCATATAAAATACACCAATTAGATAACCAGCCTGTGAATGATGGAGAGTTTACAGTCATGATACTAATCTGAGCCACCTAAATCACTGTCTTACTACTTAGCACTTATACTCCCCTACATACTCACTCCAATCTCAAACGTTTAATTGCAATATCCGATGCATATGTTTCAGCAAATCCTCAGGCTGGGCAACTTACAATGTGCTCCAAAAGAGATTTCAAATGAAACATTTTTTTTTTATTTTTGTGCCCAAAGCAAATCTATATCTGGTTGGCAGTCATACCACCATGAATCAGATGCAGGCAAGGCACCCTTTGCCAGCGCAAAATGGGGACAGGGTTGCCCAAATCATAACAGCATAGGATTGAGGCCCAGAAAGGCCCTTGCTAGACTTCCAGACCATCCAGACCAACACATTCATTCTACACGTGAGTAAACTGAAGTCAAGAGGTGAAGTTACCTGCCCAAGTTCACATAGGTAAGAAGGAACAAAGGTAGGATTCAAATCCATGTTCTTTGACTCCAGATTCAGTGCTCTTTCCACTATATGATGTTGCCCTTCAACATGTAGTATGTTCCCAGGGGACACCCTGGAGTAGAACCAGGGTTAGATTTGGAAACTCAAAACTCTTCTCAGTACAGAAAGATTTCTCCATCCATCCCATATCACCAATTTCCAAAGAGTGCGGATAAGAGAATCATTCATACATTGGAACAGAACATGAATGCAGTCTCATTCCTCTCAATTTGGAGTTTGCAATCCATTCTTAAATTAACAATTGAACTTTACATGCAAATCAGAAAAGAAATAATTTAAACTGTCTCAAGAGCTGCCCACATCCAGGTACTTCTCAAATTACATGAGTAAAGCTATGTAATCTCCTTTTGATTTTTTGAATATTAAGACTGGTCAAAAATGAGAAGGCACACTAGGATTTGCTTGAAGCATTAACAACATGCGCTATTCACTCATATGGAGAGAATATGTGCTTTGAGGCTTTTCTCCTAGGAGAGATGAAGGATTTGTGCTGATGCACTGACATACTCTGGACTGTTCTCCCTAGTGAGCAATAATACATTTGTAAGATGGCTGAGCCCACACCAATAGGCCACAGAGAGACCCCAAGATATATGAACCTCAAGAGCAATCACACTCTAATTAAAGAATTTACCAGTGGAGATCCTCCTCAAACAGCAACACTATGGTACCATGGGAAGAGCACTGGATTTTAAGCTAGAGCCCTTGTGTCCTATTCTTGGATCTTCAACTTACTACCTGTATGACGTTGGACAGATTACTTACTCTCTCTGGGACTCAATTTCTTCATCTGTAAAAACAAGGTGTTAGACTAACTGATGGCTAAGGTTCTTTTCAATTCAAAATCTTAGACCTCAGTATGTATATTAAAGAGTCATTTTTCTAAAAAAAAAAAAATCTATCCTTAGAGATAGAAGATTTTTAGTTTTCAAGTGCTAGAGGGCAATGCCAAAATGGTAATAGAAGAAGAATTTTATTTTAAAAAAGGCTTCACAGCACCTGGAATTTTTATTTTGGGGGCATTGGTATATTTCAAAGGGATCAGTTCTCACTGGGATGATTCATTGAGATCCTAGGAATGTTTAACTTCTTGTTCTGTCCTCCCACCCTGTTCTCTATTACCAAAAAGGGTCTCTGGGGAATCCTAAAAAGAACTCCTTCATAGGACCAAAGGTCATTCATAACCCAGTGACGTTTCTTAAACTTTTGTCAATCTGACAATGCTAGTTTGGGAATTTTCAGTCCCACTGAACTGAACAAGTCCCATGAAATGAACAAGTCCAGGTAAGTTCTCTCCTCTATATACTCATAGAGTCTCTGAGTTTTACTTTATTTATTTATATCAAGTTATCCATTACTAAAGTTCACAATTGAGAATGCACAGATCTCACCTTCTTTAATTTTTCATCCCATTCTAACAAATACATATTTAAAAACCTTCTACAAACAAGGCACTATGAAAGATACTGGGAAACAAAAAAAAAAAAAAAAAAAGAACCAGCCTCTGCTTACAAAGAGCTTACATTCTACCAAGAGAATATGATGTGTGCATAACTAACTAAATTTTTAAAAAAGACTAAAATAATTTTAATTATGGAAGAATAGACAAAAAAACTGGAAGAACTGGGAAAGGTCTTGTGGCACCACAGTTGTGTTTTGAACGGGGTGGAGATTTTGGAGATGGAGAAGAAAAGGAAGTAAGTTCCTGGTACATATTTGTCTTTGCAGAGACACAGAGGAGGGAGACAAAATTACCTATTAATAGGTAGAATGCAACTAAGTGATCTGGAACAGAATGTATATGAAGGGGAATAATATAAAATAAAACTGAAAGAGCAAGTGGAATTAGACTAAATTACTAAATATGATAACAATGAAGAAGAAAAATATTCTATAAGGCACATAATATTTGCACAGTAATAATTAAAGCTGACCTTGCTCATAAGAGACTAGACAAAGATTTTTACAGTCTGATTTCATAAATTCTAGGAAAGTTTATGCCACCCACCAAAATATGTTTCTCTCACATTCTTGACAATGCCTATGCATTTTTAAGAGGGGCCAGAGCTTTTCATTTGACAAGTAGGGGCAAAGGATTTTCCCCCTAAAAGTAAAATTTGTGAAGCTTGCTTTGTGAAAATCATGAGGTCTTCATGATCAACTGCATAGCATATAATATCCTTGTCTGAAAGTAGCTTTGATTGAAAAAGAGCAAAAGGACACAGAACCTCTAAAACTCTGGAAGAAAGGATACTATGGAGAGAATACAAAACACTGTGAAAAGGAGACAGCATGAAAAGAGGAGCTTGTGGTCATGTAAAATCAACTTCTAATTCACAATTTTTCCTGGTGTCCTAAAAAAGGTAACACAGGTATTGATATTAATAACATTTACTATATGAAGCCAAGCACTTGTGCTAAATCTAGGAATCCAAAGAAAGGCAAAAAAAAAAGTGTACCTATCCTCAAGAAGCTCATATTGTAATGGATGAGACGACATGCAAATAATTGTGTACACTGAAGATATACAACAGTATATATCAAGAGAAAGCCCTAGCACTATGATACTTAAAGAAAACCAGGGATGCGAAGTAGAGGTGAGGGGACAGAGCATTCCAGATATAGGAGAAAGCCAGAAAAAGGTATGGAATTGGGAATGGTGCCATTTGAAAGGAATAGCAATGAGGCCAATGTCACTGGATCATAGCATATATGGAAAAGAGTAAAATGTAAGAACAGTGGAAGGGCAGGAAGAGACCAAGTTGAAGGACTACAAGTGCCAAGGAACACTTTCTATTTGATTTTTGAGATCCTAGGGAGCCACTGGAATTTACTAAGTAAGAGGAGAGGACATGATCAAATTTTCACTTAGGGAAATCACTTTAGCGGGTGAGTGAGAAAATACTGGAGTGGGAAGAGACTTGAAGTAGGGAGACCAAATAGAAGCTTTTGCTATAGTCTATGTGTGAGATAAGGGCCTGCATTAAGGTGGTGGCTGAGAGTAAAGCAAAGATGGCGTATACAACAGATACTGTAAAGTCAGAAACAACAGAACTTAGAAACAGATTGTATATGGATAGAGATTGAGAGTGAGGAGTCCATGATGACACCAAATTTAGAAGCTCCTTCAACCACAATTACTTAGTTTTTACTAAGGGTCTGTTGTGACACGGGATCATCTGTATGTACAACTCTACTTTCTCTATTTCCACAGATAATGCACATTATCTTTTTGTTTACTGAGAAAATTATTTAGTAATTATTACCAAGAATAAAAATCTACAAATAAAGTCCTACTTAATTTAATGATAGGGATAGGGTTTAAATTTATGATTTCATGTAGGGTACAGAGAATTCCCAAATAAGGAAACATTAATACTGGTCAACACCTTTTCTGAAATTTAATGAGTCTTAATGAGTTGCCTAGTACACTGAGATGTTAAGTGACTTGCCCAGAGTAACACAACCAGAATGTGTCAGTTGTAGAATTCAAATTCAAGTCTTCTTGTCTTTGAAGCCAGTTCATTACATACCTACACTAAGCTACTTCTCAATATAAACCACATCAGTGTATAACACTTAGTATCCTTATGTTAAAATAACACTTGAAGGAAAAATATTTGTAAGTCAAAGTTCTTTTTCATTTGTTATACCTCTCAAACAAGGAAGAACTTAAATTACAGATTTGGGTTTGTTTTGTTAACTGAACAAAACTCCTACTCCAATGCCTCATAGTGGCCTGGCATTGACCTTGGGTTTCCAAAAGCTGAGCCAACAGAATACAAACTCAGGCATGCTAAACCACACTAGAAAGGTTTTAAGGATGATCCCAGAGATAGACAGTCTCTGCTGTCTGCAGGCTAGGCTAGCTAAGAACAGAAAGGCTCATAACTAGAACTGGATACGTTATGGGTAATAAAAAATATAAACATATAAAATAGTCATCATTATTGTGTCCTTGGACTAATTAATATCAGAGGTTCTTAATGGGGAGTTCATGATCTTTTAAAAATATTTTGATAACTCTATTTCAACATAATTGGTTTCCTTTATAACCCTATGTACTTTGTTTCATATATTTAAAAACTGTTCTGAGAAGGCTCCATAGGCTTCACCTGACTTGCAAAATGGTCACTGCCATAGAAAATGTTAATACCTGACCTTTACCCATGTCTTAACTCTTACTACTCTCAATTTAAGATTTTTTTTATCCAGTGATAAGGCAATGTTAAACCCTGAACAAAATCACTGAGCAAAATAGCTTCATTATAACAAAGAAAAATATTGGTCACCAACATAGAAGTCGTTTTCCAATCAGCTGACAATATGAGGTTAAGCCATGAATTTGTGGAAACAAAAGGGAAAATCAATATCAAATGAGAAGAGCAGTGTTAGATACTGTATAATCACTACAATTCCAATTTAACTTTAGAGAGACTAGACTCTTAAAAAATGAATAATTGACAAACATAAATCCACTTAGACTAAATCATTTCTTAGAAAAGTTTAAAAGATAAAAAAAAGTCTCAGCAACAAGGACACTGAAAAAGTCCAGAAACCACCTCAATCAGAAAAAGCTTGATGTCCTTGCCAAGCTAAATGACATGGTAGCCAAAAGCTATCCTCCTTTTGAGGCCAAGCTAATGCAAAACATTACAGGAGGATATGGGAAAAGTAAGTACAGTATTTCCTCAAAAAACAAAAGAAGCTGAAGGGGAAATGAATTCACAGAGTGCTTATCATGAGACACAGCTAAGCCAGATCATCCCAAGGGCATTTGTGGAGGAAAACATTCCTTTCCTTCTCATCTCCCATATTCAGCAATTTACCAAATCAGTCACTTACCAGTCAACAGTGATTTATTAAGTATTTACTCTCTGTTCAGCACTCTGCTAAGAACTGAGGATATGAAGAAAGGAAAAAATGGGTTTTTTCTCCTCAAAGTGCTCACAAGTAAAATGAGGGAGACAGTTTGAGGACAACTATGTACATACAAATATGTACAATAGAAATAGAGGATGGGTAATTCAGAGGTAAGACACTAAATGTGGGAATGTAGGGGCTTGTCACAGTCAGTTGCACCTATACAACACAGCATCTCTTGCATCCAAATCCCTGATTTCTATTTTTATTGCCACTAGTACAGACCCTTAATGTCATTATCCTGAGTACTGCAGTATACTTCTAGGTCTTTTAACCTCCTCTCTTCCCTTTCCATTCCCCTCTTTAATCTATCACTCATCATTGTCAAAATATTTCTTTCTATAAATTTGTTCATATCATTTTGTATCTTGGTGTTTGTTCTAGAATTAGAAAGATAGAGACAGCCCAAGTTATATACTGGCATCTAGAATACACCAAAAGCACCAGAAGAAGACCTATGTGTGTTGGGTAGCACCTTCTTGAGGATATTTTGGAAAATTGCAGTTAAGAATTGCACAGCATGAGAAGATATGGATTAACTGTGATCTGCACTGGTGGAAAGAATACCCCTATTTGAAAAGAATACAAGCACATTGAATTACTGAAATACTTGTTACTAAACAAATGTTAGCCAAAGATAAATAAAATGAGGGAAAAGAAAATGAATGTTTTAGATATGACCATAAAGATTAGAGTCATGAACACAAATATAATTTCTCTGCTAAAAGCCATGTGATCTTACACAGGTATTTGTCTTATCTACTTTCCAGAGGTCAAACTTACAGTGATAGTCTGAAGAACAGACACTGAATCTAAAGTCTGAATTCCTATTTATCACTATTTCAGATATACATATAACTAGGTTTTAAAGTAAAATATTTTCATGAAAAGAAATTCCAGAGTAAGAGCACACAAGTAGAGTTAACGCCTTCATGACTGGTTTCTTGGTTCTGTCAATGTACGCAGTGGTCCATTCAAATGGATCTGTGATCTCAAAGCTCCCTCAAACAATGCCATTCACAACTCATCCATGCCTATCCATCCTGTGTAACTGTTGTTCACATCCTCCTCATTGTTATATGTAGCTCATTTCAATAAGAAAACCAAAACTTAAACCTTTTTCTAAGTTGTGTGATAAGAAATGGCAAAGGGAGATGGTTTCAGATTCAACTTCTTTATTATTTTTTGCAGCATAGCTAATAGGAAAATATATTTTGCATGACTGCACATATAATTGACATCATTTTGTTTGCCTTCTTAATGGGTAGAGGAAGAAAAGGAGGATGGAGGAGAATTTGGAACTCAAAATTTTAAAAAAATGAATGTTAAAAAATCAATTTTTAAAAGTTCTTTCAAAATTATGTGCCTTAAATTTAATAATTTATTGTAAATTTGTGAGTTTTTTCCCACACAAATTTTGATGACACAATATTGCATCATGTAACCACATAGTATCATATTGTATGCAAGTCATTACACATACATATTCCTGTAGATGCATGCTGTACTTCCAGACAATGGACAACATGCTTGCCTGCCAACACAAGCTTGTTGAGACCTGTCAACTTAACCACTGATCAGTTACAACTTGAATTTTGTGTATTTATTTGGAAAATAATGTAATCACTACAATTTTAAATCTGTTACATAATAGATGAAACATGTACAAACCATCTTTCAAAATTTTCATCTCATCCTTCTTTCAACTTCCACTGCCCCCTTAGTTTTATTCAATGGCCCCCAATTGCACCTGAGGGTACTACTCCCCTCACCCCCTCATTGGTCTAGTGCTTCCCTGTCATGTACTCTTCAATCCAGGGACACTGGCCTCCTGGCTGTTCCAGGAACATGATACTCTACTCTTTGACTCTAAGCATTATCTCTGGTTGTCTAAGTGGTCTGTCAATGTACTCCCACTTTGGGAGCTTATGGGCTAGATGATGCTTTTGTCATAAACCAAGTGTTTAATGAAGGCTTGTTGAACACTGAAATATTCTGCTTCTAATTTCATATAAATTTCTACTCACTTCTAATCTCCTATAGTATTTATCTTCTGTCACTTTTATTCAGCCTTTTCAAATAATCTCATACCAACAGTGAGCTCTGGTAAACACATAAAGAAATTCATAGTAATTCAAGTGGTCTAACTATACATACCCCCCCAAAAAAACAACCCCAAAAACCAACCACACTCAAAGGAGATGAAAAATTGAATCTTTTCCACTCTAAGCCATTTATAGCTTATCAATCAATGACAACTTACCAATCAATCGATAAATACTGATTAAGTGCCTACCATTTCTCAGGCACCATGACAAGCAAAGGAGATATAGAAAGACTAAAAATACAGTTTCTGTTCTCAAGAAGTACTCAGTCTGTTGGGGAGACAGTGAACATATAAATATATGCACAAAACCTTTACACAGCATAAATAGGAAACAATAAAGAAGGGGAAGGCATTGGAATTAAGAGGAGTTGGAAAGACTACCTGTAGAAAGTTGGATTTTAGCTGAGATTTAAAGGAAGGTAGGGAATCCAGTAGGCAGGGATGAAGAGCTAAAATATTCCAATCATACTAAACAACCAGAGATAATGCTTAGAGTCAAAGAGTGGAGTATCATGTTCCTGGAACAGCCAGGAGGCCAGTGTCCCTGGATTGAAGAGTACATGACAGGGAATAAGGTATAAGAAGACTGGAAAGGTAGAAAGGAGCTAGGTTATGAAGGAAGGGCTTTGAATGCCAAGCAATGGATTTTATATTAGATTCCAGAGGTGACAGGGATGACTAGAGTTTATTGAGTGGGGAGTAACATGATCAGATCTTCACTTTAGTGAACATTAGTGGCTGAATGGAGGAGGGATTGGAGAGAGGAGAGACTGAAGGTAAGTAGACTCACCAGAAGTCTATTTCAATAGTCCAGGAGTGAAGCGACAAGGGCCTGAACCGGAATGGGGGCATTGTCAGAGGAGAGAAAGGGGAATATTCAGTAGTTTGTCAAATTAGTCTTGGACAAGCATTGCAAATGGACCATGAGCTCAGCATGAATTAGTAGGAGGACTATATCAGGTTGCACTGAATTTAGAAAATTGCTCAAGTACTTGGACTTGACCTTAAAAACTGACTTCAAGAACCCATTTCATTAATAACAGTATTCTTACAGGAATGCCATATGGCTGCCATTCATGAAACATCATGATCTTAAAAGAATTTAAAGTACAAATAACCCAAATGTCAGTGGCTTCCTATTACCTCTAGAAAAAAATACAAACTCTTCAGTCTGGCATCATGGACCCACCACAATATGGTTCCAACTTACCTTTCCAGCCTTATTTCACATTACTCCCTTTCATATATTCCATTTTCCAGCTGGCTAGACTACTAGATGTTCCCTGAAATTAACATTTCATTCCCACCTTCATTCTTCTGGGCAAATTGCCCCCCATGGTTTAAATGTATTCTATCTTCCTCCCTATCTTCTTTCAAGGTTCAGCTTAGGTAAAATTTCCCCTGTGAAGCCCATCCTAAACAACTTCCACATTCCTCCATCCTATATAGCAGTGCTTTCTCTGATCTCAGAGTATTTAACATTTACTTTCATGTGTATATGTTGTATCTCTAAAAGAATGCCAGCTCCTCTAGGTCAGGAACTGTCTTATTTTTGCTTTATGTTTTGCATTCCTACCACTTCACACACCGCCTTACAAATTAAGAACTTAACAAATGTTTGTTGAAAAAATAAATGGAAAAAAATATTTAGTGGGCTTAAGCAAGCTATGGGATATTGCCAATGATGACGGCGGTGGTGATGATGATGATGATGTGTGTAATATAAAGGATTTTCAAAAATATCTATGTACAGAAAACAAAGTGGGCCAATCCTGTACCGAGAATAAAAGACACAAGACTGACAGCTCAAATTCTATATTGATACCCTAACTAACAAACTAAAAGAAGTAGACCTCTAGAAAACTGGTAGAAAACAGAAAAGAATTTCACAACCTTAGATAGGAAGGGTTATAATCCATGGTAAAATTACAAATTCATCAAAGTATAAAAGCAAGGCATATGTCCACATGTCCTGTTTTTCACCCATTTTATGTTATTATCCCTTCCTTGATAATTAAAATGCAGCAACTTGAAGATAAGGATATGTGTTATAACTCCTTATATTTGCATGTAATAAGAGTCCAACACTGTTAGACATTGTTAGTTATGGTCATGGCTATTGAGTTTAAGAAACAGATGGGATTTGGGGAATCATATGCTTCAACTCCCTTATTTTCCATATGAAGAAATAGAGACCCAAAGAAATAAAGCAAAGACCCAACTCAAAGTTAAACAATTTTATAGTTAGATGTCTAGGACTACAATCTGTTTCCTAAATCTGAAACTTCCTAGGCCCTCCCTGATTTCTGATTTAGGTGTCATCCCACACTACCTTTTGCTTCTGGAAATTGTATTTCCTGTCTGTTACACTGAAGTCCAGACTTTATAACCAAATACCATGAAAATTTCATTCTACAATACTCTGCCAAATTTGATGTCCTATAGAATCTATTCTTTCTTCCATGTTCTACTGAAGGCCCCCCAAAAGAAAAATCTTATTTTTTTCTCTTTCCAAAACAAATGTTAGTAAAGCCTACTTACCTTCCTACCCTAGATATTACTTGGGAATAACTCCAGACAATTCAAGTAACTCTTCTTAGTTAACCTCAGTCGGATATGAAGATGCAGAAAGAAAATGAGGGCTAAATGAGGATAGGTTTGAGTGTTGTTCTTGTACTTTCCCCCCAAGCTTTTAGACAATTAAAAAAAAATTATGATCTGGTAGGAAACACACTACATAAAAGTTGAGAAAAAATGGTCAATCAAAGATTAAGTTAGTTTTTGTTTCTGACAGCTGACCACATTTTGTTTGGGGCCAGAAACTAGAGGAGAATCCAGCTCAACTAAGAGGCTTAAGACCAGAGGTAGGTATCCCATAATAATCTGTATACTTCCACAACATGGAAATCCTGAACTGTGAAATACCATTCTCTGTTGGTTGGCCAATGACAAGACTTTTCTTCTGAAACAGACTATCTATTACCATTTGCTGACAACTGCCTGCACTGCAAGCAAAAGACAACCTGGAGAACATACAAGAAGACCACGACTTGGAGAATAATGGCTTTAGATCTGAAAGGGGCTTTAGTGGTCATCGTGTTCAGTCCCTTCATTTTGGAGATGAGAAAACTAAAGACCAGAGAGCTCGAGCATGGTCATACAGGTAATAAGTAACAGAATCAGGACTTGAATCAAGCTCTCCAAATTCCAAATCCAGCAATTCTTCCCACCGTACCACATATTCTCTCCATAGGTTGGACATTCTGGAAGAGTGATAGGAGTCTACCCTTTGTTTGAAGGTGTGGAGAGCTTCAGGGCAGATTTCACACTGTTGGATAATTGAGTACAACAATGACTGAAAATGCAATTGCATGTCTCTAAAGGGCTGAGACTACCCAGGTCTCCAGAGAGGAATTTTTCATTGGTGGACATTGGTATTATCCATGGGCTCTGATAAGAGTTCTGTATATTTTCTTTCCCAATCCCCCTTAAGGCTAGTGCCTTCACTCTGTTGATTACTTAGAATT
Source organism: Bettongia penicillata ogilbyi (assembly GCA_023548195.1). Lineage (NCBI taxonomy): Eukaryota > Metazoa > Chordata > Mammalia > Diprotodontia > Potoroidae > Bettongia > Bettongia penicillata. Next base: position 4,453,698 of record JAJHZJ010000857.1, on the reverse strand, counting down.
TATCCTATGTATGTATATTGCTTGTACATAGTGGTTGGCATGTTATCTCTCCCATTAGACTATGAGCTTCTTGAGGGCAAGGACTATCTTATGCCTTTATTGGAGTCAGTAAAACAAAAACAAGACAATCGGGAAGAGATAGAGATGTTATGTTTTAATTCTATTCTATTTCTTATCCAATCTGCGGCATTGGGGAGGAGTTGTTGGGGGACAACGACAAGTTTAGCTGGAAATTTAGAAAGTCTGAGGTGGAAAACCATTAGAGAAATGGGTAACTCAAAACAGAAAGTTATCAAACATTCAACAGTTTTACTTTTTCCTGTGAACTGTCAAATTATATTATGTATGTATGTATGTGTATGTATATATATATAAAACAAAATATATGTAATATGGTTATATAACAATATGTGTATAATATATTATGCATATAGAAAATATTTATTCATATACATATACATATAAAAAATCTTTTCTCCCCCTGGAAATAGTATACTATATTCTTTCATCATTACTACTACATGGAAATGGCCTGGAGAAAGCATTTGTTTTAGGCATTTTAGAGAACTTGTAACCATTTTAAGCACAACATTTTAGAATCTGATAAGGACCTAGTATAAATCCTTCTTTAATAAGTGGAGAACTTGAGGTTTGCAAACAAAATGATTTACCCAAGTGACATATTGGAAGCATGTTGCTTGCCCTCAGATCCTGGGACTTTAAACCTAGGGAACTGTGGCAATAACATGATTCATTAGGGATACAGGAATAAATTGGAATAATTAGTAAATAGAAAATGCATGAATCCCTGCTTTGTTTATGATTTAAACAAAGAGACTCATATTTATTTAGCTGTTCTTAGAATCTTACTTAGATGACAAACTGTAAATGACCATTAGTAAATTAAGCTTATTTTCTTCAATAACTCATATCTTTCATTTCACACTAAGAATCTGAGCTTATTCATCACTAACAGGGTCCTTGAGTCTCTCAGTCTAGGATGTCTCCATGATCTCAGAAACAAGTGACCAAGTTTAGACAAGCTAAAACCCAAGGATATGGAGAGGAGATATGGAAAAGCAAGTAAAAATTAGCATGTTTAACTAATGCAAAATTCAAAAATCAGCTGTTTCCCCGTCAGTCTTTAGCATTTTTTATTTAACTGTGTTTTCCTTTTCTTTCCTTTTTGCCTCTAGCTATTCCAGAATCAAAATGTTCCTGGAATAGTGCACCAGAATTTCCTGAAGTAAACAAAATGTCAAGGAAATCCATGGCACAAAGCTACATATGAAAATTGCTGCCGATTCTTTTCAACTCAACTCAACAAATGTGGGTTTACTTACTGAGCACCTGCTACATAGAGCATGTTGCAAGGCTCTGCAGATGATATACGAATAAATAGGACAAAGTCCTCCCTTAAGGAGCTCATAGGCCACGATGGGCAGTAGAGAATAGAAAACCCATATGCAGGTAAACTTAGCCCAGGCAGAATATGTTAAGTACTAGACTGGCTAGAAAAATGTCTTACAGGTTCAGAAGGAGTGTAATAATGTAATGTGATTTGGAAACTTTATACATAAATATAAACAAAACTCACTTATTACTGTTGTTAGAGTTAGTTAGAAGGAAAGGCAAATTTTCTGAAGGAAATAGCATTTGAGCTTGTCCATGGAGGATGCATAGAAAAGACTTCATGGGCTATTAGGATTCAGAGTTGAAATGGGCCTAGTACAATTCTCCCATTTTACACATGAAGAAACTGAGGTCCATAGAGTTCATGTGGCTTGTTGAAGGTCACATAAGGATGGCAGAGATGAGATGTGAAACCAGATTCTCCAACTTTCCATATTTTCTTTTTTTAAAGAAGGATTTACTTTTATTTTTTAATTTATTTTCAGTATTCTACAATCACTTCCACATATCTTAGATTTTTTTTCTCCTACTTTCATTAACTAAAAAGAGGGAGAGTGTTATTACAAGTAAAAGGAACAACATAGACAAAAATAATGACCAGAGGACTCTAGATTTAGATCTGGAAGAAACATCATAGGCTATCTAATCCAGCCCCGACATTTACAAATGAGGTAGCTAAGGCACACTGAGGTGAAATTACTAATCCATTGTCCCACAGGATATGGACAAAAATAACATTGATATTGAAAGGGGCCTCATAGGTCATCTGGACAACTTTAATTTTACAGATTAGGAAACTGACAGCCACTGAGGTTGGGAGTCCCACTAAAAGTCACACAAGTAAAGCTCAGGAATTAGAATTTGTATCCAGGACATGTGGCTGCAGAGGCCTTTTCTAATGTAACATATTAGAAAAATGGAGGTAGGATGACGAAACTAGCGAAACAGATTCAAATTAACAGCTCTGCTACTCTTCTGTCTGTGTGAACTTGGGAAAGGCATTTAACTTCTGTTGGCTTCCATTACTTCATCCGTAAAATGAGGGGATTGGATTAGATACCTTTTCTACTTCTGAGTCTGAGATGTCTCTCTGATCTCAGAAAAAGTTGACCAGGTTTAGTCAGGTTAAAATCTAAGGAGAGGTAGAGAAAAAATGGGAAATAAGGATGGGAAAAAAACTTGGGGTCATGAACAACTTAGCATACTTTGTAAAGTAATATTTTGTAAAAAAAAATAATTCTACCGTCATGGACTCTTAACTAAAAACTTAGAGGTTAATGATGTCACCTGTTACAATTTTCACTTTGTGGCATTCATTCACCTCGTTGTTGCAACGTCTGTCATTATCCTCAGATATGGATATATATGTCTCTAGGCTCTCATGTTTATAATGGATTCACTCAGTCTGTGGTTTTATTACATTCTTAGTATACATTATATAAAGGACACTGCTTCTCTAGGGAATAATTAGGCCTAGGATATTGTGTTTCAGTTTTATGATGAAGTGCAGACTTCCAAAGGAAAGATTTGTCTTCTAATAGAAGAGTTGAATAGGAAAGTACTTTTTAAAATTCCATCTGGTTATATTTAAGGCTCTAAAAAGTAATACATAAGAATATTGCCTGGCTTGTGGCCTACATCATTTTCATTGAATTGTGAATTGTATTAATTTTCATTGATTTTAAACTTCAACATGACAAACTTCAAGGCTATCCTGGGGAGGTTGAAAGGGATTACAAAGACTAGTATTGGAAAGCTCCAAAATGAAATTTAAAAAAAAGCTAAATGACTTGCCCAAAAACACATAGTCAATAAGGTGCAAAACTGAGATTTGAAGAAGGGTCTTCTAATTTCAAATCTTTTCAAAGGTCAAAAAAGGAAAGAGGTCACTATAAGGAGAAGGGAACATATGGATAAAAGTGAGGAGGCAGCTCTTTAAACTTCCTTCTAATTCTAAAACTATAATTCTATGAATGTAAAGGTTGATTGGATGGGTGGGGGAGGAAACAATATCCAATCATTTAATAACAGTAACTTTAATTAGTTACCTTTTTTTTTGTTTTTGTTGTCTTTTCATGGCAGCTGCAGTAAGAATACTGAATGGTATTGGTACTGAAGGAGACGATTAAGACCGAACCCAGATTTGACACTGTGTGACCATGGGCAAATACTTTAACCCCTCTCATCTTCAGTTTTCTCCTTTCCTTCCTTTGATATAAAATGAAAGATAATAATACTTGTACTATCTACCTCACAGTGTTAGTTGTAAGGAAAGCCTCTTTAAAGTATAAAAAGATCTTATACATATTATTGTTTTATGTTTTATGTTCATATTATATAAATGAAATACAAAATACATTTCATGAAGTTCTAAATACATTGACACAAAAAATACATAGCTTTTATTAGTATATGTTCTTTGTAGTCTCTCTCTCTGTCATCTCTGTCTCTCTGTCTCTCTATCTGTCTCTCTCTGTCTCTGTCTCTGTTTCTCTATCTCTCTGTTTTTCTGTCTCTCTGTTTCTCTCTCTCTCTCTCTCTCTCTCTCTCTCTCTCTCTCTCTCTCTCTCTCTCTCTCTCTCTCTCTCTCTCGGTGATCAGCTTCCATTTCTACAAAGATGATTCAAACATTTTTACATCCCATCTCAAATCTCTCTCCTGAGCCCCATGCCCACATCACCAACTGAACTACTGGTTAGACAAATCCTTTCTAGATATTCTGTTGACACCTCAAAATTAGGATGTCTAAAACTGAATTAATCAAATTTGACCATAAATCTACCCCTTCATCCAAGCTTCTCTATTTTCCATTGTTAACTCTTCCATATCCTCATCCTTGTCACACAAAATAAATAATCATTTGACAAATTTTAACAACTGTCCCTGGACTACATTTCTTGGGTTATCTTCTCTCCAGCCACAAGGCATCACCTCTTACTACACTATTGCTTCCTAATTAGCCAATCAACCTGCTTTCAGTCTAACCCCTCTCTAAAGGATTCTTCTCATGACTAACAAAATAACCTTCATAAAGCATAGACATAAGTGCCACTTTCTTACTCATAAACCTTTAGTAGATCACTACTTCCTAGTCAAGGGCAAAATGCAAACTATTCAGTCTGATATTTAAAGCTCTCTATAGTCTGATTTCAGGTAGTTAGGTGGTACAGTAGATAGAGCACTGGGCCTGGAGTCAGGAAGAATCATCTTTCTGAGCTCAAATCTGGTCTCAGAAACTTACTAGCTGTGTGATGCTTAGCCCATCACTTAACTCCATGTGCTTCAGTTTTCTCTTCTATAACATGATCTAGAGAAGAAAAAGGCAACACACTCTGGAATCTTTGTCAAGAAAACCCCAAATGGGTCACAAAGAGTTAGACACAACTAAAATGGCCAAACAACAACACAATCTGGCTCCAATAACTAATTTTAGTGGATTTAGGGAGTCACAGTTAGGAAGATCTCAGCCACTTATTAGTTAGTCCTTGAGTCAAGAAATAGGCTAGAAAATGTGAATAAGTCTCAGGCCCAAAGAGAACTCCTGGAAGAGATCAAAAAGAATTTTAAATAACCAAATAAGAGATGGTTAGGAAAAATTAGGAAAAGAAGTGATAGTAATACAAGAAAATTGTGAAAAAAAGAATCAAGAGGTTGGCAAAGGAGGCATAAAAAATACTGAAGAAAATAATATCTTAAAAAGAAAAATAGTTCAAATAGTAAAAAAGGCACAAAAATCCAACGAGGAGAAGGAAAACCTTCAAAAACAGAATTGACCAAATGTAAAAGAAAAATATATGAAAATTAGCTGAAGAAAAGAACTCCTTAAAAAAGTAAAACTGGCCAAATTAAAAGGAGGTACACAAGCTCACTGAAGAAAACAATTTCATAAAAATTAGAATTGGTTAGGGGGCAGAGCCAAGATGGCAGAGGAGAAGGACAGGCTTACTCTTAGCTCTACCCCCAAGGCCCATAAAATACCTGAAAAAAATGACTCTAAACAAATTCTAGAGCAGCAGAAGCCACAAAACGACAGCGTGAAAGCGATTTCCAGCCCAATACAGCTTGAAAGGCCGACAGAAAAGGTCTATCACACCAGGCTTAGAGCAGAGAACAGTCCAGTCACAACTGCAAAGCATGGCAGGTACATGACTGGAGCATACTTCAGGGCACAGAATCATATGTAGCAGTTGTGATTCCCAGATCTCTCAACCTACAAATGTCAAAGATGGCTTCAAACCTCAATGAGAAAGGTCTTTCACATGGGTGAGAAGGGAGCAAGGTCCAGCCCTAACCCTGGACCCAGGGCAGAGGAAATCACTGCAGCACAGTATCTATTTTTGGAGCCCTCAGCCTAAAGACCCTGGGGGAATTGAGTTGCTGATCTGAATCCCAACCTGAATGAAGGTCCTGGGGTGAAGAGGGGCACTGGCCTAGTAGAGCTGGACGTGGTTGTGGAAAGGAAACCCTACTCACAGATCCTGGGCAGAAATGTTTGTGGTTGCTCCCAGACCAAAGCACAGGACAGGAAAGAAGTAAACTTCTCTCCTTTGATTGTGCTACCTTGGAGGAGCTGAGAACTTACAGGATGCTAAAGTATACCCTCCACTTGACAAAGGACTCAAAAGTCAAGTAACTGGCTGAGAAAATGACCAAAAAGGGAAAATATAAAACTATAGAAGGTTACTGTCTTGGTGAACAGGTGTTTTCCTCCATCCTTTCTGATGAGGAAGAACAAAGCATACCATTAGACAAAGACATCAAAGTAAAGCTTCTTCATCCAAAATATTCAAAATAAATTTGCAATGGTCTCAGGTCATGGAATAACTCAAAAAAGATTTTGAAAATCAAGCAAGAGAGGTGGAGGAAAAATTGGGAAGAGAAATGAGAGAGATGCAAGATAATCATGAAAAGTGAGTCAACAGCTTGCTAAAGGAGTTCCCAAAAATGCTGAAGAAAATACCTTTAAAAATAGACTAATCCAAATGGCTAAAGAAGTCCAAAGACACCAATAGGAAGAAAAATGCTTCAAAAAGCAGAATTAACCAAATGGAAAAGAAGGTTCAAAAGCTCACTGAAGAAAATAGTTCTTCAAAAATTACAATGAAACAGACAGAAGCTAATGACTTCATGAGAAACCAAGAAATTACAAAACAAAACCAAAAGAATGGGAAAAAAATGAAGACAATGTGAAATATCTCACTGGAAAAACAACTGATCTTGAAAATAGATCCAGGAGAGACAATTTAAAAATTATGGGTCTACCTGAAAGTCATGATGAAAAAAAGAGCCAGAAAAGTACCCTGATATTCCAGAACAAGAGGTTAAAATAAATATCAAAAGAATTCACCAATAACCTCCTGAAAGACAATCAAAAAGAAAAACTCTTAGGAATATTGTAGTCAGATTCCTGAGTTCTCAGGTCAAGGAGAAAATATTGCAAGTAGCCAGAAAGAAACAGTTCAAGGATCACAGAAATACAATCAGGATAACACAAGATCTAGTAGCTTCTACATTAAGGGATCAAAGGGCTTGGAATATGATGTTCCAGAAGTCAAAAGAACTAGGATTAAAACCAAGAATCACCTACCAGCAAAACTGAGTATAATACCTTAGGAGAAAAAATAGTCATTCAATGAAATAGAGGCCTTCCAAGCATTCTTGATGAAAAGACCAGAACTGAACAGATAATTTGATTTTCAAACACAAGACTCAAGAGAAGCATGCAAAGGTAAACAGGAAAGAGAAATCATAAGGGACTTACTAAAATAGAACTAGTTACTTTTCTGCACGGAAAGATAACGTTTGTGACTCTTGAGACTTTGCTCAGTATTTGGGTAGTTGAAGGGATTATATACATATTGACAGAGGACACAGAGTGAATTGAATAGGAAAGAATGATATCTGAAAAGTAAAATGAAGGGGTGAGAGAGAAATATATTGGGAGAAGAAAGGGAGAAATAGAATGGGGCAAATTATCTCTCATAAAAGAGGTAAGAAAAAGCTTTTTCAGTGGAGAGGGAAAGGGAGGAGATGAGAGGGAAAAAGTGAAGCTTACTCTCATCACATTCAGCTTAAGGAAGGAATAACATGCACACTCAATTTAGTATGAAAATCTATCTTAGACTACAGGAAAGTAGGGGAGATGATAGAAGGGAGGGCAAATGGGATGAGGGAGTAATTAAAAGTAAACACTTTTTGGGGAGGGACAAGGTCAAAAGAGAGAATAGAATAAATGGAGGACAGGATAGGATGGAGGGAATTATAGTTAGTCTTTCACAACATGACTGTTATGGAAGTCTCTTGCAAAACTACATATGTATAGCTTATATTGAATGGCTTGCCTTCACAGTGGGGATGTTGGGAGGGAGGAAGGGAGAGAAGTTGGAATTCAAAATTTTAAAAAAGAATATTAAAAATTGTTTTCACAGTGAGGACAGAGCCAAGATGGCAGAGTAGAAACACACACATATGCAGTCTCTCCCCACACAGCCCATAAAATACCTGCAGAGAGGGACTCTCAACAAATTCTGCAGCAGCAGAAGTGGAGAACAACAGAGTGGAGGAGATTTCCAGCCCAGGGTGACCTGAAAGGCCCACGGGAGACATATGTTGCACCAGACAGGGAGCAGAGCCCAGCTCAGTCTTGGCGGTGCAGAGGACACCTCAGGGGTGGAATCTCCATTCGCAGGAGCAGTAGCAGTAGTGGGTTTGCGGATCCCTCAAACCATAGGTGCCAAAGGTCAGTGACAGGGTTTTTTAGCTGCCTGGGAAGGGAGAAGGGCCTTCCCATAGCTCTGGCCTTAGGCAGTGGCCACAGATGCCTCATCAGGCAGGCAGCAGTTCCCACAGCAGCCCGCACCTATTGTTGGATTGTAAAACCCCTGGGGGAACTGAGCAGCCCCTTCTTATCTCAGCCCTGTGTAGAAGCCCCATGGGAGCTGATCTTTATCTCACACTTAATGGTGGCCCTGACCCTACAGCTTAACTGAATCTCAGCCCCCCAGTGCTGGCTTGGCAGAACTGTAGGCCAGATGGCTCTGGAGAGGAAACTCTGCTAAGATTCTGGGCACAAAAATCTCTTCCTGCTCCCAGACCAGTGTATGCACTTGATTGTGCCACCTAGGAGGAACTGAGATCTTATAGATTCCCAGACAAAGTATTCTTGACAAAGGACCCAAAAGTCAAGGAACTGGTTGGGAAAATGCCCAAAAAAGGGGAAAAAATAAGACTATAGGAGGTTATTTTCTTGGTGAACAGTTATCTTCTCCCATCCTTTCAGATGAGGAAGAATAATGTTTACCATCAGAGAAAGACATAAAAGTCAAGACTTCTGTATCCCAAATATCCAAAATAAATATTCAGTGGGCTCAGAACATGGAAAAGCTCAAAAAGGATTTTGAAAATCAAGTAATAGAAGTGAAAGAAAAATTGGGAAGAGAAATAACAGAGATGCAAGAAAAGCATGAAAAGCAGGTCAACACCTTGCTAAAGGAAATGCTGAAGAAAAATGCTGAAGAAAATAACACCTTTAAAAATAGGATAATCCAATTGGCAAAAGAGGTCCAAAAAGCCAATGAGGAAAAGAATGCTTTAAAAAGCAGAATTAGCCAAATGGAAAAGGAGGTTCAAAAGCTCACTGAAGAAAATAGTTCTTTAAAAATTAGAATGGAACAGATGGAGGCTAATGACTTTCTGAGAAACCAAAAAATCACAAAACAAAATCAAAAGAATGAAAAAATGGAAGATGATGTGAAATATATCATTGGAAAATAGATCCAGGAGAGACAGTTTAAAAATTATGGGACTACCTGAAAGCCATGATCAAAAAAAGAGCCTAGACATCATCTTTCATGAAATTAACAAAGAAAAGTGCCCTGAGATTCTAGAACCAGAGGGCAAAATAAATATTGAAAGAATCCACCGATCACCTCCTGAAAGAGATCCAAAAAAAGAAACTCCTAGGAACATTATGGCCAAATTCCAGAATTCCCAGGTCAAGAAGAAAACATTGCAAGCAGTGAGAAAGAAACAGTTTGCGTATCACAGAAATACAATCAAGATAATACAAAATCTAGCAGCTTCTACATTAAGGGATCGAAGGGCATGGAATAGGATATTCCAGAAGTCAAAGGAACTAGGATTAAAACCAAGAATCACCTACCCAGCAAAACTGAGTATAATACTTAAGGGGAAAAAAATGGTCTTTCAATGAAATGGAGGACTTTTAAGCATTCTTGATGAAAAGACCAGAGCTGAAAAGAAAATTTGACTTTCAAACACAAGAATGAAAAGAAGCATGAAAAGGTAAACAGCAAAGAGAAGTCATAAGGGACTTACTAAAATTGAACTGCTTACATTCCTACATGGAAAGACAATATTTGTAAGTCCTGAAACTTTTTCAGTATCTGGGTAGTTGGTGGGATTACACAGAGAGAAAGAAAGAGAGAGAGAGAGAGAGAGAGAGAGAGAGAGAGAGAGAGAGAGAGAGAGAGAGAAAGCATTGAATAGGATGGGATCATATCTTTAAAAAATGAAATTAAGGGAAGAGAGAGAAATATATTGGGAGAAGAAAGGGAGAAATGGAATGGGGCAATTTCTCTCTCATAAAAGAGGCAAATAAAAGACTTTTCAGTGGAGGGAAAAAGCAGGGAGGTAAGAGAAAAAACATGAAGCTAACTCTCATCACAATCAACTAAAGGAAGGAATAAAATGCACACTCATTTTGGTATGAAAAATTGTTTTCACATCCAACTGGGAAATAAGAAATACAAGTAATGGGGTATAGAAATCCATCTTGCCCTACAAGAAAAGAGAGAAGATGGTGATATGGGAAGGGATGGCTGTGATAGAAGGGAGGGTAGACTGGGAAAAGGGATAATCAGAATGCATGATATTTTGGGGTGAGGGGAGGAGAGAGATGGGGAGAAAATTTGAAACTCAAAATTTTGTGAAAATGAATGTTGGAAACCAAAATAAATATTTTAAAAAAAAAAAATTAAAATTGGTCAAATGGAAGCTAAATACTCCATGAGACATCAGGAAACAAAATAAAAAATCAAAATAATGCAAAAATAGAAGAATATAAGAAATATCTCTTGGAAAAACAACTGACCTGGCAAATAGGTCTAGAAGAGATAATTTAATAATTGTTGAACTACCTGAAAGGTAAAATAAAAAAAGGAGCCTAGAGACCACCTTTCAAGATATTATCAAGGAAAACTGCTCTGATATTATATAACCAGAGGATAAAATAGAAATTGAAAGAATCTACTGATCACCTCTTGAAAGATATCCCAAAATAAAAACTCTCAAGAAATAACAGACAAGTGAAAGAGCTCCCAGATCAAGGAGAAGATATTGAAAACAGACAGAGAAACAGTTTAAATATTGTGGAGGCACAGTCAAGATAACAGTAACTTTTACATTAATAGTTTAGAAGGCTTAGAATATTATATTCCAGAAGGCAAACCAAGAATCACCTACCCAACAAAACTCAGTTAATCCTTCAGGGAGTAAATTAAAATATAACAAAATACAGGACTTTCAAGCTGAATAGAAAACTGACTTTCAAATGCAAGACTCAAGAGCATCATGAAAAGGTAAACAGGAAAGAAAAATCATAAGGCATAAACTCTTTATATTTCTACATAAAAAGATGATACTTATAACTCTTAAGAACATTCTTATTATTAGGGTAGTTAGAAAAAGTGTACACAGACACAGCTCAAGGGTGAAAGTTTAATATGATGGAATGAATGTCTAAGAAATAAGATTAAGGGTTAGGAAAGAGGAATATATTGGGAGAAAGGGAAAGGGAGAGGTAGAATGAGGTAAATTATCTCACATAAAATGGCAAGATAGCTTTTACAGTGGAGGGGAAGATGGAATATATAAGAGGGAGGAGTACATAAACCTTAATCATTAGAATTGACTCAAAGAGGAAGTAACATACACACTCAGTTGGGTATAGAAGTCGATCTCACCCTACAGGAAAATAGGAGAGGAAAAGGATAAGAGAAGGAGGGTGACTGATCATAGAAAGAGCAGACTTTCTCAAGAGGTGGCTGTCAGAAACAAAACACTTTTAAGGATAGACAGGGTAAAAGGGGAGAGAGAGAGGAGGAAATAGGAGGAAATAAATAGGAGGAAAATAGGATAGAGGGAAATAAAGTTATTGATCATAACTGTGAAAAAAGTTTACACGTTTCTCTGATAAAGACCTCATTTCTCAAATACAGAGAGAACTGAATCAAATTTACAAAGAATAAGCACCATTCCCCAATTTTGATAAATGGTCAAAGGATATGACAGGCAGTTTTCCAACAAGGTAATCAAAGCCATCTATAACCATATTAAAAATGCTTTAAATTACTATTGATTATGTAAATGCAAATTTAAACAACTCTGAGCTACCACCCCACTCTTATCAGATTGGCTAATATAACAGAAAAGAAAAATGACAAATGTTGGAGGGGATATGGGAAAACTGATACACTAATAAATTGTTGGTGAAGTTGTGAACTGATCCAACCATTTTGAAGACTAATTTGGAACTATGCTCAAAGGGCTATACCCACCAATACCACTAATAGATGTGTATCCCAAAGAGATTAAAAAAAGAAAAAGGAAAAGAACTTTGGTGTACAAAAACTTTTATAACAGCTTTTATTGATGGCAAAGAAATAGAAACTGAGTTAATGCCTATAAACTGGAGAATGGCTGAACAAGTTGTGGTACATGGTTTTGATGGAATGCTACTGTGCTATAAGAAATGATGGGAAGGATGTTCTCAGAAAAACCTGGAAAGACTTACATGAATTGATGCAAAGTGAAATGAACAGAACCAGAACATTGGACATAGTAACGGCAATACTGTACTCAACTATGAATGACTTAGGCATTTTCAGCAATACAATGATTCAAGACTGTTCTGAAGGATTTATGATGAAAAATGCTGTCCATCCCCAGAGAAAGAACTGATGGAATCTGAGTACAAATTGAAGTATTTTTTTTTATTTTATTTTTCTTGGGGGATTTTGGTCTGTTTTCTTTCACACCATGACTAATGTGGAAATATGTTTTGCATGACTGTACATGTAAAACCTATATTATATTGTTTGCCTTCTCAATGAGGGGGAATGGGAGGGAGGGAGAGAATTTGGAACTCAAAACTTTTAAAAATGAACATAAAAAATTGTTTTTACATGTAATTGGAAAAAATGAAATACTAAATAAATACAACTTTAAAAAAGAAAATCACATGTCAATATTAAAAAATAAAATAGGAAGCTATCAGATAAAGGGTTGGATTAAGAAATTCTTAGAATATGAGAAAGATATATACATATACAAACTCATATATAAATAACAACAAGTGTAGCCCTAAATTCTATCAAACACTTAAGACATGTTTTAGGTGATAATTGTTAAAAAAAAAAAATATGTCAATAGCTTTAATACAAGAAAGAATCAACCGCAACTTTAAAAGAAAGAAAAAAGGTTAGTTAGGTGCCTGGGTATATATATCACCAGGCAGGCCTGGAATCAGGAAGACTCATTTTCCTTATTTTAAGTCTAGCATCAGACACTTTCAAGCTGTGTGACCCTGGACAAGCCCGTTAGCCTCAGTGTCTTCATCTATAAGATGAACTGGAGAAGGAAATGGCAAATCTTTGCTAAGAAAACCCCAAATGGGATCACAAACAATTAGATACAGCTAAAAACAACTAAGCAACAACAAAGAGTTAATGTTTTAGAAGTTAGATATGGCAAACTAGTTCCAAAATAAATTAAGATCTGTAGTCAATTTGTAGAAATAGATGACAAAATGTAACAAATAATCGGTTTATATTTGAAAAGGATCTTACCTAACCCAACTCCTATTTTGGAGATGAAACTGAGGGTGATGATGATGATGATGATGATGATGATGACGATAGAACACCTATTATAAACCAGACACTGAGCTAAGCACTTTACAACTATTATCTCATTTGATTGTAACAACTCTGAGAAGTAGACGCTATTTTTATCCCCTTTTTACAGCTGAGGAAACTGAGACAAACAGAAGCTAAGTTACTTGCCCACAATATGGAAGTATCTGAGGCTGGATTTGAACTTAAGTTTGCGGCCACCAAGCCTAGTGTTCTATCTACTCTTGCCACCCAGTTGCAATTAAATTGCCAAACATCACATAGACAGTAACAGAAAAGGCAGTAAGAAGTAAAATCAAAATTCAAACCCATGTTAATAGTTTCCATTCCAGCATTCTTTTTCCTCCCTAAGCAATCTTTCCAAATTAGGTTTTAAAATCTCCACAAGGCACAGAAGAAATTCTAAACCTTATGAAAGGTTAAGTCAATTAAGATACATGATATAAAACATAATGTATATGTTTCAATATTTCTTATCTAGTTTTATAATAATCTTAAAAATCAAAGCTTAATTTTCATTACTTTCAAATAAGTACATGAATTTCTATAAGACAGATGTGTGTATATGTGTATTTAAATATGCATATATAGATATGGTATATATCATGATACATAATTTGAGTTGGCCCAAGACCAGGGCCATTTATATTCTTATCATTCTTTTACTACACTTATTAAAAGTGAACGAGGAACTCACTCCACCATTGTAAATTGTTTCTAGAATATATCTGATAGTCTAATAGAGTCACTGCCAGAGGCTCAAAGAGGTTATTAATTGCCCATACCCACACTTCTAGTAAATGTTAGTAATTGGATTTGGATCCAGGTCTTCCTGACTCAAAGTCAAGTATTCTAGGCACTATACCAGACTATCTCTCTTCAAATCAGTCAGTCTATAAATATTTATGTGTACTGTGCTAAGCCTGGGATCTACAGAGAACTCCAAAATGTCGTGAAATTAATAGCAAAAGAATAGCAAGAAATCCTTCTATTTCAATACAATGGGAGAAGAAGAGTAGGAGGAGGAGAGCAATAGAAAGAGAGTAAACAATAGATCCTAGCATCTACTTTAGCCAGATCATTACACCTGGAGTGGGGTGGGAAAGATGGTGCTTTGGTATGAAACAACAAATCCAGTTTAGGCCCTTGGTTCTCCCCCTTGTCCCCCAAGACCGTGGGAGATGAAGGGACATGGAGTCAATGATGACACTGCATCAACAGGACGCTATCTCTCTTCCTTCTTGGTCTGAACAATGACCAGGATAAGCCGATCATCTGAAATCTCTTCTTCCTGCAGTTTTAACTCAGCTTTCTATACTCAACACCTTCTGAACTTCCTCAGCATCCTCTCCTCACTGACTTGAGGAATACTAAATTCCCAAAGTTCTCTGGAAGAGGGCTGGATCTGGAATCTCCAGCTAACTTCCCATTTTCTTTCTCCAGGCCTGCTTGTTTTGAACTGCAGAGCACAAGATGCCCCTAAGCAGGTTGTCAATTCAATTCAATTTAAACAAACATTAAGCACCTACAATACACCAGGCACTGATACATTGTGCTTCCCATTCCCCTTTTCCACTTCCTTTTGTGTGCTGTCTTCTCCCATTAGATGATAAGCTCTTGGAGAAGCAAAGACTCCCTTTCTTTTTCTTAATTGTATTCCCAGAGTTTTGCAAGGTACCTAATAAATAAGGTGCCTAATAAATGTTAACTGAATTGACTTAAAGTAGCTCTCCCTCCCTATGCCACCTGTGGACCATTCTTCCTTGCCCCAGCATAAGTAGGCAGCTGTGAGCAAATGGCTGTTCAAGTTCATATTGATTTAGCAAACTTAAGCTGCCCCTTCTATTTTGTTTCTTTTGTTGGTACAGATAACTGAAAAGCAATCCTGGGATTGTTGTTTCCAGCTTTAGAGGCAGCCTCATGAGTTCTAGAGGTCCAGAGATACTGGACCCCTAAGCCAAAATTGACTAGCAGCAAGAGGAGTTTCTGCATTGCAGAGCTGACCTATAGACCCTACATACTGGCCTACTTTCCAGAGGACAAGAACCTGGACAAAATTATTCAGACAACAAAGAGTCAAGGTGAAACGAGAAAGGCCACAATCTGCTTCATATGCTGATGTTTAAACCTCAATCTCTTAAGAGAATATCTATGTTGTCACTACTACTGCAATTCTTTTGTCAGTGCAAGTCTGTAGATTTTATATATGATAAACATTTCTTTCATATGGAGGAAACAAAAGTCTTGCAACTAGTTTTCAATGAACTCTGAGTACCTTTCTACCCTCTTTTTAGGGAGATCTTAGAAATGAACCCAACTTAAGCATCCAGTAATTTCACCCAAGGTTCCAGGATGGGTGCAAAAATAAAGAACGAATCTAAACCCTCTCTTTAGAAGCAAGACTACCCAAGGACTAAAACCAGTTCACATCTGTGGGTCTGGAACAGGTAGTGGTAGAAAGAAAAAGTCCAACACTCTAACGCTCTTAGCCTAACAGTGGTTCTTACTTTAAAAAATAAAATAAATCAGCTAATTAAATCAAAACATGAGCAGATTTTATTGTAACGGAATTGGGAGGGTTAAGGGAAAGACAGTATCAGTGGAGATGAATCTTGTTAATGCCCTATTAGAGAAAGTTCTTCAGTGGAAAAAGTGCTTCAATGTGTATGTAATATAGGAGAAAAATAATGAGCGATTGAATTTCATTTGGACAATGGTCCTGGAAATATTATCGTTGGCAACATTGTATTCTATTTAATGCTACCCTTTGAAACTATTTTACAAAAAGAACTATATGAACTACCACAGTCAATGAACCAAGTCATACTAACCACTTTTCCTGCATAGTAAAATAACAACAGTTTTTCTAACCATGGAAACATTGCAATGGTCTGATTACCCCCCAAATGTAGTTAAAAATAATAATAATAATAAATGTTACTTTCTAATGTCTCTCCTATTGCTTATAATACCCTCTCTCACGACACAGAAGTAGAGCATAGGATAATGGGAAAGGAATTAAACTTGGAATCTTGGGGAGCTGAATTCAAATACTAGTTTTGCCACTTACTCCCTGGGTGACCTTAGTAATGTCTCTCACCCTTTCTAGGCCTCAGTTTCCTAATGTGTAAAATGAGAGTTTTGAACTAGTTCATATCTCACAATGGGTGTTTCACCCTACAACTGTACTCCTGTTGGCTCTTTACTGGAACAAGAGACACTCTTCATCAACAATTAGCTGAAATCAGAATTAGTTACAGCACTGATGAAAGTTCTAATGACTTTTCAATGTCCTCTTCCTTTCCATTATCATCGTTATAGTAGAAATTGTTCTACTAATTCTACTCATTTCATTTTCTAGCAGTTCCCACAAGTTTTTCAAAATTTCCCTAACTTCTTCATATTTCTTGTATCTTATAGTACAATAGCATTCCATTATTTTCACATGCTACACCCCAATTGATAAGATGTCCCCCTCCTTTGTTTTTAGTTCTATTTCAGAATAGAAAGTGCTGCTAAAAGCGTGTTTGTATTTATGGGATCCTTCCCTCTCTTTTTGATTCAGGCATGCTTCTTAAAGTGTCAATAAGCCAAAAAAGGTACAATAAAGTCCTGTTCTCCCCTGCCCTGTATTGCTTTCACAAAATAAATAATAACCAGAAAAAAAATTATTTTTCTTGTCTCCAAACAGAACTTCTAAAAACGAACATTTTAGTCACTAAATTAACTTAAACAACACTGACTCCTCTAAAGCCACAAATTTCCATTTTTCCCAAAATGCTTAAAATATTCCATTTTCCTTAGATGGTATGCAAGTTCCAATGCGCCTTCTTAGCAACAATCTTGAGCTGTACTCCTTTTCCTGTTCTCCTTAAACTTAAGTCCCATAACTAGCAAAGAGGAATCTAATTACCTGGGGCAGCTAGGTGGTGCAATGGATAGAGCACGAGTGCAGGAGTCAAAAGGACCTGAGTTCAAATCTCACCTCAGACACTTGGCACTTGCTAGCTGTGGGACCTTGGGCAAGGCACTTAACCCCAATTTTCTCATCCTGGGTCATCTCCAGTCATCCTGATGAAATATCTGGTCACTGGATTCAGATGGCTCTGGAGGAGAAGTGAGGTTGATGACCTGCACAGCCCTCCCTCACTCAAAACAAAGTCAAGTGCAAGTCATGTCACCATTTCTCTGATGGCATGGTCTTCTTCAGCAACAAAGGATGAACACACACATCGAATTACCCAGTGATTCCATATACTGTTGAATGAGGCAGTTATTCTGGGGTCCTGCTTCTAAATTTTTACTGTACTTTTTCAAGAGCTTCTCTATGTATGAACACTACTGATTTGTTAGTAGAACTTAGGACAACAAAGTAACCAGACCTTTTTGTTAAAGCATAAGCAGGAAGTGGGGATATCACCTAGGTAAATATAGGAAAATCTGGCTCTACTAGTGGACCTTACTTTGGCTGCATTATCTGGTGCCACTGAATTGTAGCCTCCATTTTCTCCTGCTTATGGGAATAGTTATTTGATGAAAATAAAACTACCTACATAGGAATACCATCCATCAACATATTCTCATCTACAGTAACAATAATAATTAGCATTAATATGGTACCTAAAATTTTCAAGCTGCTTTACAAATATTATCTCATTATATGAGTATGGTTGCACCAGTGATGTCTGACCTGGCCCAGTCCTAGTCCCAGGGGATGTTGCCAGAGAAGGAAGCATATTTCTTCCATGACTGAAAATACCTTCCACAGAGATGGTACCCAGGAGAGCAAAGAATACTACTGGAACCATCAACCTTATAGTTGCATCATAAATTATCAACAGATTAAGAAAAATCCTACACAAAAATAATGATAAGTTATTAAGAGCATAACATCAATTTTGGTATTCAAGAGTTCTGTTGAACATCACAATGAACAACAATGGATGAAAATCAAGGAATCTAAGAGGTGGAACAGAACTCATATTCTACTAGTCAAGCATGTACCTGAACAAAAATTCTTCCTGCAACAGCCTCAAAAATGCATTCAATCTTTTCTTGTAGACTTTCATTCAAAGAGAAGCTCAGAAGGCAACTCATTTCACTTTCTGATGACTTTAACTGTAACAAAAGTGGGGTTTTGTTGTTTTTATTTTCCCTATATTAAGCCTAAATCTTTTTCACTCTAACTTCTACAAGTTATTTCTAGTTCTGCCTCTGGAACCAAATAGAACAACTCCAATCGATCTTCTACATGTTAACCCTTCAAACACATGAAGTCCTTTATCATTTCCCAATCCTGCCCTCAAATTCCTCCTTCTCCAATGTAAATATTCCCAATTTCTTCAGTCTATCCTCATATAGCAAGATCTCAAGGGTTTTCACCATCCTGGTTGGTTTTCTGTGGAAATTCTCTCTCTCTCTCTCTCTCTCTCTCTCTCTCTCTCTCTCTCTCTGTGCCTCTCTCTCCTCTCTCTGTCTCTCTCTCTGTCTCTCTCTCTCTCACACACACACACACACAGGGTGTATGTATATGTATGTGTATATGTGTGCATGTGTGTATATTTTTTTCTTTAGGAACATCATATAATATACGCATCTACTCTCAGAAAATGTCATCTTCCAAAGCAGCAACTATTTGGTAACTCAGCCTTAAATAGTTGCTTGGAGCACTAAAAGTGGTGTGATTCCCAGAAGTATCCAGCTGAGAGATAAGAATGAACTCAGGTCTTCCTAACTCCACAACCAGCTATCTATCCACCAATCCACATTGCCTCCATTCATCAATATCCTTTTTAAAATATGATACTGGGACAGAAAAAAATACTGCAGATGAGTAATACTATGGATCAGTAGGAATGCTCAGATCTCCAGTGTGAAAAGGGGAAGATTCCTGGCATTAGAGATCATCAAACTTCAATATGGGTCTCAAATCAATCCACAACCAGAATTTTTAAACTGAGACTCCAGAAGAGTTATGATTCTTATTTTTTATCTAATGGCATAAATTGTACCATACATTGTAACACAACCTCAAATATATTCTTTAATCCACATTCCTGAAGAACCATCATTTTCAGACCTTTAGGGAAGGAGAACACTTTGCCTTTCTCATCTAGGAAAAAAAAGGGGTTTTAATAATGTTCTTCTCTAGTTTTTCCATAGCTTTCTAGACATTGGACCTGAGCGACACTGTAGAAGTTTTCTCTTCTCATTAAATGTGGGCCTTCACAGGAGCTCTGATGCAACTTTATAAAATGATTTTATTGCCTATTCCTTATCATCCCTGAAGAAAAGGTAATTATCATGAAATAGTTTTGACTGCTTTTTCCACTGAATCAAATTTCAGCAGTTCTGTTAAATTAAAGTTGTCTGGTTGCTCAGAACTGAAATTGGTGTATGCCTGCGTTTATAAACAACAGATTTGAAATTTAAACTCCCAGTTGGTGATAAACACTCATTAGTAGTTCTGTTTCAAGTCATGTTTTATTCAGAAAACAGAATTTCTCAAGCCTAATTTCTCTTGACTCATCCTTTGTCTTGTGGAAAACTGTTGTTCATTCAAGATCTCTCAGAAAGCACTGCTTCTCTAATCAGTTGTTAGCCACTTTTAAGGACAGGCCAATAAAAAGGATGTTAAATCATTAAGGATTTGCATATTAAAAACAGAGACAGCTAGGTGGCACAGTGGATAGAGTTCTGGGCCTGGAGTCATGAGAATCTGAGTTCAAATCTAGCCTCAAACACTTAGTAGCTATGTGACCATGGGTAAGTCACTTACCCCTGTTGGCCTCAGTTCCTCATCTGCCAAATGAGCTGGAGAAGGAAACGGCAAGCTGCTCCAGTATCTTTGGCAAGAAAATTCTAAATAGGGTCATGGAGAGTCAAACATGACTGAAATGACTCAGCCACCACAACAACAAATACTGTTGAATGAACTTAAAAGGACTACTGGAGAAATGTTCTTTAAAGAAGAAAAAAAGAGAGTTCCAGATAACTAGAACTCTGAAATGTTGGTTTTGTGATCTTGGCTCAAAACTCTGGGATGTACCAGGAAACTACAAGTCTTGGAAAATCCACATTTTCCGTGTAAATATTTACCAGATGTGACGTTCATTTGATTGTCTAAGGCAAGTAATATAAGCACAGATATCTTTACCATGACATGCAGGTTCTTCTTGTACATTAGTGGATGAAATGGTTGGCTTCACAAACATTTAGTCAAGTATAGCTGATGTGATTTTAGGGGCACTAAAAATCATCTTCTTCCCTCCAAAAAAAAATCTACCTCTTGGCTAGTGCCTAAAATTTAATAGATTCCTTCCTATATCTTAAGTTTCTGATCATTGATAAAATATAACTCCCCTTGGGGGATTCATGACACACTTTATCACAGATATCTAGGGGTTGTTTTTTGTCTATGATTATTCCAATGACTATAAGCATCTGTTGAATGTCTGAACACACTTTTCTTATAGACCAACATATATAATTCAGTATTTTAAGATAAGATGATCATTCTTTATCTTCATCACTGTATAAATGCCACCTGTTCAAAGTCATCAGTAGAGAAAACAAGATTCAACTGTTAATTACAAAAAAAAATTGGCACTTGATTCAGTTGAGAAGATAGATTTAAATACTCTTCTCCAATAAAAAGCATCTCCTACTTTGTTAGATGAAGTCCAAAGATAACTTTGTGCTATTAATATCAAACATAGCATAAAACTGAGGGACCAACTGCTTGTGAAAGGTTTTTGCTGCTATCACTGAAGATATTCTGCACATTATCCAAACAGAAGAATTCCCTGTAGATGGTCCTGTAGGAGTTCTGTTTATGAATGACACAATGCTAGTTATAGTAAGCCCTAGACTACTGCCAGGCTTTGTCACTGAGAAATAACACTCAAAAGAGATTAACTCAACAATACACACACACACACACACACACACAACCTAAATAAAAATGTCTGTTTCAAAGACCACTCATACTTATCTGAGATAGGTAGTGAAGACAGAAAATGAGCTGGGACCAGAACTAAAAAGGAGGGGAAAGTATGTTGAACTGCATTTGGGTGCTTTAAGCAATCACAACAGAAAAAAAAATCAAAGCATTTTCAACAGCAATACGCTGCCAGTATTGTTACATGGCTCCAAATCATTAAACACCACAATGTTTGAAGAATCAAAACTGTGAATAACACAAAATGCAAAGCAGTTGCTAGGTATTAAGTAGACTACAAGATATTTTCAATGAAAATTTGCATTCAAAGTGGCAGATGCATTCCAAATATATCAATGGAAAAGGAGATGGGTCAGTCACCAAGATATTAAATGATAACAAATGGCCATCCAAGTGGTGCACTAGTACAATGAAATGTTAAAAAAAAAAAAACATAAAAAAGGTGTCAATATATTGGATAAATCATTTCTGGAGTTTCTAAGGAAAAAAAATAAATTAGAATGACAAAGAATGAGAAGACATAGAGTGCCATACTTTGGTGAGATTAACAATTTAATAAGGAATAATTATTAGACATTTTAAAAATAAATTTTGGAAATAACAAAATCCTAATGATGTTAATAGTATACAATAAAATTATAAAATTAAATTAAATGTGCCTCTGTTTGGTGTGGCAGCTTTGTCTCCATCATCTTTAATTTAACATTTTGTTAACTTTAAAGTATTTTTTTACATACTGGTTTTACATTTTAATCTAACTTTATATTTGGGGAAAATACAAAAATTTTTAAATTATTTTCAAATATATTGATAATTTTCAGATTGCATGCATGAACCCCTTCACTACTGTTACATACATATGATGGGGTGTTTTAGGTGCCTCTGTTCAGGCCCCAGTTCCAAGACTTCTCTCTAGCCTCAAAAACACGAACAATTACTCATGAGTGGGCCCTAGTAAAACATTTATCTCTCTCCCTTGTATAGCCAAAAAACTGCACCTGTAGGAATTATTAGTTTGAACTGGCTTTGTACTGGCTTATAAAGATATTCACTACCCACTGGACTATACCTCATTATATGCATCCTGGACTCCTCGTTGTGTGTATCCTAGACTTAAGACATATGGACACTTCCTACATCTTCCTTGTCAAACAAGACACTGAGGAGTAGCAGACTAGACAATCCTTACTTGGTTGTAACCGCTAGTTAACTTAGTGATGTAGCAGGCCTAAAACCCACACTTGTCTGTGACCTCTCTTCCCCTGCCCTGCCCCCCTCCCTTCCCCCCACAACACTCCCCTACCCCCTTACCCCCTTTACCTGGACTCTGGGCAAAATACCAGTGCAAGAGATACAAAAAGTACATGTTCCTTTAAGAACTAATCACTCCCTACTCCCACCTTGAATTACCTAATTAGCATACCTGACACATATTTTACTATAATTTTTCCTATATAAATTTTAACTGTACCCATCTAAGGTTGCGAATTCCTTAAGAACTTTTGCCCACTGAAAGGTAACAATATACTTTTGCCAGCTTGACTTAAAGATACCTTGAGTCCGTGAATTCTTTACAGATGACCTTGCCCCTCTCCCCGGTCCTTAAGGCATCCCTGAACCCCTCAAAATTTTACCAGATATGCTTCACCTAACTACTGTAGACCAACCAGCTTTGGTGACATCCTTTCATCCAAAATTCTTACTATTCCATCTCCTTGAAAAGAAAACTAGAAAACAGTGAGGCCAGAAACTGGACTCCATTTACAGAAGTATTTGCCCTCTAACCAGTAAAAACAAAAAAGCAATAATGCATTTTTTTTTAATCTTACAAATAATTCTATTATCAATTACCAAGTAAGCCAAAAGAGATTTTCCTGAGGGAAAAAAGCCTCAAGACCATAAGCCACCTACACTACTTCATAACACCATCTACTCCTCTGAAAGTCAAGAGTATCAAGCAAGTATGACTAATTATGCTCAAGAGAATGGAAAACAAACAAGAAAACCCTACCCTAAAAAATAAACGAGTCTGCAGTTTTTTATACATAAAGGGAAACCCAGGGCTGGAAAAAGGATGAACATCCTGCATCTACTAAATAAAGGAAACAGTATCTGTACTATAATAGACTGTGACTATAGGGACCTTTTAAAAAATGATGAATCACAAAACCTAATTCCTTCCTGGTATTATTCAGCATGGTGTAGTGGAAAGAGGAATGCAAGCCAACAGACTAGAGTCACAGGTCTGTCCATTCAGCTCTGTCATTCACTGGCAAGTAGGTGTTAGTACCAGTAAATTAACTTACAATCTTAGGCCTTGGTTCTCTCATCTGTTAAATTATAATAGAATTGAACAAGATGATGTCTAAGATTCTTTCTAACTGGAATATGCTATAATTTTAGGTCTTTAAATATTTTAAGATATATCTTGTACCATCATATATATGATTACTTTTTAACTAATTAAAATTTTAGTTTTACCCTACTATCCTGAAAGACATTTTCTTTTTTCTCTAATCTCAATAACAAAATCTATTATATCTAAAATCCTGTGAAAGACCATCCAACTTAAGCTTTGCCAATAAAATGTCAATATCTGTTGTTGAGTTCAAAGACCTTTAATGACATTTGCTAATTATTTCATTGAAATATTGTGATGTTCTCATTGTAAAAATTGTTTCCTAACATAAGGTATTCAGGAAAAAAATCATATGCAAATGATTTTCATTTAAACAATCAGCATACAAATACAATAACATACTCAGGTCAGGGTTTAATTCATAATAATCAGTATCACTATAGCAAATATAATGTTCTTCACAATGGCAGCATAGAGTCTGCAATCAAAATATGGTTCCAGAGAAGACACAGAATCAAATTTTCATTATGTATCTACTGGCAGAGAGACCAAACAGTAGCATGGATTATTCAGAATGGTGTTTAATACAAAAGTAATTTATAATTGCGCCTGGAGTCTATTTTGTACTTACATTGGAATAAGGGTGTGTCTGATGTTCTGGAAATCCATAACTCTGTCATTCATACTAATAATTTTTTTAACTAATCTATTCTGTGACTACCCCCAATTAGAACTAGAAAGCTTTCCCCGTTGCAAGGTTATTTGTTTTCACCTTTGGAGGATGGGCAAAGAACTAAAATATTATTAAATATTTTGGTTTAAAGATTTTCCCTCTTAGGTTCTGCTGTGCTAGAAGAAGGAAAGGATTTAATTAAGCAGGTGTTGATGCCAACAAGAACTTGACTGCAAGATTTGTTACAGATAATCCATCTGGGAATGATTGTAGACTTAATGATGTATTGAAATAAAACGTATTGTAACTTTTCTGTGTAAGTCATCGTTCAGCCCTTCATTTCTGCAAAGAAACAGTTTCTAAGAAAATCAGCTTAGTCATTTGGAGCCATATGCAGTGAATGTTTCTGCTTGAAAGAACTCTCTACACAAAAGATATTTAAATGCTCATTCGCTGGAGAACAGCTAAATATGTAATGACATATGAATGTAATGGAATGCGTTAAATAATGCCTATCATCAACACAGAGAAACAAGAGAAGACTTTACATGAACTAATTCAAATCAAAGTAATCAGAATGAGGAAAACAAGAGATACAATGACTACAGCAATGAAAATGGAAATAACAACAAAACAGACAAACGTTGTAAAATTATAATGACCAAGCTTGACCCCAAAGAAGAATCACCTTCTTCCCTTCTTTTATTTTCTTGGGGCAGATAGTAGGGGGCAAAAGAGACTATAGGAATAGAGTTCTACATATAATATTGAAATTGATTGACTTGTTAAATTTCATCTTTCCCCCTTTAAAAAAAATCTTTGTTGTAAAGCAGGGGTTCTTAACCTAGGGTCTATGAACTTGTGTAAAAATGTATTTTGATAATTGTATTTCAATACAATTAGTTTCCTCTGAAATCCTATGTACTTTATTTTATATATCTGAGAAAATTATTCAGAGAAAGACTTCATCAGATGGCCAAGGGAGTGAGTGTATATACACACACACATGAAGAATCCCTTTGGCTGGCTCTCTGGGAGGGGGAAAAGAGACAAAAAAAAAAAGATTGAGAAATGTAGTTGATTGTAGTTGGAGAAACAAAATACATCAATAATTTTAAAGAGAGATCATTTCAATAAGTATTATGTCATATACATTCAAGCTAGTAGTATGGTCACTATTTCTCCTTGTCAGCCTACAGTAAAATGAGAAAACTCGGTGAATTGTGTCCAATTCTTAAGGTAGGGAAACCTCCCCTTTTATTCCTTTGTCCAAAGCCAGCTGTTATATTCCCTTACGGAGCCTCCCAAATGAAATGATTTGGAATCAGTGACAGCTGTACTGGACAGAGTTCATCCTGGGAAAACTGACATTTCTAAAGTACATGCCAAGAGCACTCTCAGAAGTACAGTATTTCAGAGTTTCTCAAACTGAAGATACTGTTATCTTCTGAAATGTCCAAATTCTCTTCTAAAGAAACTGCAAACAAGATCCCAGGGGTTATTTTAGACACGAGTCCAATAAGAGAACATGACAGCCGTCTACATGCTATCATAGTTGTTATTTCATAGGCTCAAAGCCAAAAAAAGCAGTACCACCAAACAAATTCATTTCACTGACCAAGCTAATTATTGTTCACTGGTTGAACTATTGATTCTTCCTTCTACAACTGAAGCATTAACTTAATAGATAATACCAGATACTTTAAGGAACAAATAATGAAGACAGATAGACAGACAGACAAAAACTAGTTCTTGATGACCTGAGGAAATGGAAGGAAGTAGCTATAATGTGAACTTAGAATATGCAGTTTACTAAATGTGCAAATGCCTAACCCTTATTACCAAACCAGCAGACAACTTATATTGCCTTTTCTATTAGTTTTTTTAAATGTTGCCAACGTTTTCTTAATGAAAATCTGACTACCTATCCAAAAGACTTTGTTGAGGATCCAAGTACCTTATCCCAGATATCTCCATATGCTAACTTTTCTCAGTAAATACTTAGACTTCTGAATCTTCCAGAAAGATTAAGATATCAACCTTTTAAAACAAAAAAAAATCATCTTTGTACCCCTTTGCAAATCTAAAAATATTTCCTTGCTCATAATAAAAAAAGCATAAATTGCGTTTGGAGAAATGTGTCCTAGGAGAGCAAAAAGTCAGGAGAAAAAGGCAAAGTCAAACTACAACAGGAGGCTTTTCTTATTCTATGTGAACAATGATATGCCCACTTCATTGAAAAATGACAAGACAGAAGTAATCTGGATTCCTTAAACACATCCCTCAGACAAAGTGTGTGGTGTTATCCTCTTGGGGTTGCAGTGGAGAGAATGGCCCTGAGATACATCAAATTTAAAAACATCTTTTTTTTTGCTAATCTCATCTTGTGAGAACAAACTAAAATAAAAAGCTGCCATACATTTATTTTAAAGTTACAAATTTATCGATGTGCAAAGAATATTATAAAAATGAGTAGCATGATAACTGTTCTATGCTATGCAAGGCTACTTTAGGCCTAATGCCCAAAGCATGGTGTGTTACTGGAAGGGAACTCTGGAATGTTACCTTGGCACCCATTTCTAAAATGATGTAAAAACATTAAAAATACAAAAAAAAAACTTGATTGAAATACTTAAGCTAAGTATTTAATAATATAATAGGCCTGGCCAAAAAAAAAATGGACCAAATGAAATTGTACTATCCTGATAAAAATGTTTAATGTTTAGAGGCATGACTAACAGAACCCAGATGAACACAAATGGCTACAGCTATTTTGCATAATATACCAAACATTTAATTAACAGTTTAGAATGAATCTGAGATCATGTACAATCACACTTTATTTACCATTCTCAAGTGTATAAACTAGGAAAAAGTGATTCAGTCTCCCATCCTCAGAACAGCTTCCTTCTAATAATAGAACTCAATTCAGGAAGCCTACCATGTGTTGAGTCAAGGCCAACACAAAATCCTGTAAGGTATAGGTAAATGTTTTTCATTCGTTAGTCATGTCCAACTCTTTGTGACCCCATGGACTATAATACACCAGGCCCACCTATCCGTTTATTATCTCTCAGTCTATCAAAGTTCATGTTCATTGTTTCCACAATACTATCTCATCCTCTGCTGTCCCAGTTTTCTTTTGCCTTCAATCTTTCCCAACATGAGGGTCTTTTCCAATGAGTCTCATTATTGTATGTATGCATATGTATATACAAATATGCATATACACATATACATACCCATGCCTATATGTATATATACATGTGTGTATATTTATACATAAATATTCATGCATACACATATACATGTGTGTATATACACATGCATGTGTGTAGGTGTGTATATATACATATGTGTGTGTGAAGGGACCATTGGTTTTCTAGTCCAATCAATGCCTAAATAAGAATTCTTTCTAGAACATGCCTGAAAAGTCGTTCTCCAGGAACGATATGAAAATCTCCAATGATGACAAGCGCTATCTCCCAAGGAAATAACTTCTGCATTTTCATCTCTATTATTTCCATTTCTGATCTTTGAGGAGAAGAAAAAACCTTTCATCCATCCTTCGTAGGACAACCCTTTAAATATTTGATGACAGCTATCATTTGTCTTCTTTATTGAAGCTAATCACATCAAATCCTCTTAACTGATGCTCTATGGAATGTTTCATTTATCATCCTGGTCACCATTCTCTGGATTTTACTGCAGTTTATAAATTTGCTTTCTACAATGTGAAAACCAGATGGAAAAACAATATTTCAGAAACAGTCTGACCAAAGCACACTATAGCAGATCTCTTTAGATATTATACTTCTAGTTAACGTAGACTACAATCACATTGAGTCTTTTGACTGCCAAATCACATAGTTGATTGACTTAAGTCTTCATGCAGAGCATAGTACTTTCAGGATTTGTTTTTCATCAAAAAGACCTAAGTCTTTTTCTAAATTCTAAATCAACTTTAACTCATTAAAGAAAATCTCTGCTTCCCGAGAGCCTGCACTCTATCCCATTCTATTCTGACCTGGCTCTGCCCTAATGCATATTAAACCTTAGTACAGCACTTTCCTGATACTTTGTGATTCTATTTTCTGTTACTCTTGACATAGGTTTGACAATGCTAACCAATCTCTTGTGTTTCTGATTTGGATTCTTGTTTGCTGTGTCTGGTTCTCCTCAAATCCTGATCTTTGAGGTTGCCAACCCAGTCTATTAATCTGATCTTAAATCATTGGTTACTGTTTTTACTTAACTATTTGCCTTGACCAAATTGGTCTAATTTTGCAGCGGAATTTTTTTACCATTTGCTTGATATTTATTATAATATTTTCACATTTATTGCAAATAAACTTGACCTTAAAGATCCAGCATTTTATTCTAATCTGTACATATAGTTTTGATTCTGATGTAGTCATCCAACAAGTTAGATATCCCTCCAATGTTTTATAACACCTAAAAATTTGTTAAGTATGTCACTTATGGATTCATCCAAATTGGTAAAAATACTAAACAAAACATGCCCCATAGGCAGATTCTTAAGGTACTGTGTTTATAGTCATGCATTCAGGCTGACATCAATCCTTAATTAAAATCCTTTGGTTCTAGTTACTCAGTTTCAAAAAGACTTGCTATGATCCACTCATCTCTAAATCTTATCCACGAGAATTCTGTAAGAGACAAATTTTATGAGTACCTTAATCAACAACCATGGCCGTGACATTTTCTTCATTTCTCATTCTAATGACTCTATCAAAAAAGTAGCTTCACAGGAGGAATTTATGTAGGTTATAACCTTTACAATAGGTTTAGATAAAACACAAATCTAAGCAAAGTCTTCACATAGTTGACCTCTGTTCTCAGGATCTGTGAGATGGGCTTCGGTGACATCCATTTCAACTCTACCTTTGAGCCTTCAAAAAGAATTTATTAAGTACATACAAAGTCAGAGCTTAGTTCTTATCATGACTTAAAGCTCATCATTCAAGATCGTGAACTGCAAAATTCCCTTCTGTCTTCCACTTCTTCCACTGCCTCATTTCTCCTTAATCCCCTCTTCATTTTCATTGATACTCCTGCTCTTTATGTCCCTCCTTGTACTATCCGTTCACTCCTCCTCACCTAGTTTCACTTCCTCACCTTCATAATATTAGACTTCTAGCCAGTTATTTCAACAAGGTGCTGCCATCATTCATTCAGTCATTTGGTCCCTTTCCCTTATGGTATTTCTATAGGGGCAACTAGAGACAACTGCCAGCTCTACATTACTCCCACCATTATCATTTTCTGATCTTGACTCCTCAGCACTCCTAGAAAGTCCCAGAACTGTGCCCAGATTCATTACAAAGTCTAAATCCAGCTGGACTACCAGTGTGTGGAAATTTCATTCATCTTTGATTAACTCCCCATAACACTACTTAAAACCACTAATCCATTTCTCCCCTCAATTCCCTAATGCCAGCCTACTTTTTCTTCCCACAATTTACTGACTATATTGAGGTCATCTATTTTGTTTCCTCATGTTCCCTATTTCATGCCTCAAATGTCCCATAATGTCTTCACCTATTCTCTCCTTTTTAACGTCAGAAGATGGGCCAGTTCTCTATCTTCTCACTATTCATCCTTTTCATTCTGTGCTTGATTTCATCCTTCAGGACCTTGCTCCAGGATCATTCCCTTGCTTCCATTTTAAACATCTCTTTCTACACTGGTTACTTCTTTTCCACCTACAACAATGCTCAAATTCCCTCAGTCCTTAAAAAAAGAAAGAAAAAAGTCTTTTCCCTTGATCCTGAAGCTCTCTCTAGCTTTTATGTTATACTGCTCCTACCTTTCATAATTAAATTTTAAGAAAATGGTAGTCTACCTTTAGTGTCTCCACTTCCATGTCACCCACTCTTTCCTCTGCACTTATAATTCAGCTTCTTTCTTTCTTCATCATGATAAAGAAATTGTTCTCACCAAGGCCAACAATGACTTCTTCATTGATAGATCCAATGGTTTTTTGTCAGATATGACCCTCATACACTTCTGGAACTATTACTAACTCCCTCTTTCCTTGACGCAGATGAACCAGTGTCTCCTGATTCTCTTCCTGCTACTCTTTGTCTTTTCAGTTGCCTGCCCTGGTTGTTCTTCCTCTCCCCATCCCCAGAATATGAATTTTCTGCAAGGCTCTGTACTAGGTCCTCTTATTCTCCCCTTTCTCCTCTGTAAAGCTTACCTAACTCACAAGCTTTAATTTTCATCTCTATGAAAATCACAAATATGTGGGTGGTGCAGTACACAGAACACCAACCTGGAGCAGAAAGACTTCCTGAGTTCAAATCCATCTTCCTGAGTTCAAATCCGGCCTCAGATATTAACTAGCTCTGTGATCTTGGGCAAGTCATTTAACTCTGCCTCAGTAGTCTCATCTGTAAAGTGAACTGGAGAAGGAAATGACAAGCCACTCCAGTTTATCTTTGCCAAGAAAACCCCAATGGAGTGCTGAAGAGTCAGACACAACTAAAATGACTGAACAACGTAAAGAAGGCTACTTTATGAAGCAGGCACAACCAGTTGTTCAGGTGAACTGGATTGCCCTTCTACAATATGAAGGAAATATCACATTGGTAAAAACAAACAAAAAAATTATGGCCCCCACCACCTCTATCATACTGAGATTCTAATCTATCTAAATGAGGTAGAGCAATATAACATAAGCAGATGAGGTACTGGAAGAATTACTTTGTGGATGTAGAATGAAATATCCTACTTTGTCCTAGGTCTCCTCTTTTGCTTAAATACTATGAACGCACATGGATTCAATGATCATATTTCTGTAGATGATTTCCAGATCAATATATTTAGCCCTAATAAATGAGAGGTTCAGTCACATATCTCCAATGGTCTTTTGGACATCTCAAATTCAACACATCTGAAGGAGAAAGAATTATCTTTCCCTCTAAATCCTTCCTTCTTCCTAACTTTCCTATTACTATGGAGGATACCACCAACCTTCCATTTACCCAGGCTCACAACCTTGGTGTTATCTTTGTCTCCACACTCCACTCACCCAACAGACTTAATCTATTATTAAGCCTTTATGTTACTATCTTCACAACACTTCACATATGAACCCTTCTCTTCACTCATGTAGCCACTACTATGGTGTAAACTTCCATCAGCTCATGCCTGGAATATCACGATAGCCCTCTCATTTGTCTCTTGCCTCAAAGCTATCTCTAACCTAATCCAACTGACTCAGTTGCTAGTGATTTTGCAAGCTAACTAGATAATACCCCCACCTCACTAAATAAAAAACACAGTGGCTCCCTAATGACTTGAGGTTCAAATATAAAATGCTTTATTTTGAATTTAATGCCCTTCATAACCCTTCCCCTTCCTACATTTCAGGTCTTCTTCCACTTTATGATATAGCTACACTGATTTTTCCTTTTTATACACACTCAATAATCCATTTTCATGTCTTTGTATTCACTGTCCTTCATGCCTGGAAGGCTCTCTGTCTTCACCTCCACCTCCTGCCTTCTGTGACTTGCTTCAAGATTCATGTCAAATCCTACCTGTTTCAGGAGGTCCCTCAGCTACTAGTACCTTACCTCTAAAATCATCCTCCATTTACATTTTCTATATCTTTTATGCTGAGTTATTTGCACATTGTTTTCTCCATTAGATTGAGAGTTCCTTGAGAAGAGGGGCTATGGTTTTTTTTTTCTTTCTTTCTATTTCTAGTACTTACTATGTGCCTGGCACATATAAAGTGCTGAATAAATGTATGTTGACTAACTGACTTGACATACACAGAAAGCAATAAACTGATTTTTCTACTTGATGAAAATCATGAATTTCAGTTTAGCTTGATTTTACTCTCTGTAATTAGTGTGCCTTTAGTACATAAAAGCACATCTGGCACAAGCCGTACTTTATGAATTACAGTTAACTTGCAGTATTAAGAATTTAACATCTATACGATGACAATAATTATCTTTCATTTTTACATAAAATCAAAACTGTCATTTCAAAAATTCAGAGCTGAAAAATCACAAATTAAAACTATACAATCTAATTACCCTTAAACCACATCTGTTTTTATTATTATTATTACAGAGATGGTAAGACACTTACAGATTACCTAGACCAATCTTCTCACCTTGCAAATAATAAAGCAGAGGTCCAAAATATGGATGTAATTAGTCCAAGATCATAAAGCAAACCAATAGTAGAACTGGGACTCAAACCTTGGACTCCTAATACTCATGCCAAGCCTCTTCCCATCATGCCTCAGATACCCTTATAACTGTCAACAAAAATTTAAGTGCTAAAAACATTAATGAAAAATTCAATGTAACATAATGGTCCAAATGCAAGCTGTATTTCTCCCCCAAAAAATATCTGATTTGTATAAAACCTAAGTATAGCCTATAATGAGTCAATATTTCTAATGTATTTTTTCTTTTCAAAGGGATACCATTTTAAGGATGTAGTACGTTCAGGGGTAGCCAATATTCAGACCAATAAAGCAGATATCAAGTGAAGGCAAGAGAATCATTTGATTGGTAACATGAAAAATAATTTTAAATTTCTTGCACAAAGATCTAGCATCTTATTTTGCCACAGATGTATTCTTTAAGCAATATGTACCTTCACTGTGAACAAAAAAGAATGTCTTTAATAACAATATTTTGTTCTGTCATTTTTTTCAGCCATGACTAACTATTTTGTTGGGAGAGATACTGGAGTGTTTTGCCATTTCCTTCAGTTCATTTTACAGATGAGAAAACTGAGGTCAACAGGTACAAATGACTTGCCACTTGTCACCAAGCTGGTAAGTGTCTGAGGCCAGATTAGAAGTAGGAAGATGAGTCTTCCTGCTGACAGACATGGCACCACCAGCTGCCTAGCAATACTTTAACAACAATGCATTTTCTAGTTAATTAAATGTACTACTTTTTTGTTGATTTCAATATTTCATTTATAATTTCTCTGGAATGTAATTCCTTTGTAGATTTAACAAGTACTTTCATGTCCACGATTAATAAGGAAAGAGAAAAACTATTTATTAAAGGGGGAAAACCCCTATACTGTATAGGTCCTCTTCAATAGTGATATTTAAGCAAATGCTGATTAGTCATTGGCGGTAAGGAAGGATATCTACTACATCTCTGAATGGAAACTTGGCCTATAACATTCAGTTGGTATTTAAAATGGGCTACCACTATTATTGGTATATCTATAGCAGTAACAAGGAATTTTGGTACTACACACAAACATTACAAACTGTCCTTGGGCCAAGCAGCATGAGATGGGCCTTTAGTTGAGCCAGAAGGGCAGGGCAGGGCTTTGCCTCATGGGAAAAGACAGCCATCCTGAAATATAGACCTGAGGTCAATATTGGAGAGACTGACACATGGAAGGTGGAAGGGAATAGAATGGGGCAGGCAAAAAGTTCACCACAGCCTGATATCTACTAACTTTTTGTTTTACTTAATGTTATTAATTATTTTCAATAATTAGGTACTAAGCTCTGTTGTTTCTGTCCACTGAGGGAATAAAGGTGATATTGGTACCCTGACGCGAAAGTCCAGTTGTCCCATCCTAGTTATGGCTGATAGTATTTCTTTAACACAGATGTCCAATATTCCTCAACTACATAATGGATTTCTTGTTGGGGAAATGGTATTATGGAATCAAATTCATAAAAGGTGCCTTAACTTAATCCAACCCCTTATTTTACAGATTAAAGGAGGCGTTCATTAGGGGATAGAGTTCTGAAACTGGATTTAAGAATTCCAGGGTTTGAATTCCTGCCTCAGGCATCAACCAGCTTTATGATGCTGGAAATGTGACTTTACCTTTGTGAGGTTAAGTGTCCTCATCTGCAAAATGGAAATAATATGTACTGAGTCCACTAGGTTGCCATGAGGATCCAAGTGGATAAAGTATATAAAGTACTTTTGAACCCTAAAAGCACTATATAAACACTAGCTACTATTACTACTATTACTGTTTCTGTTGCTGCTGCTTACTACCACTACTACTACCACTACTACTACCACTACTACTACCACTACTACTACCACTACTACTACTACTATTACTACTACTACCAACAAGGAAATTGGGAAGAGGGGAAATGACTTGCCCAAATTACATGGTTAGCTGCAATCCCAAAACCAAAATTCAAATATACCTAATTTTCAATTCACTATTTCTATTTCATGCTTCCTTTTTGCAGTTTTAGCCTATAAAAATGACTCCAAGTTCTCTTCCATCTCTAAAACTGTGACTATAGTCATGGTGTTTCATATATAACAGGCACTCTATTAAGAATGATAACAATCACGGAGGAACATATGATGTATGAGTTAACATTTCTCTTTTGCAAACAAGAGGTGCTTTCTCATTCATTCACATTCTTTCTCTGCTGCCTGTTTTTACTTGTATAACTATGTTTCCTGCATGTACTAGGGAAAGGAAGGGAATATGCACTTGTATAGTGCCTACTATGTGTCAGGCACTCTCCTAAGTTCTTTTTACAAATATTACCTCATTCTGCAACGTAGATGCTATTATTAGCTCCCATTTTATAGTGAAGGAAACTGAGGTGGAGAGAGCCTAAGTGACTTGCCCAGGGTCACACCACTAGCATGTGCCTGAGGCCAGATATAAACTCATAAAGATGAGTCTTCCTGACTCCAAGACCAGCTATTCACTATACCCTCATGGTTGTTGTTGTGATTTAGCCATTTCCAGTTGTGTCCAACCCTTCATGATCTCATTAGGGGTTTTGTTGGCAAAGGTACTAGACTGGTTTACCATTTACTTCTCTAGCTCATTTTACAGATGAGGAAATTGAGTCAAACAAGGTTAAGTGACTTGCCCAATGTCACATAGTTAATAAGTGTCTAAGGCCATATTTGAACTCAGGTCTTCCTTATTTCCAACCCAGTGCTCTAATAACCCAGTTATTCTAATAATGCTCATCAATTATAATTATCTATATCATTCCTGTAATCCTCAACACAACGTTATCCTCACATTTTTTGAACTTTGTGTCAGAGATGTCTCTCTGAGTTTAGTCTATTTCCCATCTTTTGGACACTGAGAAATAAATAAGTCAAAAGACTGACATGGAAGCAGGTGAAAAGGGGGAAAGAAGAGTTGATTTAAAAAAATAACTAAGTAACTAGCCCAGAAATTATAGTGTTGACAGCTATCAGAATTTCCAGGAAAAATAACTTGTCTTCCTAGACATTATTCCTCTATGTGATCATTTTTTTTCGCTACTTGCTGAGACATTACTTAAATTCCTAGTCTACCCTTACTGAAGATTAGGATGTTACGGGCAAATTTGTGCTAGCAAACAGCATTTTTTTGGAGGGAGGGAGGAAAATACTAACCAGTTATTCATACTATGAGCATTGTTTTAATTTTGTCATGTATTAGGGAGGGGTAAGGGGAAGAGCATGTTTTTTCATAAAAACTGGTTTTGTCTAACACAATATTTTGAAGCAAATATTTCTGTGAAACTTACTTTTGGTATATAAATGGGAGTTTTCGGCAAAAAAAAAAATTCTGATTGGCTATATGAAAATATCCTGATTAGGGTCAGTTATATTTTACTGCATATTATCACACATTTCTAAAGTGCTAAAAAGTTCATATGGTACTTTTAATGTTGAGAGATAAACAATATAGTAGAAGAGGGTGGGCAGAATTGGTGAAACAATTCAGTGTCATTGGAATATTCTTGCCCAGATATTCCTGGATACTAACTTTAACTGCTTGGTGTCCTACAACTCTGTAACAGGAGTAGCCATTTAGATACTGTGTACTCCCCTATTCTGAGAATAAAAATATCCTTTCAAAAAAGTTTGAAGTTTTGGCTTATAGTAGAAATGCTTTGTTCTCAATTTAAAATAACCTGCTAGAAAGTTGTTGCTTGGGGGACGGGGGGCTTGGGGGAGGGTTGGGCAATGCTAACAGGACATATTATTTGGAGGATTTAAAACAACATTACAGTTAACTTATGTAAAAAAATAAAGACTTCATTAAGCTTTTGTAAGTGGGATTTTTTCTTTTAAAATGGAAACCGTTATCAATTCCTAATATTTTCTCTTTGACACCAATAATGAGGAAAGCAAACTGTTAATGGGCAAAATAATACTGCAATCAGTGTTGAAGTGACCTAGATCAAAATAACACAGGCCAAAACAAAAGCTTACCAAACACTGAATCAAATACAGCACCTGGCAAGAGTCCCAGAAGGTCACCAAACTTAGATTTGGAAAGAAAAAAGCATCCAAGTTTCCTGAATTTTTCAAAGATGTCTTTGAAAAAGGATTTACAGGATCATAGATTGAGAACTGGAAAGTAACTTAGAGGCCAGTGAATTTTTTTACTTAATTTTTCCTTAATCTTAAAGCTCAGGAAACTGAGGCTGAGAGATTGAATAACTATACCCAGACCATACAGCTAGTATGTGTCTAAAAATCCCTACTCAAATCTGAAATGACAAAAATAACACCAGAAATCAAAACTCATGCTGCATAGTTTCCAAAGTTAGAGACACACAGGTGGCTAATTATAGAAAAAAGAAAAAACCACAAACCAAAGATAAAATTCTTTTACCACCAAGGTTTTTTGAACGGGTAGAAATTTGTCACTGGGGAATCTTAAGGAGGTAGGTTGGGAATTATTTGTTATTAAATAAAGGAGACAAAAGGCTTGGAATTTTCCTCTTTTCATTTCATGTATACTTGTATCCTCACTGTAACACTGGTAGAGAACATTTTCTACTAACTTCCAAGAATACTGGCTCTTTAACTAACTATATACTCTCTAGCAAGTTGTTTAACAAGATGCTAGTGATGTCCTGAGTTCCTCTGGCCTCAGCTTTTCCATCTAAAGGAAATATGAGGGAATGTGAAACAAGATCATCTCTAAAATCCATGATTCTTAATCAAGAGACTTAATGTAAGCATATTATACTTCGCATCTAGATGGAATAATGAGTTGAATGCTGGACCTGGAATTTGGATGACCTGAGTTTGATTCTTGCCTTTGACTCTTCCTACCTGTATAATCATGACCTCTCTAGGCCTGTTTCTTCATCTGTAAAATTGAGATTAAATAAAGCACCTGGTTCACATGGTTGTTACAAGGATCAAATGAAATATTTGTAAAGCATTTTGCAGACATTAAAGTGCTGTTCAAACATTTCAGTTGTCTCTGACTCTTTGTGAGCCCATATCTAGGCAAAGATATGAAATGGCTTGCTACTTTTTTCTCCATCTTATTTTAAAAATGAGGAAACTAACGCAAACAGTTAACTTGTGACTTGCCCAGGGTCACACAGCTAGTAAGTGTCTGAAGCCATTAGAACTCAGGAATATGAGTCTTCCTGACATCAGACTCAGCGCTCTATCCACTGTAACACCTAGTTGCCCTATATAAATGTTAGCTATCATAATTATTTAAGAAGGATATGGTTATCACAGAGAGACGGTATAGTATGGCAGACATTGAGACAGGATAAGGATGACAGAGATCCAGGTCCCACCTCTGACATATGCTGACCATAAAATACTAAACAAACCACTTACCCTCTCAACACCACCTGGGAACTAAGATCATGAATGGAAAAGTAGGTAGTAACTTGCATTGCTTGAGAGAGTTTCCTCATCCAAAGTTTTGTATACAAATTAAATCACAGGTCTGGTGGGGAGTGGGGAGGAGAGGGAATGAGAGGTAGCAATCAAAGTTCATTACCACGTGGATCAAAATTTCCTACAGTTGTTTATCTGGCAAAGAACTTCAGTTATTTTCAAATAAATTCTCCAGGGTATTATTAAATTAGTATATATGTTAGAAGGACAAATGCTGAAGATGAACCTTAAATACTTTGGCCATATAAAGAGAAGACAGGACTTGTTGGAAAAGACTGATGCTGGAAAAAACTAAAGGGAAAAGACAAAGAGGACAGCAGATGATGAGATGGATAGATAGTATCATGGAAGCAACACATAAGAGTTTGCACAAGCTTTGGGATACAATGGAGGTCAGAAGGGCCTTTAGTGGTCTGGTCGACAGAATCATGAAGAATCTGGCATGATAGAACAACTCAACGTCAACAAATACAATTCAACAACTTAATGGACTAAAAAGAGGTGATGCAACATTTAAAGGATTCAAGTTACTTACCATTTAGAGTTATTTACTCCCTATTTCACCAGGAAATTATAATTATTATGCTAATTTGGTGAATTCATTTATAGATGAGGAAAACTAATAAGCTTCAGCTTAAAGCTTCTGCTTGTGGATTTACAACATAGTAATAAAGAGAGGTCTTCCTAACTACATGTGAAACTCTGTTTATGTTAGACCACATTCCTCAGGAATCAGAGGATAACAGACTTAAAGCTGAAAGAACCCTTAAAAGTCATTGAATCCAACCCTTCAGTTTATGGATAAGGAAACTGAGATAAACAAAAGATTGAATTACTCATCCAAGGTCATACATCTAATAATCATATGAGGTTAGGCTTGAACCTGAGTTTTCTAATGCCGAGTCTAGTGCCATGTTTTTTTCAGTGCATGTTCCTTCCACCCAAGTCAACCATAGTTTCTTTACACTCCATGAGTTTCTTTGGAAATCATCATCATCATCTAGTGGTGAGCCT
This sequence comes from Bettongia penicillata ogilbyi, assembly GCA_023548195.1. Classification (NCBI taxonomy): domain Eukaryota; kingdom Metazoa; phylum Chordata; class Mammalia; order Diprotodontia; family Potoroidae; genus Bettongia; species Bettongia penicillata. The sequence goes on along the minus strand of JAJHZJ010000857.1, from coordinate 4,414,673 downwards.
ATCCAAATTTTTCTAGGTTAACCTTTCAGTCAACCATCAATCAACATGCATTTATTAAATACCTACTATGTGCCAGTCACTGTGCCAAGCATTAGCCAAACAGACAAAATTGAAACAATTATTACTTTTGAGGAATTTACAGTCTATCAGGGGCCACTACACACACACACACACAAAATGAATACGAGGTAATTTCCTACGGAGACACTAGCAGCTAGAGGGAGGAAGGAGGAAATCATAAAAAGTCTCATGGGGTACTTGAGATGGAAGTCAGCAAATCAATCAACCAGCACCTATTATGTGCTTACCAGGTGCATATTTATGACTGAATGACAGCATGTCACCTTCTAAGGTAGGGAGTCATCATGGTCCCCATTTTACAGATAAGAAATCTAAGTGGTTGTGCTCCAGTTAAACTATTACAGGAGTCCTGATCAGCAGTAATGAGTGCCTGAATTAAACTGATATCTGTGGAAGTCCAGACAAGAGGTTGTATGTAAAAGATTTTGTGGAGGTAGAAACACCAGAACTTAGCAATTGTTTGGATAAGAGAGGTAAAAGAGAATGTGGAGTTGAGAATGACTCACAGGTGACAATCCTGGTGTGATTAGGAAGATGGGGGCACCCTCAACAGAAACAGGTGGATTGAAAGGTGAGGGGAGGTAAAGGGAAAGGTAATGAGTTCTCTTTTGTATATGTTGCATTTGAGATGCTGATGTAATATCAAATTAGAAATATCTAATAAGTAATTGATACTTCAAGACCAGAGTTCAGGACAAAGACCAGGGTTGGACTTATGTATCTACAGTTATCTTTTGAGAGACAATAATTGATCCCATAGTAATAACTATTACATAGTTGTAATGAGAATGTAATAACCAAGATCCTTTTATAACATCATACTTTGGAGTGCGCATGCGTGTGTGTGTGTGTGTGTGTGCGTGCATGCATGCGTGTGTGTGTGTGTGTGTGTATAAGAGAGAGAAAGAGAGAGCATGCAAAGGACACCGAACCTCTGTCTGTTTTCATACCTGTGAAGGGAGATAGTGTTTACTACAGTACCTACCTTCAGTTGGTTGTTTTTATAAGTAAAGCACTTTGCAAAGTCAAAGAATACAGGTGACATTTTAATGTATCACCCAGGCTCATATTCAAAGCCTTTCCATTTTGGCAAGACTTGCCATAGTCTTTGAAAACCTAGGATCATCTTACACCACAATGAGGTATCAGAGTATGAGTCAACACTAATATATACATAAGGAAATACAGCATTTTATGAGGTTTCAATGTTATTTCTTCACAACAGTAATTATATAAGCAACATAATACTATGGATTATATGAAAAATATTTGAAAAAGCAGCATGGTATGGCAGAAAGAGCACTGAATGTGAAGTCAAGAAAAACATAGATTTTTCCAATTTTCACTGTACGATACGCTGAAAAAAGCATTTTGGATTGGGAGTGACAATCTAGTTCTATCATTCTCTTTGCGACCTTGAGTAAGTTTCTTACCTTCGGTTTCTTCATTGTTTTATAAAAAGTAAAATGAAGGATTTAGGCTAAATGATTATTGAGGGCCTTTCCAAGTATAACTCCATGGTCTTAGTTAAATTTTTACCATTAATAATTTTCCTCAAAAGCTAGGTGACCCTGAGGATCACTCAGGCCAATTACAATCAAGTTATGGAAAAAGGAATTGCTTTTCTTATTTTTTCATTTTTGCACTGTTTAAGGCATTCTAAAGTTATTACAACTAGAGAAGGAAACAATTTTTTAGAATCTAAAAATTAGATGGTTTCAACTAATGAAGGCAGCATTGTACAGTGAATTTGGAGAAGCTCTAAGACTAGAAGAACTGAGTTTAAGGTATGCCTCAGATGGGTGCTATCTGTGACCTTGAGCAAATCTCTTAAACTGTGAGTGTCCTCAGGAAACTCTAAAGTTACAAGAAGTCTACCAGCATTGGTAGAGGAAGTTTCCTCATAAAATGTTCCTTATGCCAATGGAATTACAAGACTAGTTTATGAATAAACCCGAATGAATGAACAAATGAATGAATGAATGAATGAAACTCCCCTTTCCCCCCAACTTGGACTCAGCATGTGTTTATTTCTTGTTCTGGATCCCCATCTGCTTTCTCTTATATTGTCTTAAACAAATTCTGATATAATTCTACAAGTTTCAGTTCATTCTATCAGTCAGACGTCTGAGAAAATCCAGTCACTTCTAAACCTAGCTTTTTCATTGATAAGAATAAGCTATTTTATTATTCTCTTCTTCATTTTACAAGAATAGTATGAATCAAAGCCAGCTTCCCTGCCTACATATTGATTTGAAATATCAATACCCTTCAAAAGGGAAATTTCCTCCAACCAGTTTCACTGCATTTATCAAATTCTACCTTAAACTGCTGGATTGACATTGCTTGACTGCAAGGGCTACATATTCAAGGGCCAGAGCTCACAACAGGACCCACAAGCATATGCTGACACAGAGTTCAGCACAATGAGTAAAATCTGGACATGAAGACAAATTTCCAGTGTCTGCATAACTGTATTCTGGCATGACAGAGGGAGTTTATTCAGGTAATTAACTAAAGGGAATGCACAATATGTACATGCACAAATTGAAGTGTCAACTCCTTATGCATGGGGGTTTTCAGGATTAATTAAACGTCAGATCAGTACCTCTCTCTTTAACAGGTCTACTGGCATTTACCAAAACCTGGCACGAACAGCAATATCTCTAAAAGTCATCCTGCTGCTCTGAACAAAAAGTTTTGGTACAGTTAGCACAGTGTTCACCACAGCACAAATGTGTTGTGACTGGACCACCGCCTATTCCAGATTTTTTAAATCTAGTTTTAGATTTTCTAATCCATTTAAGCTCATTTGCCGAGTCATTTTTAGCTATTTTTGTACTCACGGCTTAGCAACAGATGAAAATTTTAGCTAGCCATCATGAATTTTCAACCTTCTACAAAATTGGATTAAGTGTGCCTACATTTCATCTCAACACAGGTAGAGTTTCTTGAGGGCAAGTTCCATGACTTTCTATACACCTTAAAGTTCTAAACATTTATTTTTTTAAAAAAATTAATCTGAACCATGAAGTCTAACATCTGCAAGCATGACAGAGATCCTGCTGGATCATCTAATCTGTTGCCCATGAGTAGTGCCAGATTTTCATGTCACTACAACTAGAGAAGAAATGCACCCGTTTCTCTGGCTTCCTTTCCTTGGTTTAAGAGGAAAAATAAATAGGACCACTATTCCCACTACCCTCCCAAGGTAGCAAATTTCACTCTGTTAAAAAAAAAAAAATCCAAGAAGATGGCCAAGTCTCCTCCCCTCTTAGTCTCTTCCAGGAAAAAAAAAAAATAGCTTAAACCTTGAAGTCTGCAGGGTTCATAGACACGCATAGATACTAGGCCAGTAGCACCTGCAGGTGCTGAAGCAACTCCGCCCATTCAAACAGACACCTTGGGAGGATTTTGTTTGTTTCTTTGTACATTTGTTTGTTTTTATAGGTGTCCAATCTTTTATGGCAGGATTTCTTGACGAAGGACCCCTTGAACTTTTAAAAAATATTTTGGTAATTATGTCAGCATAATAGGTTCCCTTTGTCATCCTGTGTATTTTACTTTATGCGTTAAAAAGCATTATTCTAAGAAGGGAGTCATAGGTTTCACCAGATTGTCAAAGGGGGTCTAGAACACACACACACACACACACACACACACACACACACACACACACACACACACACACGCTTAAGAACTTTTTTTTTTTTAAAGTAGTGCCAAGCTTTCTGAACTCCCAATCTTAGATCTTTTCTGCCCACTTCTCCTGGAAGGCAGAAAACACTCAGGGAAGCAAGAGAGTGAAGGGGCATCTCCAACAAAAGGATTTCTTGGATCACTTTAAAACCATGCCACCTTATCCATCGTCCGCGCCTCTTTCCACTCCCCCACCCCACCCACCACCGCAGCACCACTGCCACCACCACTACCCCACACACGCATACCTCACCCGCAAAGCCAGGAGGAGGCTCTTTAGAAGAATTTGCCTAGGACGAACCTTTTAATTAGTAAATGGCACACACTAAGTAAGCTTTGTTGGGGCTGCTCTACATCCCTCCTCTTTCTGCTCTGGGGAAGCAGAATGCAGAATGGACAAACCAAGGCTGGTGAGGCACCAAGGACGGCGAGGGCGCCAAGGAATTCACCCAGATGTCCTCGCTCAGACGCCAAGGAAGCTGGCTGATCAGTCACGGAAGCCTGGGAGGCTAGGCGCGTGCCCTCCGGGGCTCTTACCTGGAGCGCTCACTGGGAGCGCAAAGAACCAGGAGCAAAAAGAGAGTCAGCAGTCCGCTGCGCGCTCCGCAATTCCCCACCCTCAGACTCCTCCGGGCAGGTGAGGCCCAATAACTCGGAAGCTTCCCCAAAGGGCACCAAGCAGAGACACTGCAAACTCAGGTGGAGACCTGTGTTCCAGTGCTGCTGCGTCCCGCGGTTGCTTTCCCAGCGCTGTCCGCCCCTCCGCAGCCTTTAGTAGGGAAGGCTCACCAGCTGCGTTCTGAAACTTTCTCTCTGTCTTACGGAGGCGGAGCCTGAGAGATAAGGTCCTGGACTCACCGCCCCCCCCATACACACCCACCCTCTTTCCGGCTCTGAAAGCTTGAGGGTGGGTTTTGGATCAGAGTCTCAAAGGGCCAGTGCTTCCTCCTAGAGTCCCGAACCTGCCCTTGGGCATGCTCAGATTCCTAGCTAATCCATCCAGAAAAGGAGTGTCCTAGATCCCCGGTATCTGAATTTGGCGAGGGCAGAATGAGTACAGACCCTGCAGAAAGGCAAGAAGAATACTGGCCATTCGGAAATTGGACTGAGGCAGAAAAACATCAAGCCGAAATCTGGAAATGGAGACACGAAACACAAGAATGAGAGCGGGGGTGAATGGGGGCACTTATTTACTTTAGTTCAGAGAGGTCACTTGTGCCTAGGCTAAGATAACGACGGGGAGAAGAATCATGTTGCAACGTTGCAATTTTTTCTGAGTAGCTAACAGAGAGTAAGATCTTAGTTGAATAGTTTATTCACTTGCAAGGATAGTTCCCTTTGGGAGCAGAGGGATCAGTGTGCGTTGCTTTACCGTGAAATGACAGTAAATGAGAACTCAACTCAGGGAAATCCTGAGTTTTACAATGAAATGTCAGTTTCACTGTGTATTATTAGTCAGTTCCACAAATAAAATTTGAGACTTCCTTGGTTACATCAACATCAAAAACCCAATAGAAATCCTTCAGTCTAAATTTTTGTTAATATAATCGATTCAGTGGTGTTTCTTTAAGAAAGAAGAATGCAGTCATTGAAGTTCCTGCCTTGTTCCTCAGAAATTTCGTTACTGAGTGTAACAGCAAGGATCCTGGCATACACAGGAGAGCCTGCTGTGTATTAGGCGTCATAAGCGGTGTGTTCCTCAACGAGGATTCCTTTCTTCCTCAACATTTATTGACAAGCATTTCTGCCTTCCCTCTCTACTCTCTTCCACACTGCTCAGGTGAGCTGTAACTCCTAGGCAACCCAAAAGAAGCTTCCTTGATTTTCAGTACTGCTCTCTGCCTAGTCCCAAGTAAACAGACCATGGCCAGACTTCCTTCAGCTAAGTCTTGGCCTCCACTGAGATGCTAAGAGGGTAGTTGCTTTATCTAACTCTGCCCCTGGGACCATTCTCGGCAACCAAACCAATACTAAGAAATCTAGACCCCCCCCAACACCCTCCACATTCCTATTTTTCTTGACTTTTTGTTTATTGACTTGTTTTTGATAAAGGCAGTCATTATTCCCTGGAGAGAAATTAACCAAAATATGGTACTTAGAATCTTTGACACTCAAATACTCCCTCCCCTAGCTTCTGGTACTACAATCCTCCCTCCTTTTCCCAGTAAGGTGTTATCCTTTAAAATCTCTATGGTCAGGCCAGATTTAGTCTAAATACTAAATCTGTATACTATTTCTGAGCATGTAGCCATTACCAAAAACCACTACGTACATATAGTGTGTTCTAGTACTGGACCACCTGGTGCTTCCCGGTTGGCTGGAATCACTCGGCTGCATCATGGCTTCATCACTTGAGGAAACCTTGCCAATCCTAAAGGGGTGCTCTACATCATTTTCAGGGTGTTAGATTCAAGGTAAGTCTTATATTCATTATAACACTAAATAGAACGTGAATAAGTTAATGAGTGGTACTAACAAAGAACTACAAAAGATATAGAAGACTAATAGAGGGGATTAATAATCTATAGCTATTTAATTCGGTTGCTGAGAATCATTATTGGGAGGCCAAGACTATATTCAATTCCCAGTAGACCAATTAGCTTCAGAATTACATGGTCCCTCTACAGGTTACTGTGGTAGACTTCAATCATAGCCCAAAGCAGAAAACCTATACAAGGAAACTAGGTGAATCAATGCAAATACTTTCACACTCTGGGTTAAAAAGTAATTTCTGATGTGTGCTTCAGGTTGTTCAGTAGACATTCTGTTTAGGAAGGGGACAGCAGTAAGTTTTCTTATCAGAACAAATCAAAAATATGCACAGTTTAGAGAAGTTAGAGCATTCATTAATTAAAAGTAAAATTTACTCTCCTGTTCCAAACATTCACCAGACTCAAAAGTTAAGATAATATTGAACAGAGAAGAAAATGTTCACATAAAATGTTTTGGGTTTTTTGTTTGTTTGTTTCTAGACAACTTAGGCATTAAGAAATAATTTTGAGTGGTAAGAATTAAAGCTTTAAAGTAGATTATGTAAAAGCCCCACCCCCCAAAAAAGAAATTTGGTCTATATTATCCTTAGACTTAAATGATCTTCTGCTTTAATTTTTTTACTTGACAGTAATGCTTTTTGTTTTACGTATCACAATCACTTCCCTATACTCTCCCTTCCATAGATATCCCTCCATTCTAAGCAAAACCAAAATTGAGACAGTGAGCACATATGCATGTGTATATAACATTTTATATTTGTAGTCATAGTGTCTTTATATAGCTTAAGGAACTATATTACCTTAACTGTTCTCTTAAGCTAATATTGGAGGACATTGTACCCTTGAGTTTTGGATGATTTTCTGAAAGAATAACCTTTACATGGATAAAAACTAGATACTATTTAACTCTAGAAACAACAAAGGGAAAAAATAATTATTCTTTTCTCAATCACCAATTATCTGGAATGTCAAGCAGCAAGTTATTGCTCTCATAAATAATTCTATTTTTCTACATGAATTTTCTAGTTACTGGACCTTGTGTGTATGTGTATGTATGTGAAATATATTACATGATATGTAATATAATATATATTAAAATAATAATACATATGTATGTGCACACACGCATATATGGTGATATTTCAAAAAATAGAATTAATTGTGAAAGCAATAACTTCCTGATCTGTGTTTCAGAGGAGTGGTACTTGAAGTAAGGTTTCTCTTTCTAGAGTGTGGGACTTTTCTAACCAAGGCTCTGAAAGAAACAGAAAAGTAGCTTCTCAAAGGATAAAAAACTAGGAAGAATTTTCATTTTTTTTCCCACAGACTAGACTCCATAAGTTTGCCTTAGATGTCTTTTCTCTACCCTTCTTCTATTGGTGAGTTTCTCCAGGAATCCCATGTCAAGATAGACCCCAGGTCCACCGTGCTTCACTCTTTGACAACATCATCAACCTCAGTGTTGATACCTTCTCCCATCCCTCCAAAACCACTCACAACTGCCAGCGTTTTCCTCCACCCCCAACTTTTCAGCTAGCTTTTAAGTGTTCTGTCTTTCCTCATTAGAGTATAAGCTCCTGAAGGGTAGGAGCTTGCATTTCTGCTCTTATTTATATCCTAAGTACTTAGCACTATATCTGACCCCCATTAAATACTTAACAAATGCTTGTTAACCTGGCTTGTTTTTTTAGCAAAGTTTTCTCACTCCAGTCATTTGGCTGAGTGTATTAAGGGTTTCTTCATTCTAAAAGAGCCACAGATAGTCTTGAGACTTTAAAAGCATGTTTGTGAAGAATCTTCATGTCTAATTAATTTCCCAGCTCTGTGGAGAATAGAAATCATTTGTCTTTGTAGCAGTTCCTGATGACAAAAGTACTTTTTGGCAGAATGTCAGTAAAGAATTATTTGTTCTTTCTTATCTATTAAATTTAACAAGCTCTTGCATACATAGTATATATATATATACACCTATAAATTCCCACTTCTGCAACTACTTATCATCATAGTTTTGCTTTAAAGGTTTGGGAAATATTAAATAGCAAGGATGTAAGTGACTGAGCTCAGGGATGGTATTTCTGAACTCATCATTGGTGTTTTGGACACCTTAAGCTCAGCATACTTCCAATAAGTCCACTTAGGAACTTCCTCAGTGGTCCTAAACGTAAGGGGTAATTATTTAGATGGGGAGGAGTGTCTATACTGGATAATTTGTCATAATGAATTATCCCAAAGATGATAAACATTCAGTAACCATGGGAAATGGTTGTTATCTTAGAGTAAGCAGACTGTATAAAACTTGTAGATGCTAATCGTTATCCTGAGAATGCTCCTCAGAGAAGTTACTGTTATCTCACAGTAGAGAGAGGGAGGAGAAGAGACATATGATATGGATATCTTAGTTTTAGTGTTATGTACTTTTAATGATATTAAGGAAATGTCATTTTATTTATCATTTTTAGTGTTTGTGATAAAAGTGGATGCTATGTTTTGTAAGAATTTTTCTACATCTATTTATTATCACTTTTCTCTTTTTAAGAATATATATTTTAGTGTTTTTTTTTATTTGAAAGCATCCTTTCCTTTCTGAAACAGAACTAGTAAGATCATAGGAATTTTTAAAAAATCATTACTGGAACTTCCACTCAGTATTTTTTTTATATATATTTTTTAAAATAATGAATGAAAGGCCAAGATGGTAGAGTAGAAAGATGCATATACTCTAGCATTTCTCCCACAGCCCACAAAATACCTGTAAAAAATGACTCAACAAATTCTAGAGCAGCAGAAGCCACAGAACAACAGAGTGAAAGAGGTTTCCAGTCAAAGGCAACCTGGAAGGCCAACAGGAGAGGTCTATATCATGGGAGGCTGAGCAGAGCAGAGCCTAGCCGTGGCCCTGGTTCTGGAAGTGAAAGGAACGGGGATTAAAACCAAGAATCACCTACCCAGTAAAATTGAGTATAATACTTCAAGGGAATAAATGGTCATTCAATGATATGGAGGACTTTCAAGTATTCATGATGAAAAGACCAGAACTGAAGAGAAAATTTGACTTTCAAACACAAGAATCAAGAGAAGCATGCAAAGGTAAACAGGAAAGAAAAATCATAAAAGACTTTCTAAAACTGACCTATTTACATTCCTACATGGAAAGAAAATATTTGTAACTCTTGAGACTTTTCTCAGTATTTGGGTAGTTGGAGGAATTGTACATACACACACACACACACACAAACACACACACACATATAGACAGAGAGTGCAGGTTGTGTTGAATCAGAAGAGATGATATCCACAAAAAAAATAAAATAAAATAAAAATTAAGGAGTGAGGGAGAAAAATACTGGGAGGAGAAAGGGAGGAATGGGGCAGTCTGTAACTTATAAAAGAAATTAAAAATATCTTGTTCAATGAAGGAGAAAAGGGAGAACAGGAGAGGGGAAAAGTGAAGCTACTCTCTCCATATATGGCTTAAGGAGAGAATTACATGCTCACTAAATTTGGTATAAAATCTATTTTACACTACAGGGAAGTAGGGGGGAGGGGACAAGTGGGGTGAGAGGAGTGATAGAAGGGAGGGCAAATGGGAGAAGGGAATAACTAGAAATAAACACTTTTGGGAAGGGACAAGATCAAATGAGGGAATAAAAATATAAGGGAAGATAGAGTAGGACAGAGGGCAATATTACACAACATGATTACTAGGGAAGTCTTTTGCAAAATGACACATAGTTAGTCAGTATTGAATTCCTTGCCTTCTCAGTGGGGATGGGTTAGGAGGGAGGGAGGGAGAGAAGTTGGAATACAAAGTATTAGAAATTAATGTTGAGAATTATTATTGCATATAACCGGGAAATAAGAAACACAGGTAATGGGGTGTAGAAATCTATCTTGCCCTACAAGAAAAGAGGGAAGATGGGGATAAGGGAAGGGTGGGGTGTGATAGAAGGGAGGTTACATTGAGGTAAGGGGTAATATGAATGCAAGGTATTGGGGGTGGGGAAGGGAGAGATGGGGAGAAAAGCTGGACATGTTACAAAGAGATGTAAAAGCAATTAGTATTAAAACAATTTACGGAATTAATTACTGAGACTAAATCAGAGACATCTTTAGTTTGGAGAAAAGAATTTTAGTTTTCTAGAGACTTGTAACCTCAGGTAAAATTTGGCATTGATGGAAAAGTTAAGGTTTTAATGGTAAATTTGATTTTATGATTGTTATTTAATCAGGAACTAGAACATGCACAGAAAGGCATATAAGACACTTAAGACTTGCCTCAAAAGATATTCCTTAGCCAATGTGAAATTAAAGTCATATTTGAAACTTAGTTATTGGAACTTGCTATTTTAAGATGCTATGAGACTATTAACTGACTGTTCTGCTGAGTCTAACTCCAGCTATGGATAGCAAGAAAGGCAGTCTGAGCCTCCAATCCATGATGCCAGTAAGCCTGTGAGATGCTGGTATGAACTGCAAAAGGTGATCTCAGGGGGAGGGTAGGAGAGCCGCTGTTCAGCATGGGCTGAGATAGGATTCTCCTGACTCAATTTCCCCACTGACACCTGGCAGACTTTAAGCCTCACTGAATGCAAGTTGACAATCTACTCCTGCCTGGAACTGACATGAAGTTGGGGAGATATTGTTTCCCTGCAGTATCTCTACGCTTAGTGGCAATTCCTATAGTCAAAAGGTTTGTAAGCTTAATACTAGATCTATTAAATTATAGATTGTTGGTAAGGGAACATCTTAGGTTAAGTCTAAAATTAAGCTATTAGGCTTAGGACTTTATACCAACAACAATAAGTTAGGGTTCTTTAATTCTTAGTAATAGTGTGGAGACAATTAGGTCAAGGCCTTGTGAAGTTAGCATACATAGTTATTATCTACGTCTCAGTTGGTTAATGTTAAAGAAAAATTTGTGGTCTATATTGTAAATGCTTTAAAAGAAGTATCAGCTGACCAAAAGTTGGAATTGTTTTATGTGATATGAACTGTGTTAAAAATTTAAAAAAATTAAAAAAAGACAAAAAGTATAATTGTAAATAATATAAAAAATATTAAAAAAAACAGATATATAATGAATTTAAAAAGTATAAAGCACCGTGCTTAAGGCTGGAGATATAAATAGAAAAGTAATATGGTCCCAGCTCTGAAAGAGTTCACATGGGAAAAATATTACATACAAAAGGTTTGAGTTACAAATCATATGAGAACATCCCATGGTCTTAAGGGTATGATGAAAAAGTAGATGATGATGTACCATCTTTAATTCAGCATCTTTAATGTCATTTCTGCTAATTAAATCATATCAGTTTCAAATGTTGAATCATTTGACAGTGCCCAGGAGGTTGTAGCAAAATTGTTCTTTCCTAGGTCTTTCAAATTTGTGGCTGTAGCATGCACAGAAGCAATTGCCAGGCCACATCTCCATGAAGTGTTTTGTTTTTTTTTTTTTCAGGCTGACAGCTACCAGGCTTGGCTGGAAAAAGGACTGTGTTCTTTAAGGTACTTCTACTCCCAGGGTTCTTGAGCTTACCAGCCTGCTCATGGCAGTTGCTTAGCAATTAGTTCTGGTTATGGTGGAGAGGAAGGAAGAGAGAGGCTTATCTACAGTAATTTCTCTCTTTAATTATTATTGCTCTGTCAGGGCTAGAAATAGGACTGTTAATCTGAAGGCACTTCTATTCCCAAGGCTCTTAATTCCAGGGTATTAAGTTACATTATTCAAGGTCTAAGGAGAGGTACTAGTCAATTACCCTGAAGGTGACCAAATAATGAATGTTCAAAACTTTACTAGCTGTATCAGTCTAAAATTTTCATTTTTCTTCTTCCTTTCTGTCTGGTTTGGAGCATCAGAACTGGCAATGTTAATTCTTCTTTAAATGTTTTATAGAATTCAAACCTAATTTTAACTTTTGTAAACCTAATTTTAAACCTAATTTTAACTCTGGAAGCTCACTTATGGATGTCTTGATTGCTCTTTCAAATATTGAAATTTTAGATACTTTTTCTTGTCCTGTTCCTCTATTATATTATATTTTTGAAAACATATTTAAATTATTAGTTTGGCTGATACATAACTGAGTGTCAGAGTTCTTTAATTTTTTCTCCTTTTCTCCTTAATTTCAGCTCTATTTTTGTGTAACTTTCCTTTTTGTGTGACTTCCTGTAATGGTAATTTAAATGGGAAGATCTTTCCCATTAATTAATAAGACTATGTAACCTGCTTGGGTCACATGAAAGCCTGAATAACATGAATCTGTGGTGAGAAGAACTTGCTGAAGGGGTGGAGCCAGAAGGGTAAAATAATAAGAGGCAGAGCTAGAACAGAGCTGAGAAAAAATTGGTGAGAGAGCAGTCAGAACTGAAAGATGCAGACAAGCAAGCAGCTAGCTAGCATGAGTGAGAGAGCTTGTGTGTGATTTTGTGCAAGGAATCCTGCTTGTGATTTGTTTAAGGAAGTTTGGTTTGTGGGAAGCCTAGCAGGGGGAAGGCTTGAGGATGGTGTTGTCCTCTGCATTGTTATTGTGTATAGATTTTTGTTACTATGATGGATTTGGCTTTTGAGTGTTGGGATTTGTCTTTCTGGTGTCTGAACAAATGTTTTCGTTCTGTCTTGCATGTGAAGAGTCTATTTTCATGATTCGTATTTCATGATTCAGAATTGTGTCAGATTATTCACGGCTGCCACAAGTGCTGTGAATATTGCACTGGTGCTATATGTCACTTCCTTAATTTTTTGTAATCTAAGTAATCTAGAATTAATCTAGTAAAATAAGAATCTAAAAATATTAAACTAGTAGCTAGTTGGGACACTGGAAAGAACACTAAGACCTAAGTTCAAGTCCATTCTTAGAAAGTTACTACTGTGTAACTCTGGGCAAGTCACTTACCCATGTCCACCTCAGTTTTCTCATCTGTAATATGAACAGAACAACAGCACCTACCTCAAAGGGTTGATGTGAGGATCACGTGAGATAATAATTGTTAAGGCATTAGCATAGTGCCTAGCACGTCATAAGTGAGGTATAGGTTTAGCTATTTTTATGATTATTGTTAATCCTGAAATAAAATTAGCTCATTTCATGTTTTCTTGAAAAAACAGCTTAGTTTTATTCATATTAGTAACTTTTTATTTTCAATTTTAAATATCTTTTCTTTATTTTCTTAAAAATATTTGTCTTCAGAAAGTACAAAGAAGAGAACCATATAAGAAGCTCTAAACTCCCACTGCATAGACAATTTTTCTATATCTATAAAAGTATAATGAAGAAGTAACAAATTGGTCTGATTTTAAACCTTCCTTTATTTTCTCTCCCTCTCTTAAACTTTTAAAAATGTTTTATTGATATTCTTTTTTAAAAAAATCTTTTACTCTTGTAGAACACCTCAATCTAAAAATGTGCATAGTCAAGAAAAATAAATCAAGATAATGGCCATATCTGAAATACAGAGCGGGTTCTGTGCCCCTAGTCTATTGCCCCTACTAATAAAATAAAAATTTATCATCAGTCTTCTGAACACATTATTGGCTGCTGCCTTAGTCAAAGTTGTGAGGTATTTAAGAGGTGATTCCCCTAAGATTATTGCAGTCATTCCATGAATGCGTCTGGAAGTTCTGTTCACTATAAACTCCATTAATTTATCCAAATCTTTACATATTTATCTGATTTTGTCACATTCCTAATTCTTTATAGCATAATCAAATCTAATTGAAATCACGCACCATGATTTGTTTGACAGTTTCCCAATTGATGGACTCCTATTTTGTTTCTAGTTCTTTACCACAACCAAAATGGTAACAGAACTTTTCCCTCTGTCTGCCATGAACTCCTTGGGGTGCATATTTGATGGTAATATTGATTAATTTAATTATATATATATATATATATATATGGATATATATGTGTGTGTAAGACATGCATGCATGTATGTATGTATACATGCATGCATGCAAAATAGAGAGTTTTAGTCACTTTTTAGATAGTTAGAAATTATTTTCCTGAAGGTTTAAATCAATTCACTGCTGTACCAACAGCACACTAGAGGGCCTGTCCTCCCATAACCCCTCTAACAGGAGTTATTTTCCTCTGTTGTGATCTTTGCCAATATGATGGGTGTGAGGTGGAACTTCAGAGTTGTTTTGATTTGCATTCCTATTATTAGTAGAAATTTGGAATATGTTTTTTCATAAGGTTGCTCCTTATTAGCATTTCTTTATCTGAGAACTACCTATTTATTCTTCTTTGATTTTCATTTCTATTTTTTGCTTATTTGAGGATACTTACTTTTTAAGTCTTCTTTTAGTTGAATACTAAAGTCATCTGTCTTTTATTTTTCTCATTTTTGATATGATTTTGTGATATGATAGTAATATGATTTTCCTAAGGACAGCTGTAATGGCAACCCATAAATTATGACATTTTATCTCATAGGTTTTTTTTATTTTATTTAAAGATCTATTTTAATCTATCCTCTACATAGATGCTAAACTATTTTCCTAAAGTTTAGTTGATATCATATTACATCCCTCTTCAACAAACTCCAATGGCTTCTAATTTCCTTTAGAGACAAGTATTAAATGCCTTTGTTTGACCTTTAAAATGCTTCATAAATTAGCCCCAATTTGCTATAAATTAATCATTAGTCTTCTTCTCATATTTTATTCGTTGGCCAGACTGGCCTTCTTGCACTTCCTTGCATCTGACACTCAATTTCTAAACTCCATAAGTTTATACTCATTGTCCCACCTCCTTGCTGTCATCTTTTAGAATCCTTTGTTTCCTTCAGAATTCAGCTCAAATTATATTAAGTACAATAAGCTTTTCTTGATCTGTTTCTCAAGATTTTGGTGTTCTGTAAAATTACCTGGAGCTTATCTGTACATGTTTTACATACATATGTATGTATATTTTATCAAATTATTTCATTTTTGTCTTTGTATTCCATGTATGTAGCAAAGAATAGGATTGGAGGTGGGCACCTAATAAATACTTATGACTTATTAATGGTTTTGATGATTTGTTGGGAAATACATCATTTGGTCTATATTTAAGAGAGTTGTATGCTCATTTCCCCCTTGACTAAGAATTTTATTGTATTATAGTCTATAAAATTAATGTTTTGTCTTTCTAAATTTACTTATGAGTTCTTTATGATTTAAAATAGTCATTTTTATGAACATTTATATTTCTTTTAAATTCATATATGTCTGAAAAGACATATACATTAAATTCCTCCTGTTTTTCTTAATATTTTCTCAATATTTATTTTAATGGCTCTATGTTTGATCTCATGACTGTTCTTTTATATTTGGGGGATTCAGCTAAGCTATAAATTCCATCCCAATTTCCTCATTTAGTTATGACTTCATTTTTAAGGTATGTCTGCTATAAATATCAAATTGTTAGATTTTTCTTCTTACCCATTACTCTATCATCTTCCCTTTTATGGGCAACTTCATTCCATTCACATTTGAAATTATACTGTTAAGTTTTTTTTCTTTCCTCTAAAACTTATAGAAATATTTCTTCTCTTTGTTTCTATTCTTTCTTTAGAATTAAAAAAGGAGGAAATCATGAAAGCAACATTAGATATCTATAATTTATTGGGTTTAGAATAATTCAAGCTCAGTCTTCTCTCTGTGTCTAATCATTTCTGGAAGCCCAGATTACTAGGTTTTTCCCTTTTCTTTTCTTTTTTAATTTGTAATCTTTAACTCCCTGACTGTACTCTCAGACATCAATAGGAAGGGAAGAAAAGGGATCCATTGTATTTGGCACTTAGGAGGTCATTGGTAAACTTAGAACTATTTTTAGTTGAGTAACAGAATTAGAAATCATACTGGAAGCAAAATGACAGGAATTCTAGGCAAGGAATATAAATGTTTATTAGTTTGTTTTTCAAAGACTTTCACCTTGCAAAAGAGGATAGTATGATAGCCTCCAGGCATGATAGAATCAAATAAAAGTTTATTTTTTTAATGATGGAAGAGAAGTGGGTATGTTTGTAGGCAGCAGGTAGAAGACAGTATATAACGATACCGGATCATCACTATTTGTATTCCTCATTGGAATCCACAGGACATTGGAATTCAAGGAAATTCTCCGCGTACATTGGTAAATTCCCTATGGTAAACTTATGGGAAGACATAGTCAAAAGTGGAATGGGAGAAATGGATTGTGATTTGCATTATTAGAGGAAACATCCCCACCAACTAAACATCACTTTCATTTGTGTATCTTTCCATATCAGAAATAGGTAAGATTAATTGTTGGTTATTGGTTGTTGTTTGAAAAGCTATTTATAGGGGTATTCTGTGAAGATGATGGAGTAGATCAGAAATGTCCAGGTTTTCCAGATTTCTTTCACAAACATGAAATATGAAATGAATAAGAAAATGAATATAGAGCAACAAAAATGAAGGAGTTAAGTTGTTGTCCTCCCAAGACAATTTAAGAAGACCTCAGAAAATACAGGGTCTCTAGGGGCTGAGGTTTGGCTACACCACCAGGCTGACTCCACTGAATTTTTGAACATCAGGCCCTGAGGGCAGCTCTGTTGGGAAGCAGACCAGACCTCAAGAAATTTCACCTCCCAAGCTTTTACCTCACAGTCTCCAGAACTTTCACCTCACAAACTTTTACCTCATAAACTTTCATCTAAGGAATCTCAGATGGCTGAGTGGGGGAAGATTGAAAGATCACCACTGTTTCCAGAAGCTAGGCCTAGTGGTGCTAACCAGACATGATCCTAGACTGTGTTTGAGGGCAAGGAGAGTGAGCACATGATTGCTTGGGTGTGGTACTGCAAAGAGCAGGAACATTTTTTGGAATAGCATGTCTGGTGGTCCTAACTATGGCTTAGAGCAAGAAAGGAATCCTTGAGATTGAGCCCCTGGATAGAATTTACAAAACAATAGTAAACAGAATATGAGACCTAGGGAAGCAATAGTTTTTACACAAAGAAAGTCAATGCACCCAAGATTAGAAGGAAAGCAGAAAACTGGGAAACAGTTTTTACAAGCCAGCATCTCTGATAAAGTCCTCATTTCTAAAATATATAGAGAGAAGTGAGTCAAATCTCTAAGAATACAAGTCATTTCTCAATTGATAAATGGTCAAATGATATGAACAGGCAGTTTTCAGATGAAGAAATTAAAGCTGTGACTTCAATAAATCTGACTTTGATTTATGAAGTCAGATGAAAAAAATACTCTAAATCACTATTGATTAGAGAAATGAAAATTAAAACAACTCTGAGGTACCACATCACAATTATTCGTTTAGATAATATGACAGAAAAAGAAAATGAGAAGATGTGGGAAAATTGAAAGTCTATTGCATTGTTAGTGGTTCTCCATTGTGGAGAGCAATTTGGAACTATATAGCCCAAAGGGCTATAAAACTGTGCATTCTCTTTAATCCAGTAATATCACTATTAGGTCTTATCCCAAAGAGATCATAAAAAAAGGAAAAGGACCCACATGTACAAAAACATTTATATCAGCTCCTTTTGTGGTGGCCAAGAATTAGAAACTGAGGGGGTCCCCATCAATTGAGGAATGGCTGAACAAGTTGTGGTATATTAATGTAATGGAATACTATTGTTCCATAAGAAATGATGAGCAGGCAGATTTCAGGAAAATGCGGATAGACTTACATTAACTGATGCTGAGTGAAGTGAGCAGAACCAGGAGAACATTTTACACCGTAACAGTACCATTGTGTGATGAACAGCTATGATAGACTTAGTTCTTCCGGGCAATATAATGATCTAAAACAATCCCAAAAGACTTATGGTGGAAAATGCTATCCACAAATGCGGTCCACATCCAGAGAAAGAAATATGGAGTCTGAATACAGATTGACGCATTCTCTTTCTCTCTCTCCCTTTCCCTTTCTCTCTCTCCTCTCTCTCTCTCTCTCTCTCTCTCTCTCTCTCTCTCTCTCTCTCTCTCTCTCTCTCTCTTTCTATCTGTCTCTCTGTCTTGTTTTTTCTTTCAAGTATTTTTTCCCTTTTGGTCTAATTCCTTTCAAAATATGACTAATGAGGAAATATATTTAATATGATTATACGTGCACAGCCTATATCACATTGCATGCTGTCTTGGTGAAGGCAGGAGGGAAGACAGGGGGAGAATTTAAAACTCAAAATCTTATAGAAGTGAATGTTGAAAACTAAGAAAAAAAAACAAATTTAATTTAAAAAAGAAAGAAAGCTTGGGTCTGAGTTGTGTATTATGGGGTGATTGTAAATAAAAACTAGGTAGGAAAAGGTAAAAGGGGCAATTATATTATAAAATGGAGCATAAAAGAAAGAACTAACACAAAAGAAGCAGGAGGGGATGGAGGGCTGGTAATCTGGGAAACTTACTCTTATCTGGTTTGAAGAGGAAATGCTATGTATATCTGGAAAGGTGTAGAAGTCTTCTGAGCATGTAGAGATGTGAGAAAACTGGGGAGTAGGTTCAGGAGAAACTTTTAGAGAAGTGGGTAGATTGAGATTTGAGAAGATGGGGGAGCTCTTCAAGGGGTTGATGAAATGGGGGTTGGGAGGGTGTGGGGAGAAGATAAGGTAACAGGGATAGGGTAAAAAGAGTGGCTGAGAAAAAAATAATAAAAATAAGATGTAGGAAAATTTACAAATAGTGATTATAACTTTGAATACGAATGGGAGGAGCTCTCTTTGTAGGGATCCCCATCAGTTGGGGAATGGCTGAACAAGTTGTATAGTATGATTACGATGGGATACTATTGTGCTATGAGAAATGATGAGCTCAACAATCTTAGAAAGGCATGGAAAGGCTTGCACAAACTGAAGAAGATCAAAGTGAACAGAAGCAAGAGAAAAATCATATATAGTGACAGCAATATTGTTTTAAGAATGATTTTGAGCCATTAAGTCATTTTGACTATTATATACAAATTAAAAATAAAGGACATATGAAAAAAGATACTATCTGCATCCAGAGAAAGAAATGATAAATAGAAGTATGCATAGAATAATTTAACACATATATGTATATGTGTATGTATATATGTATTTGTGTCTAATGCTATGCATCTCTTGGGCTTGGGAGGAGGAAAAAAAAGGAAAAAAGATATTTACATAATAACTTTGTTGTATTTTTGGAGGAATGGCAAGTACCTAATAATATATTTGCAGTTCTCTGTAAAATCATCTTTTTTGTTGTGTTATGGTAATGCTTGTTTTGTTCTGCAAATTGAAAATAAAATAAATTTTAAAAATGAAAAGCTATAACATAAAACTATACCTGGACTATCATTTTTCTATTGTCTTAGATTTTGAAAATAGCTATGTATTCCTAATCACAGGTCTCTTAAATAATGAAAATCATGTAACTTTGTGTAAGAGAAAGCTGGAGCAGGAATGATGATTCAAATTTCCTCATTAGGCAAGAATTAAAACAACATTTTAAACTCATTGCTGGTTTATAAATTCAGCAGAGTAAAATTTCACTTATTTACTTACTATGCAACAAGGAATGGAAAAGGAATCAATAGTTTATTCATTTCAATTGAATTCAACAAATACCTACTAATATCAGGGTACAAAGATAAAAACTGCTTGGCTTCAAGGAGCTTACAGTTAAATACAGGGGAGTAGGATGTGTGCACAAATAAGTGTGATACAATTTAGAATATGATACATAAGAATGATAAGGAAGTCTAGGAAAAATGCTTAAAAGAAATATGTTAATGAAGATTTTAATTTTAGCTGGAAGGCAGGGAAGGCTTGAGGGAGCATATTACAGACAGAGGGGATGCCTTTAACAAATGTGTAAGAGGCAGACACCGTGTGGTTTAGAGACTGATTTCTGGTTCATTAAGTGCATTCAAAAGTGAGGGTGAACTAGAGAGCTTAATTACAAATAGCAAATTTTAATCTCATAAATTTCACTGGCCTCAGTAGAATATGAACTATCCATTTTAGCACAATAGAAAGAGTACTCAATTTGAAGTCATAGGACTCTGAGACTTAAAACCCACATGACCTTAGGCAAATCTAGGAACTTCAATTTCTTTATATGTGAAATCAAGGTTTTGTACTAGAAGCTCAGTAAAATTAGTTCCTTCTCTCATTGCCCTCTAAAATTACCTTCCTTCTATTCTGCATATATCTTGCCAGTTCCTGGTTACTTACATTATTCCTCTTCCCCCCTCCCCCCATTAGAAGGTCAGCTCCTTGAATACAAGAAATCTTTTTGCCTGTCAATCAGTCTGTCCATTAGCATTTCCTTAAATACCTCCTCTGTGTCTTTGTGCTATGTGCTGCTCTTGTAGTTTATCTTTCATTCTGGACCATGATATCAGGGAGTTGAGTTGATGCCATGATATGCAGGTGATTTGGATTTGAATGAGGGAAAGCTTTGCAGACTCACCAGCTTCAGTTTCTCCTCCAGAGCTATCTGTGTACAGTGACAAGACATAGATTAAGAAGACTGGAGATGACCCTGGATGCAGTGGGAGACCTTGACATTTTTAGGCCCAGGTCTTTAATAGGTCTCGGTTTGACTGAGGCAAAGTTCATTCAGTGATTAAGGCTAGGTAAGAAATGAGGCAGAGAATGGCCTCTTTCACCTAGCATATGTGTTCATTTTTTTTTTTAAAGATTGGTGGGAATGTGGCAGGTGGACTATAGGGCAAAGGAGAACATTAACTGCATAAGAAATAGCATAAGCTAAGGCATAGAGGTGGAAAACTTAAGGGCAAGGTAAAGGGAGAGGGAATAGTCCAATGTAGCCGAATGGTACAATGGAAAGGAGATGAGAGAATACTCATGGAAAGATAGACCAGTGCCAAGTCATGGAAGATGCTGAATAATAAAAGATGAGTGCGTGTGGATATTAATCACCAGGGAACAGGAACTAATGAAGATCTTTGAACAGGGTAATGATGTGACCAGATCTACATATGGGGAGGATGAAGCCTTAGCTGGCCAAAGCATAGCACCAGAAAGAGGGCTTTGCTGATGATAGCTCTGCATGATAATGATTAAAAATAATAATGATAATAACAGACATTTACATAAAGCTAATCATGTGCTAGACACTATGCTGACTGTTTTACAAACAATGTATTAGCTCATTCTCATAACAACCCTTGGGGATAAATACTTTTATTACCCCCATTTTATAGGAAACTGAGACAAAAAAAAGTTAAGGAACTTGCCCAGGATCACACAGCTCATTAAGTATTTCAGGCCAGATTTGAATTGAGATCTTCTTGACTCCAGGTTCAGTGTTCTGTCCATTGAATCACCCAACTGATCCATCTATCATATTCCCACCAATCTTTAGAAAAAAAATGAACACACATGCTACCTCCTCAATTACGCCTTCTTACGGGATACATTGTGGTACAACTCTGGTTGTAGAAAACAACTCTGGTTCTCAAGTCAAAGGATTTGGTTCAAATACCACCTTAGATGACTGGTATCTCTGTGACCTGACCAAATCACTTCAAATCTCAGTTTGTTTATCTGTAAAATGAGGGGGTTAGAGTTGGTGACTTTGGAGGTCTCTTTAAGCTCTAGATTTATGATCCTTCCCTGATCAGCTCCACAGAACAAGATGCCTCTCCCATGATTTCAGTCATTTTTCAGTCATGTCCAACTCTTTGTGACTCCATTTGGGGTTTTCTTGGCAAAGATACTGTAATAGTTTGTCATTTCCTTCTCCCCTCATCTTATAGATGAGGAAACTAAGGCAAATGAGGTTAAGTGACTTGCCTGGGGTCACACGGCTAGTAAGTGTCTGAGGCCAGATTTGAACTAAGGAAGAGTCTTCCTGACTCCAGGCCTGGTACTCTATGCACTGGGCTACCTAGCTGCCCTGCTCCCATGATTAGATAACTTCTAATCTTTTAACCAGGCTGCTAACTTCAGTCTTGGATATCACCTCTTTCATCTTCCTCCTCCCCTGTGCTTGAAGAGCTAGAGGGCAGAGTACTTCTCTCAAAAGCTTCCTTTCTAGAAGGCAGAAATTGAACTTCCAACGCACTCCATTTTCTATTTGTTGCTTTGCCTGGTTTTAACTCCACACAAAAAGCTGCCCCAGCACTAGGTACCCTCTAGCTGTCCCAGCTCCACTGTCCCACCCCCACATTCCAACATTTAGCACATAGTAGGCACTTAATAAAGGTTTATTAAACTGAATCAATTCTCCTGTTAGTAATGAACAAAAGAGCTTTCAGATTTCACGTATATCACTTCATTTATTACTTATCCAATACAACTATAATTTTACATTATATTTTTGAGTGTATGTGTGTGTTAGAGAGAGAGAGAGAGAGAGAGAAAGAGAGAGAGAGAGGGAAGGGGGGAGAGGGAAAAAAGACAGAGAGAGGGGAGGGGTGATTCTCTTCTACTACACTGTAAGTCCCACAAGGGAAGGAACTGTATCTCACTTGAACTTTGTATCTCAATCAGAACTTAACTCAGTGTGTTTTATATATTATCCCAGAATATCAGAGATGGAAACAAACTCAAAGTCCTTTAGTTTCTTTATAAAATGAAGGGTTAGTATAAGAAACTCACTCTTCTTTGATCAATTAATGTAAGGTATGTAAAGTGTTTAAACTCCAATATAGTTATGACTATTATTTTGACCCTATGACTGTGACCTCTTTGTTCTATAAAACGACCTCTATTGATAGAATCTGAGATTACATTAGGGATTGTTTGGTTTTGTTTTTTTTATTGCCTTATTCCTTTGTTATGCTTGTAAACTATTACAAATCCCAGATACACTCTATCCTATGCTTAGAAAGTCAATTTTTGAACCAAAGTTCAGTATTTTTCATTTGTTCCTGTTTAATTTAATTTTATTAGATTCAATCCATAATTCTAGTCTACTGATATCTTTGGGGAAGGGGGGTGGGATTCTTGCTTTGACATCCAACATGCTAACTATTCTTCCTAGCTTTGTGATATGTACAAACATGAAAAACATTGTCATCTAAGACGTCATCCACATGGGGTATAACCATGTCAAACAGCAAAGGACTAAGGAAGAATCCTTGTGGGAAACTCCATGAGAAAACTTCTTCCAAGCTGACATTGATCCATTATTACTCTTTGGTTCAATCATTCAACTAATTCTAAACTAATCTATAAACATTTAAGTGCCTTCTATTATCATGCTCTTCCTATGTCAACAAGGTCAGATGGGACTGACTAGAAGAGCATTCTTTATGAGACCCTTAACCTGACACACTATCTTGAATAATGGGATTTTCTTGTATCTTAATATTTTGTGGATATATATTATGTTATGGCATGTTAATGGTAAAGAAAACACAGATGTCCTGGGTCATAATTTCAATTGACACCTTGTCAATTCTCTTATCTTATTGTATTTACCTCCTATTCATTTAAGAAAATTCCTTTCTCATAATATGATTAAATATGTATGGAGTTCATAAATTTGAGTGACACAGACATGCTGAGTTGGGATTTGTTCTAAAATATATTTAAGCCTGGTCATTCTTATACTGGTCAGTCAGAAGTTTGCTTCTGCTCCATGATCATATATCTGCTAGCTTTAAGGGAATAAACAATATGAATTTACATATCACCTAGCCAGTTTGCCTCTTTAACCAAACTTTCAGATCAACAATATTCACAAACCATCTCTTTTATAGAACATTCTAGAATTTCCCCTTGGAAATTAATGAATGCTGCACTCAACTGAACAGAATTGCGCAACTAGATATAATGTTAAACTAATTATACTGAACCCATTATCATCTATGGTAACGGGAGGACAGAAAAATCATGGATTTAATGAACTGGAATAAAATTTCTCTAAGCCTCATTTACTCATTATTTTTTGCAGGAAAATAAAAGTAATAAAAGTGTACTCAAGATATTTCAGAAAGATAACTTGCCCTCATCTTAAAAATCTTTGTAGGAGATTTCAAAAACATTTTGTGGTAATAAGTTCCAGCATCTCACAAAAAATGCTTCTAAAGCTGCATCTTTGTCCACTGGGCCAGTTGTATAAAGATATCAAATCTACCCAATTAGGTGTATAGAATTTCCTTGAGAGGGGATAAACCATTCTTGAATTTCAAACTCCATTATATTATATTCTACTATTAAATAGAAGTCCCAATCTGACCCCATATGTACAGCTTTACTTTTACTTATATTACTTATATTAAACAGTGAAAAATGAAGCATGGGGGAGAAGGAAAACACTAACTAAATCCCCAACTCGAACATGATACTAGCCTTGGGGATGAAGGGATGGGGGAGCATAGGGGAGGGCAAAGTATATACCACATTACAACTTGTCCCTGGTGAGCTGATTTCTTTTAAATTGGCCTGAACTAATCCACATCCTTAAACTGTGGTTCGAAAACTGACAAAGATTTCCCTGGACATGTCTCATAAAGTCCCAGTTTGAAAAAGAACATTTTTGGGGTCTGAAATAATTGATAATAGTGAAAGATTTACTGAGCCAGAACACTCCTCTGGATCTCCTGAATGTAGATTGTGGTCTTGTGCTTAGGGAAAAATAAAAGTATTCCTGAAAGATTATTAATGAGTTGGTGGGCCAATTTAAACCTTTCTTCCTAGTGGTCAGTTAAATCATCGAGGATAAAGCCAAAACAGCAATAGTGGGGTGTATTCAGGGAGTTTGGATATATTCTGTACTTAGCAAAGTAATGGCAAGGACGCTCTAATCTCGTCATAGTTGGATGCATATGTTTTTGCAGATGGAATTCAGTTTACTAAAATGCCAGCTGTGCTGGCTTCATAAATAACTAAAATGCATGTTAACTTTTGGCAGAAGTTGGGTGGGAGAGGGTGGGAATTGTGATGACCTTAATTCAAATGTAAATTAATTATTGATGTGTTAACTGTTAGAAATATAGGACTGAAGAAGAGAAGGCTTGGGAACAGTGGGGAAGGAAAGGAAAGGGGAAGGAAGGGAAGAGAAAGAAGCACTCTATGGGAAGAAAGAAAAGGATGGACCAAGGCAAGAAAGCAAAAATACTCAAAAAACTCAGAGATTCTGAGTCAAGAAATGCTGATTCTATCTCTCTCTCTCTCTCTTTATTTCTCTATCTTTCTGTCTATCTCCCTCTCACAGATAAACATGTATATATATATATATACACACACATGTATGTGTATATATGCATACACTGTATACATACATATGTGTATATGATGAACATGCATGTGTATTCATGTGCATACACATGTACGTATGTATACACAAGTGTATACATATATTTGTACATGTGTATAAACATGTTCAACATTGATATGGTAACACCGAGGAGGTTCACTAAACTGCCTAAGATGCAGCTAACCAGTTTAGGTCAGGAATCAAAGCAGGTCAAAAAGAAAGTCAAAACAGGAAAATAAAGAGAAAAGGAGAAGAAAAAAGAGAGGGGCAAAATAGGGGAAAGGAAAGAAGAAGAGAGGAGAGGATTTAGAGTCAAAAGGGCTGACAGAATGGAGGGGAAAGGAGGAAGTGGAAAAACTTGAAGAAACTCAGAATGGGAAAATATGAAAGGAATAAATGGTAGAGCAGGTGAGAGAACAGGAGCTTTTGAAGCTGGGCAGAGCACTACCTTTGTGTCTGTGGGGTATGATTTGGCCACTGCCAAAAAGAATCCCTTGCCTCAAAACATCTCCCCTCTTTGACCCTATAGGCACTTGATGTGTCATTCTAACAGACTGATTTCTTTGGATTCAGGAGTCTTGCTTTTTAAGGGCAAATATTCCTTGAATTATATGTTAAGTCATCATCAGATATGGCCACCTCAGTATGCACTAGTTTGTTACATTTCTTTTCAAATTAGGGGACTGAGGGGAGGGGAGATGGGGAAGGTAGTGTTCCCTACCCCATTAGGCTCCCAGCCTCAGGGCAGAGAGTTATGTTTGGAGCATAGGGTGTATCCCAGGGAGTTGGATGGACTGTCCCTTAGTGAAAGGCAATGGAGAGTTATGAAGCAGTAGGAGGGCACTGAGTCCTAATGGTTCGTAGTATCCCTAAAGTAGGAAGGATATTAAAGTATGGGCTTACAAAATAGGGGCCAATTTTTGGTTCCTACAAATTGTTGATGGGGTACTGATCAAGGCCATCATTCCCAGAACTAGCTATGGAGGAGCAAGTCTTTGCCAATGCTTTAAGCGGCATCACAGAATTTTCAAGTTGGAAAGGACTTCAGCAACCATGTTGTACAATCTGTATAATCATCATAATGATCTTCTGAGGTGTCTTCTAGCTTTTGCTTGAAGATCTTCAAGGAGGTGGAACCTATTCCCTTTTAAGGTAACTCATGCCACTTTATAAAGCTCCAAGTGTTGAAACAATTTCCCTGACATCAAGTCAAAATTGCCTTCTTTTCAATTTCTTTCCATTGCTCTTGGTATTGCCTTCTGAAGGACAAATCTAATCTCTCTTCCACTTGACAACCCTTCCAATACTGGAAGACAGCAAAAATATGTTCCCTGCTGTCTCCCTCAAGTTCCCTCTGTCCCTTATTTAGTTGGGAATTTTCCTCCTAGCTATATTTGTAATAGGACCTTATCTCATTCATTGGAAAGATGTGACTTTTCATATTCAGATCATATATCCATTTTAAGTTTCTTGTAATATATGTTTTAAGATATTAGTCTAAGACTAATTTCTGTCAAACTATATTTTCTTTTTTTTTTAATTAATTTATTTATTTATTTAGCTTTTTACATTCATTTTCACAAATTTTTGGGTTCCAAATTTTCTCCCCTTTTCTCCCCTCCCCCCACCCCAATACCCCAAGCAATCTAATTTTCCCTATCTCCAATCTGTCCTCTCTTCTGTCATCCCTCCCTTCCCTTGTCTCTATCTTCTCTTTTCTCCTGTAGGGCCAGATGACTTTCTATTCCTCATTAACTGTATGTCTTCTTTCCTAGTTGCAACAACAATAGTAAATAGTTGTTCCTAAAACTTTGAGTTCCAAATTCTCCCCATCCCTCCCTCCCCACCTATTCCCTTTGGTACGGCAGGCAATTCATTATAGGCCATATCTGTGTAGCTTTGCAAATGACCTTCCTGATAGTCGTGTTGTGTAAGACTAACTGAATTGCATCCCTCCTAACCTGCCCCTCATTGTTTCTCTTCTGTCCTTTGATCCTGTCCCTCCCCAAGTGTTGACTTTCAATTACTCCCTCCTCCCTTTGCCCTCCCTTCCATCATCCCCCCCCAATATCTCCTTCTCCCCCGCTTTCTTATACTGTAAGATAGGTTTTCATACCAAAATGAGTGTGCATTACACTCCTTCGTTTAGTCAAATGTGATGAGGGTAAACTTTTGTTTGTTTGTTTGTTTGTTTGTTTTTTTCCTCAGCTCTCCTCTTTTTCCCTCCACTAAAAACATCTCCTACTTGCCTCTTATATGACATATAGTTACCCCCTTCCATTTCCCCCTCTTTCCTCCCACTACATTTCTCTCTCACCATTTACCTTAATTTCTTTTAAGGTATGGTCCCATCCTATTCAGTTCAATCTGTGCTCTCTGTCTCTGTATGTGAATGCATGTGTGTATGTGTGTGCATGCATGTACATGTGTATGTGTGGTCCCACCAACCACCCAGATACTGAAAAGTTTTAAGAGTTAGAAATATTGTCCTTCCCTGTATGAATGCAAACAGTTCATTTCTGGTAAGTCCCTTAATACTTCTCCTTCCTGTTTACTTTTGCATGCTTCCTCTCATTCTTGTGTTTGAAAGTCAAATTTTCTTTTCAGCTCTGGTCTTTTCATTAAGAATGATTGAAAGTCCTCTGTTTCATTGAAAGACCATATTTTCCCTTGAAGTATTATACTCAGTTTAGCTGGGTAGGTGATTCTTGGTTTCAGTCCTAGTTCCTTTGCCTTCTGGAATATCCTATTCCACGCCCTTCGATCCCTTAATGTAGAAGCTGCTAGATCTTGGGTTATCCTGATTGTATTTCCACAGTACTGGAATTCTTTCTAGCTGCTTGCAAGATTTTTTCCTTGAGCTGGAAGTTCTGGAATTTGGCCACAATGTTCCTAGGAGTTTCTCTTTTTGGATCTCTTTCAGGTGGTGATCGATGGATTCTTTCAATACTTATTTTGCCCTCTGGTCCTAGAATGTCAGGGCAGTTTTCCTTGATAATTTCATGCAAGACGATGTCTAGGCTCTTTTTTTGATCATGGCTTTCAGGTAGTCCCATAATTTTTAAGTTGTCTCTCCTTGATCTATTTTCCAGGTCAGTTGTTTTTCCCATGAGATATTTCACATTCTCTTCCATTTTATCGTTCTTTTGGTTTTGTTTGGTGATTTCTTGGTTTCTCATAAAGTCATTAGACTCCATCTGTTCCATTCTAATTTTGAGAGAACTATTAAATTCAGTGAGCTTTTGAGCCTCTTTTTCCATTTGGCTCATTCTGCTTTTGAATGCATTCTTCTCCTCATTGGCTTTTTGAACCTCTTTTGCCAATTGAGTGAGCCTATTTTTCAAGGTGTTAATTTCCTCAGCATTTTTTTGGGTCTCCTTTACCAAGATATTGACCTTTTTTTCATACTCTTCTTGCATCTTTGTCATTTCTCTTCCCAGTCTTTCCTCCACCTGTCTAACTTGCTTTTCAAAATCCTTTTTAAGCTCTTCCAAGGCCTGAGCCCACCCAACACCCCCCTGGGGTGTCTGGGGTACTGAGGCCCCGCCCTCCACATCTTTCCCTGATGGCAAAAATACGTTCTCGTCCTCCCCATCAGATCCGAAGGTCGGGATCATTTGCATTTGTTGGAAAAAACTCTCTAAAGTCTTATTTTTCTTCCCCTTTCTAGGCATTTTCCCAGCCAGTTAACTGACTTCTGAGATTGCTTTCCACCCCCGCCTGGATCCGCCCAGCTAGTGCTTGGCCTCTGAGATTCAAATGCGCTTTCCCGCGGCAAGCTTTAGTTCTGGCTCAGGGGTGGGGGCAGGGCCGTCTCCTAAGCTTGGGCCCTCAGGGGCTTTCCGCAGAGACTTTCAGGAACGGAGCGGGTGGGGGCGGGGTGGGGGGCCCCGCCTGCTGTGCTCAGCTCCCTTGGGGGTTTTATTCAGAGGCGTTCAGCAGTAGAGCAGGGTGGAGGCAGGGCCGTCTCCCCTGCTCGGCTCCCTCAGGTTGGAAAGACCTTCAGTATTGAAGATCCTACCTGCTGCTGGGGGATTCCTGAGTCCCGGGCCGTTGCCGCCTCAGCCGCCCGCCCACGCCTCTGCCTCCACCACTTCCTGCCCCCGTCTCTGCTGCCCCCGCTTCCTCCCAAGGGGGCCCGAGTCACGGAGACGCCCCGCTTCCCCTCTCCTTCAGCCCGGCTTTCTTTTTCACTGACCTGTAGCTTCTGTGAGCGGAGGGACTTTCCCGGCTGCCGGAGCTTCCCCCGGAGCTTTCCTCTCTGAAGTCTGCTCGGGTCAGCTTCTCTGGGTCGCGGCCAGGGGTGGGGGTGGGGTCCGCTTTCCGAGGTGCGATGGACCCCGGGGACGGCTTTCCAGGGTTCAGTGGAACGGAAATCTCTTCCCCTATGTTTATGCACCCCCTGCAGAGATTCAGAATTTATTGGGATCTCCTTTTACCTCAATTCCATGGGTTGTGGGCTCGGAGCTCGTAAATGTGCGTCCTTCTACTCCGCCATCTTGGCTCCGCCCCACCAAACTATATTTTCTCAGCATTTGTCAAATAGTGAATTCTTAACAAAATAAGTTATGTATTCAAGTTTATGGAATAGCTTTCTAGTTTTTCCAGCATTTTTGTCAGATAGTGTCAGATTTGTTTTGAGGTCTATTAAATATGAGGTTACTTATCGATTTCTCTTGTCTTATAAGTGGGATGATATGAAATGAGATTTATGATTTAATTGCTATAAGAAATTCCATCTACCAATGCCATATTTGTGATTCAAAGGCTTGTTTAAGCCACTGAGAGGTTAAGTGATGCTTGCCCAGAATCAGCGTAGTCAGTAAATGTGAGAGGTAGGACTTAAACTTAAGTCTGCCTGACTCTAAGTCTGTCTTTATCATGGTACACTGCCTCTCTCTCATTGTTTTAAATGTTTGGCTTTCTAGATACTTTAATAATCTTCATTTCAAATTCTACGTGTTGTCACCAAAACAAGTTTATCTATACTCTTTTCTCTGCTTAGTAGTAAAGAGATTTGACTGCTCAACAATGGACCACATGGTATTCTGTAACTGTATTCTCTTTTGCAGTAATTAGGAGTGTAGGATTGTATCCTTCCTAAAGAAGGGCAATGCTAAGAAATGTTCAAATTACAAACTATCGTGCTCATTTCACATGCTAGCAAGGTTATGCTTAAGATTCTGTAAGTCAGGCTTCAGAAATATATGAGCCAAGAATTACCAGAAGAGGAGGCTGGTTTTCAAAGAGGCAAAGGAACTAGAGACCAAATTTCCAGCTTTCACTACATTATGAAGAAAGGGAATTCTAGAAAAATACCTACTTCTTCATTGACTATAGTAAAGTCTTTGATTATGTGAATCAAAACAAAATGTGGCAAGTCCTCAAAGAGATAGAAGTGCCAGATCATCTTACTTGTCTCCTGGGGAACTTGTATGCAACAATTAGAACCAAAGATGGAATAACTGATTGACTTGAGATAGGAAAAGAAGTGTGACAAGGCCATATTTATTTACTTATATGCAGAATACATCATGTGTATGATGAATCAAAAACCAGACTTAAGGTTGCTGGGAGGAATATCAACAATCTTAGATTTGCAAATGATACCATTCTGATGGAAGAAATGAAGAAGAATTAAGAAACTTCTTGATAAAGGTAAAAGTAGAAGAATGTGAAAGCTAGCTTGAAGTTTAACATAAAAAAAACTCCAAAAAAAACCCCTAAGATCTTGACAACTGGTCTCATCACTTCCTCACAAATAGAGGAAGTAGAAATAGTGAAGACCACTGCAGATGGAGACTGCAGCCATGAATTTAAAAGATACTTGTTCCTTAGAAGAAAAGCTATGGAAAATCTGAACAGCAGATGAAAAAGCAGAGACATCACCTTGCCGACAAAGATGTATATAGTCAAAACTATGCTTTATCCAGTACCAATGTAGGGTGGAAAGAGTTGGGCTATACAGAATACTGAGTACCACAGAATCGATACTTTAGAATTATGGAACTGGAGAAGATTTTTAAGAGTCCCTTGGATAGCAAGGAGGTCAAATCAGTCAATACATAAAGAAATGCATACAGGCTATTCAACATAAGGTCCAATAATGAAACCGAAGCTTCAACACTTTGGCCAAATAATGAAAAAATGGAACGCATTGGAAAAGATCTTGGTACTGGGAAAGATTAAAGGCAAAAGGAAACAGGGATGGCAGAGGATGAGATGGATATATAGAGTGTAACGGAAACAATGAACATGAATCTGGACAGACTTTGAGAGATAATGGAGGATAAAAGGACCTGGTATGCTATGGTCCATGGGATTACAAAGATCCTGACAGAACTGAATGACAAAACAACAGCAACAGCAACAACAACAAAACATTGTGTGCTCCAAATGTACATCCTCCTAATTTTATTGAGTGAATATGCTTATGGGAAGGCAGTATGATGTTTGGGCCCCAGTGTCCATGTCAGGATTTCCATCTCTCAGCTCCAAAAGTTCCCAATCAAATCTCTAACAACACTAAGATGCAATGAAACATCACCTATTTAAACGGACCATTTTGAAATCGTTTTATTTAGGCAGGTTTGTTTCTGATCCTCACAATGAATCTGTCTCATGACACTCAAGGGATGGACCTTTTAATTAAAAAGAATCAGACTGGGAGAGGAAGACCCTCAGGGTTCCTGCGCAAAAGAGAAATGGTTACTATTTAATAATTACATTCACTCTGTGGTAGGTGGGTAGAGACCTGTTGTTCAGTCTGTGAACTCCAGATTGAATTGGGTTTAAGGTTTGGTCTTTGAGCAAGAAATTTAGCCAGTAAAGCCAAAGGAAAATAGGCAGCTTTTAGCCATGGAAGTGTACCTTCCCCTGGGGAGAGGAGAGGGAGAGGGACAAAGAGAGGGAGAGGAGAGGGGAAGAAAGGAGAGGGGAGGGGAGGAAAAGAGAGGAGGGGAGGGAAGGGAAGGGGACGGGAGGGGAGGGGAGGGGAGAGGAACTGCTACTTACTCATAGGTTGTGTTTGTTCTTCCTCAAAATCCTAATAAAAATTCTGAATGCCCCTTCATATGCTTATGTCCCTTATATGAATAAAATTTCCATTGACTTAAAGAACTGAATATTACACATAGATAGATGCAGTAATTAAGAAAAGTCCTACTAAACTATAATGTAAAACAAACATTACTGTTTCTAAGGGGTAAGTATTCTCTATTTTTTTCTACCTGACTTGACTACCTAAAAAAGGTGCTTGAACTAGAAATCCTATAAGAACCTTAGAAATCCAGTTCTTAACAAAGTTTATGGTATTGGAACTGCCTATCTGGTTCAGTTGTGTGTTGGACTGAGCAAGTCTATTAGTCCCGTTGGAATTGGTCTTGCTTTGTCTTGGATCAATTCTGGTATGGAATGCAGCAAAGAAAGCTGTTAGTTCTAGTTGTGGTTTAAGACTGCTTCAAGCAAAGGATGGATGGCTACTTATAATTTAACGTATTCTGTAGAGAAGATTCTTGTTCAGGTAATAGACAGGAATAGTTATGCCCTGAGATGTCTTGTAAGTTTTAAATATTGCAATCCTCTAATAGAACATCTTGAATATTCTTTAGAAAGCCAAAAGAACATCAAAACTGAGAATGGTCAAAGGAATTAATTTCCATGGTGGATGTGAGATGGGTCTCACTTTGGTCTGAGTCTGCATTTCTGGTAAAATAGATCAAAACTGACCTCAAGAAATAGAGAATTGTAGAAATAGATGAACCTAAAGGATGATCTAGTTCATTGGTCTGTAAAAATTCCTCAGGGAATTCCTAGGGAACTTGGGCTTATCCTCTAAGGGATGCATGATCATTCTCCCTATGACTGGAGGATGGGCATAGCCCACATTTTCTAATTGGGAGGCTTATCCCAAACACAACTGCAACTTCCTTTAACTATTATAGTTCAATCCTGCTCTGGTCTACTTCTTCCCTCAGCTGAGGAAGCTTCAAACTTTCCCCTTCTAGGTAGATCATCAGCCCCTCATGGAAGTTATAAAATAAGTCTTACTATAGCAGCTATGTGTCATCAAGAAAAGTACTCTTTCCATCCCCATTACTAACCTCTAATAATATTTTCAGTGAAAAAAATGTATATTAATAGGGAAACATAATAAAAAAAAGAT
The DNA here is from genome assembly GCA_023548195.1 of Bettongia penicillata ogilbyi. Classification (NCBI taxonomy): domain Eukaryota; kingdom Metazoa; phylum Chordata; class Mammalia; order Diprotodontia; family Potoroidae; genus Bettongia; species Bettongia penicillata. The sequence goes on along the minus strand of JAJHZJ010000857.1, from coordinate 4,381,072 downwards.
TTTCCTAGAGACACTGATCTAGCCTCCTCATTTTATTTTATACATAGCATACAGCTTACAAAATATGACTTAGGGACTTTTGCCTTACACTTGTACTAGGTTCCTGGTGGAATGCTTAGCTCACAGTAAGCTTAAATTTTAAGGCCTGGATTTTTGGAAGGACAAAAGGGAAAGCAGCATCATTTTTGTACAGATGCTCACAGAAAATTTTGCCACAACAGAGGAACTGTTCCCTTTTAATAAGTTGGCAGTTTATCTGTGTAAGTTAGGCATCTAGCCAGGCAAGACTTCATCTCCACTCCAACAGCTCCATAAGGCTGCCCAAATGGCCTTTCAGTTAGGGAAAAACCTCAGCAGAGTGGAAAAGAGATGTGTCCTTGCCTCTTCCACCAGGAGGTAATATAGGAAGGTGGCTCGCTTTATGAAAGTGAGTTCTGATGGTATTACTTAATAAAGAAAGCAGAAAAGCTTTGGAAAAAGACAAAATCTTTGAGGTTTTAACTAAGGGAAAAAAGTTGCCTTCATTTAGGAACAACATATGGGGCTAGAAAAAGACTCACTGCCAAGATTGGAAATAAAGGCATGTTAAGAGGAAAAGAAAGAAGGAATGAATTCAAGATGATTTGCTTTATGTAAATGTGAACTTCGGAATGAGAAATAAGAATTACTTTGCAGTTTGATTCACAACCAAACTTTGTGTCATGGTTGCTAGTTCAGAATAATAATCATAGAAATCTGGAGCTAAAGGAGATCTTGGAAATCATCTAGGCCAACCTTCCACACAGCTCACAGGAATCTGGTGAACAGGCTCGAAATAGCTGATTATTGAACCTTCATTGTCAGTATTTATACCTCAGAAATCAGGAAATATACAAATCAGAGCTGGATTTATTTTGTGGATTGCCTAGACGTAAGAAGATGTTAGATGTTAGACAAAATTAACAGTACAGGTTAAACTTGAAAGTATGTTCAGACAGCTGATTTTAAAATATTTTTTGGTATGCTTTTGGTACAGAACAATTGTTTTCCTTCTCCAATGAGGTTCAGAAGGAAACTCTAGGTTCTAGGTAATTTGTGGTGACATTTCTTTCCAAATCATAACTCACAAGCCCCCACCAATATGTTTACTTTTACCAGTCAGCCAGATGACATACTTAGATCAAAGCAATGTCATATAATGAAATAGCATAGTAATAAAATAATGAAAGGATATTTACCCCCATAAACCTGAAACTCACTCTCTCACAAATACGCATGATCAATGGGGAAATTGGACATGCAGAGGGATTATATGTGATTTTTCAAATATGGAAAATACATGTAGCCAAGGAACACAGGTAAAGTAGTATCTCATGCTTCTGATGTAACAGAACTGTCATTGCCTGCTGGTGACATCATTCTAATGCATTATACTGACTGGACTTGTTCCCCACTAGGTACTCTACCTCCTCTTCAGGTATTCTTCAACTATATAGTAATCTTCTACAAGAAATGTTGTAGTTTATAAGACTCTATCCTTCAATAGAAGGCTATAGTCCTATCAAGCACCTCTTTCAAGTGGGGAAGAAGGAGGAGAAGACGCTACAATTACCAAGGCTTTCCACTGAAGAAAAGAGGTGTAGCCCTTTCAGGTAGTTCTTTTGCTTTCCAGTTACTAATAGACATAATATCACCATCTCCAGTGCTAAGACTCAGACATTGCCAGGAAGTGACCAGGTTCCCTCTCGCTACTTCCAGATGCATGCTCGCCTGCCATTACTCAGCAACCTCTCCTCAGCATGGTACGGTGGAAAAGGGGATGAATTTGGTGTGAAAGACCCTGGCCTTTAATACTAGCTCTGCTCCGTTCTATTTCTTAGACCCTTGGTAGAGTTACTCAGTCTTTCTAGGCCTCAGTTGCCTTATCTATAAAAATGAAGACTTTGGATCAGATGGCCTCAGAGGTTCCTTCTGTTCTAAATTTGTGATTCTGTGATCCTGTTATCTATTTCTGTCGGCTTCTCCAGTGGACCTTGATGTTATCATCTATCTGTTTTAGGATATTTTCTTCCCCAGTGGTTTCAGCACCTAACTCACAGTCTACCTAAGCTCAATTCTTGCCCCTCTCTTTTGTTGTCTACATTATACTGAAGATCGTGCTAAAATCTTAGCCTCTCTGTTCAAGTTGCTAAATTTCCATCGCTTTCATTTCTCCTTCATTACAACCCTGCTGCAGGGGATTAGATCCAAGCTCTGCTACTTATTTGGGCTTAAACACCATGGGTTTTGGTTTATTCATCTGGAAAAGGAGAGATTTTGACTACATGCTTCTAACATGCCTTACACTTTTCAGTTCTTTAATACTGTTAAACTATGATTTCAGATCTAATAATCACCCCAAACTACTCTATCTCTAACATCCTAAAATCTGAAATTCTCCTCTTTGACGATAACATATTATCTTTCAAATTCTTCCCTCCCACACTAACCCCACCTCCTGACTCTCCACTTAACCTTCATTGTGACCTAGTCTAGTCCTTCTATCTCTCCATTTTCTCCTAGGTCAAAGCCCCTTCTTTGGCTTAATTTCCTTCCTATTATAGTCCTTAGCCCTCTAGTCAGCTCTTGCAAGGAAGCACTATTCTTCCTTTGTCTTTCTGTCATTGCTGCCCTGTTAATCCCTAACCCTAAATAACTCATTCCATAAGCCTTCTCCTCAACATCTCTCCAGCAATTTAGCATTTACAGAAGTCATGAAGCCATGCTGACCAGCTCTACTACAAATTTAGGGTATTTCACTTCAACTGTACACTTACTGCTGCAAAACCAAGTTTTTCTTCATCCCTGATTCAAGATTATACTATCTACTGTAGCCATTTCACTTTGTTTTCTTCTCAAGCTCTCAGCTCCACCCTTTGACCATCTCCTCTCTCCCAATAGATGATCTTTCTTCCTACTTGACTAAGGATAAATGAGGTCTTGACATCAAATCCAGTGCTCTTCCCCACTGTACCACATAATTTTCTGCCACAATGGCAGTAACCATCTTTTGTATTATCCCATTTGTTGCAATTACCACTCTTTCCTTTTTTATACTCTATCTTCCATGACTCTGCCCTACCCTTTTTCTCCTTCCTATCTGTCTGACTGCTTATTTTAAGTCATCGATTCATCTTTCTCCTTTGTGTGGGCCTATGTATATTCCTTCTCTATGACAGCATTCTCAGTCTTTTGTTAATTTCCTTGATAACCTTATCCATTGCTAATGCTACAATTATCACCCCAGTTTAGATTGCTCCCAAACCTAGATGTCTAATTCCATTTCTCTCCCAAGATCCAGTTACTCATTTTCAACTCTATATATAATTTCTTACCTAGATGTACTGAAGGAGATTCCAATGCAGCATCTCTAAAACTGAATTCATAATCTTCCTCCAAAATCCTTCCCCTTTCCCCACCTTCTTACTTCGGCTAATGGGGCCAAAATGGTGCCACCACTTTCCATGTTGTCCAAGCTCACAATCTAAGATGCATTTTGAATTCTTTCTCCTCCCTCACATATAATACCTACTTGATTGGCACTTCCTGATGATTTTACCACTTGGCTTTATATATTTTAAATGCCACCTGTCTTTGACTTGGGACCTCTTCGAGCATAAGGCAGGTAGTAGTCTAGGGAATAATGAACCAAAAAGGAAAAGATTATTGAGGTCCTCAAATTTCAGTTGCTAACATACAAATTGTGCGTGAAACTGCTATGTAATGGGAAAAAAATAGGACTTAGAGTCAGAAAACTAGGGCTCAGATCCTGCCTCTGCCATATGTTTTACCTGTAAGAGCTTTCATAATTCATAAACTTAGCTGGCCCTTAGTTTCCTCATCTGTAAAATGAGAATTTGGGATTAAATGATCATTAAGGATTGCATGCATGGAAAACTGGAGAGTTCCCTAGGAATGAAGCCAGAAGAGATTTGGATTTGAATCTTGACTTTTATGCCTTCTAGCTCATTGAAGTCCCTTCTCTAAGCTCTACTTTATTTTTCTGTGAAATGAAGATTATAAAATCTATAATATCTGCCTTGCAGGGATTTTGTGAACCTCAAATGAAGTAATGTATAAGAAGTGCTTGTAAATGTTAAAGCGTTATGCAAATGCCAGCTATTATTAAATCTTATAATCCTGTACCTCCTCGGAGGACTCAAATCAACAGTAAGGCTAGAAAGAACAAGTTGATATGTGCTTTCTGGAAAAGGAAGATTTTAGATTTAGGGTTGAAAGGAGACTTAAAAACCATTTAGTCCAACTCCATAATTTTACAGACGAAGAAAAAGCAGCTAAATGACTTGCCCAGAATCACATACACTTGTATCAAGTGGCAAGGTTTGATTTTGAACGTAGGTCCTGCGACTTCAAATCCGCTGTTTTTCATGCTGTCAGATTCATTGTGAGAACCAGACCTTCTACTTGGCTAGTTTAGTAAGTGCGGATCACAGCCCTAAACCCTGAAGGTGTCCATTCGTTTCACTGACTAGTCCTCAATATGCCTTGGGGATTTTTCCCTCAACATCTGAAAAAGCTTCGTCTCTATGATACATTACCATTCCCTCTGAAACTGATTATATCACATATGGGCAGTGAGCTGCTGAAGTTAATTATTGCTTGGTAGCACGAAATTCTCCAAATGTGTACGTTATAAAACAGATTCTTAATGGTCTAATTTTGGTTCCATTTGGATTGCTTCTTCCTTTGACCAATAAGTAGTTAAAAAGAAAATAAGAATAATAAACAAATTCGTTAGGCAGTCTTCGTTTGGCTTTTAAAGTTCTTCACACCCTAGCTGTTTCCCACCTATTTGGCTTCCTTAAACTTTATTCCCCTTCACACTCAGTGACTCTGGCCTTTGTGCTTTTATTATAACACATGGCTTTCCATCTTACTACTCTGTGCTTTGTCCCTGACTGTCCTCTATGAATTTAAAAAGCTTCTCCTCTTCACTTCCACCTCCTGACTTCCCTGGTTTTCTTTAATACTCAAGTGAAATCCAACCTTTTTTAGGGGACGTTTCCCAGAATCCTGTTAGTGCCCTCCCTTGAAAATTACTTTGCATTTACAATGTGTATATATATTTGCAACTTTTTTATGTGGTTTTCCCCAGTAGAGTATAAGTGCTCTGAGGACAGGGATGGTGTTTTTGCCCTTTTTTTGCATCCCCAGCATTTAGCACAGTGCCTGGTACATAGGAGGCAGTTAATAAGGGCTTGTGGACTTGAATTATTGGCTTGACAAACTCTTGTTGACAGACATATAGACTATATCGGCCCACCATGATCACTATGAGGAATATCACTATTGAAAAACTAAATATTTATCCTAGAGCTTATATTTAGAAAACTGTTCTTCTGCAGATAAATATGCCTGTTTGGACCATATAGAGTCATTCAAAGCCAAATTCAATGTCCACATTCTTTTCAATAACCCTGTGATCCTTTGAAGGAGAATTGCTAGGAATATAAATGCCAAATTTGACTTTAATTAGATGCAGATTCTAGAACAGTGTCTGGCACATGGTAAGTGCTTAATAGGGGTAGTAGAGAGAGCACTAGTCCTGGAGTCAAAAAGACCTATGTTCAAATCCAGTCTCAGACACTTACTTGCTATGTGACCCTGGGCAAGTCTTAACCCTGTTTACCTGAGTTTCCTTTTCTATAAAAGTGAACTAGAGAAGGAAACGGCAAATCACTCCATGATCTTTGCCAAGAAAATCTGAAATGGGGTTATGAAGTGTCAAACATGACTGAAATGACTCAACAGCAACCAATGCTTAATAAATGCTTGCTGATTGAAATATTAAGTGGAAAAACTCAGTATTACTTTAAATCATAAGTAGTCTTCATAACTTAAATTGACAAAAATGACATATTGGCATGCAGAGCCAAGATGGCAGACTTGCTAGTGCTCTCCCCACCAACCCAGCCAGATACCTGTAAGAAATGACTGCAAACGAATTCTGGAGCTGCAGAACCCAAAGAATGATGGAGAGAAGCAAATCTCCAGCCTAAGACAGCCTGGAAGGTCTCTGAGAAGTGTCTATCACTCTACACTAGGAGCAGAGCGCAGTCTAATGTGGGTCCTGCTGGCACAGATGGGACCTGAGCAAACCTTGCAGGAACTGAATCTTGGGCACTTGTGATAGTTTCCATGCTTCACCACCACAAAATGCCAAGGACAAATTGGAAGGTCAGTGGAAACCTGTGAGACTTGTGTGAGAGAGTAGAGTGGTCAGGCCCCAGCCCCAGGGGCAGGGACAGCTGCAGCCAGAGACAGTGACTGTTTCTGGAGCTCTGGGCCCACAGACTGTACGGAGATCAAGAGCTGACAGTACACACCCTGCTCCTACTGGAAGCAGAGAACTACCTTGAAAAAGAGCTCAAAGGTCAAGTAAATAGCTAGGAAAATGAGTAAAAACCAGAAAAAGAATCAGACTATAGAATCTTACTTTGTTGAGAAGGAAGACCAAAGTACACAAACAGAAGACAACAAAGTCAATTGGTCTCAGGTCATGGAAGAACTCAAAAAGGAAGAGAAATAGAGGAAAAACTGGGAGGAGAAATGAAAGGTTGTAAGAAAATCATGAAAAAACAAGTGAACTGCTTGCTAAAAGGAGACTCAAAAAGATGCTGAAGAAAATAGCACTGTAAAAAATAGATTAACCCAAATGTCAAAACAGTTCCAAAAAGCCAATGAGGAGAATAATGCTTAAAAATCAGAATTGGTCAAAAGCCCACTGAAGAATATCATTCCTTAAAGATTAGAATGGAGCAAATGGAAGCTAATGACTATGAAAAATGAAAAAATTATAAAACAAAGCCAAAGGAATTAAAAAAATAACAGACAATGCGAAATACCTCCTTGGAAAAACAACTGAACTGGAAAATAGATCCAGAAGAGGAAATGTAAAGATTATTGGACTACCTGAAAGCCATGATCAAAAAAAAAAAAAGAGTTAAAGATGAAGTATTCTTGGATAGATGTCATAACTGAGGACTAATATTTTATTTTCAATTTATTGTCCTTATTCTGGTGGCACTTTGGCAGAGGATCCCTCCTTCAACCCACTAATCAGAATGACTTTTTTGGGGAAAAGAGAAGATTCCAAATTAGAACTTCAGGCCACAAAGTTAAATTAGTACTAATCCTGGGGGCCCTAAGACTATTTTTATCTCCTAGTTTTAATTTTATTTTCTCCCAATTATCATTGGAGGAGTCAATTTGAGGTACTCTTTGCATCCTGATTATCAACATAAGGATCACTGACATATATGTTAAATTGCATTAAAATTTGATTGGAAACCAATGTTGGTGGCATTTTATAAGAGCTAGTTTCTAACATTCTCTTATTCGTTTTCTTTACTTGCCTTGTAAATAAGCCAAAAAAAAAGGCAAAAATTTTGCCTTGGGACAAATATTGAAATGTGGTTTAAAAAGATTCACTTCCCATACACACTTTTTATTGTTGGGGAGAGCAGAAAAAGCTTTGAAAAAAATCTCTTTTACTTCCAGAAGACTCTAATCCTGCCAGTCTCAAGTCTGACTACTTTTGAAATACTTATGATTACATCATCTTTTCAGTACACTTTAGACATGCTTCTACCTGCATGGTATAAATAAATGGGCTCATGTTCTTCTGCCAGCTGGCAAAGTGTTGTTTTCTTAATAGCATTTGCCCTAGGTATTGTTTCAGAGAACCTTTCCCAATTCCATGATTGTTAGTACTGGTTGTATTTTCTTTTATTAATGAAATCTAATGTCATTTTGTGGATGAGGAAACTGGGTCTAGGAGAAGTCAGATGACTTGCTTAGGATCACAAAGTTAGTAACTATCTAAGACTGGATTTGAACTTTGGTCTTCTTAACTCCAAGTCAATCATTCTATACATGATAAAACTTAGCTGCCTCAAAGACCACCGTGCAAAAAAAATCAATGTTATCTATTTATATGAAGAAAAAATTCATTTAAATATTACTAAAGTTTAATCTTGGCAGAAATCTACAATGATAGAGCATAGGAAATATTTATAGTTTTTGAAAAGCATTTGTTCAAAGCCTATTTTCTACATTACTTTGACTTTAAAAAAGCACTTACCCTAGTGCTCTTCTTTCCTCCATATCTTTTCATTGGCAATAGTCTTGGGGAGTATTTTATCTAATAAGACTGTGCCAGCATCCATGATTTTATAACTGATGACAAAAAAAGATAGTTAAATAGTCAAATCTGTGTCAACTAATGACTTCCATCAACCAGAAAAAAAGGGAGAAAATGCTTCCAAACCCTGCAGAGAAAAATAAATGTTTTTAACAAAATAAAGGCAAGATTAGAAAATATAATGTTTTAAAAATTATTTTGCATTCCACATAACATGCAAAAGTTCCCCAATGATGCTAAAAATTTCTTTTAAGTAGGAAGTGTCCTGAATGAATGTCTTAATCTTTCCCTAATGTAATATCTCTTCCTGAAAACAAAAAGGCAAGTTTCTATGGCTATGTGAAAATTTAATTAGTGACCTCAGTGGAGGCCTAAGCCTGAGAACATGTGCAATGTGCTCTGCCTGCTGCCAACCAAGTAGGGGGCTTGATGTGCCTGCTTCTGGAAAGGCCTAATGATGTGTAATGGAGGGGCCTTGCCCCTGATTCAGAGCATGTGTGGATATTTTCTGAGTGTTTCCTGTCCACATATTACATGGCAAAGAAAAGCCTTTTAGATGATGGCTGAAGCAAAGCTGAGAATGCATACAAAAGGCTCCAATGAAGAGACTTGATTGCTCTATTTTTTTTGTAGTAGTATTCAAGACAAGAACTGTTATAAGCCCCCAGATTGGGAGGGAGCAAGTTCCAGAAGTGTACTTTCCCCTCCTGGGCTGATATATGACCATGAATACATGGCACCTCTATTTCTTTGCATCTTTTGTAATTTCTCTTTCATGGTTTCAAGTGAATGAGTATTGGAGTGGACCAATCAAAAAGTCAGAGTAGCCATCTGAGGAAGTCCTACTGAGAAGGAGCCATCCCAGAAAACCAACCAGCTTGGTAAAGTCTAAAAGTGAGATAATTGGTCTAGCAACCAAGATGTTGTATCCTACAAGCAAGGGAACAACTGTCCATCCCCAAAGTGAAATCAGAGGTGGAAATGTTTTATAATCACCACTCTATATTTACATCTCTTCTTCCCAGAGCCTAAGAGATGTCTAGTGCGGAGAGAATTCTCCCAGGTTTAGAGATGATTGTACTTTGATTTTTTGTTATGTCTTTCAGTAAACATCTTTGCATGAAAGCTAAATGATGTTAATTGGTTATCAGCGATATTAAGGAAATATCAATAGGTTAAATGATATGGGGCACTAGTCACTGATAAAGTTATTGAAGAGAATGTAATAGAATGGTGATTCATGCTAAGCATTCATTCATTCACAGAGTACCCCTAGTTCCTGAAGGGAAGAGGTTGCCAGTCATATTCTAGGGATCCAAACTGCTAGCACATGTGTGGGTCAGGATAGCAACTGCATAGATTTACTACTCTCACATAAGAAGGGATAACTTATGAAACTTTTGCTTTGGAGAAGCAGAAAGAGCACTGGATTTGGAATTAGAAAACCTGTGTTCTAATCCATGTTCTACCACTTATAGGCTCTATGTTCTTGTATAAGACAGAGATAGCACTGTATGATGGAAAGAGAAATGCCTGGCATCATGAGACTCTGTTGTTAATTACCTATATGAACCTAGACATGTTACTAAACCTCCACGGGCCTCTACTTCCTTGTTTATAAGATAAAAAAGTTAGACTTAATGATGTCTAATGTCTCTTCGGGCTCTAGAGCTATAATCCCATGACCTTATTTTCTCATAATGTATGCTCTAATAACTCTACAGATTTATAAGGATCAAATGAAATTATTTACATGAAGTACACTGTAGATTTTAATGCCAACTATATGTAGTATCTGTGATTTCTTCATAGGAAACACAGTCTACCAAATCATTTCTATCAATCTGGTTTAACTTACCAATTACATCCCAGAAAGTTACTGAAGCACAGAGAAATTGAATGATTTGCATAAGGTCACACAGTGAAAGTCAGAGATGGGATTTTAACACAGCTCTTCTGTCCAGATTTGTCACCTTTTTTGCTGTTCAGTGATTATTTAGTGGTGTCCAACTCTTTGTGACTCCATCTGAGGTTTTCTCACCAAAGATATGGAGTGGTTTTCCATTTTCTACTCCAGCTCATTTTTTACAGGTAAGAAAACCGAGTTCCAATTATGATCATTCTATCTCTACTTTATTTCTTTGTGTTCTCTTTTAACATATTAGGTAAAATTAAAAAAAATTTCACCAAAACTTAGTTGTAAAGGAGGAAATTATTTTTTCTCCCTATTTCCATTTTTTTTTTATTTTTAGTATTGCTGTTTGGGTCCTGATTCTGTGTATCTTCCACAGGATATGGCATAATACTGAACACATAGTAGATTATTATTAGGAGACAGTATAGTAGCATAGTGGAAGGGCTATAGTTCTTTTTATTTAAACTTTTTTTTCAAATAACATGTAAAAACAATTTTGACATTCCTTTTTTAAAAAAAAATGAGTTCTGAATTCTCTCCCTCCTTCCTTATCATCCCCCATAAATGAGAAGGCAAGCCACTTGATATGGGTTATATATGAAAGTGCATAGTTCTTAAGAGATGAAAGGCCTCAGTTTGAATCCTGAATTCCTATGGTTAGTTGTGTGACCCTGGGAAAATTACTCAGCCTGTCTGAGGCTCTATCTCTGTAAAATAAGAAAGTGATATTTATACTATCTATCTCACTGAGTTGTTATACAATAAGTTCTTTGTAAATCCTAAAATATTATATAAATAACTTATGTTTACTTAAAAAAACCCTTAATTTCACTTGAGTTAAATAAATATTGAATTCTTTTTGAATTCTTTCAACCTGGGGTCTATGTTATTTAGGTTTATTATCTACAAAGATTGCCTTTACCAAATAATAATATTAATGATCATAATCATAACCATACTTTCTATTTGATTTTACGTCAGGTCTTAGGCAGCCACTACATATATGACCTTGCCAAGGCAGCAAAGGCTTTGGCACTGATGTATTTATAAAAGGTATATATGGTTGAAAATCTTAGTATAAACTTTTTATCTGTGCAATTCTAATTTCAACTTGCTAGTAAAAGTAGAGCACAAGTCAAGTTCAATGAGGTCCTCCTTTCTGGAGAGATTTAAATTGTATCCAGTTGAGTACTTGCTGAGTATGTTGTAGAACATGATGTGGGAAGGGGATGGATTAGATTACTTTCCTTCTGTGACTCAAGGTTTTTATAAAATAGGATCCCAAAGCATGAATGTGCCCCAGGTCTCTTTTCCTGGTATAATGCTAATCAGAGAGTTAAAGGTATTTCCCACTCATTAATGGGCCTGCCCATTAAGGAAATCTTAATTAGGGGAGGCCCACTCCTTTTGATAATTTCTAATGCACTTGTTCTCAAAGGCTGTGATTCTCTCCAGCTCTGAAAAGTGTATAAATACTCTGAGGTGAGATTTTACTTTGGGGCTTACTCATTGGAAGTTTTTGTTTGGCCAGACAAGACTCTGGGCAGTCACTAAGGAGCCCCCAGACTTTGAAAACCAAGATGTTGGTGCTTCTCTCTCTGGTAACTATGTATGTATGGTCAGACAGTGGATCTGTCTGTTGATCTATGATGTAAGTATTGCTTATGGTCAGACAGTTGGAAGCCTAGTCTGTTGGTCTTTATTTCTCCAGTTGTATTTTCTCTGAAGTTCAGGGTGCTGACTTTTTCTCCTGAACTAAGTAAATGATATATATGCTTGATTCAAGTGATTGTCAACCCCTCAAAAGCTGTTTTCCTTTTAGAAAAGTATGTACAGCAGGCCCCCCTGAACATGTCAGAAGGCTTGCTTTTACACCTGGGTTATCTTTCTACTCTTTCTCACTGATCTAATCAGCTCTCATGAGTCCAACTCTCATCTCTATGCAAATGCCTCCCAAATCTCTCTAATCATAGTCTCTCTCCTAAACTGCATTCCCTCATTACCAACTTCCTACTGAACATTCCCAGTAGATGTTCCAAGAGCTTCTCAATCTCAACACATCCAAAAAAAGATCAAAGGAATTTCTGTTGTCTTCATATTCTTCCCTCCTTTTGATTTAGTTATTTCTGTTAAAGGTACCATCATTTTTTAGTCATCCAGATTCAAAACTTTGGAGTCATACTTGAGTCTTCTCTATGCCTCAATCTTAACTCATATACAATCAATTGCCAAGTCTTACTGCTTTTACGTCTACCATAGCTCTAGAATACATTCTTTCTCTCCACCTGTACTTTTGTCAACTCAGTTCAATTCTCTCCTGAATTATTTGAATGGCCTCCTCACTGATCTTTCTGTCTCCAGCCTCTTCTCCAAGTCAGTCTCCACATTACTGCCAAATAGATATGTCACTCCAAACAGACCATGTCACTCCTCTGATCATGAAATTTACACGACTTCCAATTGCCTGGAATTCTCTCCCTTCTTGCCTCTGCCTTTTGGAATCTATCTTTGAGACTTATATGAAAAACTATCACCTATATGATACATTTTTGTTTTACCCTAGCTGTGAACACTCCCTCTGAGAATCAAACTATATTAATTTCATCTCTATTTTGTATTTACTTATAGGTGCACATATTTTTCCTTCTATTGGACTTTAAACTCAAAGATAGGGGAAGCTTGCTTCACTTTTATTTTTGTATTCCTAGCACCTACCAATGTCTGGCATATAGTAGGGGCTGCATAAATACTTTTTGAAATTCACTGAATCCCATGTAAGTCAGTAAAAGTAATGCTGAATGCCTTTCTTTTCTTCAGGGACAAATTAAGAGAAAAAATGACACCATTCATTATTTTGATACCAGGAGGAACCCTGGGACCATTAGCATTGCAAGTTTTTCTTTTGTTCCTGACTTTGAAGTTGTTATAGCAAGGGTCCTGGTTAGACACTGATGCTCCTGAGGATATTTAATATTTCTAATAAGCATCTTAATGAACATTATGGACAAAAGTCGAGACTCATCTTAAATACTGTACCTAAGAAACGTTACTGTCTTGGTTTGAAATGATGACAAGATCAATCATAGCACTTGATGATTTCATTCAGAAAGTTACAACAAGTCAAGTCCCCGGTAATAATTTTGGAACATTTTTATGTTGCTTATGACAAAATTTTATTTGGCTTTTTGGTGAGTTTTGGGGGAGTGTGAGAATTAGTGGGGGTGGTGGTGGCGAGAGTGCTATTTGGCAACCATGGGAATAACTCCAAGCCAGAATTCCTCATATTCCTTTCCTGAACCACAAAGATCCACATAATCTCTACCATCCTTATTAAGTTTTAGTCCCGTCTAATTCTATTTATGTGAAGAGCCTTGAAGAAATGGTAAGACATTTGGACAACAGGAAATGCAGCCCTCAAGAGACCACATTTAATAGTCTCCAGAATCATTGAGAACTGAAAAAATCAGTGTTAAGGATCCAAAGTAAAGCAAGATGATTGCAGTTAGAGTGGGGCAATGGGAGGGGGCAAACTGCTTTTCTTTAGGTGCATCCTTCTTTATCCTTTCTCTTTTTCAAAAATTCCTTCTCAGTTTTTGCTGCAGGATGTACACCAGGGGGTTGGAAACCACTGACTACCTCTCACCTGTTATCGACATCATTCTACCTAGCATAATCCAGTGGAAAAAACATTGGTTGGGAGTCAGAGGATCTGGGCTTAAATCCCACCTCTGACATTACCTGTGTGACTTTGCACAAGTCATTTAATCTTACTGAGACTCAATTTCCTAAGTAAGTCTGTAAAATGAATATATTATTAGATAGCCTTTGACTAATCTTCCAACTCATGATCTGTGATCCTATATTTGAATCAGATTTTGATTTCTCTGTTATACGGATTTTATGATAAGGGAACTTCTATTGTTGTAGAACAATACATTCTCAGAACTTAGAGATTTAAGTTGCCTGGATCACTGAGACCTTAACTGCTCAGTCACAGAGTCAGTATGTGTCAGAGGAAGAACTTGAAACCAGGTCTTCTGGACATCAAAGCTAGCTCTCTATCTATTAACCCTCACTATTTTTCATATATATCTTACATATAGCTTACAAGCAGTGGTTTGCTGGAGGTAGCTCCAATACAAGACAATTATTAAATTTTGAGCCTAATCATTTGCACTTTGGAACTCAACACATGCTACAAATCAGAATTGATTTATTGCTTTGTTGATTGTTAAGGTAAAATAAAATGGTGTAGAAAATGTTAATAATGCAGATTAGAATAAAACAATTCTGAATTACAAACTCATACCTCTTACCTTGGCTAATGTACAGAAAAGGTAAATGGAAATGTTAGAGAGAATGTAAGAAAAATGAGGCATTAATGCATTATTGGTGGAGTTACGAACTGATTAAACCATTCTGTAGAGCAATTTGGAACTATGCATACCCTTTGACCTAGCAACAGCATTACTAGGTCTGTATCCCAAAAGAGATTTAAAAAAAAAGAAAGTGCCTATGTGTACAAGAGTGTTTATAACATCCATTTTCTAGGGGCAAAGAACTGGAAATTGAGGGACGCCCATCAGTTGGAGAATGACTGAACAAACTGTGGTATATGACTGTGATGGAATAAGATTCTACTATAAGAAATGATAAGCAGGATGCTCTCAGAAAAACCTGGAAAGACTTGCATGGGCTGATGCAAAGTGAAATGTACCATGCACAAAGTAACAGCAATATTGTAAGATGATCAGCTGTGAATGACTTAGCTATTCTCAGTATCCAAGACAAGTCTGAAGGATTTATGGTGAAAATGCTATCCATCCCCAGAGAAAGAACTGATGGTGTCTAAATACAGATTGAAGCATGCTTTTTTTTTACTTTATTTTTCTTGAGGTTTTCTGTCTGTTTTCTTTCACAACATGACTATTATGCATATGTTTTTCATGACTACACATGTATAACCTATATCAAATTGCTTGCCTTCTAAATGAGGGAGGAAGGGAAGGAGAAAGGGAGAGAATTTGAAACTCAAAGTTTTAAAAACAAATGTAAAGAACACTGTTTTACGTGTAACTGGGGGAAAATAACTTACTAAATAGAAAAGTATTGCAGATTAAACTTAGAAGTATGCTACGCATACATTTCTCTGCTGAGAGTCAGTTGCAAAATATTCACCAACATACTCATGCTTACAAGCCACCTAGAAGTTCTGTGCATCCCTCTGTCTCTTTCTTTTGGATCAGTACTATCATTCTATTTTTGTAATGCTTAAATGAGAAGGAAGTGGCTTCAGCTTACACTAGGAAATAATTCATTAGAAAAACATCTGATAAGTACCTACTGTGTGTAAGTACTGAGTCAGGTGCTGATAGATGCAAAGATAAATAAGACACATAGTTCCTACTTTCAGTGTTATTTGCCATGGTGTTTGTCATTCATGATCTATGTTTGGCCCCCAACTGTTCCTGGAATCTCGGATAGCTACAGAAGTGCCTTTCTTTTGGCAAGAAAACAGTGACCTCGCCTCTCTGATGCAGTTCTCAAGAGATCCATTCCTTTCTGATTGCCAGATCTGATAACTCCAGGGTTATGCAGGAAAAATACTGAAAAGGAGAAAGAAAACACTTAATGGCCACTTAGAAACTTCACCAGGTGCAAAATTAAGGATAGAACTTATTTAGAGGAAGGAAATTAAATGAGACTCTTTTCCTTCTCATAGTTTTACACTGGCTACCAAGTCACCTCTAAAGGATTTACTCATAACATTAGGCTACAGATTGAGGTAACATTTTGCCTACCTCCCACCCACTTTGGGCAAATGCATATCTAAGCCACCCAAGACAGATGAGATTCTGTCCTGTTTTAAAGACCTCCAACCTCCCTCAGTAGTTGATTCCAAAGTTCAACAACCCTGGTGGAAAATAAATCCAGATATTATCTATGTCTCTCAAGTAGTCACTTAGGCATCCCTTCTCCCATTCTTCCCCCACATAGATTATTCTGTGGTTGTTTTTTCTCTGTCAGCCAAGGGAGAAGATACCATCAGCAGCTTTCTTTTTTAAAAAATTTCATAATTTTTTCTTTTCTCTGCTGCCTCTTGCCCTAGAGATGGCAAACATTAGACACAAATAGGTATAGGTATGTAAAATCATTCCATGCATACTTCTATTTATCAGTTCTTTCCTTGGATTCAGGTACTGTCTGTCTTCATATATCCTTTGTAGTTAATGTGAGTACTTATAAAAGACAAAATACTTAACTCACTAAAAGACATCTTTAAGACAATACTGCTGTAATTGTATACAATGTTGTCTTGGTTTTGCTCATTTCACTCCTGCTTATTTCATGAAAGTCATTACTTGTTTTTCTAAAATCACTGAGCTCATCTTTTCTTATAGGAAAGTCATATTCCATCACAATCATATACCACAACTTATTTAGTCATTCCCTAGTTGATGAACATCCCTGCAATTTTCAGTTCTTTGCCATCACAAACAGAATTGCTATAATATATAGCTTCTTTTTTCCCCTAATCATCTTTGTAAATAGACCTAGTAGTGGTATACTGTCTTCTCACACAGTATGACAGGAAAGGAATGAATATTACAGACGGTCAGGTGCTTCTTGGTCTTTTCAATGAACACTTCACAATTACTAGAAGAAGGTAAGGGGAGAAGGGTGGGCTGAGAAACATTCTTCAATGAAGCTATTTGTCACTGAGGAGAAAATGAAGAAAAATGGGATGATTCATCACCATTAAAAAAGTTATAAAATACTTCAGTTTAACAGGATTTTGTGAAACACTTTAATAAAATATATGTTGCTGTTTAGTCATTTTCCAGTTATGTCTGTCTTTCCATGATCCCTTCTGGGGTTTTCTTGACAGAGATACAGGAGTATTGCTGTTTCCTTCTCCAGTTCATTTTATGGATGTGGAAACTGAGGCAAATGGGATTAAATGACTTGCCTGGGTCACATAACTAGTAAGTATCTGAAGTCAGATTTGAATCAGGAAGTCTTCCTGACTCCAGAACCACCACTCTATCCACTGTACCACTTACTTGTCCCATTATATACATATATATATTCATGATATCCTATTCTAGAAATCTATTTTTTCAAGAGCAAACATTATCGGTTTTACCTTTTCATGGCCAATGTACTTTCATTGGTGAAAAATTTCTCCATCTCCTTCAACCTGAATAATAAGCTCCTAAGAAGGGACAGCACAACCAATTAGAACCTTTCATGAAAGTGATTGTCTCTAAATCAATTTGTGAAATTGAAATCATAAAATAACATAAGCAAAGAACTCTGGGTCCAGATTAAAATCCTACTCTGAGCTCTGATTATGACCTGGAAGAGACCTTGAGATCTCAAAGGCCATGTCAGTGGAATTCAAGTTCCAACAGGTCCTCCAAATGGAATTGATTTACGTGCAATCTGGCAACAGACTATGACTCCAACACCTTTGAACTCACCAAGGGAAGTAAGAAGACAATAAAGTTGGCCACCAAGTGATGACTATTTTTTGGCTACAGCAACTCATGATAACAATCTTCTGAAGGCACGGAGGAGTTGCAGTGTTGGTGGGATGTTTTGAGATTAGGTCCTGATTACTGTGAATAATGAATCCCATGAAGTGGTCACATGCATTTGAATTCACACTATCCAAAGTTAAAATTATGTAAAATATAGTAACTGGTCCAGCCCAGTGGAAATATGTAGTGAAAATTAAATTAATGTGATCATTTCACAAGATTCATTTTTTGCATTAATTGAGATCTAATTCTACTGCAAAACCTCAAATTTTATCTAATGTGACTATCCTGTTCCCTAATCCCTAATCCTTAAACAGGATTAAATTAAACGATTTCAGGAAAAATTAGTGACCAAATTTTTCTAGATCTTCCAAGTAGGGTCTCCTAAGAAATCTCTTCCTAAACTAAAAACATTTACTGCTATTCTAGAGAGGAAATTCCAAGACTGAGTACTCAGTCTGAAGGAAGTTTCTTTCTGTAAACTGACCCTTTAGTTCTAAAGTTTTTTTTCGTTTGTTTCTAAAGTAGCTCTTTTTCCTCCTCAGAATTCTCAATACTTTTTTTTTGCACATTTCTTATTCATGGATCACTTTCTATCTTTTATTATAGCTATTTGTGTATGTTTTGCCCATCACTCTTACATAATGGATTATAAACTCCTGTAGTACAGTGGATCAGTCTTAGTTATCTCTGCATTTTTATCAAAACCTAGCACAGTACCTGACACATAGTGGGTACCTCATAGAACTTTGTTGTATACAAGTAGCCTTTTGTGAAGACAGACTTTTGATGTCTTCAGAATAAAAGGTGAGGCATAGATTAGATGCTTAACACGTAACAGGTTCATGCCATAAAGAAAATTACATGTGTATACATCTATGTATATATATATATATACATAGATATATGCACACAAACACACACGATATACAGATGTATGTGTGTGCATATGCATGTGCATGTGTGTGTAATCCATATACACATGTGTGTAGTACATATATTTATATACATATATATGGGGGGTATGTATGTTTTTACATAGTTATTTGAATGTTGTTTCCCCCATTATATGGGAGTTTCTTGAGGATAGGGACTTATTTGTCTTTCTTTGTATCTACAGCACTTGGTGCACTGCCTACCACATGCTTATTGACAGGATTTTCAGTTTTTTAGAATTACTTTTTCTCAGTCACCATTTTTATCTATAACATGGGTATAATAATAGTATCTATCTCCTAGGGTTATTGTAAGTATAGAATTCGCAACCTTGAAGTGTATATACATGTTAACTATCATCACTATTATTACTAATATGGATATAATTTGGGGATTATGTTTGTAGGAAAAGGAGAAAAATAACAATGAATATTATGCTTTATTTATATTTTATATATGTGAGGCAACATGGTATAGGGAATAAACCTTAGACCTTAGAGTCATAAAGACTGAGATTCCAGTCTCACCTCTGACAGCCGCAGCTGTGTGACCCTGGGCAAGTCATTTAACTTCAGGCAACTCTTCAAGACTATAAAGTGTTCATCTGTATCAGTACAGGAAATTTCTTACTCAGAGATTTCCGTGCTAATGAAATCACATGTATGATCCAAAAATTAAAGTTGTAAACATATAGTCACTTACATAATATTTTCTATTTATATATGCAAATATACAACAATGAATGAAATGTATTGCTACTTTTGGCATAAATGTCCTTTTAAAATAATACAGATGTTTCTTGCAAAGCAAAATGGCTTTTTGCCATAATGAAAGAAAATAATTAACTTTAGAGCAAACAATCCCAGGGAAAAATAGCAAATTGCAGACAAAGGTACAAAGAATAAACCCACACTAGTATTGTTCTCTTATAATGAGACATATGCAGTCAGAGAGAAGAGTTTCTGATGCCAGATACATCATTAAAAGGATCCAAAACTTCTACAGCATAAAGTTATGATGGGAAAGCTCCCTTGTGGTCAAAACAGCATACAGAACATTGCACAGGATGAAGACTTTTTCCAGATGCATTACTTGTTTGTTGTATTTAAATAAACGAAATCCAGAAAACCAACTCACACAAGACTTTCATAGAAGAAGCTTTCCCGGAAAAAATGAAGG
This sequence comes from Bettongia penicillata ogilbyi, assembly GCA_023548195.1. Taxonomy (NCBI): domain Eukaryota; kingdom Metazoa; phylum Chordata; class Mammalia; order Diprotodontia; family Potoroidae; genus Bettongia; species Bettongia penicillata. Next base: position 4,361,316 of record JAJHZJ010000857.1, on the reverse strand, counting down.
TATAGATAACTATAAAAAAAGAAGCAAGGGGGGAAAAGACTTCTAATAAAATTATTGCACAGCTAACTTCCAATTATCCATGTGAATTAGTCACATTACAAATTACCTTAATAAACTCTATGAAATTCCTAAAGGAGGCATCCCCATTACTTAGCTGATATCATAATTGTCAGAAGCCCTGTTTGCAAAATAAAAGGCAGCAAAAATGATCAAATCTGTGTGGCTAAGCCTCCATTTACTATTATCTGCATTAATAGTGTCCTCCATTAACAAGAATACTGAAGTGTTTTGTTGTTTACTCAGCCAGTTGCATCCAGCTTTTCATGACCCCACTGGGGGTTTTCTTGGCAAAGATACTGGAGTGGTTTGCCATTTCCTTCTCCAGCTATTTTATAGATGAGGAAATGAAGACAAACAAATATAAGTGCCTTTGCCCAGAGCTAGTAAGTTTCTGAGGTCAGATTTGAACCTGGCCTGGTACTGTGTTCACTGTGCAATCTAGCTGCCCACACATAAGCATTTGTTAATTTCATTTACCATAAACGCTTCATATTTGTTGTAAGGCAGAAATGTACTTAGTTGAATCTATGATCTTCCTCATCTTATTTTTCTCAAGTATTTAAGGGAGATCAGAATTAATTATTGCTACAATTATGTTTTAGGTACAATCTGAATACAAAACTTATTGGTAAATACAACAACACACCAACAAACTCACTGTTTACCATGTGCTATATACTGTGGTGGGACTGGGAGAGATACAAAATTTAGATAAGAATTGTTCCCTGTACATGAAGAACTTGCAGTTTATATAAGCTGAATGGTAGAATGAAAAGAACATTATATTTAGTCATAGAACCTAGGTTCAAATTGTGACTGTCTCTTCCAGTGTATGTGTCTTCAATTAAATCATTTAAACTCCCTGAATCTCAGTTTCTTTATCTATAAAATTATGGTATTAAATTCATTGATTTCTAAGGTCCTGGTACCATTAAATCTATGATTGCTTTGTGTGATTTAGTAATATACGGGAAAGTCTAATATTCAATAAAAAAGGCAAAAGTCATTAGGACCTTTACTGAGAAGACAGTATTCCAGTTACCATAAAGAATAATGAAAATGAATGATGTTGCTTTTTATCAAAAAATAATAGACCTCAAATCTAGAGTTGGAGAAAGGGACTGGCAATTTCATTCATGCAGGGAATTCCCATTTGAAGCAACTCCCTTTACCAATGCAGATTGGGAGCTTCCCTAAATGCTACAGGTCTTAAAGCATTGCCACAAGTACTAAGAAGTTGTTATGCTGGGGTACACAACCAGTAAATGTCACAGATGGGACTTGAACTCAGGCCTGGCATGTTCTTAGGTGAGTTTTCTAATCACTTCTGCCATGCTGTTGATTCAAAGTTTGAGATGATTATCGATTAAAATTAGATTATCAGTTAAAATTCAAGAGGCAAACTTCCTATGAATAGGAAGAAAATACCCTTTTATCAAAGTTTATAGCTGGAAGAGATCATAGAACCATAGATTCAGAGCTGGACAAGACCTCAGTGGTCTTATGGTACAACACTTTCATCTGACAGATGAGGAAACTGAGGCACTAAGCGGTAAAGAAACTTACCCAAGACAACGCAGGAATTAAGTTGAATAGCCAGGGTTCAAACCCAGACACACTGATTCCAAATCTGGTGCTCTTTTCACTGTGTGGTTAGTAGAGAGATGTCTCTGAGGTTTTATCATCCATAACTCTTATATTTAAAGGCAAGGAAAAAGCTTCAGAAAGATAATGACCATCCCAAAGTCACACAGCTTATAACAGTGAAGACTTGAATCTAAGCCCTTTGATCCAAATCCATGACTCTCTTCACTTTACTTCTCAGACTGACAAGTCTATATTAAGTGCTTAAGTATCTAAATACCAGGGGCTATGCTAAGTAAGCTCTTGGGATACAAATATAAGCAAAAATAAGATAGTTTTTGTCACAAAGGAGCTTACATTCTAATAGGAGGAAAAGAGCACATAAAAGGGAACTGACAAAATGGGACCAGTGCCTTAGTGGGGTATGGTGGTAAATTCCAAAGATTTAAATTTAATAGAGCCAGAAGAGGAATGATGGATGGCTGATCTCAGGCCTTCTTCAACATATAGGCTCCAAGTGGAACTCATCAATGGAAGGTGGTCACAAAGGTGACAGTTTTTAAAAAAGTATTGTTCACAAATATCAAGTGCAGCGATAGTTTATAATTAACTGCTTGATTTCCCTACCTTCAAATAAACAACTCAAATGGCAAGCCAAAGTAGAAATGATTAACACAAATGCTAGAATTCTATTGCTATTTTAATAAGGTCAGAGAATCATGGAATTAAAAACTATAAGGGAACTTGAAGCTTATCTAGTGTTACCTCCCTTAATGATAAAAATGATTCATTGATACTGAGTAAAGTTTGTTCTGTAAAGGATAACTTGTACAATATGAACAGTAAATATTTCAGAAACTATCTTCCTATTTTAATCTTTGTATATATAGATTTCGGTAAAGACAGTTTCCATTTTTTATTCCTTTTGTTAAAAATAGGGACAAAGTATAAGCATGAAATGTGACTTCTATAGGACTCAAAAGAAATGTATAAATTTCTCAGAAATTCATTTAAAGTAGAAACTATGTAATGCAATTTCAGAATAAAAATGTATTCATATCACTTCCCATCTGTTGCTCTCTTTTTTTTGTCACATCAAATATAGAATCTTCTGCTTGCCCTTCAAGGTCCCTCCATCATCCTATGCTCTGCCTCACCCATTTCCTTATTGCCCCACCTGGACTCTTCAGCTGCCTTTTTGATTATTTCTCTTATACAGACTCTTTGTTCAAGCCAAGGAAATCTGCTTGTCTCCTCAACAAAACGTGTCTATTTTTTCTCTCATGTTTTTTCTATGTAAGGACGCAGAATTAAATGTCGGGACAAGGCTCGCTACTTCATTGGTGAAGGGAGTTCCTAATGAAGGACTCTCCCACTAATGCAGTTCAGTACCTGTTCTCATTCCCTTCTCAGATGTGCTTCTGTAATATTACCTTCCCTCCTCGTCTCCTCACCCCCAGGCCTCCATTTTGGGAAAGGGTCCAGGCTGGCTCTTCCTGCCTTTGCTTCTGAGTCTCTGAACTTCAATACTGTGCCCATCAACGTGCACCTTCTTCCTCCCACCCACATGCCCCTTCCACTTCTCTTCTTTTGTGCATTGACTTTCCACCATTGTTTTTTTCTGACTTCAATACCATTCCTATGTTCAGTTTCATCAGGACCTCTTCACTATGGTACAACATTCTATTTGCTCCCTTCTCCCATTGGTAAGTTCCTCCAAGGAACTATTTTGGTGAGAAGATACCTGGACCATCCTTCACTCCCCTCCTAAATATATTTCTGACTTTGTGAACTTCAGCAGCATGCCCCATAAGGATACCTTCAGCAGCAGCACCTAATTTTTGGCTCTCCTTTGTGTGTTGTCTTCCTCCATTAAAATGTAAGCCCCTTAACAGCAGGGACTATCTTTTTTGCTGTTGTTTGCACTTGCGTCTTTTAATTAATATGTGTTGTCTTACTTTGCCTTCTCTGCTATTTTTAGAGAATCAGTCATTCGATGAACAAAAATTTGTTAAGTCCTTACTATGTGCCAGGCACTGTGCTAAGCAGTGGGAGTATAAAAATGGGCAAACAGTCCCTGTCTTCAAGGAGTTCATATTTTGATAGGGAAGAAAATATGCAAACAAATATGTATATGCAAAATATACACATAGATATATCTATACATACCTGTATTATGTATGTAAACAGTAAATATTGCATATGTAGTAAATAGCATATAAGCATAGTATATATGTGTGTGTATGTATGCACACACAATACATGGAGAGAGATACATATATGTATTAATAATATAAATATAGTCAATTGGAGCTGACCTTCAAGGGAAAGCTCTAGTAGTGAGGGCAAGGCTTCTTGTAGAAGTAGAATTGGACTTAAGATTTGAAGAAATTCTGGGAAGCAAGGAGGCAAAGCCAAATATGGAGGCAAGGGGAATAGCCAGAGAAAATGAACTCACTCAGGAAATTGACATCTTGTGCAAGGAAGAGCAAGGAAGTCAATGTCATTGGATTGTAGACTATGTGGAAGCATTTCCTAGAACACTAAAGTGTTTTTCCCAAGGTCACATGGTTAATATGTGCCAGATGTAAGACTTGAACCCAGGTCTTCTTGGATCTGAGACCAGGCTTCAATGTACTGTGGTGTTGTCTTATAAAATTTATTCTTTAATGAAAATGAATTAACACTACAATAACACTTCATCAGAACTCACTGAAATAAAGTATTTCACATTCTTTCAATGTACCATAGAGAAAAATGGCTTACCCTTGCAAGTGTCTAAACATTGTTATTTTAACCATTTAACTTGTTTATTCTCTCCTTCAAGCTTTTGCAAATTTTATTCCTTTGATTACTTTATCTGAGGGAAAGGTCATTTCCTTCAAGACTGGATTTTCTTAGGAAAATTAAGAAATGCTTTTAATGATACTAAGTTTCTGCCTAAAACAAAGACCCATCTTCAAAAATTAGCATTCTACTGGTGAAACTGGCAGCCAAATGGTGAAGTGGATAAAGTGTTGGGCCTGGAAGGAGGAAAATTCACTTTCTTGAGTTCAAATCTGGTTTCAGATATTTACTAGCTCTCTGGCCCCAGGGAAGTTATTTAACCTTGTTTGCCTCAATTTCCTTATCTGTTAAATGAACTGGAGAAGGAAATGGCAAACCATTACAGTATCTTTGCCAAAAAAAAAAAAAAAAAAAAACGACCCTCAAGTCAGGTTAAGAAGAATTGGACATGACTAAAAATGACTGAACAGAACAACATTTGTAAAATGTGGGACTCATGGAATACCACAGTCTTCCCACAAGAAATTCAAATTGCTCCTCATCCAATAAATGCTGGGTAGGCTCACAGCAGATTTGAGTGGAGTATAATATATTATCAGTGATAAAGTACAAAAGAAAATGAGCTGGCTGATGTCATCAGTGAGCTGAACGTACTGAACAAGGTAGAATGGGGATATAATGAGAATGATAATGAGAGTTTAGTTTGCTGTGTTCATATCAACATAAGGTCATGAATTCATCCTAGACCCTAGCTCTACACCTGAAAGGAATATCAGAAGCTGTCTCTTTTTGACCCATCATTTCATACATGAAGAAACCGTAGCACACAGGAAGCTATATGGCCTGCTTAAGGTCACATTGGGAGCAAATGGCAGAGGCAAGATTTGGACCCAAGCCCTACCTCCGGAGCCAATGCACTTTTAGCTGCCATAGTAACCCAGTTTGTTTAACCTTTGTGTCAGATAAAGGTCTTGGGGAACACTTTGGAAGATATTTTCACCTTTCCTTTTTTTCTTTTTCACCTTTCCTTTTTTTCTTTTTCATCTATAGATGCTTATAAAATAGGAATGACTAATATTGAAGGGAGTAGTGTAAGATATATTAATACATTGTTGGTGGAGCATGAATGAGTTCAGCTGTTCTGAAAAATGTTTGTAACTATGCAAGAAAATTCACTAATGTGTTAATATGCTTTAGCTCAGTGAGCTTATGTTGTTGTGGTGGTGGTTGTGGCAGTGTTTGTTCAGTCATATCTGACTCTGTGACCCCCATGGAACTGCAGCATGCCAGGCCCTTCTATACCACTCTCTCTCAAAGTCTGTCCAAGTTCATGTCCATTTTTCCCCAATATACCATGGATATTGGAATTCTCTCATCCTCTGCCATCCCCTTTTCCTTTTGCCTTCAATCTTTCCCAACATCAGGATCTTTTTTCAGTAAGCCCCATCTCATTATGTTGAAATTGAGTTATAGCTTCAGTATTTGACCTTCCAGGGGATAGTCTGAATTAATATAAGTTTTGATTGATTTGATCTCACTGCTGTCCAAGAGACTCTTAGAAATCTTTCAAACATCATAATTCAAAATTATCGATTCTGTAGGCACTCAGCTTTCCTTATTGCTTAACTCTCACAGCCATATATTGCTACTGGAAAAACCATAGTTTTGACTATATAGACCTTTGTCAGCAAAGTGATGACTAGGCATATGTACTTTGAGGAGATTAATGTCAGAAAGAATTCCCCTAAGTGCCCCCGACCTGGACCATAAACCAGTTTTTCTTACTATTTCACTTGGTTGGGGAGGGGTATTGAATTTTAAGTCCCCAGGAGCCACAATCAATTCACAGACAATTCAGCAGCACCACCACAAAGGAGCAAAGAATTTGGAATACAATACCAAAGGCAACAGCTATGGGCTTAAGGCACATAGAATCACTTGTCTAGAAAAATTCTAGGTGACACAAAAGGGGGAAATGAATCTTTATTGAATTAGAGGATTTTCCAAATATTCCTAAAGAAAAGACCAGAGCTGAAGAGAAAATATGAAGTTTAACTATAGAAGTGAAGAACATAAAAAGGTAATTTATCAATAAAAAAATGGTAAAAGACTAAATGATAAACTGCTTACATTCAAATATGAGGAAAGAATACATCTGCCCCCTCTGGATCCTAACATCATCAGGGTCCATAAAGGGAATTGAATTAGACATGGTCTGGGAATGTCTTGGTGATCTGAAGAAAAGAAGGGAGAGACAAAGACAAATACACTAGGGGAGGGGGTAGAAGGGAAGGAAAAGGAAGATTAGGGAAAATTATCTCACATAAGCATAGTGCACAAGTATACATCTATACAAGCAAGAAAGAGGGGATAGGGTGGCCAAGCTGACACTTGAACCTGACCCTCATCAGACTGGTCAAAAGAAGGAAAACACACATAGACATAGTTAGGTACATATATAAATTTAATGCAACACTAAAGCAGGGAACAGGAAAGAAGGGTAGAGGGGGAGTTAGAGAAAGGCTAAATTAAGGGAGAGATTAGCCCTAAGCAAAATAAGCCTTAGGAATGAATAAAAATATTTACGGGTGTTTTTGAGCTATTGGTAAAGAATGGGAAATCTGAGGGGGTGCCCATAAATCGGGAAATTATATAAATTGATATAAATGTAATGGAATGTTGAACTCATCAGCATAATGATCAACTAAGATTCTAGAGGATTAATGAGGAAACATGCAGCCCACCTCCTGATAGGGAGGTGAGGGACTCAATGAAGAATGAGACAAATAAGACAAATATTTTTTTTGGACACGGTCGATGTGGGAAATTGTTTTGATTGACTATGCATGTTTGTAATGGGTTTTGTTTTTCTTCTGTTCTTAGTTGGGTGTAAGGGGTTTTGGTGAAAGGATGATAATATGTGTCTTGGCTGATTAAAGCAAATAAAGTATTTTTAAAGCAATAATAAAACATCTTTAAAAAAAGAAAATACACATAATATACCACCACATTATACTGAAGCAGATTCACTACTAGCAAATTAATTGCACATATATTTTAGTGCCTTTTTAAAAAAAATACAAAGCTAGACATTTAGAATTCAATAATTTAGAATTTAAAATTTAAGAATTTAAAATTCAGTGGAGAAAAGATGTGCACAAATAGCTGTGATATAAGGGAGAATGGGACAGGCACAAAAAAAAAGAGTGAAGGAAACTGTCTTTAAAGACCAGAGATCACTTTCATCTGGGAGGACAGGGATAGTTGACTAAAGAATGCTTTTCAGAAGGAGCAGCACCTGAACAAACAGGACTTCAAAAGACCAAGGCAAGAGATGGTAGTGATTATCAAAGGTTGAATATTTGCTGGGTATGAATAATTGTAGGACAAGTGAACAAGAGCTTAAAAAGTTTAGAATCGTATGAATTAAACTAGATAACTTGTTCTTTAGAGTGAATAGGGTGAAACCTATCTAAGGAGGAAAGTATGGCCAGGGTAGGGATGACAGATTGGAACAACCGGGAAGGGTGGAAGTCAAGGACAAAGGATAGTTTTATCAGATGAGAAGCAAAAGGAAACGGAATGGCAGGAGACTGTGACCAGAAAGAGAAATTTCAGAGCTAACGACAATAGATGTGCCACGGTTATGGGTTATAGTGATACCTAACTATTTCGACAGATACTTGAAGTAGAATGAAGATGAAGGTCAAGGGGATTATATGAATTGGGAAAATTAGCAGTTAAAAGAGCATCTCAATATATGTACTGAAGTCCACAAGTATTAAAATAGGGTTAGAATGGAAGACTGAGCTCAATAAATAAGAAGGAAGAATAATGTAGAGGCTTCTGGATTACAGTAATGAGCTACATGCAATTAAGATGATGATGGTGATGTTGATGATGATAATATTAGAAAATGATATGCATCTTCAAGAAGGAAAGGTTGATGAATAACCACAACAGTGGGATCACTTCCAGTGTCACCGTAAGCGACAGTGGTAAGCAAGGAGAGGACTGATCTCTTCCTAATCCAATGTCTGAAGATCAAAGGGTGGGCAGGAGCTGAATAAAGAACTAGCAGCAGAGGGGATAAGAGAGATGTTGTGACTCCCTAAGACTGCCATCTTTTCATGAGTTCCAGAATATGGAGTTTTCAGGAAGTCCAGAGGGCCCAGAAAAAAAGGACAAAGTAAGAGAAAGAGTGGAAAGGGGTAAGACTGAGCTGGGTAGATAGGAAAGCATGGGAAAAGTTAGTGCTGGGGAGGGGGATGGAGGGAAATTTTTCACATTAGCAGATATCAACTCTGTCTCACAGGGATTAGCAGAATAGCAAACTGGAATTTCTTAACTTTGGTTAAAGGAAGAACCCCTAGTCCGGACAACCACTCTCCAAGGTCCTGTCTGATTTAGTGAAAATGGTTGTTTTCCTTCAAAGAGGATCAAAATAGCATCACTATGCTGGGGTCAAGCAGAAGTGTGTCCAACTGTGGCTGACTAGATCAGTGTGAGCTCGGAAAACTCTACCACAGGTTGAGCACGTATAGTCTACAGGAACATCTGGAGTGGAGATGGCTCAAACTTTGTGCATCTCATGCTTCTTTTAAGCTACTTACTAACAGCTCTACTTCACTGATGGAACACAGTGCCCAGCAGGCATGCTATGCTGGGTACTCCTGTGGCAGTGTCTCCCATGTCTCACAACAGATTCTAAGGTCTTTTAGAGAGACCTTGAAAGTGTCTTTGTATCACTTCTTTTGACTTACATGTGTGCGCTTGTCTTATATGAGTTTTCTGTGAACTTTTTGTTTACATTTGAACAATATAACCAGATCTCTTAAGCTGTGCTCTCTTCAGTAGAATTTGAATGTTTGGCAGTTCAGCTAGAGAAAGCACCTCAGTATCTGGTACCTTATTTTGCCAGGTGATCTTCAGAATCATCTTAATACATTTGCTGTAACCAATGGTTCCATGTATGGATGGTGCGGTGCTGGCTAGTTGAAAACCTCTGTTTTCTTGGTGTTGATTGTTGGGCCAAGGTTAGAACAAGGAACAGAGAATTGATCCGTACTTTGTTGCATTTCAGCTTCACAAACTGCACAGAGAACATAATGATCTGTGAACAAAAAGTCAAGCACCATTTCAAGTAAAATAATTTAGCATCATTGTGGTAGCTGACTTTGATGCCACTTTTATCCTTATTGAAGGCATGTGACAACATAGCTGAAAACATCATGCTAGAAAGCATGGGAACAAGCACACAGCCTTGTTTCATTCTGTAGGTGACTGGGAAAGTGCAAGAACATTGTCCATTATCCAGAACCCCTGCACGCATACTATCATGAAACTGATGCACAATACTGATGAATTTTTCAGGCAACCATATTTTGCCATGATCTTCCACAAGCTGACAATATCAAAGGCCTTGGTCAGATTAATGAATGTTGTGCCCAAACCTCTGTTCTGCTCCTGCCATTTCTTCTGAAGTTGTTAGGCAGCAAACACCACATTTACCATTCCTAGGCCCTTTCTGAAGCCACACTGGCTCCTTGGGTAGAGACCTGAGGTCAATGGCTTTAGCACTGATTGATGATGATATATTGAGAACACTGTGGAAGTGTTCAGTCCATCTCTCCAGGATCGTGTCCTTATCACTAATCAATGTGACTCTATTGGCACTGAGTAGTTGAGGTGTGCCATAGGTCTCTGGTCCATAGATAACCTTCAAAGCATTGTAAAAACCCTTTGGATTGCTGCTATCATCATAAAACTGAATTTCATCTGCCATCTTACTTAGCCAAGAATCCTGCATTTCCCTAAGTTTCACTTGCACTTTACTTTTGATGGAGTTAAAAGATACCTTCTTAAATGAATGAACTAACTTGCTCTTTGCTGAGTTCTCATTTCTTTTCTTTAGCAGTTTCTGAATTTTTCCATCATTCTTATCAAACCAATCTTGATGTTTGCTAATTTTATGCCCCAGATGACTAAATGCAGTGCTGTATACAAATCTCTGAAAGTTTTCCACTGCTTTTTTGCTCCACTGTTGACAACCATGTGTTGGCTTAGCTTTGCCTTCAAATTAATCATAAACTGTCTAAGCTCAGAGTGCTCTAATCTGTTGACATTGACTCCTCCAGTAGTTGTCTTGCCTTGGGGCCACTGCTTTGTTAAATACAACTGTTTATCTTGGAGAGGATAAGTCTATGATTAGTCCATCATTCTGTACCACACATAACCTTCTGTTATTCTTACGTCCTGTCTCTTCTTCTTACAATGACATAGTCTATTATATGCTGATGTGGGCTGTGAGGGTACATCCATGAAGTTTTATTTCATTTAGATAAAGGGAAAACAGTGTTGGTGACATGAGGGTTATGAGACACACAGTCTTCTGTAGTAAGTGACAATTGCCGTTTCCAACTCCATTCCTTCCAAGGACTCTCTCAGACCATGTCTGATAGTCTGTACCTGCTGATGTTAAAGGTGACCAAAATTACAAGCTTGTCCTCTTTTGGCACATTGTTTGTGAGGGTTTCCAGGTCTTCATAAAACTTTTCTTTGCCCTCATCAGGGTTCATCATGGTGGGAGGATATGCACTGATGATGGGGATGTGGTGATTTTCTGCAAGTAGCAATTGAATTATCATGAGCCTGTTATCCACTCCTTTTGGGAAGCATGCAAGCTTGTTGACTAGATTAATTTTGATTACAAAATCTATGCCAGCTTCATAGCACTCCCTATCACTGTGGCTACTCCAGAAAAATGTGTATTCATCTCTGAGTTCGGTAAGCTGGCCTTCATTTACCATCCTTATTTCACTGACTACTGCTATCTGAATGTAATATCTGCTGAGTTCTGTCACAATAATATCTATTCATCTTTCAGGTATGCCGGATTTCTTATTGTCTATAAACATGCAATACTCCATGTATGAATAGTGAATAGAATCATTTTTGCAAAAGTTTTCATTTTGTTTTGTGTGTGTGTGTGTGTGCGTGCTTCAACCACAGGGTAACATGCCTGTCTGCAGCAATAAGCAGGCCATGGTTAGGTTTGATGAAAATGACAATTTCCAAGACACCTTTTCTAGACCCTTTCTCAGGTCAGGAGGTGAGCAGTGCAGTCCTTAAAAAAGGCTGTTCAGACATCTGGGGGCTGCTGAGTTCTGCTGCTGCTTCAGACCAATGAGAAGACAACCCTATGGCCTGTGTCAGCTATATGAAGAGTTGTGACTGAAACTCCAAGTGCATCCACACTTCCTGCTTCATCACTTGCCTGTCACCTGAGCTCTCTGAGGTAAATAAAAATGGTAAAATGGTATAGGTGATGTCTTTTGACTCACACACAAATAGGATTTAATGAAGCAGAGTTGTACAAAGTCACTGGCCCTACTCTCTTCCAGAATCATCTGAGTCCAGTGGCAAGACCAAAGTCAAAATAATTGGCAATGGCTTAGGATGTAGTGGATGACCTTGGCATCTTTGATGTCTAAACAAGCTCTAAGTGCTCCACAGAGTCTGCTTCCACTGTCTTCATGGCCCCTTGGGACAAATTGTTCAAATCCACCCATTCTGCCAGGGAACTCTTCACATGCTTGGGATAAGCACCCCTGCCCCCAAATCACCCATAGGTTTGAGACCTGTCAGTTATCCTCAACTTGGGTTAGCCCATCTGCCAAAATGGTTTACTGAGGTGTGGCCCGTGTACATGCTACAGCTTCTTAGAACCACAGGTGAGAGCTAAGTGGCAGGTGGACACCAAAGGTGGAAAGCAGCCATGAAAAGGGCTTACCAGTCCTCATTCCAAAAGTACTCATCTTCTGTGATGCCTGTACTGATACTTAAAATGCTGGGATGCCAACGGGAATTGGAGCCATGCATCTAGGTACAGCAAATTTTGGGCAGTTGTTTCCCCCTTTATCAGACTGACCTCATACTTGGTACAAGGTCCATAGACTTATCTCAAGAAAATAGAGAATGAGGCACACTCAAAATGTAACCGACAAATACTTGGATTTCTGATACTTCAGAGCCCTAGGTTGTGTGACCTGAGTGCCTCTGACACACAGTTTCACGTTCTCCCATGGGTCTGAGACACCAGAGGCCCAGGCCTTCTATTCTGTCTAGTATGTTGCTAGCTCAGACTAGTGAAAAAGTTCTGTGATCAGTGGTAGTAGATTGAGGTGCTTTTCTACTCAAGAGAGGTTGAATAGAAATTGGCTAAGGAAATCCTTGAGTATTTCATTGTAGGAACTAAGAAATCCGTATAAGATTACGTAAATAGCTTTAGTACTCCAGTGCCAGAAGCAATTATAGAAATATATCTTCTTTTTAATATGTAGATGCATTAAACACTTAATGCCTGGGAAACCAATAGAATGTAAACTCCTTGAGGACAGGGACTCTTGTTTTTATATCCCCACTGCCTAGCACATATGGGATAGGAATTATTTCATCAGTACAAGTATTCAGTAAAGACTGAGGAAACTCCCTCTACCAAGGCAGATCAGTATCTTCTCTGAAATTTAAAGCCTTAGAAAGTTGCCTAGAGCACTGATATCAAATTCAAATAGAAAGGGATCCCCACCAGTCACATGTTGACTTATCAAGCTACAAACTAATATCATCTATGTTTTACTGTATTTTATTTATTCATTAAATATTTTCAGATTACACTTTAACATAGTTCAAGGCCCGATAGGGAGGAGTTTGACACCTTGGTCCTAGAGCAATGAAAGGTTAAATGATTTGTTCAAAGTCACACAGTCAGTATTATCAGAGGCTGAACTTGAACCCAGATCTTCCTGGTTGTGAGGTCACCTTTCTATTCACTGTGACATGTTGCTTCTCTCACTTGATACACATTAGTTATTTAACACTGAATTGAACTGAAAGCACTGAGAGAATGACTTTGAAAAGATGAGATTTATCAAAGGTAATATAGTTGAGAAGTGGATCTGAACCATAGGCACTACATAACTTGGGGGACGCCTGAAGTGTAAGTGACCCGGAAGAAGAGATAGAGGTTGAGAATCTCAGAGAGGACCATAGCTGGGAGAAGCAGCATAACGTATCAGACCAGAATTAATACCAGGAGGAAGGGGTACATGAGGGAAAAGGTCACAAAGGAGAGAGGAGTGGGCTTCCAAGGAAGGACAAGGAAAGCTGAAGACTTTTTACCTAGCAACTTCAGGGACTGGGTAAACTTTCATATCACTATTCAGCCTTCTCTATTCATCCGACTTAAGGGAAGAGGCATAGTTAGAACTTGACTCTCCAGACTCAAAACTTTAGCAAGGTGATGAGTGAAGAATACCTTGAGGTTGCCAAACTCATTAACCCCTGGCTCTGTTCAGACCTCCTAATTGTTGATTGAGTCTCTTACACTTACACCTCAAATTAGCCTTCCAGGTTATTTGTTATTTCTTGATGGTTGGCCTGACTAAATTTAATTGGTCAATCTCTCATTCCTCAAGGCATCGGTTGATTTAAGGATATTATGACCTATGCCTGAGTAAACTCGCATGGCATTTGCCATTGCTCTTCTCATACCCTAGACAACATCTCACTTCCCCTACTCCAAGGCAAGAGTTCTCTACTCCTCTCATGAAGGAGAGTTGAATTCTCTGCCTGTAGGTCTTTGCTCTAGCTCCAGGCAGGGGGCAAGACTAAGTGAAACTCTACACTCACTAGATAGAGCACCAGTGCAAGAGTTGGGAGGACCTGAGTTCAAATCTCACCTCAGACACTTGACACTCACCAGCTCACATTGACACTCACATTGGGCATGTCACTTAACCCCAACTGCCTCATCTTGGGTCATCTCCAGTCATCCTGATGAGTATCTGGTCACTGGATCCAGATAGCTCTGGAGGAGAAGTGAGGCTGGTGACCTGTACAGCCCTCCCTCACTCAAAACAAAGTCTAGTGCAACTCATGTCATTATCTCTCTGATGGCATGGTCTTCTGCGGCAACAACGAAGGATGAACACACAGAAAACCTGTCCCTCTTTTATTTCTGAGTACTCTGATAAACCTTGCTTTGTTACTTATTTCATGTATGTGGGTGCATATGAATGCATAAAGACTTATACAAGAAGATAATTTCTCTAAGAATGTCTTCTACTTCTTTTGCTTCATTACACTTAAAGTTTTAGGCATTCCATATACAATTATCCCTTCCACAACATGGGGGTGAGGGACATAGCACCCCCACAATCTGGAAAATCTGTGTAAAATTTTTTGGCCCTCCCTTTGTGCCACAAGAGTAGTTTGGATTATTATGATATTAAAAGAAAAAAATACGTTGCTGTTATATGATATTATGCATATATTTTATGTATTTCTGAATTTCTAAACTATTTCTGTATCATCTGCTGGCCTTTACATGTCCTCTTCAACTTGTGCAAAACTGCCCCAAAATTCCCATTTAATTTCTAATGCTGACCTATGATACATCGAAACCATTATGGGGAAAGTTGCAATGTGGAAGGGATGACTATATATATTTTTACATTTCGATCTAGATCTGTGAATTCAAAAATATGTGGAAACTCTTAGTGTTTTCTTCCACTAATATAGCCTTAGAGGGTTGTCTGGGATATTGGGATGTTAAGTAACTTGACTGTGGTCACACTATCTAGTCACTATGTGAAGAAGAACTTGAACCTAGACTTTTTGACTCCAAGGATAGCCCTCCCCTCCATCTTTCAATCAATCAATCAGTCAAGAAACATTTTTTAAGTACTTGCTATGTGCCAGGCACTTTGCTGAGGGCTGGGAATACCAAAAGAGGCAAAAAATAGTCCCTGCCCTCAAGGAATTCACAATCTAATGGGGGAAACAAAATACAAACCAATACATACAAAGCAAGCTATATGGGTAATAAAGAGGAAGCAATTAATCAAGGACAGGGACAAAAATTGAGAGGGTCTGGGAATGGATCCTTTTAAAAGATGGGATTTTAGCTGGGACCTAAATCCACTATACCATGATGCCTTTTTACTCCAAAATAGAATGGGGTAGTTGTCAGTAAGGCAATAGATTGTACAGCGTAATGCAATTTGTCATTTGCACAGGTATGTTGAGGTCTGAAACAAGAGATAGTATAGTAGTTTTGAACATGGAGTCAGCATACATTCATTAATCCAAAGCTATTTCATTCCTTGGTTTCCTTCTTCTTTCCTTTCCTTCCTTGGTAATCCTATGTGTTTTATTATATACAATTAATACCATTATTCTGAGAAAGTCTCCATAGGTTTCACCAGACTGCCAAAAAGGTCACATAAAAAAAGGTTAAGAACTTCCATTCTAGATATATCATCTTTTGTACTGATAGAAAATCACGACAGATAACATTTGGACCAAAGATATAATTTCACTGATAAAGGAATATGCTTAATAAGAAAACTTCCTCTACCAACACAGAACAATGCCTGCTTTGCAACTTTTCATTTTAGAGAGCTTCTTGAGGACCATTAGGGGTTAAATGTCGGATATGGAACTCTAACTCAAATCTTCCAGACTTTGAGGCTGGATCTCCATTCATAACTCTCTTAATTATATCATAGAATTTAATTCCAGGTTTGAAGGATATCCCAAAGGTCATCTATTCTAACCTATTCCAGAAGAATGAATCTCCTCTTCCAGCAAAAAGAATTGCACTGCTTTTACTGGATCAGTCCATTCTATTACTGGATCAGTCCAATTTGCTCATAAGAGCATAATACACAATCTGCCTCTATCCCAATGCATCCGCTACTCAGCTACCAAACTGAACTCCCTAAACCCCAGATTGGAGTATGTCACATACCCCACTTTCATAAACTCCACTGGTTCTCTAGCACCTCTAGTATCAAGTATAAAATCTTCTGTTTGGCTTTGAAAGCTCTTCATAAGTTGACTCCTTCCTATCTTTCCAGTGTTCTTACACCTTACTCCCCTCCACTTATTCTACCATCCAATGACATTGGCCTCCTTGTTGTCTCTTGTCTAAGACACTCCATCTCTCAACTCCAGGCATTTTCACTGGCTGTCTTCCATTTTTTGAATTCTTCTCCTCATCATCTCCTCCTCTTGGCTTCTCTGGTTTCCTACAAGTCTCAGTTAAAATTCTGTCTTCTTCAAGAAGCCTTTCCTATGTACCTGAGATAGTGACTTCCTTCTGTGATCATATCCAATTTATGCTGTTTATATCTTGTTTGTACATAGTTGTTTGCATGCTGGCATGCCCATTAAATTATGGGCTACCTGAGGACAGACTGTTTTCATTCTTCTTTTTGCCCCCAGTACTTAGCAGAATGTCTGATTCAGAGTAAGAGATTAATAAATGCTTGCTGATTTGATTTGAGCAACACATGGTAAATGTTAGAAATTCAGGGAAATTCTTTGGGGTATCCTGCAAAGTGAGAGGAGCCTTAAAATAGAGTTAGCTTCTTACAGGGGTTGAGGGTGGGATAAGGAGCTCATTTGTCTTGTGACAATTAAATTATAGTTCAGAATGTCTTCTTGCTAAAGATGGTTGATAGACCAATTGACAAAATATCATCGTGATACTGATCTCATAAATGGGTCTTTTTTTCTCTGGCAGGAGAATCTACCATGTTTAGTTAAAGCAGCAACTACACAGACAACTCCCCATGTACACATCTTTTCCTATAGGTATTTGAAAACTACCTCATTCAACTATCACTTTCTATTGACAAGTGTAGATATACTCACATATTGAAACTATCTTTAGAATGAGAGAATAAATTCTCAATCTCATAAATAGTATATTTCTCCTCTCTTTTGAAAAAAAAATATTCATCTACTTGTTTTCTTTTTGTTTGAAAATATGACAACAAAGCAAATTTCCATACCTTTATTTCATATGCCTTCCTTTGTCAGTTGATTGGAAATTATAGTGCACAATTAGTCAGATTTTTACTAATGAGTACAGAGACAGAGTGAGTTGCCACATAGTCCAAGGAAACATAATACAAGTTATGGTGTAAATGGGAATAATAGACATGAAAGGACATGACTCTTAGCACAATCAGAAAGTCAGGGCAGTTGAAATGTGATAATAGGAAGAAAGTAATGGCTTCCAACAATCCTAAGGAAGTTACCAACCTAAGCCTGACAACAGATGATTTTTTTTAAAAAAAGGAGACCCTAAAACTACGAGATAGAATATCAAATGTAGTCTTCATGCTTTGAATGCAGAGCTAATAGTGTTGAGAAGATGGGGCAAGAGACTAAAGTAACACTTGTTTTTGAAAGAGTAGTGCCAATTTTGAGGGATCTGGGGTTCTTAAGTAGCTTTCTCTGTATACTTGTGTTTGAATTACCTGGAAAAATGACTTCCAGCTGTCTGACCACAATCCATGAATATATCACAAATCAACAGACAGGTCCAACTGTCTGACCATAGTTATCAGAGAGAGAAGCACCAACATCTGGGTTTTGAAAACCAGGGGACTCCTTCGCAGCTTCCCAGAGTCTTGTCTGGCCAAACAAAACATTTCCAGTCGGTAAGACCCCAAAGTAAATCCTGGCCCTCAGAGTATACAATTTTTAGAGCCAGAAGGTATCACAACTCTTTAGAAACAGTGTCTTATTAAAAAAAGGTGTGGGCCTTCCTATAAATTTCCCCAGGCCCATTAATGGGTGGGGAAGATCTTTAATCATATTAACAATACAAATACATATACTGTTTCTAGTTAAAGAAATTTTCTTTCTGTACTTTACTCTTAGTAAAGACCCTTGATTCATAAAGGCAATATTCAATCAGAGGCACTTGATTATACTAAAACAAAAGCAGAAAAGGATTCTACTTTGCTTTTCCTTGCAGTACTCTATGAGTTTACATTCTGCTGGGGTGGAGGAGGGATGCAAGTTGTACCTAACTAAACAAAGAAAAAGTACGTATAAATTATTGGGGGAAGTTAGGAATGGCCTAGTTTAGGAGAATGTCCTTGAGATGATCTTTGAATGAATTGGCATTCTAAGAGGTGAAGGTGAAGAGGGGAAGCATTTCATCATGGCATAGCCTATGAAAATCCATGAAAGAAGGAAAGTTCAGAAGGAGTTCAGAAAATAGCAAGCAGGCCAAAGTAAGGAACTGGGCCTATTTTTAGTATACAATGGGAAGTCATCAATGGTTTCTGAGCAGGGGAGTTGTCAGAGCTGTACACTAGGAAAATTAATCTCACAATGCTGTATATGCCAAATTGGACAGGAAGAGAGAACAGAGGTGGTTAAAAACAGATAAAAGAGAGACTTATAACAGTCCATGCAAAAGGTAGAGGCAGTAGGAACAAAATGGGAGTAACAGATATAAAAGATAATGTAACTTACACCAATTAAACAAGGACTACTTATGGATAGCTCAGTTAACTCAGAGTAGTTAGAACATGATGCTAGTTAGATCAGATAGGTGCAGACATTTTCATTCCCATTGATTGCATTTAGCTATGCTCAGAAAAAAACTGTTAATGGGACAGAGTAGTCTGTGTCACAGACATATTCTGTCACATAACTCTAGCCATCAATCTCAAAAATATGTATCATTAGTCAAAAGGGATGAGGTGGGAGTCTGTGTTTGATTCTATATAAGATGACCATTTCTGGGGAAAAAAGCATGAAATGCTTATTCTAGAACAGTCAGATTTCTTCTGTATACCAAGACAATCCATTTGCTTCAACTGAAATTTTGTCTTATTGCATTTTTTCCTGGGCTACTCCTGCCACCCAGTGGATGATTTCTGGACTTTTTAGACTGAGCATTGGTTATAATTCTGATTTCTGTGATTTTGTACAGAGACTGAAACAAAATAGTAACAAAAACTTCACAAGAAAAATATGATCCTCCTAGGGAGATTGCAATGCATCATTCAAATGTATGAGCTTGTTTCATTTATATACATATGTATGCATTTTAAATAATAAGAATCATTTCTTGGACATAAGAAAAAAATGTTTTCCATCTGTAGTAGGCTGAGAGAGAACTATCAAAGAGATTTGGAGACTGAGCACCTGATTTCACATCCCACCTTGGCTTTTTCATGGTAATCTTACTGACTTTCATGGGTTCAATTATTTATGCAGATGACCCTCAGATCTGTCTGTCCAGCTATAATCTCTTTGCTGAGCTAAAGTCATGCATCTCCAATGGCCCTTTTGGATGCTTTGACCTGGATCTCCCATAGGAATCTCAAATGTAACACTCCCAAAACATAATTCATTATCTTTCTCTTCTCTCCTTCTAAATTTCTGCATCACTGTCAAGGGTACCATCATCCTCCTAGTCACTTAGGACTGTACCCTCAGTCATCCTTAGCTCCTCCCTCCAACTGAACATATGCAATCCATTGCAAATTTCAACATTTATATCTTCACAAAAGCTTTCTCTCTACTCAAAGTTCCACAAACCTAGTTCAGTCTCTTGTCACTTCTTGCTTGCATTATTACAGTAACCTTCTAACTAGTTTTCACATCATGATCTCTTTCCACTTAGCTGCCAAAGTGATTTTTCTAAAGCTCAGATCTAAACATGCCACCTTCCTGTGCAGTGAACTCCAATGGTTATTTTTTACCTCTAGGATCAAATATAAAGTTTTCCGTTTGACATTTAAAGTTGTTCATAGGAGCAGCAAGGTGGCACACTGAATAGAACACCAACCCTGGAGTCAAGAGCATCTGAGTTCAAATCTGTCCTTACTAGCTGTGTGACCTTGGGCAAGTCACTTAACCCCAATTGCCTTGCCTTCCTCCCACCAAAAAAAAAAAGTCCTTCATAATCTGGCTTCTTCTTATCATTTCAATTATATTTATAGGACTTCCTCCTTATACTCTACAGTCCAACTTTACTGGTCTATTCTAGTGCCTAGTAGACAGAAGTTCATCTTTCATCTCCAAGTCTTTGTAATGGCTGTCCACCATACCTGGAATGCTTTGTCTCCTCACATTCAATCCTTATTCTCTTGCTTCTTTGAAAACTTTACTCAAATCTAGCCTTATTCTGAAAATCTGTTGCTATCTTCCACTTTCAAATTACCTTCATCTACAGTATATGGGTACTGTATGTACTTAGTAATTTACACTAGACACACATTCTCCTTCAGGGTAGGAACTGTGTTTTTTTTATTTTCTTTGTATCCTCAGCATTTAGAACAGAACATAATAAGGACTTAATAAGTACTCATTGACTGCTATTTAATCACCATGTGCCCTTAATCAAGTTACTGCCCATTTCTTGGCATCAGTCTCCTGATCTGTAAATGAAAGAAAAGGAATAAATGCTCTTTCCTCTACAAAGTACTAATCTTGTGGTTTTCTAAAAAAGAAATACAATTCTAATTCCAATAAATGTTTGTTAAATTGAACTGAATTATCTAGTATATGAATATGAACCTTTTGGTTACTTTTAAAAATGAGAAAATTCAGTATTTTCATAAAAAGCCAAGAGAAATATTTACATATGCACTCATAATCCAATTATTAATCATAAATATCACTTAGCTCAATTCTAAGATATTTCACCATAATAGCACTTTATAGTTTATAAAGAGCTTTCACAAATATAGCACTTTATAGTTTACAAAGAGCTTTCACAAATGTAAAAACTCATTTCCTAAAAAAATATTCTATGAGGTAGATTGAGTATATTTCATCATCCATACTCAGCAAAAAAAAAAAATGAACTCAGATAAATTACGTAGTTTGCTAATTGTCACATCAGTCACCAAATCAAAATTTTGGAACTGGAAGGGACCTTAAAGATAATGGAGTCTAAATGCCCCATTTAATAGTTGAAGAAATTGAGAGCCAAAAAAGTCAAAGGTTACACAGCTTGAGATAAGATTTGAACCAGGTGTTCATGATTCTAAGTCTATCACCCTCTCCACTATACAAAGATAATTCCCATGCCCTTTCTACTACAACCTTTCTAGATACATCTTAACTTGTATATTTTCCAGCTATATAGCTTTAGACAAGTCACTTAACTTCTTCGTTTCAGGGGCAGCTAGGTGGTGCAGTGGATAGACTACTGGCCCTGGAGTCAGAAGGACCTGAGCTCAGATACTTACTAGCTGAATGGCCCTGGGCAAGTCATTTAACCCCAATTGCCTCCCTCCCCAAAAAAGACAAACTTCTAGATTTCATTTTCCTTTACTGTAAAATAAGGACTAGGTGCTCTCCAAAAAGCCCATTAGTTTCTAGCAACTATGATTTCTTGATCAATCAGATCTTGTCACTAGGTCTACTACTATAATGTCATCCACAGAAATGATAGAGAAAGTGAATTTAGTTTTTTCTCTCTTCATTTATTTCAGAGGTTTATTAAAACAGGCTAAGTGACATTGCTATGCTTGAGAATAGTGTTCTTTTTCTCACAATTTTCATGAGTCATAGCTTCCAAGATTTTCATGCTCTTTAAAAATACCCATGACATTTAGGCATTTTTATGAGTGGGGAGAAATAAGATGATGAATAAATGTTCTGATAAAATGTTGTATAACGAATTGGGACTCTTCAGGGAGCCATAAAGAGTGGGACAACACAAAGAGGAATGTATCTGTGAGGAAGCAATGAGATTCAGAGACCAAAATTAAAAGAGAAGCAAAAGAAAAAAGATGGAATGAAATAAAATGAAATTTTAAAGTGATATTTAGTAAAAGTAGGAAATGGTGAAAATGTAGGTCATGTGTAAAATAGGACTTTGGCCCAAATTTTCATCTTCATTGGAGTTCCAGATAAGGTCTACATATAGTTGCTCCAAGCATAAACATACCTATAGAGCTACATTTTATTCTTGAGAGTGGAATTAATGAAAGCTTAAGAAATCCATGCGGGGGTGGGGGAGGAGCCAAAATGGAGGGGTAGAAAGATACACATACTCTTAGCTCTTACCCCCATAAAATACCTGTAAAGAAGAACTCTCAACAAATTCTATAGCAGCAGAAGCCATAGAACAATGGAATGGAGGAGATTTCTGTTCCAGAGAGACCTGAAAAACCATCCGGAAAGGTCTGTCATGCACCAGACCCAGAGCAGAGCCCAGCCCTGCCTTGGCCATGCAGCACTGAGGGGAGCAGATCCAAGTAGGCTTCAGGGACAGAATCTCCAGCAGCAGCGCAGATCCCTCAACTCACAGGCCCCTAAGGTCAGTGAGAGGGTCTTTCCAGCTGGCCAAGAGGGGAGCGGGGTATCCCCGTAACTCAGGCTCCCTCAGGTGACAGCAGTGGAGGCAGCAGCAGTCTCCCCAAGCAGGCAGTAGCCCCTATCCATTGTTGAAGGTGTCCTCATAAACCCCCTGAGGGAACTGAGCCCTGTGTGGCAGCGCTGCCCCAACCTGTGCTGCTGAACTTAATCTTACACTGAATAGCACCCCTGCCCCCTGCCAAAAACCCCTAAGGCTTGGGAGCAGCACACATGAATCTCTGCCCCCAAGCACTGGTTTGGTGGAACTGGAGGGGAGGTGGCTGTGGAGAGGAAACTCAGAAGTGAAGTAACTGACTAGGAAAATGACCAAAAAAGGGGAAAAAAATAAGACTTTCCTGGGAAACAGGCATCTCCCCCATTCTTTCAGATGAGGAAGAACAAGGAATACTGTCAGAGGAAGTCAAGGCCTCTGTCTCCAAAGGGAACTTAAAATGGGCTCAGGCAATAGAAGACCTTAAAAAACAAGTTAGCAGCTTACTAAAGGAGAATCAAAAAAAAAAAAAAAAAAAAGGCTGAGAAAAATAACAGCTTTAAAAAGAGGCTAACTCATTTGGAAAAAGAGGTCCAAAAAGTCAACAAGGAGAAGGAGGTTTTAAAAAGCAGAATTAGCCAAATGGAGGGGAAGTTTCAAAAGCTCATTGAATAAAATAATTCGTTGAAAGAGGGAATTGAGTCCAGAGAAACAAATGACTATGAGTTAAACCAAGAAGTTAGTAAACAAAACCAAAAATTTGAAAAAATAGAAGATAAGGTGAAACAACTCATTAGAAAAACTACTGACCTGGAAAATAGATCCAGGAGAAATAATTTACTACCTGAAAGCCATGATCAAAAAAAAGAGCTTAGACATTATCTTCCATGAAATTTCAAGGAAAATTGCCCTAATTTTATAGAATCAGAGGGCAAAATGGATATTGAAAGAATTCATTGATCACCTCCTTAAAGAAACCCGAACAGAGAAACTCTTAGGAATATTGTGGCCAAATTTCAGAGTTCTCAGATCAAGGAGAAAATACCACAAGCAACTAGAAAGAAACAATTTGAGTACTGTGGAAATACAATCAGGATAACACAGGATCTGGCAGCTTCAACATTAAGGGATCAAAGGACTTAGAGTGGGATATTTCAGAAGTCAAAGGAACTGGGATTGAAGCCAAGAATCACCTACCCAGCAAATCTGAATATAATGCTCCAAGGGAAAAATGGTCATTCAGTGATATAGTCGAATTTCAAGATTTCATGTTGAGGAAAAGACCAAATCTGTATTTAAAAATTTGACTTCCCAAGACAAGAATCAAGAGAAGCATGAAAAGGTAAACAGAAAAGAAAAATCGTAAAAGACTCTCTAAAGCTGAACTGTTTACATTACTACATGGAAAGAAAATAATTTTAACTCTTGAATCTTTTCTCAGTATTTGGATAGTTGGAAAGATTGTACATACACACACACACACACACACATAGATAGACAGAGAATACAGGGTGTGTTATATCAGAAGAGATGATATCTACACACACAAAAATGAAATAAAATAAAATAAAAATTAAAGGGTGAAAGAGGAAAATTCCATGAAGAGAAAGGGAGTAATGGAATAGGGCATGCTACAACTCATAAAAGAAATAAGAAAAATCTTATTCAGTGGAAAATATATGGGAAAAGGGGAGAGGGGGAAAAATAAAGCTATTCTCCCCAAGTGTAGCTGAAGGAGAGAATAACATGCTCGCTAAATTTGATATACAAATTTATATACGTCACAGGAAAGTAGGAAAGGAGGTGACAAGTGGAGCGAGGGGAATGTTAGAAGGGAGGGCAAAAGGGTGAAGGGAGTCACTAGCAATAAACACTTTCAAGAAGGGACAAGGTCAATTGTAGGGGGGGTAGGCTAGGTCAGAGGGCAATATAATTAGTATTACACAACATGATTACTATGGAAGTAGTACTTAGTCTGTATCGAATTGCTTGCCTTCTCAGTAGGGCTGGGGAGGGGAGGGAGAGAAGTTGGAATTCAAAGTATTAGAAATGAATGTTGAGAATTTTTATTGCATATAATCAAGAAATAAGAACTACAGGGATAGGGGTATGGAAATTTATCTTGCAGTGCAAGAAAAGAGAGGAAGATAGGAGAGGGGTAGGGTGTGATTGAGGGGGGAGTGTACATTGAGGGAAGGAGTAATCAGAATGCAAGGTATTAGGAAGTGGGGGGAGGGGACTGATGGGGAGAAAAATTGCACATGTTACAAAGTGAGGTAAAAGCAATTAGTATTAAAACAAAAGACTGATTTAATTACTGAGAATAAATCAATAGCATTTTTAGTTTGGAGAAAAGAATTTCTGTCTAAATTTCCAAGAGGAAGGTAACCTCGGGTAAAATTTGGCAATGATGGAAAAATCAAGGTTTTAATGGTAAATTTGATTTAATGATTGCCATTTAATCAGGAACTAGAACATGTATAGAAAGGCATGTAAGCCCCTTAAGACTTGCCTCAAAAAAAATGTTCCTTAGCAAAAGTAAAATTATAATCATATTTGAAACACGGTTATTGGAACTTGCCATTTTTAGATGCTATGGGACTATTAAGTGACTGTTCTTCTGAGTCTAACTCCAGGTATGGATAGCAAAAAGGTGGTCTGAGCCTCCAATCCATGATGCCAGTAAGCTCTTAAGATGCTGGTATGAACTGCATAGGTGATCTCAAGGGAAGAGTGAGAGAGCAACTGGGATTCTCCTGGCTCAGTTTCCCCACTGACACCTGGAAGACTTTAAGCCTGACTGAATGCAAGTGGACAATCTAATCCTGCCTGAAACTGACATGAAGTTGGGGAGATATTGTATCCCTGCAATGTCCTTACTATTGGTGGCAATTTCCTATAATCAAAAGGTTTGTAAGCTTAATACCAGATCTATTCAATTGTAGATTATGGGGAGGGGAACATCTGAGGTTGTCTAAAATTAACCTATTAGGCACAGGACTTTAGACCAGCAACAATAAGTTAGGGTCCTTTAATTCTTAGTAATACTGTGGAGACAATTAGGTCAAGGGCTTGGGAAGTTAGCATACATAGCTATTATTTGTGTCTCAGTTGGCTAATGTTTAAAAAAAAATTCTTTTGTGGTTCATATTGTAAATGCTTTAAAAAGAAGTATCGCCTGACCAAGAGTTGGAATTGTTTTATCTGTTATAAACTGTGTTAAAATAAATAATAAAATAAAAAAAGAAAGAAATCCATGAAAGAATGAAACAATCTATGATATAGTTAAATAGAATGAGCTGAATTAGCTATAAGTAATGGTAAATGATTGTGATGGAATACTACTGTGCTGTAAGAAATGAAAAGCTTGATATTCTTCAGAAAAAAATATGAATAAACTTACATGAAATAATAAAGAGCAAAATGAGCCTGTGTCCTTCAGTTCTGGCTTTTCTCATGATTAACTTCCTCTCAGCTCTGCTCTAGCTCAGCCTTTTCCTCTTCCACCCATTGAGCAAGCTTCTCCCACCACAGGCTCCATGTGACTCTGACTCATGTGACTCAGGCTTCCATGTGGCCCAGGCAAGTCACATGGGTCTAATAATTTATGGGAAAGATCTCCCCTTTTAAATTACCATTACAGTAGGTGTGAGGTGGTACTTCAGATTTGTTTTAATTTGCATTTCTCTAATCAATAGTGATTTAGAGTATTTTTACCATATGATTATAGATACCTTTAATTCCTTCATTTAAAAATTGCTTGTTCATATGCTTAGATTATTTATCAATTGGGGAATGACTTTTATTCTTAGAAATTTGACTTAGTTATTTATGTATTTTAAAAAGGAGGCTTTTATCAGGAATACTGGCTGTAAAAAATTATATCCCAGCTTTATACTTTCCTTTTAATCTTAGTTGCATTTGATTTGTTTTGCAAAAAGCTTTTATTTAGTGTAATCAAAATTATCCACTTTGCATTTTGTAGTAGTCTCTATCTCTTGTTTGGTCGTAAATTCTTCCTTTCTCCATAGATCTGACAGGTAAATTATTTCTTGCTCTGTTAATTGGCTATGTCTGCATTGTCTATTTATACCTTAACTTGATATACAGTGTGAAATGTTGGTCTGCCATACTATTTTCCAGTTTTTGCAGCAGTTTTTATTAAATAGTGAGTTTTTATCCCAGAAGCTGGAGTCTTGCAGCTTACCAAACAGTATTTTACTATAGTCATTTACTACTATATATTATGTCATTAACCTCTTCCACAGGTCTAATACTTGTATTTCTTAGATAGCACCAAATAGTTTTGATGGTTGCCACTTTGTAATATAGTTTTAAATCTGGTATGGCTAGGTCACTTTCCTTTGAATTTTTTTCATAAATTCCCTTGATATTCTTAACCTTCTGTTCTTCCAGATGAATTTTGTCATTATTTTTCTAGCTCTATAAATTTTTTTTTGGTATTTGATTGGTACAGCACTTAAAAAGTATATTAATTTAGGTAGAATTTTCATTTTTGTTGTATTAGTTCAGCCTACTCATGAGCAATTTTCCAATTATTTACATCAGACTGTGTGAAAAATGTTTTGTAATTGTGTTCATATAGTTCCTGAGTTTTTCTTGGTAGGTAGTCTCTCAAATATCTTATATTGCCTATAATTATTTTAAATGCAATTTCTTTTTCTATAAATTGCTACTTGGCTTTTTAATATTATATAGAAATGCCAATGATTTGTGTGAGTTTATTTTATATCCTGCAACTTTGCTGAAGTTGTTAATTATATCAAGTAGTATTTTAGTTGATTCTCTAGGATTCTCTAAATATATTATCATATCTTCTGCAAAGAGTGATAGTTTTGTTTCCTCATTGCCTATTCTAATTCCCTCAATTCCTTTTCCTTCATTTATACTTTTCTCTCTCCTTTCACCCTCTCCCTCATCAGTAGTGCTTTGGTTCTGACAACCACCTCCCTTCTATCAGACCCCCTCTCTTTTCTTTCCCCTTTCCTTTTCTACTTCTGCCCTCCCTTTCCTTTCCCCTTTCCCTTTCCCCTTTCCCATTCTTCCTCTGTAGCAGCAAACACCCTGACAGGTAGCCTGCTAGCACAGGTTCTTAGATCTGCTTTTGTAAAAGGAAAGCAACTTGAGGGGGTCAGTAATTTTCTTTAATAACATATACTAACAGAGAAAATAGAAGAAGAAAAATAAAGACCAACAGACAGTGCTTCTAACTGTCTGACCATAAGCAATACATACATCACAGATCAGCAGACAGATCCAACTGTCTGACCACTACATACATACATAGTTCCCAAAGATAGAAGCACCAATATCTGGGTTTTCAAAGGCAGGGGGAGAGGGGTATGAGGACTCCTTAACAGCTACTCAGAGTCTCATATGGCACATGAACCTTCGGGATCTGTCTTCCATGTGGAGAGTCTGTCATATTTCTTGATTCATAATTGTACCAGGATATTCATGGCCGTGATACACTTCCCTATAGGGTAAGAAAAATTTCTATTCCCAATTGAGTGTGTATGTTATTCCCTCTTTAAGCCAAATCTGATGAGAGGTTCAAAAAATGCTCACATCCCCCCACACCCCTACTTCTTTCCCTCTACAGTAATAGGTCTTTTGTACCTTTTCATGAATTATATTTTACTGTATTCTGTCTCCCTTTCTTCTCTTCTCCCATACAATCTTTTTTTATTTACTTCTTAGTTTTCTTTATCATTATATGAAAGTCACCTTATACCCCCCATCATCTGTCTGTGTATACTCCTTCTAAATGCCCTAATACTCTCAAGAGTTATAAGTGTCATCTGTCTGTGTATAGATTGAATAACATGTCTCTTTCCTGTTCACCTTTTTATGCTTCTCTTGAGTTTTGCATTTTCTGTTCAGCTCTGATCTTTTCATCAGGCAAATTTTGAAGTCCTCTGTTTCACTGAATGCCCATCTCCTCCCCTGAAAGATTATGCTCAGTTTTGCTGAGTAGATGATTCTTGGTTGTAAGCCAAGCTCCTTTCCCTTCCAGAATATCAGATTCCAGGCTCTCTGGTCCTTTAATGTAGTGTAATCCTAGTTGTGGCTCCTTGATATATGAAGTGTTTCTTTCTAACTGCTTGGAATATTTTCTCTGTGACCTGAAAATTCTGGAATTTGGTTATAATATTCCTTGGAGTTTTCATTTTGGGATCTCTTTCAGGAGGTAAGTGGTGAATTCTTTCAATGGCTATTTTACCCTCTGGTTCTAGGAGATCAGGGCAGTTTTCCTTGATAATTTCTTGAAAGATGCTGTCCAGGCTCTTTTTCATCATGACTTTTAGGTCATCCAATAATTCTTAAATTATCTCTCCTGTATCTATTTTCCAGGTTAGTTATTTTCCTAATGAGGTATTGTCTTCTATTTTTGCATTATTTTGATTGATTCCTGGTGTCTCATGGAGTCATTTGCTTTGCCCAAATCTAATTTTTAAGGAATTATTTTCTTCAGTTAGCTTTTGTACTTCCTTTTCCATTTGGCCAGTTCTACTTTTTAAGGAGTTGTTTTCTGCAGTGAATTTCTTTTTCTCATTTGGCCACTTTTATTTTTTTAAGACATTGTTCTTCTCCCTCTCTTATTTGACTTTTAAAATCTTTTTTGAGGTCTTTCAAGAGGATTTTTTGGCTTGAGACCAATTCATTTTTCCCTTTGGGGTTTTGCATGTGTGAATTTTTGACAATATTGTCCTCTTCTTAGTTTGTGTTTTGTTTTTTCCTGTCACCATAGTAGCTTTCTGTGGTCAAGGTTCTTTTCTGTTTCTTGCTCATTTTTTAACCTATTTCATGAATTTTAAAGTTGAGTGTGTGCAGAGGCCTACTCACAGGCTTTATGTGCTAGCATCTCAGGTGCTAGCAGCTTGCTTGCTGTGCTGGGGTGACCCAACCTAGTTGTACCTGTTGTTGCCTGGATTCCGTGGCTGGCAATCTGCCTTCTGTCCTGGGGCTTGACATCTCATAACTGGCCTGCTGTGCACTGTGCTACTGAGCCAGGACCAATGGGCCTTGGTTGCTGATCTGTGTCCTCCCACTGATTTGCCTGCACACCATCTGGGCTCTGCTGTTCTCCCCTTTTATCTAAGTGACACAGAACTTTTCTGAAGTCTTTCTAAATTATCTTAAGCTGGAAAATTGTTTCACTGTCTTTTTGTAGGTTCTATTGCTCCAGAATCTTTTTAGAGGTTTGATTTAATGCTGTTTCTGAGGGAAACAGGGGAGAGCTCAGGCAACTTCCTGACTTCTCTCTACCATCTTGGCCCTTTCCAATACATATTTTTCTTTAAGTGAAAGTCTATTTTAATCTCTTATTTATTAAACTTCAATGGTTGACTATTGCCTTTAGGATAAAATGGAAATTCCTCTTTTAGACATTTTAATCCCTTTACTACCTGGGCCCAACCTATGAAATCTATATTTCTATCTTTGTTATATGTTATTCCTTTTTAAGCACACTGTGGTCCAGCCAAATTGCCTTTTATTTGTCCTCATACATGACATTCCATTCTCCATCTCTGTATTTCCTTATGCACTTGCCCTCCTCAATGCCTCTTCACTTCCATCCCTTAGAATTCCTTACTTCCCTCAACTCATCTCATATACTACTGTATTACAATGACTAGATGACCACTTGCTGAATGTTAAAGTTGGATCAGATGGCCATTGAGTTTCCTTCCATCTCTCAACTTGTGATTCTGTGTAATTTTTCATGTGATACTACATAAAGTCTTTACTGATCTCTCCAGTTATGAACTTACACTCTCCCCCAAACTACCACATATAAAGTTTATGCATATGTTTATATACACATATGTATATAAAATTTACATATACATATAAAGTTTATACATATGTATATATGTAAAATACATATGTATTGACCCCAACATAGTGATGGCATTTTGATCCTCTTAAAAATGAAGGACAATAACCTGTGTGTGTGTATGTGTGTTCATTTTACATATATTTGAAATTACAAGTAACAAAACATTTATTAGACACTATATGTAAGACATGAAGCTAAGTACTAAGGATACAAATGTAACCAAGCAAGACAATCTCTGACATCAAACAACTTATATTCTTCTTTAAAGAATGTTCTTTTTATATTTTTTCTATTTTAAATAAAATTTTTAACATTCATTTTTGTATAATTTTTGAGTTCAAAATTCCTTCCCTCCCTGCTTCAGAAAGCAAGTACTTTTCCTATAGAGTATACATATGCAATCATATAAAACATATTTCCATATTACTCACATTACAAAAATGACCAGAGGTTTGCCACCCCCCAAAAAACAAGAAAAATAAAGTAAAAAAAAATTAATCTGCATTCAGATTCCATCAGCTTTTTCTCTAGAGATAGAGAGCATTTCTATCATAAGTCCTTTGAAATTGTTTTGGTTCATTGTGTTGCTGAGAATAGCTAATGCTTCACAACTGGTCATTGCACAATATTGCAAACAGCTTATATTTTAATAGGGTAAGACACAAAAAAGATATCTAAAAGGGGGTGCTAGTAATGGTCAAGAAAGGGTACAGAGGTATGGTTCTGGACAAGAAAAGATGAAAGCTCACTTGTCAAAGCCCAGAGATCCACGGCTAGAATCCATGTAGTTCTGATGGGAGAAGGTTTAGGAAGATTAGTGCAGTGGAGGTAGCATGGTCTGGAAATGACCCAGAAAAAAAAAAAAGTGCATGTGTCTGTGTGTGTGTGTGTGTGTGTGTACATACACACATCTACATCTACATATGTACATAAATGTTAAATTCCTCCAATAATATATTCTCTGGGCCCTTTACTATTCTGTTTAACCTCCTCTGGGTACTCTCCAGCTATCTATATCTATACTATAATATGGCACACTGAACGGAGTCTTCCAGCTATCATCTGACCGAGGCAAACAGTACAGCAGGAATATAACTTTCCTTGTCCTTAAGATTTCATTAAAATTTTTTTTTGGCCTCTATATCATTTAATTGACTCATATTGAGTTTGAAATTCTTTGAAACACTCATATTTTTTTTTAGACAAACTGCTATCAAGCCATATCCCCCTGTCTTATGTTTAGGTTAAAAATGATTTTGTAAATATAAGATTTCTCATTTGCCCTTATTCAGTTTTCTTATTAGATTTATCCCAATGCCATAGTTGTTGAAATCTTTTTTCGATTCTCATGCCTTTACCTTAACCTGTCTGAAATATCCATTGATATCCTGAGGAATAAAAATGTTATTTGGATAAATGACTTTATTGTCTAACTAGATTTTATTTTTATAAATATGATGTTTACTTTATGATACTTAATACTTACTATAGGACAAACAAGTCAACACATTTCCAGCCCATTGATTTTTTTCTATCCTCCACTTTTAACTCTGGAGCTGGAAATGAAATGAAGGTGTGCGTCACATGTTAGATAACCTCATATCTTGGTCTAGTTAAGTAATCTGTTCAATGTTTACAAAGAGCTCTATTCACTCACTATTCTACAAAGGTTATCTTTACTTTTCTCTTGCCTGGTCCAGCCTTTGCAATGTAATTTTCAAACTCTACCACAATAACACACCTTGTTCAAAGTTCATACCTCTTGCAACCTCAGCCCTCTGGAATAAAGCCACAAAGCTAAAAGTGAATGATAAAGGACTCAGAACTCACAATAGATGTCTCAAAAACCCTTCCACAAAAACCAAGCATTTTTATCCCATGAGAGAGACCCATTTATTCTTCTTCAGATTCTTTTCCCCCTTTACTTAGCAAAAAAAAAAAATTCTTAACAAACCTGGCAGTCAGACCACAACAGATCAGAAGCAGTAGATTAGAGGGAGATTAGATGGAGAATATGAGCTGCTGGAAGCAGACCCATTGGCAGGAGTAGGACAAACAAAAAATAAAAAAGCAAATAGTGAACTACACAATATATTACGATAGAAGCGTCAAACGCATGGCATGTAGCCTGCAACTTTCTGAGTGTAACCCAAACCAGATTAAAATGTAATTGGGAAATAATTAAGAAAATGAACACAAATGCAATAAAACATAGATAATATTTCATTTTAAAACTAAGTCAATATATGATTCAGTGGGATATTTATGTATGGTTTAAAGGACAACATCTCTATTTGACTTTGATACGATTGTATTATAAACCAGTACCATTATAAATAGTTATAATTATGACCCTCAATAATTTAGTCAAAGGCTAAATTATGTCAGTCATCTGCTTTTTAAGGAGGCAATAAAAGAAACAATATATTTCATAAAGATTTTGAAAAAATGATAAAAATAGAAAGAGTAAGGAAGTTATCTCTCTAGAAAATTTTTTAATGTGGAAGAGTTCATTTCTAATGAGCTCAGATAAAGTTTCATTACAGTACCAATTCATGTTAATTTAAAAATTATATCCCATTAGCAGTTTTTAAAAATACTAAATAGAGTGTTAAAATTTCCAAGATACTGAGAAACAATAGTTCCAACAAATCTAGCAGGATGAATTCAATTCAAGAGTTTGGATTAAATTTTGTATTAGAAATCAACAAAGAAAAGTCCAAAGAATGAAGAATAAAGAAATGGACTGGTCTTGTGAATTCATAGGTATACATGACTAGTTTATGTCAGAGGCAGCACTTAATCTGAGATCTTTCTGACTGTGCAACCAGCTCTCTTTCTCCACTGCCATACTAGTTTTGAAGAATAAGTAAAAAAAAAAAAAGGAAAGATAATGTCTCTGGGAAGAGAGAAGAATGACAAGCATGGCAAAAGAAAGAAAACTAGAGAGCATGTCATGAAGGAGTGATATAGAACAGTGATATTAAATTCATATAGAAATAGGGGCCACTACATGATACAAAAGGATCCTTGCTATTGGCTTAGAAAACCACAAATTAGCATTATCTGTGTTTTAATTGATTTTTAAAATTATTTCATTAAATATATATTGCCCATAGGGCCATGTGTTTGACATCCCTATTGCAGAAAATGAGGTTTTTATAAATGCTGCTCCACAGACCAAAGAGAAGTCATTTATTAGTATTATTTCACAGGTCATAGTTTGAGAAATATTGTTCTAGCACAAATATAACAATCACTTGCACAGATGATGAAGGATTTTAAAAATCTGTTATTGAAAGTTCTGAAAGAATTTAGCAGATGAAGCACAGAACCTGAGATTATTTTTATTGTTCAGCTATTTTCAGTCATATCTGACTCTGCACGGTCCCATTTCAGATTTTCTTGGCAAAGATACTGGAATGGTTTGCCGTTTCCTTCTCTGACTCACTTTACCCATGAGGGAACTGAGGCCAACAGGGTGAAGTGGCTTGCTCAGAGTCACACAGCTACTGAGTGGCTAAGGCCAGATTTGAACTCAGGAAAATGAGTCTTCCTGACTCGATGCCTGGCATTCCATCCACTGTGCCTCTTATTTTTATGTAATTTCATATAATGTCTAAAACACATCAAGATACATATGAAATGCAATCATGAGCAAAGCTGGGGCTGTCAAATGTGATTTATGGAAATTAATATCACTACTTTAAAATTGCAACTTGCTCACTTTCATGTGTATGGAATCATTTATTTTGTCTCTTCTGGTCCAAGATTTGAATGGATCTGAGATTTCATCAATGTAAATTCTCCCTCCAATAACACAGATTGCAATCCATCCATACCTGTCCTTCCTATTATGGGCAACTGACAATATAGGTATGCTTTTCATTAGCAACATCATTTTTTTTAAGATTTAAAAACTTAGGAAATTAAATTCTGGGTTTAATTTTATTAAAATATCTTATGTTAACACAGAGAAGTAAATCCATCTTTTTATACTCTCTTTATTGAAGATTCATTTTGAGGCCTTTTCTTCCTATTAATCAATATCAGTTAGTGTCACTAATTCCTGGGTTAGTCTGAAGACTCTAAAATGCAAATTATCTCCCAAACTAGTCAGATTGTGTGAGTATGTGTGCCCATGTGTGCATTTTACGAGCCTAGAATAATCTGGAAAACCAAAGTTGCTAATCCAATTCTTCCAAATTCATTTAGAAAGAGATATTAAAAAGCACACAAAGATTTTTTTTGTGTTGACAATTTATGTGCCAATTTTACCTCTGCACGGTGTCTATACTATACAAAACAAATTAACTTCAATAATAAGGCAAATATCATTGTCTTCCCATCCTTATTGGTAGGTCCAGACTTGATTTCATTTATCCATTGTACTTTTCTAAGTTACCATTGTAGCAAAAATTTGAGTTGAAGTCTACAGGGTGAAGGATGGCAAGGGATGAGGAGTCAAAAGATTATAAAGTGGACAACCTCAGGGCTATATAGTCCAATTCTCTCATTTTATAATGGAAGAAAGTAATTTGCCCATGATCAAAAAGGTATCAGAGGTAGGATTCAAACCCAGCTCTGTAAACTCTAGATATAGTCCTCCTTGTAGTGCACCATTTTGACACCTATAATGGCAGCACTGGAAGAGGGGATTCATTATATTCCACTATTTGCACATAGCTTCCCATGGATTTAGAACCACGAGACTTCTTGGACTTTCTTGGTGAAAGAATAATTGACATAGGTCATTTTCTAACCTGTCATCTTCAGGTTCTATTCCAATGCATCATCATAGAATGGAGATGACAAATGGGTTTTTGAAGGCTGTGTCAATAGAGCACAGGCCCTGATGGGCATTGGAAATCTGGAAAGGAGACCAATATATCATGTAGCGACTAACCTCACTAATTTCCGGGGATTTCATCACCAAACACTGGCCTTCAGGTTTAAGTGACAAACATTTGATTATAGCATTATATGAAAACCAACGGAATTACAGTATGTGTAGCATGGGTAGCATACATTCTAAGGAAATCACAGTTCTTTAAAAACCACAAAACTCTACTACATCATTAATTTTCATAAAAATCAAACAAATCCTCCCAAAAGGCCAATTTCCTAACCACAGTAATTCTATCATCTCTAGTCTTCACATCTTCACTTTGCACCAAAAATGCAGAAACTAGCAATCAACATGTATTTATTGATGCTTATTATGTACCAGGCACTATGTCTTAACAAAGAGTTAAGAACATAACAGAAGAAATCTGTCTGAACCTGCTAATACCTTCTGCTGATCTGAGACTGGGCACTAGTTACCATATCATTGCCACAGAATGATGCCTCCTTGTGATGTCCTTTGAGTGCATAGACTAATCAAAACACCCTTAACAATTCTTTGGTGTTTTGCAGTATCTATTGTATGTGGACTTCCTTGGCTCTGGGCCTCTTGCTTTTGAACTAAGACCCTATTTTCCTGCCTAGCCCCCTGGATCTTGTTTTTAACTGAATTTCTGGAGTGGAACTTTCGACAATGTTATTACTTGCTCTGTTTGATTTTCCGTAACTCTGACATTGTATTCAGACTGTACTAGCCGCATTTCCTTCATTCTCTGGCAATCTCAATGGATATTTTCACCTGTTAATCACACACTAATCCCCAGTACAAGCTGACCTCTTCTTTATACCACATGCCATAATAAAATAACAGTAACTGACACCAAACACATGAATGACTCAAGTGAAGTATTTCACCAAATTCAATTTTGTCTACACTGATTGACTTACCTCTCTTATCTGATCTGTACTCTGGGTGCTGCCTCTGAGCTAGAGAAATAGTTTAAAAAAGAAAAATGGAAGAAAAGCTCTTCCTAGTCTGACTGCTCATAACTGACTTATGGCCTTATTCCATTTTTCTGCATTGGTCCAAATCCACAAGAGACTTAAAGAACAAGTTTTACTATTGTATCTCCTATAGAATTCAAGTCCTTGAGGAGAGAAATTTTTTCTTATTATTGACTTATCATTATTATAATTTTAAAAAGCCAAGGATTCTAAAAGGAAGAGATAAGGAAGAATAGCATTCCAATCACGAGCAATAGAAAAGTAGAGACCAGAGGTGAGGTATAGATTGGATAAGAAGAGACTTGAGACTTGAGACAAGAAGAGCAATTAAGTGGATATTTCAGTAGACTTGGTGACAAGGGATGATGATGATATGAACAAAGGAAGTGGCTGTGTGAGTGGAGAAGTGAGGCATGCCACAGATATTTTGGCCCTCAACAATGATAGGGAAGTTCAGTGGATGAGAGGACTTAGAGGGGAGAATAGGACATTTGCATCCACATAGGTACACAAATAGTATGTGGTAAGAGAAAGGTACCACTACAGTCCTAAATGAAAAGCAGTAGTCATTACTGCCCTTTGGCAATATTTTAATGTATAAACCACATTTCCCTAGGAAGCCATTTCATGAAATACATTAGAATCAAGTAAAATTAAATCAAATTAAAAAAAAGAAAATAAAATGGAATGTAATGGGATAGGATGGTTTGGGATGGAAATGGAGGAAATTGATAGGATAGGATGAAGTTAGGATAGTATAACCTGGTCTGGATTAGTGTAAATAAAGAATCCCCCTAAAATGGTCACATTATTTTAATTCACTCTGTATATTTCCATTGAGCTGGAAAGAATTATCATATTTTTATATAATCATAATATGGAATTGTACAAATCTGAATATGTGTTATCACTTCAGGGGATTCTTTATTTGTACTAATCAGAACCTAGTTGCAGAGCATATGTATTTCATGAAAACATGTTGAAAAAATATTTACCTGACATTCTTCGGATTAATGAAACCATCTTCTGGATGGACTCTTGAAGGAGGAAAAGGTTACATCACAATAGTATTTCAATTATGTGAGTCATAACGCAATTCTTTTGCTTATGTCCAACAGGACCATGTAATGACCATAAGCAGCCTTGAGACTGTCATTGAAAACTCATCTGTTTGTAGTCATATGACTTCTTGTGACTAAGGTTGACTGAGATCTTCAGGATATCCATAATTATTATCTAGATATTTCTGCTCTCAGGATGGTAATGCTCAGGATGAACATGCCAGAATACCTATAGCCCCTTCCCAAGATATTGAATAAATGATACTTTGCTAAAGTGTTCCACTAAATCATCCCAGATAGGGCCCCAATCAACTCATCAAAAATACACCTACTGTGTGCTTAATACATTGTGATAGGTACTAGGGCTGCAAAAACAAGTGAAACGTTTATTAAGCACCTACTATGTGCTAGGCACTATGCTAAGCTCTGAGAATGCAAATAAAGTTATGACAGTCTCTGATTTCAAGAAACTCATAATCTAATGGGTGGGGGACAACACATAAATGGAAGCTGGAACCCTGAGGGAGATAGGTGATGTGGTGGGAAGCATAATGAAGTCTTGCAGTTGGAGTGAGAAAAGATCTGAGGAGGTATGATTTTCAGAGTTGATTTCATGTTGCTGAATGATGAGTTTCTAGATATAATAAAATTCAGGTGGCAAGCTGAGTGGGAAATGATGAAGTGAATTCCCTGATTGTTGTCCTTAAATAGAGGGTCTGAGAGGAGCTGTTCTCTCCCCAACTCTTCCCACTCACAGGGAGTGAGGGGCCCCCAAAGCAGAGGGTACTGAGGAGGTGTCAATTTCAGCA
Source organism: Bettongia penicillata ogilbyi (assembly GCA_023548195.1). Taxonomy (NCBI): domain Eukaryota; kingdom Metazoa; phylum Chordata; class Mammalia; order Diprotodontia; family Potoroidae; genus Bettongia; species Bettongia penicillata. Next base: position 4,323,123 of record JAJHZJ010000857.1, on the reverse strand, counting down.
CTGATTCCATCCCTAGAATGCTGAATTTAGAATCAGGAAGACCCAAGCTAGAATTCTGTCTCAAATATTGTTATTGTTCAATTATGCAGTTGGATCTTCCTCTTTGTGACCTCATGGACTGTAGTACTCCAGTACTGTCCGTGGAGTTATCTTGGCAATGATACTAGAGTGGTTTTTCATTTTCTTCTCCAGTAGATTAAGAAGAACAGTGACAGTGACTTGCCCAGGGTCATACAACTAATAAGTGTCTGAGCCTGCATTTGAACTCAGGTCTTCTTTACTCTAGACCTACAGATGAATCCACTGAGCTGCCTCACTGCCTCAAATACTTATCATCTAATTGACTCTTGGCAAATCACTCGATGTCTCTTACTCTCAGTTTTCTCATCCATGAAATGGAGATGACTATAGCACCTATATCACAGGGTTGTTTTGAGGATCAACTGAGAAATTTTATTATGTAAAATGTTTTTACAAACCTTGAAACCTTATATATGTTCTTTTTTTCTATCAGATAGGTAGTATTACAAATACAGTTATATGCAAGATATATAGAAAAGAGATACAAGATGATTGGGGCGGGGGATGAGGCACTAGTACCTAGGAGATAAGGGAAGACCGCAAGTAGAATGTGGTGCTTTGTGCTGAGTCTTGAAGGATGTAAGAGATTCTAAGGAATAGACGTGAGAAGGGCATGTATTACCGACATGAGAGACAGCCAATGAAAAAGCATAGAGATGGAGGATGAAAGGTCATGTGTGACACTTTCTTATAATAAATACCTTGTTTTAGGCCTAAAGGTAATATAATGACACCTCAGGTCTTTTGTGGCTTCCTTCTTTGCTGCAGCAGGGAGTATTTTATTATATTAATTATGTTATTATGCCATATTATGTTGCTAATTTATATTAAATGAAAAGTTAGAATACCATAGCAATCAGTCTAGTACCTAATTAGGAAAATTCCTAACATATAGGGAGAAGTTTAATGTCTTAATTTGCATTTATATTTCTTTTGCTAGCCCCTGGATTCTTTATGGCTGAGGTAAAATTCAGGTTACCGTAAACATCTGGGTAAAGAAGCAGTAGAATTTATCACAGTGTCTTTTAGTAAATAGGCAATAGTAGAGAAACGTGAGGAAAGAATAGATCTTTTCTTGGAACTTCCCCCAGTTTTTGAGGAGGTTGATACAGCTGTTAGCATCATCACAAGTCTTCTGCCTGGAGATAACTTCAGGGAAGCATGCCAGCGACCCTCTTCAATACTTTTCTGCCGCAACTCACTCCCATTTCCTTCTTCCTTTGCCAATTGGCCATGAGTACCTGATTCTTTCTGGCTGAGTTCTTGACATTCTTACTCCTTTGTCTCCATTGCCAGAACCTCAAAATCTCTTACATAAGCTCTTGAGGGAATGACCAAGTCCCTCACCCAATTGGTATACAATTCTTGTTAAGTGTAATTGAAATGTCTTTGGATAAATCAAGGTGGTGCCCGAGCCTGGCTCATATCGAGTTTAAACTTCCAGTTGTCTTCTTAATCAGAAAATATAGCAAGGCTTAGTATTTGACACATTTTTTAAATTTAATTCACTCAATCACCATCTCCCCCTGTCTCTTTCCCCCACCCTTACATACAAACATAGTTTCACACACACATGAGGAACATTGAGAAGACCTGTTTAAACACGGATCATATATAAAGGAAGAGAACATTACATAGTAATTTGAAGCCAGGTTATGAATAAGAATTCATATTCATTCCTAAAGGTTGTAGAGAGCCACAGGAAGGTTTTTTGAGTGGAAAAGCAACATGATTAGATGGGTGCTTTTGGAAAATCACTGACATTTGTGTGGAAGATGAATTAGAATGGATCAAGACTTAAGGAGATAATCCTAAATGTTGCGTAGTCATTCAGAACCAATCTTAATCTCAACATATTTCAAAATAGTAGGGATGGAAGTAAGAATTCAATTCAGAAACAAAATCTGAGCACTTTCTAGGCACAACATTGTGATAGGTACCTATTAGGAATGATTCAGAGATAAAGAAGTGGACCTTGTGCTCATGAAGCATAAAGTATAAAAAGGGGAATACGACACACATAACTGTAATGAAAAGTGTAACACAAATGAAGATATGACTGAATTGCCAAAATTCAGAAGGGAACGTGATCTATAGAACATAAGGTCCTTCAGGACAGGCATTCCTTTTGTTTTTCCTTTTTATCCCTCGTGACTACCATAACACCTTTTATATAAGTGTTTAATAAATATTTGTTGAAATTAAGTGTGAGATAAACACAAATGGCTATGAAAATTCCAAGAAAGAAAATCTTTCTTGAACTGAAAAGAATTAAAAAAGAAAAAAAAACACCCTCCATTCTTGTCTTTCTTAGCCTTTTAAAATCATCTTGGCTAATGGTTTCACTGTTTGGCTTAATCTTTACTCAGATGTACTTTGACATTGTGCTTGAATGACTTTAAAAGGGTCTCTGCCATGTCCCATCTAACCATTCACCCTCAGGCCTGCTATTCTGCAAATGAGATTTTTGTACATAGGCCATCTTTTACATTTGGTTTATTTTAGAGTTCTATGAAAGAAATAATTTCCAGTTGGAGTAACATTGAAACCAGTGAAGGATATTTTCTTTGACTTTCAGATACTACACTCAGCTAGATGATCCAGTGGATAGAGCACTGGACTTGAAGTCAAGAAGATCTTAGTTCAAATCCTGCCTCAGATATTTACTGTGTGATCCTGGATAAGTCACTGAACCCCAATAATCCTCAGTTTCTTTATCTATAAAGTGATGATGATAATAGCACACTCTTCTAAAGGTTGTTTCAAGGACCAAGTCAAAGGAAATAACAAACATAAAGAAGCAGTTTGCAAAGCTTGAAGAATTATATAAATGCCAATCATTATTATGTTCATATTCAATCTATTATGCTTCTCATTCTAGTGGCTTCAGGGCCAAAAGTTCATGAGAAACTTGACAAAAGGTCATGTTTAGTTTGCTATTTGGGGTTATCTGAAATTAAGATCTTTGAAAGCATGCATGATAGTAATGACAATATGAGATATTGGAAAGTACAAGCAAGGCACAATAAACTCATGGTCCTCAAAAGGTCAAGATTTTGTAGACTGATGGCATAGAAATACCATTGATATGACTCAGAATCTATTCTTCATCCAGTTGGACACTGTAACAAATGCAATTTAAAACCCAAGGAACTTTTGGCCTTCTTTTTGCTTTTGTTAAGAGTTTGAATATGTACTATTCATTCTTTAGACGGGTATTAACCCCAAAGACCTTCTTAGTGGGACTTCGCTTACACACATACACCCACACTAACATACACACTAATAAATGTCTTGTATTATAATTGTACAGTATAATATAGCAATCAAAGTCTGAAAACATTTCAGTTTACTAATTTTTTCCCTATAATTCTGATGCTATTCTTTTTTCTACTTTTTTTTTGCCAATAGCATGTAGTACTTTTGTTCAAAACATTTTTTCTAACCTTTTTTTGAAGTGAAGTTCATTTTTTAACATCTATAATTGTGATATATGTTAATCAATAAAAATTCATAATTACCACAAGATAATATGAATGAATAATGTTTATATGTTAATTCATATTTTATGAATCATAACTGTATTTCTTTTATCACAACAGTCAAAACAGTAATACTGAAATGTTCAAGACATTTGTTCTACAAAGGCTGCGTTTGCTTGTTTGTTATACTGTTTTACTGCTAACTTGGGTGTAGCTAAATAAAGTTGAAGATGAGTATGTCCTTGTGTGGTTAGAACACACAAAATGGATCTCATGGTCCTTGTAGAGTATTTCCCTAATAGCAGAATCTGGATTGCAAACTAATCAACTTGGAGGAAGAGGGTGAAAAGGAGGAGGAAGAGGAAGGAGAAGAAGGTGAGGAAGGAAGGAAGGAAGGAAGGAAGGAAGGAAGGAAGGAAGGAAGGAAGGAAGGAAGGAAGGAAGAAAGGAAGGAAGGAAGGAAGGGAGGGAGGGAGGGAGGGAGGGAGAGAGGAAAAAGGGAGGAAGGAAGAGAGAAAGAAAGGAAAAGGAAAAGGAAAGATGAAAAAGAAAGAAGGAAGGAAGAAAAGAAAGAAAGAGGGCACTTATAAAGCCCTTTAAGATTTGCAAATCATTTTATGTATGCTATCTCATTTCTAAATACAATCATAAAATTATAGAATTTTCATATTTGAAGGGCATTTTCAGATCACCTGGGCAAGTTGTTCAGCTTAAAAATGAGGAAACTGAAGCGAAGATAGGTAAATGATTTGTCCAAGGTTATACAGATAGTTGGTAATAAAAATTAGACCCCAGGTTTCTTGATTTCCATTACAATATCTTTTCTACCATTAGTATTTGCTTCCATATAATTATTAGAAATGAGTTTTGGTAGAAACAGAAGCCTCAGAGTAGTAGAATGGAAAGAGACCATCATAATGTCAAATTCTTAAGGGCAGAGACTATTTTGATTTAGTTTTTGTATTCTCAGGGCCAAACATATAATGGATGCTTTTAAAAATGTTTTCTGAATGTTTGACTGATTTATTTGGAGTCAGAAATTTGAAGCTTAGCTCCATCATTTGTCATCTCTGTGAACTTGAACAAGTGACTTAATTTTGTGCAATTCTAGTTTCCTCATCTGTAATCATGGAGGTTGGACTTCAGAGATTCTTAACCTTTTTGTGGTCCTTTTGGAAGTCTTTGGAACCTAACCCTTTTCAGATGATGTTTTTAAATACATAAAATGAAATACATAGGATTACAAAGGAAACCAATTACATTGAAATACAATTTTAAATATTTTAAAGAGCAGATTAATAACCCCTGAACTAACTAATCTCTTAGATCCTTTCTATCTGTGATCCTAAGAAATGCAGAATAAGATTTGTTCTTATAACTAACTCAGAAAACTCTTGCAATCATCATGACAGTTGGAAGGGTATATTTCTACATGCCAGTTTAAAAAAATTTAAAAGACTACTTCATTGATCTCAGCTGTCTATGAATCATTCATTTCACTATTTTGTAGAAATCCATCAATTGTCCTTACACTGCCTTTCATCCAAGTGCTATAGGCATGGAACACACATTCCTGTGGACTATAGTCTATCAATATCCACAGTATCAGGGAGCATTCAGCTTGAAGGACTGTTGAAAACTGAGTTTAGAATTGAAAAAACAAAAGGATCTTCCTTGTCCTTCTAAATGTATTAATTTAGGGACTGAATAAACCCATTGAGTGGAAACTTTTTCACTGGCACTTTTACAACGAGAGATGGCAGATTATTGGTACATTTCAGTTGATTGGATTAGGTTAAAAGTAAGTTGAGTCATTGAATATGAGTTGGAGAAGAGCTCAACACAGCAGTATTTATTTCCGTACATCCAGGATGCTGAAGAAAGACTGACTACCCATGAAATACAAACTTCACACATGCTTAGATGAGGACCCCAGTCTGCCTCAGATGCATAGGCATTCTGTTTTGATCTGGGACATTTTATACCAGTTATCTCTACTACAGTTCTTCTCTAGCACCTCTACTGAACTTGTGAGTATGTGTATATTGTCCCTTGTAGCTTCTCTTCATACCATGCAGTTAATGCTACAAAGCGCAGAAAAGGAGATGGTATACCTTAAACATAGCTCCTGTTCATTTTGCCTCCTGATCTTACTTAGCGAGAAACATACCATATTTCTCCTGCTGCTACTGTGATCCCTTTCACAGGAACATAGGCTCATCGTTGTACAATTAGAAGGGACCACAGAAGACATCAAATTCAATCTCCTTATTTTACAGATGAGGAAACTGAGGACTAGAGAGAGTAAATAATTTATGTCAGCTAGAAATCATATAGGGCAGGATTCAAACTCAAGTCTTCCTGACTCCAAATCCAGCGTTTAATTCCTATGCAACCTAGCAGCCACAACTACACTTTCCAAGTGTCCTCTCCAAAGCCAGATTCCTTGCTACACCAACTCCAGGGGTTTGAAACTTGGCTGCACCATGTATTATCTATATTACTTGAGCATATGACAGTTCTTTTTTGGGTTCCATTTTTCTCATCTGTAAAATAATGGAGGTTGGACTTCAGGGATCCTGAATACCTCAGGATTGTAATACAGCTCTTTCATAATGAAATAGCTAGGTACAGCCAACATGCTCCAGGCTATTTGAAGTTTTTTGTTTGTTTTTTTTTCCAGGCAAACCCAGGGTTAGAATTCCTTTGGGCCATTTAATACTGTGTGGTTTTTCTCAAGAGGCCCATAGTCTTGTTCACCAATGGGGTCTTTACAGGCAGCTATGGAAGCTTTTCATTGCCTTGGATTACTCCACAGTATTTATTTTTCTCTCTCTGGGTAAGTTCATGGTGAGTTCCTTCTAACGTTATCCCTCCTTTAGCACAGAGGCAAATGTGTCTCCTGTTTGGTAAGCATAGCAGCGTTCCATTGAGGTCAATGACAGCTGAGACATGGAAGGCAGAGATCAAGAAACAGAGTGATATGAAACATATAATAGACATTGACTGGAACCAGACTGAAGGAGTCCTTGAATACCTTGAATGCATTTTATATTTTATTTGGTAGGTAACAGGGAACCTTTGAATTTTGGGGGTTAGAGGTTGATACGATCAAACCTTTCTATTAGGAATACCCCTTAAGTAATGATGTGGAGGGTAAATTGCAAAGCAGGGTAAACCAGGGACTAAAAAACCAGTGAAAATATTACTAACAATAGTCTATGAGAGAGATGATGAAATTCTAAACCATGGTGGTAGTAGTAGAAATGGAAAGGAAATTACATATGTGAGCAACATTTAAGAGGTACAAATGACAGATCTTGACAATTACTTTGATAAAGAGGATAAAGGGACCAGTTAAGAATTACTGAAATTTTTAAACTGAGGAACTGGAAGAATAGATAATAAAAATAACAAGTAAGCAGCAATTGTAAAGCCCTTTATGGTTTGCAAAACATCTACATATACTATCTCATTTGATCCTTACAACAGCCCAGTGAGATAGGTGCTATCATCATTCCCATTTACAGATAAGGAAACTGAGGCAGGAGGATGTATTTTTCAGACAATTTAAAATGTGGAACAAGATCAATGTTCCAATTGGAGGTACAGAGTTGGGAATCATTTGCAGGACAGTTGTAATTGGAGTCATGGCACTAGATGAACTTTCTTTTTTTAATTTATTTTGAACTTAAATACAAAAGAAAAAATTGCCATGTACACAGCAGAATATGAGAGAATTCAATATAAAGAAAAAAAATTCCCTTTCCAAAAAACCTAAAAGAAAACCCTATGTAAAAAATACTACATGTTATTTTTAAAGCTGCTCATCTTTTCTTTTCTGCCTTATATGTTTTATTTTGTCCTCTACTATATATTTTTTACTTTATTATTTTCCTTTCCTCTCCCTCCCCTTGCTCCCAAAGAGTCTCAATTAAGCATAGATATTTTATATATGTATGTGTATGCATGTCTGTATGTGGATAGCATTTTCCTTCATAAGTTCAAATCTTTTCATATTTTTCTAAATCCACCAGCTCATCATTTCCTACACCACAACAATATTCTGATCCAATCATATTGAGACTTTTTCTCCCCAATTTTCTGCATTCTCTCTATTCTTGGCTACATGGATTTTATTTAAACAGAAAATTTTTAATTTAAAATAATCAAAATTATCTATTTTACGTGTAAACGCTGCTTTCACCTTTTAATATGGTTTAAGGTCCGATACTACTGAATCTAATTCCTTCACAAAGATTTCCCCTGGTTTCCTTGAAATTCCTGATCCTCTGCTCTTCCAAATAAACTCTGTTTTTATTTTTTTCTGACTCAGTAAGATAAAATTTTAGTAATTTAATTGAGATGCATTACATAAATAGATTAGTTAGGCAAAACTGTTATTTTTTATTATACTAACTTTACCTACCCATGCACAATAAATATTACTTTAATTATTTACTAACTTTGTATAAAAGATTTTTTGTGTTTATATTCATATAGTTCCTGTATCTTTTTTGTCAAGTATACTTTTTATGCCATCTAGTTATTTTATATAGTCTGAAACTATTTATTAATATGGCTAAGTGTTCTTTCCCTATTTTTCTCCTTTGATTAAATCTGAATTTAGCTTTAACTTTGTCTGAGATCATGGTTACTATCCCTACTTTTTCACACAGTAAATTCTACTCCTGACTTTCATTTTATGTTTCTCTTTTTTAAACCATTTCCTGAAAGCAACATATTTTTGCATTCAAATTTGTAATCTGCTATCAGTTTCCATTTTTACAGGTAAATTCATTCCATTCACATTCTAAATTATCATTTGTTGCATAATTTCCTCCTTTCTATTTTCCTTGCTACCCTTCTCACCCTATTCCTATTCTTCTTCACCTCTCTACTTTCACCCACTACTTTGCCCTCTTCCTCCTTAATCTATTGCCCCTTCAAGACTCCCTCTCTTAGGGAGCCAAGATAGAGTAGAAAGATGGACCTGCTATAGCTCTCCTCGCATAGCTCATAAAATACCTGTTTAAAAAATGACTGTAAACAAATTCTACAGCAGCAGAAGTCAAAAAATGACAGAGTGAAAGAGATTTCCAGCCCAAGACAGCCTGAAAGGCCAACAGAAAAGATCTGTTGCATCTGACTTAGAGCAGAGCACAGCCTAGCTTGAACCACACAGCAAGGACAGGACTGAAGCAGGCTCCAGGGTGAGAAATCACAGGTAGCACCTGCAGTTTCCAGATTTCTCAACCCACAAATGCCAACAGCTTCAAAGGTCAGTGAGAAAGCTCTTTCACCTGGGTGAGAGGGGTGTGCAGTCTGTCCCCAGACCCAGCACCAGAGAGGCAGCAGCCACTGCAGTAGCAGTGTCCATTTTTGGAGCCCTCAGCCTAAAGATCCTGGGGGAATTACCAGACAGTCTGGGTCTCAGCCCTGAATGGTGGTCTTGGGGTGAGGAGGAGCACTGGCATGGTAGAACTGATAGAGGCTCTGGAGAGGGAATCCTACTCACAGTTCCAGGTTAGAAAGGAGTAAATTCCTCTCCCTTGATTGTTCCACCTTGGAGGATCTGAGAACTCACAGCTTGGTAGAGTATACCCTCTACTTAACAAACAACTCAAAAGTCAAATAACTGACTGGGAAAATGCCCAAAAAAGGGAAAAAATAAGACTATAGAAGGTTACTTTCTTGGTGAACAGGTATTTTATTCCACCCTTTTGGATGAGGAAGAACAAATCATAGCATCAGAGGAAGACATAAAAGTCAAGACCTCTGCATCCAAAACCTCCAAAAAAATATGTAACGGTCTCAGACCATGGAAGAGTTCAAAAAGGATTTTGAAAATCAAGTAAGAGAAGTAGAGGAAAAATTGGGAAGAAAAATGAGAGCAATGCAAGAAAATCATGAAAAGCAAGTCAATAGTTTGCTAAAGAAGGACCAAAAAATGCTGAAGAAAATAACAGCTTTAAAAATAGACTAACCTAAATGGAAAAAGAGGTCCAAAAAGCCAATGAAGAGAAGAATGCTTTAAAAAGTAGAATTAGCCAAATGGAAAAGGAGGTTCAAAAACTCACTGAAGAAAATAGTTTTTTTAAAAAGTAGAATGGAACAGATGGAAGCTAGTGACTTTATGAGAAACCAAGAAATTATAAAACAAAACTCAAAGAATGAAAAAATAGCAGACAATGTGAAACATCTCATTGGAAAAACCACTGACCTGGAAAATAGATCCAGGAGAGATAATTTAAAAATTATTGATCTACCTGAAAACCATGATCAAAAATATGAGCCTAGATATCATCTTCCAAGAAATTATCAAGGAAAACTGCCCTGATATTCTAGACCCAGAGGGTAAAATAGAAATGGAAAGAATTCACCAATCACCTCCTGAAAGAGATCCCAAAAGGAAAACTCCTAGGAATATTGTAGCCAAATTCCAGAGTTCTGAGGTCAAGGAGAAAATATTACTAGCATCCAGAAAGAAGCAATTCAAGTATTGTGGAAATACAATCTGGGTAACACAGGACTTAGCAGCTTCTATAGTGAGGGATCAAAGTGCTTGGAATATGATATCCCAGAGGTCAAAGGAGATAGGATTAAAATCAAGACTCACCTACCCAGCAAAACTGAGTATAATACTTCAGGGGAAAAATCAAATTTCAATGAAATAGAAGACTTCCAAGCATTCTTGTTGAAAAGATCAGAGCTGAATAAAAGATTTGACTTTCAAATATAAGACATGAAAAGGTGAACAGGAAAGAAAAGCCTTAGGGAACTCTTTAAAGTTGAACTGTTTACATTTCTATACAGAAAGATATTATTTGTAACTCATGAGACCTTTTTCAGTATTAGGGTAGTTAGAAGGAATACATATTTGTAGGTGTGTATGGGTATGTATGTATGTGTATATTATATATGTGTAGATGTGTATATGTACATGTGTGTTTGTATATATATATATGTATGTGTATATATATGTATGTGTGTACATATATATATATGTATGTGTGTACATATATATATATATGTACACACACAGAGGGCACAGGGTAAGCTGAATATGAAGGGAGAATAGCTAAAAAAATAATATTTACTGTTGAATGGAGTATTCCAGGAGTAAAAGAAAGGGAGAGGTAGAATGTAGCAAATCATCCTATATATAAGAGGGAAGAAAGAACTTCTACAATGGAGGGGAAGAGGGAGATGAAAGGAGATAAGTGAGCCTTACTCTCATGGGATTTGGCTTAAGGAGGGAATAGCACACACTCAATTGGATATTTTACCCTGCAGGAAGGCAAGGCGGAAGGGGATAGGAGAGGGAAGATAATAGAAGGGACAGTAAATTGGGGAAAGGGACAATCAGAAGCAAACACTGTGGTGGGAGGACAGGTCAAGGGAGAGAATGGAATAAATGAAGAGCAGGATAGGAGAGAGGAAAATGTGGTTAATCTTTTACAGCATAACTATTATGGAAATGTTTTGCATGGTTGCACATGTACAACCTATATTGAACTGCTTGTTTTCTCAATGAAGGTAGGTGGGAGGGAGGAAGAGAATATGCAACTCAAAGCTTTAAGAATGAATGTTAAAAGTTGTTTTAGCATGCAACTGGAAATTAAACTATGCAGGCAGTAGAGTATAGAAATCTATTTTGCCCTACAGAAAAATAGAGGGGAAAGTGGATGGAAGAAGGGTGGGTAATAGAAGGGAGGCCAGACTGGAGGAAGAGGTGAATGGGGTGCATGCTAGTCTGATCATTTCATTGACCATGTAAGCTATTCTTATTACATGCATACAAAGTAAGAAAAACACTGGCTCTGAAGTCAGAGAATCTGGGATAAAATCCTGCCTCAGTTGTTTTCTACTTATGTGACATTGGAAAAGTCACAACTTCCCTGGGTCTCAATTTCCTCATCTGTAAAATGAAAGGGTTGAACTAGATAGCCTCTGAGGGCCCTTCCAGATTCAAATCTATTATGAGTGCCTTCATCTGAGTCATTAGCCTATCTGATGGACATGAAAAGGTACCTCAGAGTTGTTTTAATTTGATTTTTCTATTAGTGTTTCAGGGCTTTTTAAAAAAATATGTCTATCAATAGCTTTAGTTTCTTCTTCTGAAAACTGCCCATTCATATCTTTTGATCATTATTCGTTGGGGAATGTGTACTTCAGTTTCTTCATGCATAAAATGAAAATGTGTTCATTTATGGATCAATGTCAACCTTGAAGGGAATTCCAGTGGAGTGCCACAGGACTCTATCTTTACTTTTCCTGTGTTCAATTTTTTGTTTGTTTTGTTTTGGCACAAAAAAGGCAAATGACCAATGCTAGAGGGGATGTGTCAAAAATCAGTGCACTGCTAGTGGAACTATGAACTAGTCCAGTCATTCTGGAAGGCAATTTGAATCTATGCCCTCCAAAAACTTTTAAACTGTACATACTTTCTGACACAGTGATACCACTAAGTTTATGCCCTATAAAATATGGAAGAGGAAAAGGGCTCACATGAACAAAAATATTTATAGTAGCCCTTTTTTATGGTGCTAAAGAATTGGAAACTGAAGATGTCCATCGATTGGGGAATGGATGAACAAATTATGGTATATGAACTGATGGGATATCATGCTGGAAGAAATGATGTAAAAAAACCTGTGAAGATTTCTATGAATGGAAACCTGTGAAGATTTCTATGAATGAAAACAAAATAAAGAGAGCAGAATCAGGAGAAAAAATTTATGTAGTAACATCAATATTGTAAAGATAATCTACTTTGGAAAGTTTAGTAAATCTTAACACAATGAGTAACCATAATGTAAGGATTCATGATACATTCTGTCTACTTCCAGATAGAACTGATGGACTCAGAATACATATTGAAACATATTTGCTTCTATTTCTTTCTTTTTCTTGATTGATTTTTTTAAAAACACAGTTAATGTAGAAATCTGTTTTGCATGATTATACATATCTGTTATGGGTTCTATTTTTCCCACTTTCTAATTGTTAGGAGAGAGAAAGAATTTGGAACTGAAAATAAAATAAAATTGAATTTTAAAAGAGAAATTGAGGAACAGAACGGGCAAGGCAACTTGGCCAGAGTCACATAGAAATTAAGTGTCTGATAGAATTTGAACTCAGGTCTTCCTTATGCTAAGCTGAATATCCTATACCATGCTGCATCTCTAATGTACTGCCTTTATGCAAGAAACTAAAGATGACTAAATAAGTAAAGTTGCTCATCAAAACTCTGACTTCTTCCCTTGTGAACTTTGTGATCTTCTCCAGATCTCTCCAGGAAGTCTTAAATATATCACCACCACAATTTCAGTGGGATGTTATCCGTTAGACTCCCAAATGTCAGATTTGTGGATAAGTATGTGAGTAGTCATAGTAGCAGTAATAGTAATAATAAGTAGTAGCAGTATGTACATAATATCTTAAAGTTTTCAAAATACTATACAAATATTACCTCATTTTATCCTCACAACAACCCTGAGAAATTATCTCCATTGTACAGATAAGAAAACTGTGATAAAAATTAAATGACTTGTCTAGGGTCACACAGCTAGTAAGTGTCAGAGGCAGCATTTGAATCCAGGTTTTCCTGTCTTCCTATAAAGCAATACCCACTGTTTCACATGAGTAAGTAAGGTATGAAAAGTTGGGGAAAGAAATGAACATCTTTTTCACTTCACTGTGACTACAAAAGTGATTCATATAACTGCAATAAACGCTTGAGTTTTAAGGGCAGATGAGGGGAGAAGCAAGGTATGGAAAGAATAGGTGAACAGTGAAGAAAGGAAAGGAGTACACAGGACACTGTAAGGTGGAAAAAACATTGAAGAAGGACTTAGCAAAGCCAGGATCTAGTCCCGACTGTGCCACAAATACGTTGACTTCAGTTTCATCATTACTTGATTCTAAAAATGAGATAATTGGACTAAGGTCCCTTCTAGTTCAACAATTCTAAGATTCTCAAGTAAGTTACATATCAAAGGGGATCAAATTCATTGCAAATTTTCTAATCAATCTTCATCAAGAAGATGCAGCCATAAAACTTCCCATCCTCATCTGCAGCTGTAAAGTACCAGACAAAGTTTCTTCCTGCTGGCATTCTAGTCCTGTTGTGTTGGGGGATTTAATGTCTCCCATCCATCACCTCCTACCCCCAAAAATAGTAAAAATAGACTGCAAGTCTAATAGCCTTTGAGTGTGCATTCCTTAAATAAAAACAACCATAGAATTGGTTTTTACTCACATTTCCTTTGAGACTAGCATTCCCCCCTTTCCTTGTCTAAATAAAAATGCAAATAGTGTTTTAATGCCTGTTTTCAATTCTCCTCTTCCACATAAGTTGTTTTTTGAAATGTGAATTGAAGTCATAGGAAAATAAAATGAGGCAGGCCCACATGGCATTTTCTATATTTAGCTGGGATGTTTAATCTTCTTGTACAAAATGCCACATATGGTAAAGAAAAGACAGTAAATGCCAGGAAGATTATAAAGCAGCCAAGAAATACAGGAAGCCAGCATGAATATGAGGAAATTCGGGACAAAGTTAAGTGCCCCAAATATTGAACCTTTTCTATAATACAATGATTAATTCATATTTAGCTAAAACTTGTCATGTTTCCTCTTGCAAATGCCTTTTACATGCTAGGGCAAAGCTATTTGATATTGCAAAAATATTTGCCTAAGTAATAGCATGAATTTTCAGGTATTCATGTACTCAGAATAATTCAGCTTAAAATGTTACAGTTAATTTGCTATAGTCTCTTATGGAAAGCTCCTCATATGTTTGAAGCATATCCTTGATTCATTTTTCTAATTTCCATGAAGACAGTCCTTGAGAACTCTCAACTTTAATAAGTTTTTCACATACCTTGTTGTATAAAAGGGTATCATCTTTCATTTACTTTACTCAACCTCGCTATTTAGTTAAAATGAATTGAACGTGGTATATTTCTTTGTTTGGTCACTTAAAGTTGATTTTACTATATTCAACATCAGCCAAACACAACTACTTATCTTTTCCCTAAACTTAACCTTCCCTCAAACTTCAGTATTTCTATTGAGGGCTCCATTATCCTTCCAAATACCTGGGTCATCCTCAAGTCTTTCTTCTCCCTTCCCCTTTTAAAGTCTAATTAGTTGCCAACTTTACTTTTCTCACATCTACTCCCTTTTCTTCACTCACATAGCCATTTTTAGGCACTCACCAGCTCTCCCATAACCTATTTTAAGAGGATCCTAATCAGTCTTCCTGAAGTTAGACTCTCCTCTATCCAATCCATCCTTCACACAATTGTAATTGATATTTTGAAAGCACACATCCAGACTACCCTGCTCAAGAAGCTTTAGTATCTCATTATCTCCTCTTGGGTCAAATATAAACTTGTCTGGAACTAAAGCATTTCACAATCTATCCCCAGCCTATTTCTTCAGTGTCTGGTAAGGTAGCTTTTTTCCTTACCAAAGCTTATCTATCTACATACATACTTAATGCCATCCCCTTCCGTCCCCCCCTTCGGTTTTCACCTCTGATATTTCATCTCTTCCTACTGTATGTTAGCATGCTCATATCTCCTTCATTCCTAAAACTGTTGTCGTTCAGTCACTCAGCATATCTGATTCTTTGTGACCCTATAGTATGCCATGCCTTTCTATCTTCCACCATCGCTCAAAGTCTGCCCAATTTTATGTTTGTTGTTTCCATGATACTATTTAGCTATCTCATCCTCTGTCATCCCTTTTTCCTCTTGTATTCAATCTTTCCCACCATCAGAGTCTTTTCAAATGAGTCTTGTCTTCTCATTATGTGGTCAAAGTAGTTAAGCTTCAGTTTCAGGATTTGACCTTCCAGGGAATAGGTTGTATTAGTTTCTTTAAGTGTTGACTGATTTGACCTCATTGCTGTCAAAAGTCTCTTAAAAGTCTTCTCCAGCACTGCATTTTAAAGCATCAATTCTGCAGCACTCAGCTTTCCTTATGGTCCAACTCTCACAGCCATAGATTACTATGGGAAAACCACAACTCTGACTATACAAACTTTTGTTGGCAAGGTGATGACTCTGCTTTTTACTGTGCTGTCCAGACTTGCCATAACTTCCCCTTCAAGTCACTTTTAATTTCATGGATGCAGACACCATCTACAATCATTTTTGAGACCAAAAATATAAAATATAATACTGCTTCCATCTCTTCTCGTTCTATTTGCCAGGAAGTGATGGGATCAATTGCCAAGATCTTAGGGGTTTTTTATGTTAAGCTTCAAGTCAACATTTACACTCTCCTCTTCTACCCTTATCAATAGGTTTCTTAACTCCTCTTCACTTTGTGCCATCGGAATGATATTGTCTGCATAGCTGAAATTGTTGATATTTCTCCGAAAACCTAATTCCAGTTTTTGACTCATCCAGTCTAGAATTTCACGTAGTATACTCTGGATATAAGTTAAATAAATAAGGTGACAGTATATAGCCTTGTCATACTCCATTTCCAATCTTAAACCAATCAGTTGTTCCATGTTTGGGTCCAATTGCTGCTTGTTGGCAATCACAAGTAAGATGATCTGGTACTCTCATCTCTTTGGAGACTTGCTACATATTGTTGTGATCCATACAATGGATCCCTAAATTATTTTCATTTGATTCTGCTATCTTCTTGAGCTTTACATAGTGTCCATATCTTTTCTTGCTTTCTCAGATGAGCTCTTAGGAAAAAACTCTACACTTGGTACTATCTTCTCACTCACTTTTCAACCTTTTGTAGTCAGTCTCCTATTCTTATCACTCAAGTAAAAGGCCTCCATTGAAATTTACCAATGATCTCTTAATTTCCAACTCTAGTGGTCTTTACTCAGTCCATATCATTTTGACCTCTTTACTTCATTTGACCCTCTTGGTCTCCCTCTTCTGGCTATTCTCCTCTCTAGATAGCTATGCCTTTCCTGGTTCTTCTTAGCCTTTGTTGATCATCATTCATATAAGATCCATGAACTGTGGGTGAATCCTAAGGATTTGTTCTGGCTCTCTTCTCTTCTCTCTATACAATCATACTCTTAGCAACATTCTCTAATCAGTTGCCAAATCTTGCCATTTTTTCTTTCACAACATTTTTCATATCTACCCCATATTTGCTATTTACAGACCTTCATCACCTCTCAGCTGAACATTTACAATAAGTTTACTAAGTGGACACTGAAGCTTCAAGTATTTCCCCCATTGATCCATTCTCCACATGGCTGCCTAAGAGATTTTTTATAAGAGCAGGTCTGACCACGTCATTTCCCTGGCCAATAAGCTCTGGCCAGGGCAGCTAGGTGGTGCAGTTGATAGAGCATCAGTGCAGGAGTCAGGAGGATCAGAGTTCAAATCTCACCTCAGACACTTGACACTCCCTAGCTGTGTGATCTTGGGCAAGTCACTTAACTTCAATTGCCTCATCCTGGGTCATCTCCAATCATTCTGATGAGTATGTGGTCACTCAAAAACAAAAGTCAAGTGCAAGTCATGTCATTATTTCTCTGATGGCATGGTCTTTCTTTGGCAACCAAGATCGAACACAGACACAAACTCTGGCCATTCTCAATTGCCTTTAGGAAAAATACAAGCTACTCTGTTTGACTTTTAAATTTCTTACAACCTGACCCCAACCTACTTTTCTAAGCTTGTTCAGGTTTCACTGATTGATTTAAATAGACTAATAAGTTTATATATATATACAAGGTCACAGGATCATAGATTTAGAACTGGAAGGTTCCTCAAAGGTTAACTATTCTAAACCACCACCCACATTTAACAGGAAAAGGAGTCAGACTGGAGTAAACCCTCCAGGGAACATACTATAGGGGACATCCTGTGGAGCATCCAGCATGGCTACTCTGACAACCTCAAGGTGTAAATGGGGTTCAGCACTGCATAACTTGCATTTGAGATAATGATTCAATTCTTTTATTGTCCAATATTTAATTGTTTTAATTATCCAAGATCTGCCTTCTTATCCTCTAACTTCAAACCACTTCCCCCTCT
The DNA here is from genome assembly GCA_023548195.1 of Bettongia penicillata ogilbyi. NCBI lineage: Eukaryota > Metazoa > Chordata > Mammalia > Diprotodontia > Potoroidae > Bettongia > Bettongia penicillata. Next base: position 4,305,524 of record JAJHZJ010000857.1, on the reverse strand, counting down.
TCCCAATTGAGAATATAAGAAAAACAAAACATATGTGTTGCCCTCCAGAATATCATATTCCAGCATGGATCTTGGAAGCTGTAACAGGATGCACTCCAACATATAAAGGAGGGCCTGCTATCACAGGTTCTTAGATCTGCATTTCTAAAAGGAAAGTAACTTTGAGGCGTCAACAATCACTTTAACCAAGCACATGTATCATTCACTTAGTTCAAGAGAAAAAGCCAGCACCCGGAACTTCAGAGAAAAGACAGAGAAATCTAAATCAACAGACAGTGCTTCCAAACTGTCTAACTCTAAGCAATATATACATCACAAATCAACAGGCAGATGAAACTGCCTGATCATAGTTACTAGAGAGGGAAGCATCAATTCAAAGCTGTGGACTGCTTAACAGCTTCCCAGAGTCTATCTGGCAGATAAACTTTCTCCAAACCTAAGCTCCAAAGTAAAACCACACTTCTATACACTTCTTGGAGTCAGAAGGCATCACAACCCTTGAGAACTGGCACCTTATTAACAAAAGATGTGGGCCTTCCTACAAATCTTCTCAGACCCATTAATTGGTGAAGAAGATCTTCTTTAATCACATTATTCAATCAGAGGCACTTGCTTACACTAAAACAGAAAATGCATTATCAATACAGAAGCAAACAGGGGTCATATCATCACTTCAATGGCCACAGTAGGCAGCCAAAGATCTGGCAAGCTTGGGAGCTCTAAAGTCTTGAGAACTCTTTCATGAGAACCCACTGAGAGCACTGAAGATCTAGCATGCAGAATAAAAAAATGCAGGAGGTCCTGGTGCTGGAATGTGGAGATTAGTGCAAAAAACCAAATGATCCAGTTTAAGATGAAGGAGGCGTAACCACCAATGCATACCCAGAGTAGCCACTATGAATATGGATGAATATTTCCAGGGTAAATTTGCAAAATATAAATAACTCTCTTCCTCAAAGGTAAAACCAAAATATTTACTTGAGACCTCATTAGAATACAAGGAGCTAAGATATAACAGGGTACCTATCATTAATCCAGGGAGCTCTGACATCTTAAACCTTTTTCCCATCAGGTCTCCCCACAAAAACAAATTCCCCTAGACAAATTCCTCCCTCCACCCACTCATAGCTTGCTTCTTTCTCTCTCCTCTGCCTGCTCTCACTCTCTGCTCCAGCTTTCTCTCTTTCCAACTTGGGCAAGTTCCTCCTAGTCTGAGCTCCATGTGACTACTAACTCCATGTGTCAGGCTGATTAATGGGTGGGGAAGATCTTCTATTCTATTAAAATTGCACGAGGCTAGACCACCTCACTCAAAAGCACAGGAAGAGGAAGAACCCTACCTCACTACAAAGACCTAAGGTGGACAGATGAAAACATAGGATACCAACCATTAGAAGGAATTATTAAGATCCAGAGATATACAAAACTCTAACCCCAAAGGACAGTATAACTCCACAATATATGCAAGCAGAAAATCAAAGGGAAAATTGTATTTTCCATAAGTACTGAATGTTATAACTAGAATAAATGAAGCAAAAGAATTAAAATGATTTTTTCTCATGAAGAAATAATTGGAAAGAGAAAGAGGTAAATCTTACCAAAATAATGGATTCCATGAAAATTTGAATAGACAAAACAGAAATCAATGATATCATAAGAGCAAGAAATGTGAGAAAAAACTCATAAGATTAAAAAATAGATAAATGTAAGTTATCTCACGTCAAAAAAGCTGACATGGGAAATTTATCAAGGAGAAGAGACTTCAAAATCATCAGACTTCCTGAAAACAATGATGTTTTTTAAAAAAGACATTAATTTCTAGACATAATAGAAACTGTAGTGATATATTAAAAACAGAGGGCAAAGTAAAAATAGATCTCCAATTTTCCCCTGAAAGAAACTTCAAAAGAAAAATTGTTAAGGAAAATAAGGAGTGTCAGTCAAAATCCAGAGCTTCAGCATTAAAAAAAAAAAATACTACAAGCATCCACTAAGAAAGAGCTGAAGTACTGAAAAACAACAGTCAAGATCACTCTGGACCTGGAAACTTCTATTATAAATGAGTTATTTTTGGAACACAGTATTCTCAAAGGTAAAAATTATAGACTTACAACCATAAAAAGAACTTACCCTGGAGAGCTCTATATAATCCTACAGGGACACAATGGACCTTTAATAAAATTTTCAGGTATTCCTGATGAAAATGTCAAAGTCGAGTAGACTCTCTGAAATGTCAAAGCAAGAATTGAAAGAAACCTAGAAAGGAAAAAAAAAGAGGAATCAGAAGTGTTTGTTTGGTGCTGGACAAACATTCTAAAATGGTGAGAAGAAATAAATGTCCCTTCAGAACTATAAATCTTCAAAGAGAAAGGAGGAAGCTAAATAAAGAGAAAACAGAGTAATTAAGGGGGAAATGGTCTGTTCTAACTAAGGATATTAAGAAAGGTACAAAAAGGTGGAGTAAAAAGAATACATAAAGCAGCAAAAGGAAGAAAAAGAGAATTGAGTTTGCTGTTTCTCATAATGAGAGTGCCTGACAAGGGTATGCAAATATAGAGGAAGAAATAAGGGGAGTACACATCAGATAAACTCCACTCTTATTTGAAACAGACTTAGGAAGGTTGAAAACTTACACACCCATAGAGTTTTATGTATAAACACATCAAATTCAACAGACAAGCAGGCGGGTGTAGGGAGGAATAGGAGGATATGGGGGAAAAATTATAGTAAGCAAAATAAACTTCCTAATCTTGAAAGGGGATGTAAATTCAACCTGGTCATATGATATAATAATATTTTATGTTGCTATTAGTCTACTTGCTAATACACACACACATTCATGAGATGTATTGGTCCACTGTTATATTTCTCTGGCTTGATATCTATGTGGTTTAGAAATAAGATCAGATTTGTCTCATAAAAGGAGTTTGAAAGCAATGCACTGTCTTTTCCTATTTTTGCCAACAATTTATGTAAAAATTGAATTAATTGTACTTTATGTGTTTGATAAAATCACTAGTAAATGTAGATAGTTTTTATCATTTTTTCCTTTGGGAATTCTTTTATATATTCTTCATTTTTTTTTCTGGGATTCAGTTACTTAGATTTGCTATTTGCTATTTGTTAATCTAAGAATTTTATACATTTTTGTGAATATCCATTTTATTTGATTTATCAGGGCTTGGGGGTATATAATTGGATAAAGTAATTTCTAATAATTCCCTTTATTTCCTCTTCATCAATTGTGAATCCTCCTTTTACAATCTGATTTGATGATCTGTTTTTCCGCTATTAAAAAATTAACTACTGTTTTTTTAATTATATTTATTTTTAAATCATTTCCTGTTTTATCATTTCAATTTTTTTTATTTTATTTTTTTTTGTTTCTGGAATACCTGTTTTTATGAGTAGCTGAAGTTTTTAGTATATTATTTCCCTAATTTCTTTATAATCTATTCAATTAAATATTCTATTCCTTCTCTCTTTTGCTGATAAGTTAAAAGAGATGTAAAATTTCCCCTAATATTGCTTTGTCATCATCCCAAAAGTTTGGATATTTGGTCTCATTGTTGTAATTTTCTTTTATGGAATTACCTATCATTTTCAATATTTTTTTCTTTGACCCAACAAATGTTTAGGTTTAAGTTTATTAAGTTCAAATCTTTTTTTAAAGGTCCATGTTTTGGCTATATCTTTTATTGTGTTTGGCAATAAAACAAGAAAAATAATTGAGGTAATAATAGGATTTGTTTACTATTTCTGTTTTTCTGTATTTGTTTATGAAGTACGTAATACTTCAGCGCACGGTCAATTTTTGAAAACACAATGGTAGCTGAGATGTATGCATACTCCTCTAGATCTCTATAACTTTCAAAGATCTACCATATAAAATTTTTTAAAAATTCTACTCAGTCCCTTAAGTTTCCTTATTTTTGTTAGATATGTCTTAGAAGGAAACACATTATAGTATTCAAATATTATAGTTTCAAATATTATAGTGTGTATAAATATGCATAAAATATATAATGTACTTTATAGATTATGTAACATTTATTATAAGCATATATAGTATATTTTTTCGTTATCTGTGGTGTCTCAGAATAATGTTATTTCTCTGCTTTTAATTATCTCGATTTTGATTGTTTGTCCAAAATCAAGATTCTTGTTTTTTAAATTCTCTTGAAGGACAATACATTCTTCTTCAGGTTCTCAATTTAAGTCTGTGAGTCTTTATATTTCAAGTATTTTCTTTTAGAAAGCATATTATTGGTTTCTACTTTCTAATCCATTCTGATATCCTTCTCCATTTTGGGGGTTGAGTTCATCCCATTTACATTCATGATCATCATTGCATTTTTCTTTTACATCTCTGTCCTTTCCTTCTACCCTACTCTTTACAATGAAAGTAGTAAAATAAAAGGAATCTGGTCAACATTAGCTAATATATAGTTGAAGGAGTCTAATCGCACTCTACTATCATTTCTCTCAACTTAGTCCAAACACTAATCACTAGTTCTTAGTTTTCTCTCCTTTGCAAGTTTTATGGGAAATGTGGGGCCTTTCACATCACCATCTGAGTAAAATTATTCTGGCTTGCATTTCAAGTTTTGACTATATAGAGGCTTATAAACTCTTCCTCCCTGGAATAGGACCAGTCTGATTTCCCTCCAACACATACATTCCTCAACATAGAAAGGATAATAAGTTCACCAAGCACTGTAATATATAGGGCTACACAACTATGAAAGCTGGGGAGAGTAAGCAGTTTAGAGAGGAAAGAAACCCTATGCTCAGGGACAGGGGAGAATATGTATCCAATTCTGCTCAATTTCTTATGTGATTATTTCAAATCAACTTGTGAGTGCCTGTGAATTTAATTTAAGAAAAACTTTCTGTAAATTAATGTCATCCATATGATGTGCTCCATAAGCAGCAATTGAAGGATCTTATTAGGTAGAGGAAATCTCTGTTTGATGTGAACACGTTGTATATCTTTCTTTCACAGTGACCTATTAGCAAATAATATTTCATTGGTTAGCATATATCTTCATATTTTATATTTTATTTGATATTTATAATGAGAATTTGGTTGAACAAAGTTATCTCCATTGTAGAATATTTCAAAGAATGTTACATGGTTTTAAAATATTCATGGAAGCCAGTCATCTTTATGGATAAGAGTCTTTAAGGCAGAATTCTACATTTTTATAGTCAGCAAGCTAAGTATAATGGGATCTTGTGTTTGTAAAACACACACATATGTATAAGTGTATGTATTTATATGTGTACATGTATACATATATACATATATGATACATATATATGCAGTTCCATCCTTAAATGCTCTAGAGGTCAGTCAATCAATAAAATGTTATTAAGTTCTTACAATATACCAGGCACTTGGGCTACAAAGATAGGTGAAAGATAGTCTTTACCCTCAAAGAGTTCACAATCCATTGAAGCAGACAGCATACAAACAACTATACACAAGCAAGCTCTATACAGGATGAAAAGGAAATAATGCATAGAGAGAAAGCATGAGAATTAAGAGATATTGGGAAAGGCTTCCTGTAAAAAGTGGGATTTAAGTTGGTATTTGAAGGAACCTAGAGAAACCAAGGAAGCCAGGAATAAGCATTTATATAGCACCTACTATGTGCCATGTACTGTGTTTTACATATGCGATCTCATTTTAATCCTCACAATAGCTCTGCAAGATATTACCATTCCCATTTCAGAGTCAAGGAAACTGAGGCAGACCGAGGTTAAGTGAGTTCCTCAGGATCACAGAGCTAGTAAGTGTCTGAGGCTGGATTTGAAATCAGGTTTGCCTGAGGGAAGAAAAGCATTTCAGGTGTGGCGGTTGGCCAGTAAAAATGATCTCATTTAATTGTGTCTCTCACTAGGATTTTGTAAACTTGTTTCCCATAACTCTCATTTTTTTATGAGATGATATTCATATTCATCTAGCATCTTTTTCAACAAGATTTTGTGCATGAGAAAATATTTGAGATTAGTCATTCTGGACTGAGCCTGACTCAGGTCAGTTCCTAGGTAGTATAGGTTTGATATTAGAGCAATGTGAGACAATCATAGGTTATTTAACAGTTTAAAAAAAAAGATTGTTTACTTAGCCAAAGAAGGGAAAGGATATTCAGCAAAGACAGGCATAAAGGACACCTTGAGTTAATTCAGTTGAATCAAGCTCCTTTGCACATATAACCGCTGTCATCCCAAAGCCCCTCAGGTACTCCATGCTGCTTTTGTACTTAAGCAATGGGGGAGTCATTTCTGTTAGTTTGACCCTTGGTCCCTAAGGGGATGTCTTAGTACCGATGAAAGAAAAACTAGGGGACCCCTGCTGCTTTGCTGTCATGGCCAGGGTGCTGAAGAAGACCACAGGTCTCCTTGAATTGGCGGTATGTGAGACCCCATAGGAGTGGTTTAGATTATTATATTCAAAGATTCTTGATGCTCTTGAGTTTCTGCCCTCAAACACAGTATATAGAAAGTATGCGGAACAGATTACAAAAGAAAGGTTGAATATGGTAAAAGAGGAAACAGATCTTCAGAAACTAGATGATAAACTTCAGGTCGGCCAACTAGAAGAGGTGATTCTTCAGGCTGAAAATGAATTGTCATTGGCAAGAAAAATGTTGTCATGGAAACCCTGGGAGCCTTTAGTGGAAGAACCACTAGTCAACCAGTGGAAATGGTCACTATAATCAATGTTAAATATCTATGGTGTATACTTTTTAAAAATCATTAAACATCTGTTTAAATACTATTAAAATATTTTTGAATTATTGGCATTTTGCTAACAGGAAAACTGAAACAAGGTAATTAGGGACAAAAAATTAGTGAAGGATTACTATATGATAGAAATGGACCATGGTCATTTTTATCAGAAAAGCATTTATTCCTACAATAGATTGTTTTGAAATCCTTTAAAGAGTTTATGCTGTCATTTGGAAAATCTAGTCAGAAACTTTTTAAAAAAAATTTTCAATCCAAGAACAAAGAAAGGAACAAAGACTAATATCTAAGGCATGAGAAACAATCAGAAATTATAGTATGGTCTGGATAGGGTTTGTGGGTAATTAGCATTGTTCAACATTTGGTTTAAAAGTTTGTGACAAGTCATATTAATTTCTAAAAAGGATCGAATAAGGTGGTGTGCTTGAATTTTAGTTCAACACTTTTAAAACGAACTGCTGTATAGAAAGCACCAGATTGACCAAGATTATAAAACTTACTAATTGAATGTTTTTATATAATTATATATGTGTATATATATATATATATTTTTCCACATTCTGAAAGTAATACAAGAGATTTTCAAATTGAGGTTGACCTGCTTGCCTTCAAAAGTATATATTTAATGAAGAAAAACCTAGATTTAATATGTTCAGTTTGATTCTTATGTATATTAAACAGAAATGTTTACTGAAAAAAAGAAAAGAAAATGTAAGGGAATTGCCAAACCCCAGCTTCTTGGACAGCATTCACTGGTCACAACTCAGGTAAACTGAGGGGAGACTGGTAAGGCATGAACAAGATGGCACTGGGAGGAAGGGTTCTGCCCCTGTTTTGTTCAAGGCTATTTTCCCGGGCTTTTGGAGAACAAAGAATGCCCAAGATGTTTTTCTTTCTAGTGGCTACGTGTCAGCCCTGGGCAGTTCTGGTCATAGGTATGGTATTTCCTTATTAGGGCAAACTATTTTCTGATAGGTCCACTTAGGGCTCTGGTGTCAGGAAAGAGATAAAAGCACTGCTTGCTGCTTCAATAAACGGAGTTGTTCACTATCTTGTCTCCCGCCTCGGTCATTGCTTACAGCTCACTCCACCAAGGCCTGCAGGCTCTGCTGGTCAGATAAGGCCTGTGGGCCTGAGAGATCAGGCCCAGACTCCCTAACAAGAAAAAATAACTTAACCTAGTGCTAACATGGTGTTAATACTGTACCTACAACACCAGTGTTGCCCTTGCCTTCCATATCTATTCTCTTTGCATTAAAGTCATGGAATATTAAAATATATTTTGATTTATTTAGAAGTCCTTCTTTTGGAGGAACTCTTTGTAATATTTCTCTTTCCTCCTATTCTTCTGCAACCAGTGTTACCATATAAATTGCAATTATCTTCATGGTGGTCTTTTCATACATACTCATTGTAAGTGCTGGAATAAGAGCTGACTAGTTTTCCATCAAATTATAATTGCATTTGGCCACCCAATAAAATAAGATCTTCGAAGAGCTTCATTCACCTCTTTAAAAAAAAAGCATATAAGTGATTTTTCCATGTAGCTCAAATTTGCTTTTGTCTACTAGTAGTTTCATATATAATGAGAATATTAATACTATTACCTCCAGTGCTTGATAAATATTGAGTGATAGCTTCAATATTATGCTTTAGTTACTTAACAAGTATCTTACATTTATAGCTATAAAAGAATCTAAAGATTGTATGCCTCTTAACACTTTTGAACACTAAAAATAGGAAAGTATTGATTGCTATCAACCAACATGTGTTCATTAGAAACAGTTCCTATTAGACTAATCTCATTTTTAATGACAAAATAACTAGATTAGAAGATTACAAAGTGCCAGAGACTTAGTATGCCTGGATTTCAGCTAGGTCTTTAACAAAGACTCTCTTGAGAAAAGACTAGATAAATATTTAGTATGTAAAGCTAATATCCATGTTTATACATCTATCAATAGATACATGGATCTATAGATATGCACATGTAAATACGTATATATACATTTTCTATATACAAACATCTGTGTATATACATATATATTTATAGAAGTTTCATGAACTTAGAACTGCTTATATTAATGGATTCAATGAAAAATGATTTAATAGATCAGTGTTAGACTAAAGGGAGGTGCCTAGTAGAATGCCTTAGGAATCTGTCCTTGATGCTACAGTTCTTTCATCCATGACTTGACTTAAATGAAGGAATAGGTACTATATCTAATTTGCATATAACACAAGGTTGGGATATATAGCTAACCTATTGGATGATTAATCACTGCAGTTAATTTCTTGAACTCAGTGTAGAAGCTTAATTTACTCCCATCACACATCATTTTGTTGCCTTAAATTTCTTCTTGTTTGATATATCTCAACAAGTAAAAAGTTTAAGGCAACAAAATGATGTGAGATGTGAGTAAATTCAAATCCTACACTGAGTTCAAGAAATTAATTGCATTGTACAAGTACTTTTGTACTTCTATAGGGACAAATACAGGCTACAGTATTGTGAAAAAGACCTGGGGAATTGAATGGATTCAATAAAGCTCAGTAAAAGAATATATACTCCATGTGAGTAGGGATTATTTCACTGGTACTGGTTGCCCCACATCTAGAACAGTGCCTGACTTGTAAAATGTATCACAAAGTGCTTATTGATCAATTGAAGGATTGATTATGTCATTGCAACCAAAATAGTAATGTGATTTTAACCTGCATATTGTTGTGGTTAAGTCATTTTTTCAGTTATGTCTGACCCTTTGTGACCCCATTTAGAAGCTTGGCAGAGATACTGGAGTGGTTTGCCATTTCCTTCACCAGCTCATTTTACAGAGGAGGAAACTGAGGCCGAAACAATTAACTGACTTGCCCAGGGTCACACAGCTAGTTCATGTCTGAGACTGGATTTGAACTCACAAATGTGAGTCTTCCTGACTCTAGACCTACTGTACCACCTCGTTGCCCCCTATGCTGTATATAGATACATTATATACAGAAAGAGAGAAGAAACCATCCCACTGTATTCAGCCATCTTCAGGTCATATTTAGAGTACCACATTCCATTTTTACTGTCCCATTTTAGGGACAGTTCTTCTTTCATATAAGGGCAACCAAGACTGTAAATCATGGCATATAAAGATTTATTATAGGAACTGGAGATGTTTATCCTGAAGAGATGAAGGCAGTGGTAACACAGGAATTATTTCTTCATCTATAATATGAAGCTGTTAAATTATGTGATCTCTATGGTATCTCTCAGTCATAAATTCTATGTCACTATGTCCCTGTCTTCAACTATTTAAATGGCTGTCAAGTGAAAGAAGAATTAGATTTGTATTGCATGCTTCAGAGGACAGAAGTTGAAGTAATAGGTAAAAGTTAAAAGGAGGCAGATTTTTACTTGATGCAAGGAAAATTTTTTCTAACAATTAGAGCTGGCCTGTCTTCAATAATCAGTTCCTCATTACTGGAGTTCTTCAAATAGAGTCTGGATGACAACTTTCCAGAGATGTTTAAAAAAAGGGCGGTCCTCTTCAGGACTTGTTGCACTAAATGGCCTTACATGTTCTTTCCAATCCTAAGAATATGTAAATGATATCTGTATATTTTCCCACTTAAGTACCATTTTGGTCCGGACATAGGCTACATTTATATGCCAAATATAAGCCTTCTTCATAATTTCACTTTTAGCAAGAGAATGATGTGAAGCATATTCAAGAAATTTATAAATGAACAGAATAAGCCATATTTATTTAAATGGAAAGAAATATAAAATTAAGTACATTTAGATAATTATGTAAAAATTGGTCATGAAATCTGTTTGTCAATGTTGATCTTATATACATACACAAATTAATTTGTAGCAAAGTGGCTGTTGGGAAGTATAATTTTTCCCAGCTGAAAGAGAGACTAGTAAGTCATCAGTGGATTCTAGCATAACAGGAAAAGCCAAGAAACTTTGGCTCTTTGAACATAGGAGAGGGATAGATGCCCACCAGTAGTAAGCTAATGACAAATAATGGCATTGCTATCCTGAACTGAATATAATTATGAGCAGTTAGAATCTTGCCTAGTGCAATGACCCACTTACAGAATGATCCACATATGTAAAATTTACTATTTCTTTAGATTTACCTGCTTGTTGTGCATTGTGGAACATGTGGATCTTATATTTTCCCCAGACTTTCTTCACTGCCTCATTGGAATAATTATCCTTGGTAGTGTCTTGCTCTTTAAAGTTCATTTGTTTTCTTTCTGTACTTGTATATGGATTTTGTTTCAAAAAAACAAGCTGAGTTTTGTTGCATTCTAAGTGAGTATTTGCTGCAGAGGAGTGGACCATGCAAGGGAGAAATAGTTTGGTCAAAAGAGCACTTGAGACAGCCACAAACCTATATTTAACTCCCTTTAGGACTATACAAAGATCTTCTTATCAACATTAAGAAGTCAGCACTCATCTTCTCCTTTGTTCCTGCCTCATACTAAGATGTGGCCCTTCTCTTTGCCAGGGCAAAACCTTCTACACGTACTTTTCCCCCTTCTATTCCCACATTCTCCAAAATATTGTCCCATCAATCATGTCTGCTCTCTCATTAATCTTCCCTGCATCCCTATCTACTGGCCCCTTACCTTTTACCTATAAAAACACACATTTCTACTTATCTTCAAAAAAATTTAAAATGTCTTACTTGACCCTACCATCCAGGCTAGCTATAAGCCAGTATCTCTTCTCTCTCTCTTGAAAATAAACTCTTTGGGGGAAAAAAGTCATCTACATCCTACTTACTCTGCTTCCATTCTCTTCTAAATTCCCTGCAATTGACTTCCCTCTTCTTCATTCAAGTAAAACTCTCTCTTCAAAGTTACCAATGGGCTCTTAATTGACAAATCCACTGTTCTTTTCTTAATCTTTATTCTTCTTCATCTAGGTTATCCTTCTCTAACTGAACACCCTGTAGACATTTCAAACTCAATATGCCTAAAATAGAACCCATTATCTTACCCCTCCCTCAACCTCCTCCCCTTCCAAATTTGCCTATCGCTCTTCAAGACACCATCATCCTGCAGGTTACCCATGCTCTCATCCTCTACATCCCTTCTGTTGTCAGTTTTGTCAGTTCTACCTGTACAACTTCACATATTCATCCCTTCACACAGCACCCATGCCCTCCCACCTGGAGTGTTACAACAGCCTTCTGGTGTGTCTTGCTTCAAGCCTCTCCCATCTCCAATCCATGCTCCTCTCATGGGACTGCCAAAGTGATTTTTCTCTTTTTTCTTTTCTTTAGTAATTAATTTATTTCTTTTTAGTTTTCAACATTCACTCCCATAAGTTTTAAATTTTCTTCCCTTTCCTCCCCTTTCCCTCCCCAAGACAGCATGCAGTCTGATATAAGCACTAAACATACATTTTCACATTAGGCATATTGCATAGAAGGATTATAATGAATGGGAGAAACTATGAGAAAAAAACAAAACAAAACAAAAAGAAAAATAGCCTGCTTCACTCTGAATTCCTTCTCCTTAGTTCTTTGTCTGGATGCGGATGGCATTTTCCATCATGAGTCCTTTGGAATCGTTTTAGAGCCTTGCATTGCTGAGAAGGGCTAAGTCTATCAAAATCGGTCGTCATGTACCATGGCTGTTACTGCGTACACAAAATTATTTTTTTCTAAAGCACAGATCTGACCATTTTATCCATCTACTTTACTCAATAAACTCCATTATCTTCCTATTACCTCCAAGATCGCATGTAAAATCTCCTTTGGTTTTTAAAGTCCTTCATAACCTGACTCTTTCTTACCTTTCTGGACTTCTTATTCTTTAATTGCCTCCACATACTCTGATTCAGTAACACTTGTCTACTTTCGGTCCCTTGCACAAAACATGATCTTTCCTCCCTCTAGGTGTGCTATATGTCTGGAATCTTCCTTTTTCTTACTTCTTCCTCCTGTCTTCCCTGACTTCCTTCAAGATACAACTCAAATTCTACCTTTGTAAGAGGCCTTTCCTGTTCTTCATTTCCTTCCATCCCTCACTAATTGTCTTTCCTCTGAGATTATCTTCTACTTATCAGTGTATATCTTGTATGTACATAGCTGGCTGCATGTGATCTTCTATATTAGAAGGCTATTTCATTGAAGGAAGATTCCATGTTTTTGCCTGGTATATAGAAAGTATTTAATAGCTGCTAACCAACTGAATATATAAATATGCATAGATTTCCTATCAAAAAGATTTCCTTTTTGGTGGGACAAATATTCCTACATTTAGGAACAGCCTTTATCATAATAAATTGCTAACAAATTTGTCCATGTACAAAGATCATATCAGTATATAGGATTTATACAGACTTTTCATCAGTCACATACTAAGGCCAACTCTAATCATCCATTCAGATGTTATCTAAATTATAAATGAAACTATAAATTGTGTCCTTTAGCTGATTTTTACTTTCCAGAGGAAAATAGAATTACCTGATAACTGGAAGCAGGAGCAGAAAGCAATCCACTAGAGGGCATTAAAGCAACATTATTTCCCCATATTTATACTGGGTAGATATCATGTGTTGATGATATCATAATAATATAGCAAATATTTCCTAACTTTAGTGAATGTTTCTTGACCATTAGTAGAATCTTTCTACAACATCCCTAACAAGTGGTCTTCCAGCCTCTGCTTAAAGATATCTAGTACTGGGGAAACCTACTACTTCCAGAGCCCCATTCCATGTTTGCTTTCTGTAAGGATTTCAAGTACATTTATGAGTTTATAAACAGATCTTCATTACTTTAATTCCAAAATTATGATAATGATTCTAAACATACAGTTCATTAGAAGACACAATATGGTAGGATAAAAATCACGGTAGTCAAGAAAACAGAAACCCTAGGTCCTAGCCCCTATGTCTTGTTAGCTATGTGATCTTGGGAAAGCAATTTATTTTGACTATAGTTTCCCTGTCTGTAAAATAAGGACATCGATTTAATTGACTTGTATACTGCTTCCAGCTGTGACATTCTTTGCTAATTTCATGCTCCACTTTGTCTCACATTTTAGTGGTAACTACGTGGCACAATGGCTGGAATGTTGGGCTTGGAGTCCAGAAGACCTAAATTCAAATTCTGCCTCATATACTACCTGTGTGATCCTAGGCAAGTCACTTGACCAAGCCCTCTCAGCCTCATACATGTAATGGAAATAACCAACTTTTAGCTCTGTCATTTCTGTATTTTTTTTTGTTTCCAGTTCATTTCTACTCTAATTCTTCTACTCTTTTTCTACTCTAATTTTAATATCCCCTTTGTATTTATTTTAGCTCCATTTATTTGTTGGATTTTTATTTTTTAAAATGCATATTCAGTTCTTTAATCCTCTATTTTGTTTTTACACACACAAATAAATGTGTCTATATGTGTTCATATGTGTGTGCTTGTGTGTGTGTGTGTGCGTGTGTGTATATATATATATATATATTTATTTATACAGAGAGAAAGAAAGAGAGATGAGGGGAGGGATTGAGGGGAGAATGGGGAAAAAGAGAGAGTGAGAGAGAATGATTTTTCCCCGTGAGCATTGCTTTAGCTATACTGTAGAAATTTTGGTATGCTATTTCATCATTATAATTTTCTCTTACATAATTATTGTTTCTATGATTTGTTCTTTAACCCATTCATTATTTAGGACTTCATTTTAAGTCTCCATTTGGGCTTGTGTCTAATTTTTTTTTTTTGCTCCCTGAACTGATTACTATTTTTATTGCATTATGGTTCCTAAAGGATATGTTTACTATCTTTGCCTGTGTTTGGGGGCTAGGGGTTATATGTATACAAAGAGGGATAAGGACTGAATTTCTGATTTTGTTGGCATAGGAAATTCCAAAATAGATCAATGTCTCCTTGGCAACATAAGTTCTTAGAGAGTTGACCAGAGGACTGAAAAGTAGATAGACTTGTCCAGGACAAGAAAATCAATAAGGTTCATAGCTGGAGTAGGGATAGGATATATGTATTTCTTTGTATTTATATTTAAAATCATTATACAAAGGTCTTAGAGCATTCTTTGCACCTCTCTAGCAAGTTTCTGACTCCAACCTCATGGAGGTTCACAGGAACGCATTATTGTTTATATCCTCTTTCCCAGCATCCAGGCATTGAGTCTCTTGTTTATGTCAGCACTTCCTGTTGAATCTAAACTTTTGAAACTAATTGTCCCTTTATCTTCTGTTCCCCAACACCATCATTCCTACCCCCAGGCAGTTAGATTGGATTATTCAAATTACTTTGGACTGTTTCCCAATACATCTACAAAAGGGAGGAACATTTTACCAGTTCCTGTTGTTATGGAATGCCAGGGAGAGAGAGCTCCTGACTCATGGGAAAAGAAAATTATCAAAATACCAGAGGAAGCCCATAGTAGGACAACCATTGCATAATCAGAGACTTCCGTCGACATAGATTAAAAGTGAATAAATCTACTGACTCACTGAGAATCTCTTAGGGGAAAGATAGGAACTGAACCTGTGATTGCATGAGTAATGGGAACTCTAAGAAAGGGAAACTGTACCAATGTAGTCCCGTACTTTATCTGCAACTTATAGACTTAAAGTGATGCCTAGATAACTGAAATGGTAAGTGACTTTCCCAGTGTTACACAGCCATTAGTTATCAAACTTGAAAGGAAAGATAATATTAATAATTGCAAATTGCTCATTTTAATCAGTTTTCCATTTATCAGTATGCTGAGCCTAACTTACCTACTGGGTCTAACACCCCAGCTACCTAATTCTCCAAAGCCAGAACTCCTGAAAACTCCACCCTGGTACTTTGAAAATCATTCTGCCTAAAAAACTGAGATATATGAGGAATATGAAGAGTAGAGAAAATGAAGAAAGCAGAACCAGGAAACCAAGAAGGGTAGGAGAGAGGAAGGAAGAAGAGAGAGAAGAGGAAAGTTTACGTGTAACTTTTTAAAAAATTTTTACAGAGAGATTTGATAAGTGGTAAAGATCCCAGGAAAGGTCTAGTTCTCCATTGTCTTTGTCATGGGACACAAAATCCCTAGAAAGAGCTTAAATGTCAAAAAAAATGAGTTTATGTTTGTTCATAGTGGTGACAGAGAGCCGTTTAGAGGTTATTGAGTAAGAGGATGGCATAGTCAGACCTGCACTTAAGGAAAATCTCTTTGATAGTTATGTGAAGGTTAGATTAAAATGGGAGAGACTTAAAGCTGGGACATAAATTAGAATGTTATTGGAGTAGTCTAAGCAAAAAGTGATGAAGATATGACCTAAGCTATTCGATGAGTGAATGCAGGAAAAAGAAAATATTATGGATATATTATAAAGAAAACAATGGCAATAATTAGCAGTGAATTGAATGTATGGGGTGAGTGAGAGTGAGGAATTGAGACTGAAAATAAGGTTGCAAACTGGGTAACTAGAAAAAAGGTGATGTTCTCAAAAGTAATAGGGGAGTTTGGAAAAGAAGCAGACTTGGGAGAAAAAATAAAAAAATCTGTTCTGGACAGGTTGAGTTTGTGATACCTATGGTACATACAATTCAAAATATAAAATAGGTAATTGAAGTTGCTTGACTGAAGCTTAGGGGAGACAGTGCTGGATACATAGGTTTAGGAGTCTTCAGTATAAACACAATCACTGAGACCATGGTAATTGATGAGATCACAAACTGATATGATATTGATCGAGAAAAGAAGAGGGATAAGAATAAAGGCTTAGCTGATGAGTAGTACATGAATGAATATCCAACAGCAGACACTTGGAGAGAGCAATCATCTAGCAAGGAGGAGAATCAAGAGGGAGAACAATATCATGAAGACCAGAGAGAGGACAGTATCTAGAAGACGAACAACGTTAAAGGTTGTAGAGAGATCAAGAAGGATGAAGACTCAGAAAAAGTTATCAGAATTGACAATGTAGAGAACCTTGGGAGAGTTTCAGTTAAATAATGAGATCATAGACTAAAAAGGGTTTAGAAGAAAATGAAAAGAAAGGAGGTACAGGCACTGAATGAAGTTGGCTTTTCCAAGGAATTCAACTGAGAAGAAAAGAAATGCATAGCATGACATTTAAGAAGAATTTTAAGGGTGAAGAAAACAGAAGTATGTTTGTAGGAAGCAAAGAAAGAGACAATATATTATTATAAGATTAGAGACAAAGTAAAGGTAATAATTTTGGTAATCTGCTGGGAAAAGATGAGAGGGGTTGAAATCGGGGGTGTATGTGGAGAGGCCAGCCTTAGGAAAGAGAAGTTCTACCTCATTATGAAAGACTGGAGTGAAAAAAAAGATAGTGGGAAATCATATCATAGAAATATGGCAAACAAAGGGAGAAAAGAGGGAGCTTTAAGTAAATGGTCTCAATATTTTTAGTGAAGAACAAATTGAGATTCTCAGTGGAGATAGAGGGAATTAGTACTTACTAAACTTGAGGAGAGAAGAAAGTTTGGGATAGCCACTCTGGTGAGTGGGACAAATAAACAGCTCAGGAGTAGAAGCATTACCTTACTGCCCATTTGAGAGCAGACAAAATACAATTGAAATGGACATGGCATGGTTTCAACATGAATTTCCTAGTATGAAGGCAGGAGTTGGGGTAAAGAGAAAGACTGTGAGTAAGAAACTAAATTCATTAAGGAGGAAGACACAATGGCTTAGGATATTGGGGGAGGGGAGGGACGGTTGATAGAAAGTGGTCACCAGCATCTGTCTTGGGCAAGAAATTTGTATTAAATGAACCTTACAGGAGGAGAAACTGCTGAGAGGGTTTCAGTGGTAGAGGGAGAATATGAAGGTGGCAGTAGGGAATAGGGAGTATTCCAACTCTTCTATCTCAACAGGTATGAAAGGCAGGTAGTATTTGAAAGGATATCTAGCATTCCAGTGACATCAATAAAGAACCAAGTTTCCAGGAGTGCCAGAAGATGAAAGGGGTGAGAGTGGAAGATGTTAAAGGTGAAAAAATATTTGATAATTATAGATCAGGCATTTTACAGTACATTGGAATGGATAGCTCTGGAGAGGGACATGGGGGGAGAAAGTTTCAAGTAGAGATAGAAATGAGGTAGCTGACAACTGGGGTTTGGGAGGGAGATTTATTCTACAGAAGCTGAAAGCACTCAGGCAAAAGTCTAAGCTGAGCAAGTTGTAGTCTAAATGCCATATATTCAAAAGAACAATCCATTGTCTCAAGTATATATTATGATCTCCTAAAGAAAAGTTTTCAGAGTGGAGCCAAGATGGTAGAACACACTTTCTAGAGCACTGTCCCCAATCCCAGCCAAATACCTGTAAAAAATAACCCTAAACAAATTCTGGAGTTGCAGAACACACAGAATGATGGAGTGAAGCAAAGCTCCAGCCCAAGACAGCCTGAAAAGTCACTGGGAAGGGTCTATTGCACCATGCAGGGGCAGGGCACAGTCCAGCGTGGACCATACTGGCACAGACAGGACCTGAGCAGGCCTTGGGGAGACTGACTCTCTCATACCTGTGGCAGTTTCCAGACTTCAGGACCCCAAAACGCTGAGGATAAATTAGAAAGTTAGTGGAAAGAGCCTGTGGGACCAGTGTGGGAGAGTGGAGTGGTCCAGTCCCAGCCCCAGGGCAGAAGAGAGGGAAGGGGGTGGAGGAACCCACAGTAGCCACAGCAGCAGCAGCCATAGCAGAGGCAGAGGTAGAGACAGTGACTTTCTGGAGCTCTAGGCCCACCAGCTGTGGGGAATCCAGCAGATGACAGTACAACCCCCACCCCCAGTGGAAGCAGAGATCTACCTTGACAAAGAGCTCAAAAGTCAAGTAAATGGCTGGGAAAATGAGCAAAAACCAAAAAAGAAACAAACTACAGAATCTTACTTTGGTGACAAAGAAGATCAAGACATGCAAACAGAAGACAACAAAGTCAAAGTTCCTCCATCTAAAGCCTCCAAGAAAAATATGAATTGATCTCAGGTCATGGAAGAGCTCAAAAAGAATTTTGAAAATCAAGTAAGAGAAGTAGAGCATAAACTGGGAAGAGAAATGAAAGTGATGCAACAAATTATGAAAAATGATTCAACTGCTTGCTAAAGGAGACCGAAAAAAAATGCTGAAGAAAATAACACCATAAAAATTAGACTAATCCAAATGACAAAATAGATCCAAAAAGCCAATGAAAAGAATAATGCCCTAAAAAGCAGAATTGGCCAGATGAAAAAGGAGGTCCAAAAGTTCACTAAAGAAAATAGTTCCTTAAAGATTAGAATGGAGCAGATGGAAGCTAATGACTTTATGAAAAAATCAAGAAATAATAAAACAAAACCAAAGGAATGAAAAAATAGCAGACAATATGAAACATCTCATTGGAAAAACAACTGACCTAGAAAATAGATCCAGGAGAGACAATTTAAAAATTTTGGGACTACCTGAAAGCCATGATCAAAAAAAGAGCCCAGAAATCATTTTTCAAGAAATTATCAAA
The DNA here is from genome assembly GCA_023548195.1 of Bettongia penicillata ogilbyi. Lineage (NCBI taxonomy): Eukaryota > Metazoa > Chordata > Mammalia > Diprotodontia > Potoroidae > Bettongia > Bettongia penicillata. The sequence continues at coordinate 4,286,287 of JAJHZJ010000857.1, read as the reverse complement.
GAAAACTGCCCTGATTTTCTAGAACCAGAGGGTAAAATAAATATTGAAAGAATTCACTAACCACCTCCTGAGATACCAAGAGGAAAACTCCTAGGAGTATTGTAGCCAAATTTCAGAGCTCCCAGGTCAAGGAGAAAAGTAGCCAGAAAGAAACAATTTGAGTATTGTGGAAACATAATCAGGATAACACAAGATCTAGCAACTTCTACACTAAGGGATCACAGGGCTTGGAATATGATATTCCAGAAGTCAAAGGGAGTAGGATTAAAACCAAGAATCACCTACACAGCAAAACTGAGTATAATACTTCAGGGGGAAAAATAGTTATTCAATGAAATAGAGGACTCTCAAGTATTCTTGATGAGAAGACCAGAGCTAAATAGAAAATTTGATTTTCAAACACAAGAATCAAGAGAAGCATGAAAAGGTAAACAGGAAAGATAAATCATAAGAAACTTACTAAAGTTGAACTGTTTACATTCCTACATGGAAAGATAATATTTATAACTCTTGAGATTTTTCTCAGTACTAGGGTAGTTTTATATATATATATAAACAGAGGGTAGAGTCTGAGTTGAAAAGGAAGGGATGATATATATAAAAAAAACAAAATCAAGGGGTGAGAAAGGAATATATAGAGAGGAGAAAGGGAAGATAGAATGAGGCAAATTATCTCTCACATAAAAGAGGTAACAGAAAGCTTTTTCAATGGAAGGGAAGAAATGGAAGGTGAGAGGGAAAAAGTGAAGCTTACTCTTATGACATTTGGCTTTAGGAGGGAATTACATGCACACTCAATTTGGTATGAAACTCTATCTTACACTACAGGAAAGTAGGGGAGAAGGGAATAAGTGGGGGATAGAGGGATGATAGAAGGGAGGACAAATAGGAGGAGGGTGTAATTAGAAGTGAGTATTTTTTATAAGGGATAGGGTCAAAAGAGAGAATAGGATAAATGATGGGCAGGACAGGATGGAGGGAAATAGAGTTAGTCTTTCACAACATGACTTTTGTCGGAGTCTTTTGCATAACTACACATGTAAAACATATATGGAATTACTTGCCTTCTCAGTGGGGATAGGTGGGGAGGGAGGGAGAAAAGTTGGAACTCAAAGTTTTAAAAACAAATGCTAAAAATTGTTTTTACATGCAACTGGGAAGTAAGATATACAGGCAATGGGGTATAGAAATCTATCTTGTCCTACAAGAAGATAGAGGGGATGGGGATAAGAGAAGGAAGGGGTGTGATAGAAAGGAGGGCAGATTGGGGAAAGGAATAATCAGAATGCACAGTGACTTGGGGTGAGGGAGGGGAGAGAGATGGTGAGAAAATTTGGAACTCAAAATCTTGTGGAAATGAATGCTGAAAATAAATAAATAAATTAGAATTTTTTTTTATAAGGGTTCCACAAAATCTGCTTTTAAATGATTGTTTCTATTCTTATGTGTCAGTAGAATTTGTTCTTTTCTACTTGATAAAACATTTATACCTGGGTATAATATGAGTAACATTTTTTCAGTTGCTGTGATTTAACCTGCAGAACAAAGACAATGTAAGTGATTTTTTTCCTAACATCCACAATTTAGCTGTTTGGGTTTTTTTGTTTGTTTGTTTGTTTTTTTGTCATTTATGGACTTTTATAATGGCACACAAAATTACAGACCCAGCAAGATATCAAAGTAAGTATAATATTATTTTATGCAACTCACTGTTCATTGAGGGATATTATAATGGCTGATAATATTCATTCCATGAAATTCAATGGTCATTGCCTTGGGCCAGAAAACTATTCTGCTGTAACATAATATTCAGGAGATTAAAATATAGAATGCTAATTTATTTCATTTTAACAATGATTTTTAACACCTATTGTACTGTTCCATGAGAACATATCCTAGAGAAACTTAATTATTAGCTGATTCAAAGTTTTAAGGTTATAAAGAAATGCTAAAATATTCAAGGTCATTTGCCTTTTAAAATGGCTTACCAATCAATCTACAAGCCTTCATTAAGTACCTATGAGGTGACAAGTACTGTTCAAAGCACAAGGGATACAAATATAAAAATGGAACAATCCTTACTCTCAAGAAGCTTACATAAAGAGTGGAATAGTCAAAGATAATTAAAGCCTGAAAAAATAGAGTCATCTTTCTGGATAAAGATAATGAAAACTTGAAAATGTTGTGATGAATGACCCTAATTTCATATGGACTTTGAATATTTATTTGATTTAACAGCATTTTATTAAGAAACAAATAGATTTTATGCATGAATTTCCTAATCCATCATATTTAAAATATTACAGGGTTTCTCTAAGTAGCAGATCCAGGATCAGGCTCAAATCCTGTGACTCAAACATTGGTCACTTTTTAAAATGAGCCTCACTGCAATTAGATGTTTAGTCAAAGCCAAGGTGCCAAGAAGCCCAGTAAGCAGTAAGTAAGGCAGTACACAAATATTAGCATCAGAATCCATATGGAATGTAAACCAAGATACAGCTTGAAGGTGGCAGTAGAGAGAAGGGGCCCTACAATGGGGTGATGGATCTTAGGAACCAAAAAGTACAAGACAACCTTGAATGTGGAGCTAATTCTACCTCATTGGACAGCATGTTTAGCCCAGAGTCTCGAAATGAGAAGTGAGTCATATTAAGAAGGTGCCAATTTAAGTTGGTGTGGCTTAAGTATGGAATGAGAAATGTTGAAAGGAAATGAAAACAAAGTACATTAGTTGGGGGATGACTAAAAAATCATATATGGATATAATGGAATATCACTCTGCATAGAATGGATACAGAAAATCGTGGGAAGATTTACATGAACTGACTGAAGCAAAGAAGAGCCAGGAAAACAATGTAAACAATTACTACAACAATGTAAATGGAAAAATCAATTCTCAAAATAATGGAAAATGGGTGTTTAAAAATTATAAGGAACACAGAGCCCCAAAGAAATACCAAAGGGGCATCAGAACTCCTTTGCAAGGGTGGGGGTTCCCCATGGGTGTGCAACATTGCATATAATGTCATATTTTAAAAATGTACTTTTAAGTTTTGTTGAAGTTTTTGCTTTCTTTTTCTTTAAAAAACTATTTGGTAACGATAATGGCTCTCTGGAAATGAGGAGCCAATAGGATATAAAGGGAATCTAGGGGATGTAAAAACAGAAGATATCAATAAAAATTTATTTTTAAAAAGTAATGGGGAGGAGCCAAGATGGTGGAGTAAAAAGATACACATATGCTAACTCCTAACACACAGCCCATAAAATACCTGTAAAGAACTCCCGAAAAATTCTGGAGCAGCAGAAGCCACACAACAACAGAGTAGAGGAGATTTCTGTTCCAGAGAGTCCTGAAAAACCGCCGGACCCAGAGCAGAGCCCAGCCCTGCCTTGGCCACGTAGCACTGAGAGGAGCAGATCCGAGCAGGCTTCAGGGACAGAATCTCCAGCAGTCGTGCAGGTCCCTCCACCCACAGGTGCAAAGGTCAGTGAGAGAGCCTGTTTGGCTGGCCGAGAGGGGAGCAGGGTGTCTCCATAACTCAGGCCCCCTTGGGAGGCAGCAGCAGAGGTAGTAGCAGACAGGAGCTCCCAAAGCAGACAGGAGCTCGGATCCATTATTGAACGTCTCCACATAAATATCCTGAGGGAACTGAGTCCCTTGCAGCGACCCTGCCCCTACCCATGCAGCTGAATTTAATCTCACACTAAAGAGCTGCCTTGCCCCTTGAGCCCTACTTGAGCACCTGAACTTAATCTTACACTGAATAGCAGCCCCGCCTCTGCTGAAAGCCCTGAGGCTGGGAAGCAGCATTTGAATCTCAGACCCCAAGCACTAGCTGGGCAGATCTGGAGGCAAGGTGGGTGTGGAAAGGAATCTCAGAAGTCAAGTAACTGGCTGGAAAAATGCCCAGAAAAGGGAAAAAAAATAAGACCATAGAAGGTTACTATCTTGATGAACAGATATCTCCTCCCATCCTTTCAGATGAGGAACAACAATGCTTACCATCAGGTAAAAACATGGAAGTCAAGGCCTCTGTATCCCAAACATCAGAAATAAATATTCAATGGGCTCAGACCATGGAAGAGCTCAAAAAGGATTTTGAAAATCAAGTTAGACAGGTGGAGGAAAAACTGGGAAGAGAAATTAGAGAGATGCAAGAAAAGCATGAAAAATGGGTCAATACCTTGCTAAAGGAGACCCAAAAAAATGCTGAAGAAAATAACACCTTGAAAAATAGGCTTACTCAATTGGCAAAAGAGGTTCAAAAAGTCAATGAGGAGAAGAATGCTTTCAAAAGCAGAATTAACCAAATGGAAAAAGAGGTCCAAAATCTCACTGAAGAAAATAGTTCTTTAAAAATTAGAATGGAACAGATGGAGGCTAATGACTTTAGGACAAACCAAGAAATCACAAAACAAAACCAAAAGATTGAAAAAATGGAAGAGAATGTGAAATATCTCATGGGAAAAACAGCTGACCTGGAAAATAGATCCAGGAGAGACAATTTAAAAATTATGGGACTACCTGAAAGCCATGATCAAAAAAAAGAACCTAGTCATCACCTTTCATGAAATTATCAAGGAAAACTGCCCTGATATTCTACAACCAGAGGGCAAAATAAGTATTCAAGGAATCCACCGATCACCACTGGGAAGAGATCCAAAAAGAGAAACTCCTAGGAACATTGTGGCCAAATTCCAGAGTTCCCAGGTCAAGGAGAAAATATTGCAAGCAGCTAGAAAGAAACAATTCCAGTATTGTGGAAATACAATCAGGATAACACAAGATCTAGCAGCTTCTACATTAAGGGATCAAAGGGCATGGAATAGGATATTCCAGAAGTCAAAGAAACTAGGACTCAAACCAAGAATCACCTACCCAGCAAAACTGAGTATAATACTTCAGGGGAAAATATGGTCTTTCAATGAAATAGAGGACTTTTAAGCATTCTTGATGAAAAGACCAGAGCTGAAAAGAAAATTTGATTTTCAAACACAAGAATGAGAAGAAGCATGAAATAGTAAACAGCAAAGGGAAGTATTAAGGGACTTACCAAAGGTGAACTGTTTACATTCCTACATGGAAAGACAGTATTTGTAACTCTTGAAACTTTTCAGTATCTGGATAGTTGGTGGGATTACATACACACACACACACACACACACACACACACACACACACATACACACACACGTATGCCCACACAGAGACAGAGAGCACAGAGTGAATTGAATAGGATGGGACCATATCTTAAAAGAAATTAAGGTAAATGGTGAGAAAGAAATGTATTGGGAGGAGAGAGAGTGAAATGGAATGGGGCAAATTATCTCTCATAGAAGAGGCAAGCAGGGGACTTTTTAGTGGAGGGAAAAAGAGGAGAGCTGAGAGAAAAACATGAAGTTTACTCTCATCACATTTGACTAAAGGAAGGAATAAAATGCACACTCATTTTGGTATGAAAACCTATCTTACAATACAGGAAAGTGGGGGAGAAGGGGATAAGCAGGGTGGGGGGATGATGGAAGGGAGGGCAATGGGAGGAGGGAGCAATTTGAAGTCAACACTCTTGGGGAGGGACAGGATCAAAAGAGAGAATAGAAGCAATGGGGAGCAGGATAGGATGGAGGGAAATATAGTTAGTCTTACACAACACAACTATTATCGAAGTTCAGTTGGCTAGTGAAAAACAGAGATTTTACTTTCCTTCTTCATCTTTCCCATGTTCCTTTTGCTTCTCTTTTCATCCTTTTCCTCCCAGTATCCCTCACTATCAGAATCACTGAGAATTGTACAATGTTCTTCTCCTGGTGAGTCTGTGTCTCTTTTGGCAGGGAAAGATTCAGTGGAAAATGAAAAACTTACCAGAATCTCAGCGTTCCTCTGTATGTAGCCCTATTTCTGGACAATGCACTCTCCCTCAGATCTGGTATCAGGGTTCTGGCACAGGAGCTTCTGGCTAAGGCTACAACAAAGTCGTATCCATTTCCTATGACCCATAGCCAAGTGGCAGCCAGCATCATGGAAATCTTCCCTGCCTACTTTGTAATCATATTCTGATATTGTTCAAGAGGCATAGTTTCTACTATTTAAGATCAGATCCTTTCTAGAAACCAATTGAAGAACTAGCACACATTTTTACTCTGTAACAACCTCAATTTTTAAATAAACATATACATTATCACCCCATAGAGTACAAACTCCTCGCTGGCAGGGAAATTTTGACCTTTTTTCCATCACTCCAGTACCTAACAGATATGTAGTTGCCACTTTAAAAAAAGTTTGCTGGATTGATTTGACAAATTCTATCTTCTCTAAATCAAGGAAACTTAACCCTATCTTAAGGCTTGAGATTCCCTTACCAAAGGCCCAAATGACTACCCCACTTCCTAACAAGCTTGCTAGCAGTGAGCCATGATACTTCATAATTTTCTCTCTGGAAAGATCACTATGTGCCTGAATCGATGTCTATCCTCAACAGTAATTAAGGTCTGGTTCAATACCCAATAATTCAGAAGGGCAATCTTCACCTCTAGATGTGATAGCTTTGTTAGCCTCCTACTTCTACATGTGGAGGAATAATTGATTGGCTATCCATGGGCACTTAAAACTGAGCAAAGGTTCAGTATGCCTCTTAGTTTGCCTGTAGCTCCTAGAATCAGAAATAATGTTTGAGGAGATTGTTTATTTGTTTTCAAAGCAATCAGGATTTACACCTAAAAATGCTTGAATTATTTCTAGGCTTTTAATTACTCAAGAGCAAATAGAAACTTCCAGTAATATAAACCATTTTAATTACTCAAGAGCAAATAAAAACTTCCAGTAATATAAACCATATATATATATATATATATATATATATATATATATATATATATATATATATATATATATATATATATAAAACCAAACTGGCTCTTTACAATGTCAACTGCCAATGTTTTATAAGGCAAGATTCTTTTAAAAAAAACAACTTGAATGACAAAGTTTTTGTTTTTGGGAAATATAATTTAAAATTGGTGATAAAAGGGCAAACTCAAAAACTTGGAAATTGTTCTGTAACACTAGGAAAAAATTATATTTTATAGATTATTTATTTTAACTGTACCAATTCAAATTTCATGTGACAATTGTTTCAATGAGTTTTAGGATAAACAAAGAATATCTTCCAAGTGTCTCCAAATCAGTACATTTTGACCATGTTCATTGTTACTTTTGTTCTATATTTCCCAAATATAAGGGAAGAACTTTACTTTTATTCAATGTACCTGAAAGTCATATTGAAGAAGTAATGGGAATCACAGAAAGCATTACTCTCTTTCTGGTAAAAATTGTAACTTTGTGAATATGGCAAATTATAAACACTTTTAGGCACTATCCAAGAAAGTTGCATTGCTGACTTGACATCAGCCATGAAGACCTTTGGGAAGTCATGCCTGTAAAAAAAATAATTTAAGTTTGGGGCGAAAAGTGTTGATTTCTGAATGTGAACATTTCATTGTTATTATACCTTATTTTAATTACCACTTTCAGAGCAAGTCAAAGGAACATAGAAACATATGATGTGCATGAAGAAATAAAAACAGATAAGACTAACCAGGAAACAGCCTTATAACTTCCTAGACATTGCTCTGCCTTGTATCTAGTTGAATAATTACAACACCTAGTCTCTCCTCCTCCTCCCTCCTCCTTCCCCCCAATTCTTTTCCTGCTAAACTATTTTCAGCAAAGTTACACAATAAAAAGGCATAGCCAAAAAAAAAAGTCAAAATGAATGTGATTATAGAGTTATAATATATCCCAGATTGAGATAGTCCCGTGTCTTTTTTTTTAAGAAAGTCTACTTTTAATAAGATTTTGCAAAAGGATTAATTTGTGGTAGACCCACAATCAAGACTCATTACATTGGATTGAAATTGTTGCATTGTCCTGATTTTAGGATTGAGAAATACAGTCTTAGTTCATCTATTAGCATCTCATATGGGAAAATTCATGTTGACATGTTTATTTGGATTAACACATGGTAACTAGATTTCTCTACATATGCCCACTTTTAACACAAAAATCATCCTGGAGGGGTCTTTGAGCATGCTCACTTTGTCTAATGTAGAACTCACTGTGTCCCCAGCCATGTGTTTGGGAATAGCCTCCTTGATTTGTTGCCTGCGTTTTTAAAATAGGTAAGAACTCAACATGTTGCTCTCTTCTCCACAGAGACAATAATACCCATTTGCTATGCCCAGCAGCACTTTTCTCCCCATGCTCAGCCTTTTTTGCCTCACCTCCAAGAAATGGGTGTTTGCTTTGGTTCTTTGTTGTTTGTCCTCAGTTTCAGGTGCTAGACATGATCCTTACCAGAATTTAGGCTATGGCAATCTTGGAGCTAGTATTGCAGGTGAGGAGCTACCTGACTTGGAAGCCCTTAAAAGCCAGGATGCTTGGGAATTTGAGGCTGAGCTAGGTTTTAGCCTTGTGCTCTATGGAAACTGAGCTAAAAATATGAAGCCCTGTTCCCTCTTCACAGACAGAAGTGGTAGAAAGGGGCAGGCAGATAATGCCTCCTAAGTATTGAAGGAATAAGTCTCCAGGCAGTATTTGCTATTATACTTTCTGAAGCAAATATTCCCAATGTAAAAGACCTACTGTGTTACAGACACATACATTTCTTTAATGAACAAAATTCTCTATTAAATATGGTGCTTACATTATATGTATGTTTAATTTGTGCCTATATTATATATGTGTTTAATTTGTGTCTATATTATATATGTGCATATTATATATGTGCATGCAAATTATGTATACTTGCACATATATATGTATATGTGTATATATGTATATGTGTGTGTATATATATGTATATATATATATACATATATATACACACACAAAAAGAAATCCGGGATTTCATCATTCTACAGGCAAGTGCTGTTAAATGTCTACTACATACATGGCACTGTGTTAAGTAAAAGGAATGAAAATGTGAAATGCCTACCTTCAAGTAGCTTATATTCTAGTGGATATTCATAATTATGCAGTAATCACAAGGTAATTTGAGAAGTGTGAGAACACAAATAATTAAGGAAATCAGAAAATACTTCTGAAATGGCACCTGAGTTGAGGCATGAGTGAAATTATGGATAATAAAATGAGGAAGGGGGGAGAAAATGTATCCCAGGTATTCTGGACAATCTATGTAAATTCATGTGGGCTGTGAGCTGTGGGGATGGAACAGTCAGAAGGTACATTAGCTGAAAAAGCAGAAGAAATAAAGAGAAGAAATTTAAAATAAGTTTGAAAAGGCAGGTTGGAGCCAGAAGTTGAAAGATTTTAAATTGCCACCCTGAGAAATTTTTTAATTTTGTCCTATAATATGAAGCCACTAAAGATTCTTGAGCAGGGGAGTAAAATAATGAGATATATTTCATTGTTAATGCTTTTCCATAGGTGGGGGTTGCAATCTCTCTGTTCATTAATAAAAAAGATTTTCTGAGTTTATATGGCCAAATCAGTTCTTTACCTGACAACTGACCTTGTATCAATGGATCTGTCTGCATTTAGCTTGGCCTATCGTCAGATAAGAAATGCCAAGTCCAGTACTGGATCTATTTTTGAAATAAAGACAATAGAAAGAACACTGAGTCTAGAGTTAGAAGACTTGGGTTGTAAACCTAGTTCTGCTATTTATTTATTACCTTTGTGACCTGCAGCAATGCACTTTTTACTTTGTGGGTCTCCTTTTCCTTATCCATAAAACAATGAAATTAAACTGAATAGTCTCTGTTTCTTTCTAGCTTTACATGCCACAATTCCATGTGTGGAGTTCTTTTTTTGCATATTTAATAGAAGCAGATTGGCATAGATCATGGAAAGTTGACCTCAGAGTCAGGAAGATGTGGGTTTAAAATATTCCTAAAACATACCAAAAGCAAGGCACAAGACATTTCCTTTAAATCTTTGGTGACCTAGGTAACCCCTATGATTTTACATTGTAGAACAGGTACTTACCTATATAAGTTTAGGCAGTTTCCTCAACTTGTAGTCCTGACAGTGAAGTCATTTTGCATTTATTTTGCATATATTTTGTACTTTGGATTTATTTTGCACTCTACATCTCACTTCAATGGAATGTAAACTCAGTGAGCCCAGAGACTGTTTCATCTTTGTCTGTGCACAAATTCATTCATTCAACATTTATTAAACATCTCCTATGTACTGGGCACTATGCTATGTATCAAGGATAAAAATAGATAAGAGAAATCCATCTTCAAAGTTTACATTCTATTGGCCCTTCTTGGCTCTGAAGCCAATGCTTTATCTACTTAACCTATGCTACTTTTATCAACACAAAATATATTAAGAGTAAATATAAAATAATTGTAGGAGGAGAGCAGCAGAAAACACTAACACTTGGAGAAATCGGGATAGGCTATTCTGCTGGCCTGAGCTTTAAAGAGATTGTTCTAAGAGGTAAGGAAATAATTCATTCCAGATAGAAGAGAAAGTTTTGCAAAGGAAAGCACAAGAAAAGAGATATTGTTGTTTAAAAGAAACAATAAGTTAACCAGTTTTGCTGGAATAAGGAGAGCATGATGGAGAGCGATGTTCACTAAGCTGGGAAAGATAAGTTATAAACAAAATAGGAAAGACTCAAGTGCCGAACAGAGGAGTCTCTAATTTATGCTAGAGAAAAACGGATCCTCTGATGATTTTTTGAGCAATGGATTCAAATGGTGAAACTTGTGCTTTAGGAATATTAAAATTGGCAACTGGATAGAAGATGGATTGAAAAATGAGAAACTGGAGTAAGACCAAATGGAAGGCTATTGCAAGAGTCTACTGCAATTGCTGTTTGACTTTCCTTCTTAAAGAGGACCACTGACATCAGGAGGGTGATGACTTCCAAGTGAGTTTGATCAGAGCCAAAACTAGGTGGGTGACTACATGATTAAATAGAAAAGGATGTATGTAAGAGAGATGGTGGAGATGGAATTAAGTAGACCAATCAACTGATTGAACAAGTGACATTAGGAAGAATGAAAATTTAAGAAAGACTCCTAGATTTTGAATTTGTGGGACTGGACAGATGGTGATACACTTGACAGAAGTTAATAGCTAAGAGAAAGAAAAAAGGTTCCATTTTTGACATGGTGGCTTGAGATTCTTATAGGCCGTTCTGATATAGATGTCTGGCAAACAGTTGGAAATGCATGGTTGGAGCTAGGGAGAGATGAGGGATAGCTATGTAGATTTGGAATTTATATGCAGAGTTAAGCTAATTTAACTCATAGGAGAAGAGACAGAGAGAGAGAGAGAAAGAGAGAGAGAGAGAGAGAGAGAGAGAGAGAGAGAGAGAGAGAGAGAGAAATACTCTTGTTGGACTGAGTTGAGGGGAAATGAAAGAACTTGTTTGTCAGGAAATGTGTTTTATCATCCAGCTGAGAATAATCGGTAAAGAACAATTATTGTTTATATAACAACTCAACACTGGTTCTACAAGCTCAGTTCAAATGTTTAGATAAGAAATTGTTTTATTAACCCAAAATTTGCTCAGCAGCCCAGGGGATGGCAGGATAATAGCCACTCAGGTAAAGAAACCATTAGAAATTAAAAGTTCTAACACATTTCAGAAGCAAATTGGAATAATCATTAGGCCTGTTTGGAAATGCTTCTTCAGAATAATCTGTCTCAGAATTTCCCAAACCATATTCTTTTCAACTTGCCTGTGATATTATCATGGGACCAGGACCTATGCTCAAAAACTGGGTGATAGCTTTATTCTCTTCTCTTCTTCACCTTGCCAGTAGACTGCCATGACCATAATGGAGAAACATGTAGTGAATAAAGCACTCAATAAGCAACAACTGAATTCAGATCCTGACTGACATTTATTAGCTGTGTGATCATAGCCAAAAAGCTTTCTTTATCTGAGCTTTAGATTACTCTATCAATGATAGTAGCACATAGCCAACTTCACAGCACTTTCATGAGGACAGTGCCCAAGATGTCAGCTAGCATTTCTCATAGTTGCCCCTCCTCTCTATCCTCAGTGCCACCACCCTATACATACCCTCATTAGTATTTACTTGGATTATGGCAATTGTCTCCTTACAAGTTACCTCCAGTCTCTCTTCAGTCCACTTCATCTTTTGTACCGCTCCCAGAATGAACTTTATGCATAGGTTTGTCTGTCTTCTACCCTTTGCTCAGACATCTCCAATGTTTTATTCTTGCCTGCTAAATAAAGTTCAAACTTGTTTTCCTGGCACTGAAGAACCTGGAATCTTTGTTACTGTCTTATCTTTCTAGTCTTTTCATATTACTCCTTTCCATGTTCTCTGTGTTCCAGTTAAACTGGACTAATACTGGTCCCCAAAATTGGATCTGCACTTTCTGGCATTCGTGGTTTCCCCTATACTTGTAATATATTTCTCCCCTCTCACCAGTGAATTCCTATCAGTCCTTTAAGACCCAAATCAAAATCACTTCCTCCATGAAGTATTCTGTGATCTCCCAATAGATAGTGACTTTTCCCCTTAGATCCCATGCAGCATTTTCTTTTGGGTTGAAAGAACATTAAAAACAGAGGAAATCATGAGAGGCCTTATGGACATCACAGTTGAGTTGAACCTTGAAAGTAGCTAGAGATTCCAAGAGGCAGAGGCAAGGATGGAGTATATTTTCCGAGCCCTTCCATTTCCTAATTTCCCTATTTCTGTAAAGAATACTACCATCCTTTCAGTCATGAGGTTCAAAACCTAGGAATCATTTTCAACTCTTCATTTTCCCTTACTTCCCACATCCAGTCAAATGCCAAACCTCATTGATTCTACTTCCATAATATCAAGTAGGTGGTTCAGTAAATAGAGTACTGAACTTAGAATCAGAAAAGCTTAAGTTTACATCTGTCCTCAAATGCTTATTAGCTAGGAAAGTCACTTAACCTCTGCCTCAGTTTCCTCAACTGTGAAATGGAGATATTAATACCCACCTTCCAGGGTTGTTACAAAAATCGATGAGATACTTATAAAGCCCTTAGTACAGGGCCTGGTACATGGTAGGCACTTAATAAATACGTTTCCTTCCTTTGCTCGCTCTTTCCTTTCCTCCCTTTCAGCTTCATTCCTTCTTTTCCTTTCTCTTCACTCACATAGCTGCCACTCTATTCTAGTCCTCATCACCTCTCACTTGGACTGTGGCAATACCCCAGTTCAGCCAAACTGATATTTTTAAAGCACAGTTCAGATCATGTCACACTCATGGAGCTTTCCTTGCTCCTTATTACCTCTAAGATAAAACACAAAACTCTTCTGTTTAACATTTAAAGCCCTTCACAATCTGACTCCAACCTGTCTTTCTAAAGTAATTTCACATTATTTCATTATTTCCTCTTTTGTATTCTCTGCAGCCCAAATGATCATACACAATACAAATGCTGGATGACTACATATTGTGAGTGAAGAGAAGGGAACCACCTACTTGATATTATGGAAGTAGAATCAATGAGATTTGGCATTTGACTGGATATGAGAGGTAAGGGAAAATGAAGAGTTGAAAATGATTCCTAGGTTTTGAACGTCATGACTGGAAGGATGGTAGTATCCTTTACAGAAATAGGGAAATTAGGAAATCGAGGGACACAGAAAATATGCTCCATCCTTGCCTCTGCCTTTTGGAATCTCTAGCTACTTTCAAGGTTCTACTCCAACTGTGATGTCCATAAGGCCTTTCCTGGTTTCCTCTATTGTTAATGTCCTTCCAACCCAAAACAAAAGAGGTCTATTCATTCAATAGGCTTTACCTCCCTCTAAGTGGGTACCTGAAAAGGCCAGCCTAAAAAGGTCAAGGTCTCCCATTGTATCCTGGGCCTTCTCTAGTCATCCTGATGGATATTTGATCACTAGACCCAAGTGGCTCAGGAGGAGAAAGTGAGGTTGGTGACCTTGCACAGCCCTCCTTCACTCAAAACAAAGTCAAGTGCAAGTCATGTCATCATTTCTCTGATGTCATAATCTTCTTCAAAAACGAAGGATGAACACAACAACAACCTGTGAAGACTTTCCCCAGGTAGTCTATTCCATTTCCATTTTTAAATAGGTGTGATTGTTGGACAATTTCTCCTTGTGTCGTACATAAATAAGCCTCTCTGAAATTTTATTCACTGCTTCTAGATCTGCCCTCTGGAGCTAAGAAGTTTAACCTCCTTTCCACTTGACAGATCCTTTTTATACCCCAAAATAAGAATTACTTTTTCCCTATGTCTTCTATTCCCCAAGCTAAATAATCCTAAGTTATTTTTTTAATGGAACCTCATATGGCAGTAACCTAAGGCCATTTACTGGATACTCTGTAAGTTATCAATATTTTTTTCTAAAATGTAGATCCTAGGACTGAATACAATATTCTGTATGCTGTGTGACCGGGGCAGAGTAGAGTAGGACTACCTGTTCTCTAATCCTGTAATGACTTTTCAACAGTCAAAAGTGTGAAAAAACCAGAAGAACATGCAAGGTATCTCATAGCAAAATCAACTGACTTGGAAAACAGATTAAGAAGAAAAAAAATAAGAATCATTAGACTATCTGAGTCCCATGATCCAAAAAATTAGTGGCATAACTGAGATTCAAACCTTTTAGTACTGACTGACTTTCTTCTCTGGATTTAATACCTTTCCTATGCGTTCCTCTGGAACAGCTGATCCCAGTCTCATAGGTTGCTGGATTGGCTCAGGCATCTTTCTTAATCAACCTACTCAACTGAAGAGAGCCATAGTTAAGTCAGCTTCAGCTAGAGTGTTTCCTGTCTCTTACTGGCAGACAATGATATGGCTCCTAGGGTTTTCACCACTGTGTATTCCAATAGTGGAAGCAGGATCATTTCTTGGTAAGGAAGCTTCCTCTAATATCAAAATACATAGGCAGTCATCTACTCTGCCCTACCCATAGGGATGACAGGTTTTGTCTTCCTCTAGAGAGAAAGCCAGGAAAGAAGGAAAAAGGTGAAAATTCTGGGCTTGGGGGTGGGGAGGAGAAGGAATCATAGAGATAAAGGGAGACTGAGAAATCTGTGAACATCTTGTTATGACTGTTGTCATTTAATAATTTTAGTCTTATCCTACTCTTGGTGACCCCAACTGGGGTTTTCTTGGCAGAGATACTATAGTGGTTTGTAATTTCCTTCTGAAGCTCGTTTTATAGATGAGAAACTGAGGCAAACATGGTTAAGTGATTTGCCCATGGTCACATAGCTAGTAAGTATCTAAGACTAAATTTTAATTCAAGAAGTTTGCCTTACTTCACACCCAGTGCTCTATCCACTGTGCCACCTAGCTGTTATGAACATCACATAATAGAAGCATCAAAGGGAAAATGAGAAATAGCTGTTCAGTATCTTTTCCTAAGACAACAAAGATTTTGGCTATATTAGTAATATCACAAATTAAAATCATTGTAAGAACTCCCTTACACTATGCATTTCTACCAAATTATGCCATGCTGTTCCCTGAACTGCAGCATTCCATCTCTTTGCCTCCTTCCCAAACTTCTATGTATTCATTACCTTTGTTTTTCTCCTAAATGTATATATGTACATGTGTCAGTTGTCTTCCCTATCAGAATGGAAAACTGAGAAAAGAGAATGTTTCTTTATATCTCCAGTGCCTAGCATAATGTGATTAATAAATGACTGTGGATTAATTGGTTGATTTGATCAAAGAGTATCCTCATAATGCAGTGAATAGAGCACCAGTGCAGGAGTCTGGAGGACCTGAGTTCAAATTTCACCTCAGACACTTGACACGCACTAGCTGTGTGACCTTGGGCAAGTCACTTAACCCCAATTGCTTCATTCTAGGTCATCTCCAGTCATCCTGATAATAGCTGGTCATTGGATTCAGATGGCTCTGGAGGAGAAGTGAGGCTGGTGACCTGCACAGCCCTCCCTCACTCAAAACAAAGTCAAGTGCAAGTCATGTCCTTGTTTCTCTGATGGCATGGTCTTCTTCAGCAATGAAGAATGAACACACACACACACACACACACACACACACACACCCCTTATCTCCTACAATCCCTTATTTCTTCAACTCAGGCTCTCTCTCTCAAAGGAAGTCTTTCCTTGTCTGCCTAGCTATTTGTGTACTCTTTCTCCTGAAATTGGTCTCTTTTAACGTATCTGTTTGCATGCTCAGGTCCCTCATTAACAAGGAACATTCCTTGAGGGCAGGGGCCATTTCCCTTTTGTCTTTATGTCATTGGTATCTGGCCCAGCATCTTATATTATATTAAGGGCTTAACAAATATTTGTTAAATTAAATGAAAAACTTTAAATATTTAGATTTTTTAAATTGTCTAAAAAGGGTTTTAGTCACTGTGTCCTTTCTAGGCAATCTGTACATCTTTTATTCTAGCTCCTGAAAAGGAAAAAAAAACCTTGCCATGTGTCACTGATTCTTTTTAAATTATAAATTCATCTTTATATAAAATGCTTAAAAGAAAAATATGTTTTCATATTATGTTTCCCTCACTGAAAACGAAAATTGTGGCATTATAAAGTCACTCATACACTCATCCATTTATCATTCTTGGGTGCATACAGCATGAAATGCCTATCACAAGTCCTGATGATTTTACGGAGTGCCTGCCTTCAAAATATTTGAAATCTAGCAGGAGATGTAAGGGAACTACAACCTCAAAGAGGGAGGGAAAAAAGGGAAAAAATATCTCCTTTGAACAATATAAACTAACAGCAAAAAAAAAAACAAAAAAAAAACCAGAATGGAAAAACAAGGGTTCATGAGTCACTGACCAAAGTAATAAATATTTATTAAGTACTTTTATGTCTGAGTCATTGTGTTGGTGCTCTGAGAACGTGAAGTATAAGACAAAATATTTGCATCTAAGGAGTTTACTATTTATTTGTAGAGACAAGCTGGTTTCATATAAAGGAAACAGAAGAGAACTTGAAGATAGAAAAGATCTGGATTCAAATGTCACTACCGATAATTACCATATCACCATGCAAAAAATATTAAGTTTGTTGAGCCTATTTCTGCAATTATAAGATAGAGGTAACAGTGTTACTCTATCTATTTCACAGAGAAATTGTAAATATTCAATGATATGATGATCAAAAAGCAAGGTTGTCAAATTCACTGGTGATTGGCCACTTGCTGCCAAGTGCAGGCTGAACCATATTGAAAAGTAATTGAGAAAGGTTTAACAAAATAAGTAAAATATAATTCAACATAGATCATGTAATTTTTGGTTTTCTAAGTCAATATGTGGATAGCAGGAATCTTTTTCTATTTGATTTTGACACCACTGCTATAAAGGACTTTGTAAACCAAAAATCACTTTGTGAATTGCCAACTCTTATTAAGCCAGTGAAATATGAAAATGAAATCTTCAAAGAATTAAAAATGAATATTTCACAGAGGACAATGGAAAGAAACATGTCAGCAGGCTGAGAAACTTCACTGAACAGGAGCAGGAGCAAAAGATCTTATGAAAAAAACTATGTATGACAAGGGGAGAAGATGGATTAGTTATGTAGCAAAAAAAAAAAAGCAGGCATAGTGTGAGTTTGTTCTATTGGCATATGCCCTATGATATCAGAGGAAATCAAGAAAGGTTTCTAGCATGTTGAGTAGAACTTTTGTGGCAAACAAATGAGAGAACATAGTTAAGAGTCAACCATGATAGGCAGGTGTGGTTGGGTTATGATCTGTGTTGTTGATGAGAACTTTTAAACCAATAATATCATAGAATTCATAGATTCCCAAAGTGGGTGATACCACTTCCTGGGGGTTCTAGAATGGTGAGGGGGAGTAGCATCCGATGCAATTGGGAGCGTTGAGTAAAAATAGGACACAGTGGAAGCATAAGAAAAGAAGAAAAGAGAAGAAAAATTTGAAAAACCATTCATACACCTTTCATACGTTGTGTAACAGAGTTAAAGTCATAATGATTACAATATTTTCCAAATAAATACACAAAATGCAAGTTATAACCAATCAGTGGTCTAGTCTTCCAAAAGGTCTTAAGAAGAAAATGTTGGTAGGCAAGCATGTTGTGCATTGTCAGGAAGTCCAGTACGCACTGGCAGGAATATGTGTGTAATGACTTGTTTAAAATATGGTACTACATGGTTACATAATACAATATTGTATCATCAAAATTTCAATGTAGGAAAAAGTCCCACAAATTTACAATAAATTATTACATTTAAGATGTGGCATTTTTAAAAATTTATATTTTTGTGAAATGATGCAAATTTCAAAAAAAACTGTTAAAGGATTGAAGAAAGTAGATTTCCAGGGGGAGTTAAGTAATTTTGTTAAAGGGGACAGCAGGTCAAATAACTTTGGGAACCTCTCTCATAAATCCATCCACAAGTATTTGAATATATTTAGTTTTTACATCATCTTTACTTCCAAATATGTCATTCCTCACTCTCTGATCCAAAAAACCTTGCTTTGTAGCAAAGCATAAAAAAAGAAAGAGGCAAAACAAAAACAATTCAGTAAAACTAACTAGCACATCAACTAAATCTAACATGTAGAATAAATATATTGCCAAAAGAAAAGGAAGTGTACCTTCTCCTCTCTTTTGAGGGTACAAGCTTTACTATTGTAGTGATACTCTTTAAAAGTTAATTTGTTCTTGTTTTTTTCCATTTATATTATAGTTATTATGTATATTGTGTCCCTGGTTCTACTTATTTAATTTTACATTGGCTCGTGTAAGTCCTCCCATACTTCTCTGAGTTCTTCATAGTTGTTTCTTTACAAAGCAATAACATTCCATCACATTCACAATTTGCTTAGCCCTTCCCTAATTGATGAGCATCTAATTTTTTCAAGTTATTTGTTCCTATAAAAAAGTGTTATGAATATTTCAGTACCTGTGATACCCTTTTTTCTGTCTGTGACTTTCTTTAGGTATATACCTAGCAATAGTATTGCTAAATCAAAGGATTTAGATAACATTCACCTTTTAGCACACTCACAATTTTAAATAATTAGTATGATTTAGGGAATGTAATTTGCAAAATAGTTGGACCAATTCACAGTTCCACTAACATTATATTATAGAATCAAGGAATTTGAAAGTTGTTAAGAGTTTACAGTAGCCATTTAGTGTTGTTGTGTTCATTCTTCATTTTTTAGTTTTATTTATTTTTAGATTATGACATTCATTTCCACAGAATTTTGAGTTCCAATTTTTCTCCCCATCTCTCCCTTTCCCCCACCCCATAACACCTTGCATTCTTATTGCACCTTCCCTCAATGTGCCCTCCCTCCTATCACACCCTACCCTTCCCTTATCCCCATCTTCTCTCTTTTCTTGTAGGGCAAGATAGATTTCCATTCCCCATTACCTGTATTTCTTGTTTCCCAGTTAAATGCAATAACAAGTCTCAACATTCATTTCTAATACTTTGAATTCCAACTTCTCTCCCTTTCTCCCTCCCCACCCATCCCCACTGAGAAGGTAAGCAATTCAATACAGACTATATATGTGTCATTTTGCAAAAGACTTCCATAATAGTCATGCTGAGTAAGACTAACTATATTTCCCTCCATCTTACCCTGTCCCCCTTTATTCTATTCTGTCATTTGACCTTGTCCCTTCCCAAAAGTGTTTACTTCTAATTACTCCCTTCTCCCATTTGCCCTCCCTTCTATCAACCCCCTCACCACACTTGTTCCCTTCTCCCCTCCTTTCCTGTAGTGTAAGATAGAGTTTCACACCAAATTGAATGGGCATGTTATTCCCTCCTTAAGTCATATGTGAAGAGAGTAAACTTCACTTCTGTCTCACCTTCTCCCTTTTCTCCTCCATTAAAAACGATTTTTCTTATCTCTTTTATGAGTGATAATTTGCCCCATTCCATTTCTCCCTTTCTCCTCCCAATATATTCCTCTCTCACCTCTTAACTTTATTTTTTATAGATATCATCCCTTCTGATTCAACTCAACTTGTGCTCTCTGCCTATGTGTGTATGTGTGTATGTGTGTGTGTGGGGGGGTATTCCCTTTACCTACCCAAATACTGAGAAAAGTCTCAAGAGTTACAAATATTATCTTTCCTTGAAGGAATGTAAAAAGTTCAGCTTTAGAAAGTCCTTTATGATTTTTCTTTCCTGTTTACATTTTCATGCTTCTCTTGATTTTTGTATTTGAAAGGCAAATTTTCTATTCAGTTCTGGTCTTTTCATCAAGAATCCTTGAAAGTCCTCTATATCATTGAATGACCAGTTTCCCCCTGAAGTATAATACTCAGTTTTTCTGAGTAGGTGATTCTTGGTTTTAATCCCAGTTTCTTTGACTTCTGGAATATCCTATTCCAAGGCCTTTGATCACTTAATGTAGAAGCTGCTAGACCTTGTGTTATCCTGATTGTATTTCCACAGTACTCGAATTGTTTCTTCTGACTGCTTGCAATATTTTCTCCTTGACTTGGGAACTCTGCAATGTGACTATAATACTACTAGGAGTTTCTCTTTTCAAATCTCTTTCAGGAGGTGATTGGTGTATTCTTTGAATATTTATTTTGCCCTCTGGTTCTAGAATATCAGGGCAATTTTCCTTGATAATTTCATGAAAGATGATGTCTAGGTTCTTCTTTTGTTCATGGCTTTCAGGTAGTCAAACAATTTTTAAATTGTCTCTCCTGGATCTATTTTCCAGGTCAGTTGTTTTTCCAATGAAATATTTCACTTTATCTTCTGTTTTTTCATTATTTTGGTTTTGTTTTGTAATTTCTTGGTTTCTCATAAAGTCATTAGCTTCGATCAGCTCCACTCTCATTTTCAAAGAACTATTTTCTTCAGTGAACTTTTGAACCTCCTTTTCCATTTGGCTAATTCTGCTTTTTAAAGCCTTCTCCTCATTGGCTTTTTGGACCTCTTTTTCCAATTGAGCTAGCTTATTTTTAAAGGTATTATTTTCTTCAGCATTTTTTTTGGTCTCTTTTAGCAAACTGTTGATTCACTTTTCAAGCTCTTCCATGGCCGGAGCCCAATGCATATTCATTTTGGAGGTACTGGATGCAGAAGCCTTGACTTTCTCTGAAAGTATGCATTGTTCTTCCTCAGGTGAAAGGATGGAGGGAAATACTTGTTCACCAAAAAAGTAACCTTCTGTGGTCTTGTTTTTTTTCCCTTTTTGGGGCATTTTCCCAGTCAGTTATGTTACTTCTGAATCCTTTGTCAAGAGGAGGGCTCTAGCCTCCTCCTTAACCCAGGACAGTGCCCAGGGCTGAGATTCAGATCAGCTGGTCAATTCCCCCAGGGTTTTTAGGTGGAGGCAGGGCTGCCACTCAGGGATGAGGTTCAAATCAGCTGGTCAATTACCCTAGGGGCTTTAGACAGAGTGCTTCACAAATGGATGCCCACTGCTGCTGCCACCACTGTTGCTTCTGCTGCCACCATCACAGGGGCTGGTGCTTGGGGGGGACCCTGGTCCCCTCTCACCCAGTTGGGAAAGCCCTCTCACTGACCTTTGAAGTTCTCTTTGGTGCTTGTGGGTTGAGGGATCTGAGACCTCCACTGCTGCTGGCCCCAGAGGCCTGCTCCCATCTTGTTCCTCCCAGTGCTGCATGTCCAGAGCTGGGCTCCACTCAGCTTCATGTCCCATGTGATAGACCTTTTCTGTTGGCCTTCTAGTTTACCTTTGGAAATCCCTTTCACTCTGTTGTTCTGTGGCTTCTGCTGCTCTAGAATTTGTTGAGAGTCATTTTTGCAGGTATTTTATGGGCTGTGGAGGAAGAGCTAGAGTATGTGTATCTTTCTACTGCATCATCTTGACTCCGCTGCTCTCATCCTTCATTTTTGAAGAAGACCATGACATCAGAGAAATGATGACATGACTTGCGCTTGACTTTGCTTTGAGTGAGAGAGGGCTGTGTAGGTCACTAGCCTCACTTTCTCCTCCTGAGCCATCTGGATCCAGTGACCAGATATTCATTAGGATGACTGGAGATGACTCAGGATGCAATGAGAGATCTTGACCTTTTAGGCTAAGGCTTTTTCAGGTACTCACTTAAAGTGAGGTAATGCTCATTCAGTGAATAGACCTCTTTCAAAAGTAGTCAGAGGGATGGCCCCTTTAATCTGAAATAGTTTATTTTTGGGCAGTCATGTAAAACATTGCTATATTAGTCATTTTGTAGAAGACTCAAAAATAAAGAAAGTGAAAAATAGCATGCTTCATGAAGTGTGCATTCAGACAGTATCAGTTCTTTCTCTGGAGGTGGATAGCATGCTTCATCATGAGTCCTTTAGGTATGCCTTGGATCACTGAATTTTTGAGAACAAGCTATACCTATCTTAATGCAGCCTAAGATCAAATTACCTTTTTGAGCTGCCACATAATCCTGCTAATTCATAATAAACTCAAAGTCAAATAAAACCCACAGAGCTTTTTCTTTACCTGTAAAGGTGGTTTTCAACATTCATTTTTGTAAACTTTTGAGTTCTAATTTTTTTTCCTCCTTCCCTCCTCTTACCCCTCCCCAAGATAGCAAGCAATCTGATATAGATTATACATGTACAATCATGTCAAACATATTTCCATGTTAGTCATGTTGTGAAAGAAGAACCTGAACAGAAGAGGAAAACCATGAGAAAGGAAAAGCAAAAAAAGTGAAAGTAGTATGCTTTGATCTGCATTCAGATTCCATAGTTCTTTGGGTGTGGATAGCATTTTCCATCATGAGCCTTTTGGAATTGTCTTGGATCATTGTATGCTGCAAAGATCTAAGTCTATCACGCTTAATCATTGCACAAGTGTGCTGTTGCTTTTGCTGTGTACAATGTTCTCCTATTCTGCTTACTTCACTCAGCATCAGCTCATGAAAGCCTTTCCAGGTTTTTCTGAAATCTGGTCATCATTTCTTATAGAAGAGTAGTATTCCATTACATTCATATACAACAATTTGTTCAATTATTCCTCAGTTGATGTACATCCCCTCAATTTTCCATTCTTTGCCACCACAAAAAGAGCTACTATACATATTTTTGTTCATGTGGGTTCTTTCTCTTTTTTATGATCTTTTTGGGATATTGACCTAGTTGTGGTATTGCTGAAGCAAAGGGTATGCACAGTTTGGTTGCTGTTTGGACATAGTTCCAAATTGATCTCCAGAATGGTTGGATCAACAATGCATTAGTGTCCCAATTTTCCCACATCTTCTCCAACATTTATCACTTTCCTTTTCAGTGACATTAGCCAAACTGATAGGTGTGAGATGGTACCTTAGAGTTTTAATTTGCATTTCTCTTATCAAAAGTGACTTAGAGCATTTTTTCATGATTATAGATAGCTTTAATTTCTTATTCTGAAAGTTTCCTGTTCATATCCTTTGATCATTTATCAATTGAGGAATGACTTGTATTCTTATAAATTTGACTCAATTCTCTATATATTTGAGAAATAAGGCCTTTCTCAGAAACACTGGCTGTAAAAATTGTTGCCCTATGTTTTGCTTTCTTTCTAATCTTGGTTGTACTAGTTTTGTTCCACATAACTTTCTCTAGCATATCTCACCATTCTGTCCTTCTTGTATCTGTAAAGCTGATTTTTTTTGGCTACCCAAGTGTAACACTTATTATTTATTCCTATTAAATTTCATGTCATCAAATTCAGCCTAATATTCTAGATGGTCAAGATCTATCTGTATCCTGATTCTACCATTCAATATATTAGCTATCTCTCCAAGCTTTATGTAATCTATCCTTAGTGTGCCTGTTTTGCCATAGTCCTTCAAATGTTGACAATTCCTATCTTTTCTCATCTTCTTAACTTGCTAGGTAGAAGGGGAGACCTTAGAATTATTTCTATTTCACTAATTGGGACCTTGGGCAAGTCACTTAACTTTTGCTTGCCTAAGAAGCTCAGGAAGCACTGAGTAGATAGATAGAGATCTGGGCCAAGATTCAGGATACACCTGGGTTCAAATATGGCCTCAAACACTTGAAAACTGTATATGATCCTGGAAAATCATTTAACTTCTGTTGCCTTTCCCTGGAGAAGGAAATGGCGAACCACTCTAATATCTTTGTCAAGAAAATTCCATGGAGAGAACAGTCTTCTGAGTTATGAAGACTCGGACACAGTTGAACAAGAAGAACAATTTCATTTATTATTAATGATGTGAAGCAAATTATCATGTTTTTAATAGTTTGTAATTCTTCTTCTGAGGAATTTTTCTTCATATCCATTTGGACTACTTATTGGAAAAAGTTTCCTGGTATTATAGATTTGTGTTTAATTCCCTCCACATTAGAGCAGTGGCTCCCAAATAGCTTATGTAAGCTATACAAACTCTGAGAGAATGTGTGAGTAGAAAGTTAAGTATCTGCTAAAATTGCATCTTGTTGTGGCCCCCCTGACCACTCATTCATCATTTCTGGTCAGTATAGTAAGTTTATAAGGAGCAAATATGGTCAATGGCAGGAAATAAGATTGCAAAAGGGAATCAAGAAAAACCCATCCCCCAAATCAAAGGAGTATAATTTACAAATTGTACCATATATTAAGTAAAATTCATATTCTGCTAATATGTAATGAATCAGAAGAAGCCATCTAGGGACTGCTGTCAGAGTTCTGGTCCTGTGATGTATAAATTCTCAACTAATTCCAGATCAGTCAAGCATCAATAAAGTGCTGATAACTTTGAGATGATGATTGAAATTTTACCAATAAGTTTCAGATGATTTAGATATGTTAATGAACCACCCCTAAGGTGGCATGGATAGAAATTGGTCTGTTTCCCCCCAAAAAATTATTAAAATGAGACCTCAAAATCCTCCTGTACTCTTCCATCTCCTAAAGGTCCATGATGTTTAAGTGCTCTGGACTCTAAACCACAGCTATATAAGTGACTCAAACCCTCTCCATCCTCTTCCTCATGTTTCCTGCCTGTCTTCATCATCCTGTTCCCCATGGTTTTTGCTTCTATATCTCTCCCCACTTTTTGCCACTCATCTCTACATTTTCTCTGCCATTTGCCCTCAGACCTTTTGTGGTTATTAAAGTGATATTGCCATTTCCCTCTGCCAATTGCAGTGTTTCCTGTAGAATACATAAAGGACTAGAAGTGACCACTCCCTTTTCATAATTTCACAAATTATTGATTCAGTATATCTTCCTCTTCTAGTCTTGATAACAGTGGAAGAAGAGAAATATTATGAAACTGTAACTTGAAAGGAATTTCCCCCTTTTAGAGAAGAAAGAGTTGAGACAAAAAAAGCAGTACCTCCTAATGGATGGAAAATTCACTGCAGTCACAAAGATCTGAATCCAAATCCAGTTTCTGATATACACTGTCTCCATGACCCTGAATAAGTCACTTAAGCCTCTCAATGATAAAGTGGCAAGCGTTGGGGCAGGAGACCAGAATGAAGGCTGAAGGGATAAAATAGACAATGCTGTGGTAAAGATATAGGACATGAGATATCCCAAATCAGTTCTCTATCCCTTATTTTGATGGGATCAACATATGAGAATGAATAAGGACAATTAGCAAATGCAAATGGTGAATACAGTTTAAAGTGGTGTGGGGAAGCAAGGCATGATCCAATCCATGGACCAACCAAACAGTCCCATGTAATTAAAGTTGCCATTGTTTTGTTAATTAGTGATAAATAACTTTCCTTTTTCAGCTTATCCTATACCAGCTTTTTATCTCTCCTAACAATTTATGAGTAGATGATAAATAATCCTTAAAGAGTATGCAGAATGATGTAGCATAATTGAGCCATAATTGAACCCATCATCAAAAGATGACAATGGTAAACAAATCCACAGTCTGAGGCAGGGATCTCATGAGATCAAAAGCAGAGAAAACTCAATACAGAACAGTTTGAGTAAAGAGATGGATGGAATCAAACAAAACTTCAGAAAAGACAGTTTATCTAATGTAAAGTCTCTAGCCAACAAAGTATTCTTTTATGTAAGAGACACATAGCCACACCTACTGTATATTTAGCCCCACCTAAATTTTTGTGGATCCAAATAGTTCACATTAGGTGTTTTCAATTTTCTTAATAATATAATAATAACCAATAATAATAGCAGTTGCATAAGATTTATAAAACATTTTAGAAACATTTAACAACCCTGGAAAGTGGGTGCTATTACTACCCCCATCTTACTGATGATGAAACTGAGACAGAGTTTAAATGACTTGCCCAAAGTCATACAGTTAGCAAGTGTCTAAGACTGGATCTGAAATCAAATCTTTCTCATTTAAAGCCCCATATTTTATCCACCGTGTCACCTAATTGCCTCCTAGCTGTCAAAATAAAGGGCTAGATTCTTATTCTGAGTATTATTAAAGAAAAGCAAGAACTGACAAATACAAATCATAAAACTTAATGGAAGCTTAGTTAAATATTAGTTTTGGAAATAAAATATGAAACCCCATCCGTTTTATAAAATAAGATCCATCTATAATGATAATACTCTGGTATCACATTTCATCATTGATTTTAAAATTATTCTTAAGTATTAAATATCCAACCTCTCTGAACTCCAGTATATAGCCAAGTTCAGCACAAGTGGATTTGGACAAATGCAGGCAGGGACAGAGTCACGTGCAACCTCCTCTACCCCAACTGTCTCACTAGGCAACATTCTGGAATTCTTGAGTAGAAGGTCCAAAGCTGCTACTGAGGGCCCAAGTTTACATTGCTTTTTTAGATAAAAATTTTGCCAACCTAGATATCACAGTGTTAGTAAGGTAAGGGGATCAGGGAGAATGGCCCTAAAAAACTGACCAGAAAAACTGAGTATAAGGAATGTAGAATTAGACTATATCAGCAAGCTTTCTGGAGAGGATCAGTAGTCAGTTTCATAAAAACTGGGAGTACTTTAAAGCATTCCAGAGTTGTATTATAATAGTGCTAGGTGAGGGGAAGCATAGACTTCTCTGGTTACTCACTTTTTCTAAGGTCTTTAGTGAACTTTGGTAGAAATAGATGATAATATTAATGATGATAATCTTGCTGTTTTTTTCTCTTTTAAGTACAACTTTAACATTTGCTTTTCCCTAAGAGGACATTTTTGAATTAACAAAGTGGCAACCGCTATGTGTTGCAGCATTTGGAAGCACCTTATTTTAGCAATTGAAAGGACAATTTAGGTCTATGTGCTCTAAAGAATGGTTCATGATGGACTGGGGATCTTCCAGGTGATTTCCAAGCTAGTTTCTTACCATATTAAAATGGATGATATGACAATTAATATCCAGACTTTTATTTCTGGTATTAATTTTATTCATTATGCTTGATAAAAACCAGACATTACCTCATCATGTATTTCATCAAAAACACCATTAGCCTTCCAATTCACTCTATGTTTCTGTTTGGGAAAAAAGAGTAAATAGGTTAGTTGATAATAGGGGTTTTCCCCTTTACCTGGCATTTGTAGCCATGTAACTTGAGAACCATTGATCTGAAACATGTTTTCCTATTTTTGATATTCAGAAATATTGTTTTATTGAGTATCACATCTTAGAGGAAAGATGGAGATGGCTATTTTATTCAGTTGGCCTAGCCCACTTTAAAAATGCACTTTGGACTTCTGT
Organism: Bettongia penicillata ogilbyi; assembly: GCA_023548195.1. Classification (NCBI taxonomy): domain Eukaryota; kingdom Metazoa; phylum Chordata; class Mammalia; order Diprotodontia; family Potoroidae; genus Bettongia; species Bettongia penicillata. The sequence continues at coordinate 4,258,693 of JAJHZJ010000857.1, read as the reverse complement.
CAAGAAATAAAAACAGCTTTCAGAGCCATAACTATTTAAGGGAAATGAGTAATCATGCAAAAGCAGATGATGTTAGCTGAATTATTACCATTGTGTCCACAGTCATAAGAAAAACATTCTCTTTAATAGAGATAAATGAACAATGATGCTGCCAAAATCTTTTGCACCATTAAATTCGATCCAATCAATCTAATCCAATTGAACATGTTTTTGAAGACACAAATATGAGAGTTGTCCTTTACAAGGGGAAAGTGACCTGTTACTCAGATAGAACAAAGGAGAAGAGAAAGAAAGATGGCGTTCAATTTTGAAGTATGGAAAAGGAAAGAAGTTGGAGTTCATAAACCTTGGCATAAAGGAGGTAAGACCCTCTGATGAGAGGAAACAAGAGAAGATTGGTTTTATAGAAAGCTTGAGGAGAAGAGAAAAGGATTAGAATGGATGTCAGGGGTAGTAGGGTAGAGAGTGACTCATGAAAGAATAAAAAGACTGTCATGTAACACAGCCCAGTTAAAAGTAGATTATACAAAGTTGCAGTGGGAGCAAATAGCATAATTGTATGACAAGTTTATCCAGCAGTATATAAGTAAAGAAAGTGGGATTCACTCAGGTTTAGGGCCTGACAATAGGGCAAAGGAAAGTGTGCAATTAGACTTGGTCAATTATTGGATAAAGACAGTGACTGAATGAATGTGAAACTAGAGAAGGAATCTTAGATTTTGAACAGAATGAGAATTGGAAAGACTGGAGGTCACAGTGACTAGGAAGAATAGATTTAGGAAGAAGGATGCAAACGGTAAGAAAGATGGAAGTCACTAGAAGTTGAGATCAATGAAACAAATTTTAGAACATAAGGACTGCAGAACTGTGGAAATTGTGCAGCTCTAAGATATAGGCATCCCTGTCATCCCTGAGGTGGAATGAAAGGAGAGGTCATGAGAACTGAGGGGACTGATAAACTTGGAGGCTTGAGTGTGTGAAGAAACATCAGCATGTATATTAAAATCCCTATATAGGAGGGCAAGACTGGGAAGAGTGAAGTGGAAGATGGAAGAGTGGAATGGGAAATTACAAGGTAGGAATCAAAATCAAGGTTCTGCTCCTGCCTCTGTATAATTTCTCTCCCATGCTGCAGAAGCCTCCTTATCCTAGAAGTACACTTTTTAACTTCTTGCACTAAAAGTATACCCCTTCCCTACATCCCCTTCCTTTGATCAGCTGGTTCCCCCAGGACCTCTCTTTTAAAGGTAGCATCCATGCTAGCAATATCGTCATTTCTCTACAGTCTCCATTCCTGACTCTAGACTTTCTCTACTAAACCCTTACATGGGTGTGATTAACAGAATTTGAAATGTAGCCTGGACTGGACCAGTCTCTAATCTGTCAGAGGCAGGTGTGCCCGGAATCAATTACAATTTAATTGATTTCAGAGTGAGGGAGGCGGTTTGCAAACCTCAAAGTCCTCCTAGGACAGACTTACCTTGCTGGGTCAAAGGCAGAGTTTATAAGCATAAAAACATCACAAGTGAGCTGGACCATGGCTTTATCGTTCTCAAGTCTTGAAACAGTTCTCATGGCAGTCCCATACGTGTAAGCATTCTAGAGACAATACAGGTGTTCTCTGGTTCTATGGGAACAGTTCTCAAGTTGATTGTCTCAAGCCTTGGGGGTCATGATTACTCAGAGGGTTGCAGAACCAAAGTTTTGTGATGGGCACAGGTTTTGTAGTCTCTGATTTGGTTTACTTAATATTCACAAGCATAGGAATGCAGAAATTGTGAGCACATCAAAAAATTGATTGATCACTTTGAGCTGCAGTGGGTCTCTGACTCTCAATCCAGAAACTCCTATGAAAATAGATGTTCTAAAATATCTAGGTAGTATAATCATTACACACATCATATCGGTTAATGAGAATTATAATTAATTATATGTATTATAAGTTATATATAAATATGCTATACATTATATAAATGAAATTAATTGAATAATAATTAATGAAAATCATAAATTCCCTGACAGTACCTTCTCATCCCTCGCTTCAGCTTTTTGGCTTCCTTTTATGTGTTGCCTTCCCTCATGAAAGTATGAACTTTGCAGACAGCGATTGTCTTCCTCTCCGCTTGTATTTGTATTCTGGCATATAGTAACCACTTAATAAATATTTGTTGACTTGACTTGAACTTAAGAAAGGAAAAATTTCCTAGAGGCTGGTAAATAATTGTTATCAGGTTTAGAATTTGAAGGTTACAGATCATTTTATTAAACCTTAATATTTTATAAATCAGGAAAATAAAGCCCACAATGTTAAGTGACTTGCCCAAGGTGATACAGTTAATGAATGGCTAAACTAACTTATGAATCCAAGTCCTCTAACCCCAAAGCCCACATTCTTTTCATTATACCACACTTTTTTTTAATTCTTAAATATTACATTTATATTAGATGCTTGTTATCAAGCATAATGTGATAAGGAAGAAAATCTGAAAGTAAATCAGCTAGTTTTCCATCAACAAGCATTATTAAGTGACTACTTGTGCCAGGCACTATATTTGTCCCCGGGGATACAAAGGCACGAGTGAAACAGTACCTGCTCACAACCTATGGGAGGCAAAAGGGGGTGAAAAGGAATGTACTATGCATATATATAGGTATATTCAAAAGAGATACGCAGTGTTTTGGTTTAGGGAGCAATGAAGTTAAGGAAATGTGGACAGGTAGAAGGTACTTGACCTGAGTCTAGGGACTTGAAAACTAGGGAGGCAGAGGTAAAGAGAAAGTCTCTTCCATGCATGGGGCCCAGATACTGCAGAGGCACAGAAATGGAAAATGGAGGACTATATAAAGTCTAATTTTGTTAGAACAATAAACATATGAGAATATACCCCTACCTCAGTAATTACAGAGAGACAAGAGTTCTCCATTGAATTAGAGGTTTGAACTAGATATGAACAGGGCCAAAACATTTATATTGAATCAATCAATCAAAGACTTTAGCCTAAATACCCAAAGTCCTTGAATTTAGAAGTCCTCCAAAGCCATTTTATGAACTGAAATGACACCACAGTAGAAGTATGTTGGAATTAGTAAAAGAGACTGGTTACACTCCATGAATTTTTGTGAAAAATAGAAAGCCAATGAAATCAAGAAATTGACCTTTTGAAAGCTTAGTAATGGAAGCCTGCAGCCCAATGGTGGGGAACCTGCAACTTCCAGGCCACATGTGGCACTCTAGGTTCTCGAGTGCAGCCCTTTGACTGAATCCAAATTCACATAACAAATCCCCTTAATAAAAGGATTTGTTCTGTAAAACTTGGACTCAATCAAAAAGCCACATCCAAGGATCTAGAAGCCCACATATGCCTTCAAGGCCACAGGTTCCCCACCTCTACTCTAATCCATTTCTCAACCTCTGGCCCACCTTGAACTGAGGGTAATAGTAGTTGACACCTGCTGGGGACTTGATGTGCCAGTGTAAGTGGAATTTGGGACAATTGTCTCAGAGAATATATTAAAAGAATTTGCTTAGAAAAGTCTACTGGTTCCCCAGGCAGCAATGAAGCAGGGGAAAGGGAAGAATGGAAAAATTCACCATGTCTCAATAGGATCAAGGCCATCCCTTTCAGGAAAGTAGCATGCTTTGACTGGGTAGGCCACTCCTTAAGCAGACCATTGAGTCAGACAAAGTTCAGACTGCTCATGATTACATTCAGTTCACCTTGTAATGGTTTACCACTGATGGGCTCTCTTCATCTCATCTCCCTTTCTTCTCTGTGGAGCTATAAAGTTCCTGGCTTCCCCGTGTTGCCTGTCACAATCCTTCAAGATAGTAAAACAAACAAATGATAAGCCTATGTTTTCCCACAGACCTCTTTCATTAGCAATTATACATTTGTATGAAGAACCATCATATAGCTATGTTACAATTGAAATTTAACTGAAAGGTAATCTGAGACAAATTTCTTTTAGCAAGGTATCACTTATTAACAGGTGAATGCTACCTGATAATAAAGGGTCAATGACATGCCTTCATTTATGCTAAAGACCCAGAATTGGAGATGCCACTCATTTTTATAGAGCAGCACAGAGCAGGTGAGGAGACTATACTATTGGTTATGGGGTTGGCAATTTCATGGAGGTGAGAGCAATATGATTGGTTACATTAAGGAAGGGTATACAGCATACATGGGATCAGGTCTAGCTCTCTCTGTCTCTAAGGAATGCTTTTGTGAATGGATCCTGAGATCATTGATAGGGAGACTCACTGGTGCCTGGGAATTAAATGAAATCACCTTTTTAATTGTCAAGGATTGGGCTAAAGATGGGCCAAGGTCAGCTAGTCTGCTTCTTAGTAATACAATAAATGCCATAGTTTCTCAGAGTCTTGAGTTATGTGACACGACAAACTTTTCTTGGCAGGAGTTATTTGCAGGTTTAGCTGAGATAATAATTTTTATGCAATTATAATGCTTTGTGAAAAAAAATGTATTTCTAAAGCCAAGCTTAGAGTTTTACTTTAATTAACAGTGATTGTGGAAAAGCTTTGGCATCTAACTCTGAGAAAAAGACTGAACTTTTAAGCTCATGAGCTTGTTCACTTAGCGACAGAGAAGAGGCTTGAGTTTTACATCAAATTTAGAATAAAGTTACAGAATTGAATATAAAATATATAATCATTATTTAAATTTCACAACTAGTTTAACTGGATTGTAGATTAGGTAAAGAAGATTAGTATAAGAATCCAAAGGTAAGTTAGGGTCAGGTTGTAAAGAGTTTCAAACTCCAGAAAGAAGAGGGTTTTTTTTTTTATTCTGGAGGGAAGAGGGAGCCACTGGAATTTAACGAGTAGGGGAGTGACATGGTCAGATCTGGTCTTTAGGAAAGTAACTCTGGCAGCTATGTGGAAACTGGACTGACCAAGGAAGGTAGAGACTTGAGGTAAGGAGAGTAAAGTTAAAACCAAAAAAGGAGAAAGGAAATATTTAACATCATATGCTTAATTCCGATACCGCATATGCTGTATATAATTTAAGACTATGGGTTCTTTTATCTATTGAGGATTACTCACCTACAGAAAAAAAAAACTAATCAAAGGAGGTCACTTACATACTAAATGTTAATCAACTTAGGTTTTCTATGATAAAGAGATTACTGCCCTTGCTTAATCTATACAACCTTTCCTGAGTTCTAGTTTCCTCTCTCACATCTTACCTGGTCTGTGCTAGGTGATTTGACCCCTGCTGTCAAAGAACTAAAATCTACTGGGGAAATTACCACCAACACAAATTACTATCACACAGAACAAGATTTAACAATCTAAGAAAGTGAAGTAGAGGTGGGAAAGGAGTAAGAAAAGGAGGGATATAATAATTCTGGATGATGGAATTAAAAAAAAAAACCTACAAAAAGGTAACAGAGTTTTTCTGTTTGACCCAACAGGGCAAAAGCAGGAGCAATGCATGGAAGTTACAAAGGGAAAAAATTAATTTTGATCTTGGGAAAAGCTTTCTAGCAATTAACAATGTCTAGGAGTAGAATAGCTGCCTTTAGAGGTTACGGGATCTCCCTCATTGAAGATCTTCAAAAGCAGAAGCTTATTACAGACAGTCAAATACAGTCAGGTTTCATCTTTGGGCACTGGCTAGCCTTTCAACCTTTTTCTAATTCTGCAATAATGTGATATTGTAATTCTATTGGGCTTGAAATATAGGTAGGACTTCTAATAGGGAAAAGCATTTCAGGTTGGGGTTAAGTAGCAATAATAATGACAAGTGGTAAAATATAGGGATATGTATTCAAAAGAAATAAAGGGTGTGTGTAGAGGAGAAGTGGTCAACAAAACTGTATAAAGATGGCTTAGGCAGACCATGAGAATCTTGAAGAAACTAAGGAATCTGGAATTAATTCAGAGATAATTGACTAGTTAATTCAGTTGACAATTAGGAGCCATTAAAAGATTTAGAGTAAAGAGTGACATAATGCTCTTTGGGGATATTAATCTGTCAATGACGTGAAGGATTATTTGGAGCAGAGACTGGAGAGAGTGATATCAGTTCTGAGATTATTGTAAAAGTGAAAGAAAGGTTAAGAAATTCTAACTATGGTCATAGAGTCATAAAGAACAGTAAGATATCTTCAAGGTTCTCAAATGAAACTTTTATATTTTACAAATGAGAAAAATTAGTCTCAAAGAGGTTAAGTGACTTGTCCAAGATCATATGAGTAGTAAATGACTCGGCGTTTGAAAAGACTGGACCTAATAGGTGAAGTTGGCTGATTGTAACAATTCTATCTCTATTTAAGTGCACATGACTGATTGGTTCAATTTAAAATTCTTTATGTAGAGCCACTAGTGAGTTTTTGGGCTACCCAAAATGCAGCGAGAAAGTCGGGTTTTGTTTCTGGTATATATACGTTAGAAAAAGACAGGAACTTTGTTGCTTCACCTACATTAAGTTGCAGGTGCCTGAAAGAAAATTTTGACACCAAGGCTCACCCCAGTATGCCATTCCTGTGACTTTTTTTTAGTAGAATCCCAAAATAGGTTTATGGACCACAGGATAACAATGAGAAATAGAATGAGAATTAAAAGGAAACTCCTAACCCCTTGTAAGATAGCTGTCCAGTAGTACCAAGTACCTTTAATCAGTACTAGACAAAGGTAACAAAAAGAATAGATTTAATCTTAGCCTTCTAGTGAGGCTAAGAGACATTCTGCTAGTTTTTGCTTGGGTCACTGGCTGTGGGTCGGGTGGCTCACAGTTATGTCTTTAAAGAGCATTAGTCCGGCATATTCTGCCCCCACCTTGAATTATGCTCCCCTACTCCCAATTCATTCTCTCCACAGATCCTTTCTCCTGTCCCCCTCTTTTGCTCTTTCTGCCTCCCACAGTAGTGACTGCTTCCCAGACCCTCAGAACTCTCCGCTCTCTGTCCTCTCTCCGTCCTCTGTCCTCTCTCCTCTCTCCTCTCTCCCTCTCTCCCCCTCTCCCCACCCCCCACAGCCTGGAAGCAGCCTTCCAATATAAATGTCTTATTTTTCTGTTTTTTTAATTCACTCCCCACACCCACTGATCTCTCTGCTGATCTCCTTTTCCACCCTGCTTGAACCGGGTGCCTCCCTCACCTCTGCCATGAAGCTCTCTCTCTCCGAGTCAATGGTGCTTTTTTGCCTAGGGCTGGTTGGTAATGTAAGAGTTCAAGGATTGGATAGCAAATTGGCATCACACAAAACCAGCCCTCTCTTTCCAAGTCAATAGTGCTTTCCTGCCTAGGACTGGTTGGTAACGTAAGAGTTCAAGGATTGGATAGCAACACACAAAACCAGCGCTCTATTTCTGTCCACTTATAGTAATATATGATGTGTTCTTCATATTGGTTACTTCTTGACTGCTTTTCATTTCTTCCATACCATAACAGACATTGGACATGAGAATTGTTGCCACAGTGTTATGGTATTTCTGCAGCACCCCTTGAACAACAAAAAAATGATGACATCAACATCTAAAGGAATTTTTCACTCATTTTTAATCACCTGTATTATCCTGGGTTATTTCACGGCATGCCTGCTGAACATCAAACCCACCAACAGTTGAATTTTGGCCCCATAGAGACAACCAGCTCTTTTCTGAAAATGAAAAATTTCTTTTCCAGCAAAACTGATGATTTTAATGAAACCATCCCTATTGATTTGAGTATGGCCTTTTGGGTGACATTTGACCTTTCATCCTCTGAAACAATGTTTAATATCCACAGCTGTCATCTTATGCTTGACAACAAATCTCATGCTGTTCTGATTCATCATGGAGACGTCAGTTGGAATCTCACTAATTTATTCCAGCATGCTAGGTCACCATTCCAGAAGTGGATTTGGATGAACTTAGAATCATCTACCCACACTTCCCAGAAGAGTGCCATCGAACACTTCATCAATCTAACTGTAACCTATCACAGTGACTCGGTTATAGAAGTGCTTATGACTTCATGACAGTAATCACAAACTCCTTTGTGTTTTAAGTGCCAAGCAAAAAGGCACAAGATAAGGATTTCAGTTACTGATAACCCAGCACACCAGCTTCAAGTACAAAGAAGCTGGTATGCGGGGTTGTCAGTAACGAAAAACTGAGCATACATGAGTCAAGTATTGCAACAAGCTGAATAAAAGTATTGAAATTCATACCTATGGACAAGCATTTGGAGAGTATGCGGATGATAAAAGTTTGATTCCCACAGTGTCTACTTTTAAATTTTACTTTTCCTTTTAAAACACAGTCCACAAAGATTACATTAATGCTTTTCTGACTGGTACAATACCTGTTGTGCTAGGTCCATCCAGGGAAAACTGAGAATTTTGCTCTTGGGGATTTTTTCATTCACATGAAAGATTATAATTCTGCCAGTGAGCTAGCCAAATTTTCTAAAGAGCTAGACAGAAATGATGTTATACCTGAATTACTTTAAATGGAGGAAGAGTTTCACAGAGAATCTCCCCTGGTTCTGAGAAATACAGGCAGTGATGATAGAGAGTTGGAGAGTTCTCCTTCCAGTGCTAATGCTGTTGAAGCATTAATTATTGATATTTTTTAGTTACTTTCTACACAACGACCATTTTATATTTTCACAAAATCAGCTTTAAGGAAAATTTAAGGCAGGGATAATACTACAGAAGTTTCATCAGCATTTCATGATATGAAATGGAAGATAAAAGAGATTTCTTAACTATTTTGAGGAAAGACACATAATTTCCAAGACTTTTTACATGGAAAAAAGTTATTAAGAAAGTGGAAACAGAAAGGGAAGAAGAAAAAAATTGAGGTATGATTATCAATTTGTGTGAAAACAGACTAAAACAAAACAAAAAATTTGAAATTTTTCCATGAAAATATTGTAACAGTTGTGAAATCAATCTGTGGTGATGCTTGCAATAGGATTTATTTTTACACAGTGTCTACATACAGTTAAAGAACATATTTTTATGAACATTTTGAAAAGTATATTTGCATAGACAGAAAATACAATATCACTCGCAGACATCTGGCTTTTTAAAAGTGTTGCTAAAGAAAGGCAGTTTATATTTTAAGTAATCATTTGTCTCTATTCTGAGAAAATATCTCTAGGTCTCACAGTTTTAAGTTTCTTTAATATAAAAATATTGTAGAAGACATATTTGAACATAGTTATATCCATACATACATATAGACATATATGCATACATATGCATATATATACACACATGTGGAAGTATTTTATACATTCAGACATATCCTTATCTTTGGTATTTGTTTGCTCAAGTACAATGACAAAAAATCCCTTAAAATATAAAGGTCATAATCACTAGGTTCCTGTCATATATGTATATATTTGGGACCAAGGATGGTGATAAATTCTATCTGTCTATGTCTTATCCATAGCAGAAGAAGAGAATTTGATTGTAATGACAATTGGTTATCCAATCTCTGCTTAAAGACTTCCAAGGAATGGCAATTCAGTATTTCTTAAGGCAAGACATTCCACTTTTGGACATTGGTAATTGTTAGGAAGTTACACCTGACATCAAACCTTAATTTGCTTTCTTAACAATATTCATCCATTGCTCCTGGTTCTACTCTCTCAAACTGAGAAGAAAGTGAGGCTGGTGACTTTGCACAGCCATCCCTCACTCAAAACAAAGTCAAGTGCAAGTCATGTCATCATTTCTCTGAAGGCATGGTCCTCTTCGAAAACAAAGGATGAACACAACCTGTGAGTAGACCGTGTTGCCTAGATGGGGACCCAGTTGGCTGGGTAACTCAACTTATCCTCTCTCTCAACCTATCCCTTTCCCTTTTGTTCTCCTCTCCAAAAGAAGGTAAACTTTGATGGTCAGAAGTTGCTCACTTAACTTGGGGTACCCTCTCAAGCCACAAAGAACAAATCTGGCATCTCTTTCTGCTATCTTGTCCCAAGTCTTTTATTTTCCAGACTAAACATGAACAGTTCCTCCAACCAAACCTCATATACCATAAACTCAAGGTCTTCACTGTCCTCTTTCTGTCTCTCCTTCAGATTTATCCTATGTATGTCCTGTCTAACAGATCTTTCCCTATTGCCAACAAGAATGATCTTTATCTTAAAAAAAAACCTCAAGTATATTCTGCCATCAATTCCATCTACTGTCTTATATCTCTCACCCCTTTTATTGCCAGCCATCTCCAAGAAAAATGCCCTCCACATACTTCTACTTCTTTGCTGTTGAATCACTTCTCTACCCCTGGCAAATAGGCTTCAATCAGCATTGATTATATAGGCTTACTATAGCATTACCAATGACAATAATTGCTAAATCTCATGACCATTTTTCAATTATTCCCTTTCTTAACCTTTCTGAAGCTACAGATTCTCAACTACCTCTTTCTCCTAGATTCTCCTCAAATGGCTCTTTCCTTATTCTTCTCTTCCTTCCTGATCAATTGCCCCAGGATCCACCTTCTTGTCTACTGAGCACCGAACAATATAGTTGGATATATTTGTTATTATTTGTGTAGGTATAAATTGTAGGTAAATAATAAAGTGTAGGTATAAATGGTTTAATGTCAACTTGAAAGGTTCAATGTCAACTTGAAAGTCTCTGTTGGGCTGTTCTAGGGATCTATACCTATTTTTTTGCTATGTGACATTTTTATCAATAGGATTTTTTCCATTACATGTAAAGATAGTTTTCAACATTCATTTTTGTAAAATTTGAGTTCCAGATTTTTCACCCTTCCTCCTGTCCCTCCCCTCTTCCTAAGCTGCAGCAATCTGAGAAAGTATATACATGTACAGTCATGTTAAACACATTTCCTCATTAGTCATGTTGTGAACAAAGAATCAAAACAAAAGGGAAAAACCATGAGAAAGAAAAAAGGTGAAAATAGTGGGCTTCATCTGCATTCAGACTCCACAGTACTTTCTCTGGTTGTAGATACCATTTTCCATCTAGAGTGTTTTGGAATTGTCTTAGAATATTGTATTGCTGAGAAGAGTTAAGTTTATCATGGTTGATCATCACAAAATATTGTTGTTGCTGTGCGCAGTGTACTCCTGGTTCTGCTTATTTCACTCAGTATCAGTCCATGTGCGACATTCCAGGTTTTTTAAAAATCTGCCTACTCATTTCTTGTAGCACAATAGTATTCCATTACATTCACATGCTACAACTTGTTCAGCCATTATCTGATTGATGGGCCTCCCCTAACTTTCCTATTCTTTACCACCCCAAAAAGAGATGACACAAATATTTTTGTACATGTGGATCTTCTTCCCTTTTTTATGATCCCTTTGGCATTGCTGAATCAAAGGGTAGGCACAGTTTGGTAGCCCTTTGGGCGTGGTTCCAAATTGCTCTTCTGGATGGCTAGATTGGTTCACAATTGCATCATCGTATTGATACATTAGTGTCCCAGGTTTCCCACATCTTTACCAACATTTCTCATTTTCCTTTCCTGTTATATTAGCTAATCTGATAGGTATGAGGTGGTACCTCAGGGTAATTAAATTTGCATTTCCCTAGTCAATAGCGATTTAAAGTATTTTTTCATATGATTATAGATAGTTCTAATTTCTTCATATGAAAATTGCCTATTCATATATTTTGACTATCAAGTGGAGAATGACTTATATTCTTATAAATTTGATTCAGTTCTTGATATTTTTGAGAAATGAGGCCTTTATCAGAGACATTTGCAAAATATCTGTAAAAAGTTTTTCCCAGTTTTCTGCTTTCTTTCTAATCTTGGCTACATTGGTTTTGTCTGAGCAAATACTTTTCTAATTTAATGTAATCAAAATTATACAATTTGCATTTCATAATATTCTCTATCTCTTGTTTGGCCATAAATTCTTTCCTTCTCCATAGATCTGACAGGTAAACTATTCATTTCTCTCCCAATTTGCTTATGGTATCATGCTTTATGTCTAAATCATGTACCATATTTAGGTATAGGGTATGAAATGTTGGTCTATGCCTAGTTTCTGTCATATTATTTTCCAGTTTTCCCAGAAATTTGTGTCAAATAGTGAGTTGGAGAAGTTGGAGGTTTGGGGTTTATCAAGCAGTAGATTACTTAATCAATGACTACTGTGTCTTATGTACCTAACCTATTCCACTGATACACTGGCTATTTCTTAGCCAGAACCAAGTACTTTTGGTAATTGCTGCTTTACATTACAGTTTTAGATCTAGTACATCTAAGCCACCTCTTTTTGCATTTCTTTTGATTAATTTCCTTGATATTCTGGAACTTTTGATCTCCCAGATGAAATTTGTTATTACTTTTTCTAGCTCTATAAAATAATTTTTGGAGATTTGATTGATATGGCACTGAATAAGTAAATTAATTTAGGTAGAATTGTCATTTTCAGTATATTAGCTCAGCCTACCCATAAGCAACTGATATTTTTCCATTTTTCCATTATTTATATCTGACTTTATTTGTTTGAAAAATGTTTAATTGTGTACATAAACTTTCTGGGTTTATCTGGGCAGATAGACTTGCAAAAATTTTTTGTTGTTTACATTTTAAATAGAATTTCTCTTTCTCTTGCTGTTGGGCTCTATTAGTAACATATAGAAATTCTGGTGATTTACATGGCTGTTTTATATCCTGCAATGTTGCTAAAGTTATTAACTATTTCAAGTGGTTTTTTAGTTGATTCTCTAGGATTTTCTAAGTATACCATCATACCATCTGCAAAGAGTGATGGTTATGTTTCCTCACTGCATGTTCTAATTCCTTTGATTTCTTTTTCTTCTCTTATTGCAAATGCTAACATTTCTAGTACAACATTGAATAATAGTGGTGATAGTGGGCATCCACTTTTTCACCCTTGATTTTACTGAGAATGCTTCAAGCTTATCTCCATTACATATAGTGCTTGCTGATGGTTTTAGACAGATACTACTTATCATCTTAAGGAAAACTCCATTTATTCTTATACTCTCTAGTGTTTTTAATAGGAACAGGTGCTGTATTTTGTCAAAAGCTTTTTCTGCATCTAGTGAGATAATACTGTGATTTCTGTGAGTTTTATTATTTATATGGTCAACTATGCTGATAGTTTTCCTAATATTGAACCAGCCCTGAATTCTTGGTATAAATTCCAACTGGTCATAATGCATTGTTGTGCGTGTATTTGTCCTTCGTTGCCAAAGAAGACCATGCCATCAGAGAAATAATGACATGACTTGCACTTGACTTTATTTTGAGTGAAGGAGGGCAGTGTGGGTCACCAACCTCACTTCTCCTCCAGAGCCATCTGAATCCAGTGACCAGATATTCATTAGGATGGCTGGAGATGACCCAGGATGAGACAAATGGGGTTAAGTGACTTGCCCAAGGTCACACAGCTAGTGAACGTCAAGTGTCTGAGGTGAGATTTGAACTCAGGTCCTCCTGACCTACACTGGTGCTCTATCCACTGCACCACCTAGCTGCCCCTCATAGTACATTATCCTGGCAATAAATAGCTATAATCTTTTTTGCTAATATTTCATTTAAAATTTTGGCATCAATATTCATTAGGGAAATTGCTCTATAATTTCCTTTCTCTGATTCGACTCTTCCCAGTTTAGGTACCAGAACCATACTTGTAGCATAAAAAGAATTTGGTAAGATTATTTCTTCACCTATTTTCCCAAATAGCTTATATAGTATTGGAATTATTTGTTCTTTAAATGTTTGGTAGAATTCACTTGCAAATCCATCTGGCCCTAGAGAATTTTTTCTTATGGAGTTCTTTGAGTGTTTGTTTGATTTATTTTCCTGAAATGGCATTACTTAAGTATTTTATTTCTTCTTCTGTTAATCTAGGCAATTTGTGTTTCTGTAAATATTTATCCATTTCACTTAGATTGTCAGATTTTTTGGCATACAATTGTGCAAAATAGCTCCTAATTATTGCTTAATTTCCTCTTCATTGGTGGTGAATTCAACCTTTTCATTTCTGACATGGTAATTTGGTTTTCTTCTTTCTTCTTTTTAATCAAATTAACCAAAGGCTTATCTATTTTATTGGTCTTTTCATAAAACCAGCTCATAGCTTTCTTTATTAGTCTATATTTTTGTTAATTTCAAATTTATTTATCTCTCCTTTCATATTCAGAATATCTAATTTGGAATTTAATTGGGAACTTATAATTTGTTCTTTTTCTAATTTTTTTAGTTGTATGCTCAATTCATCATTCTCTTTATTTTATTCATGTAAACATTTAGTGATACAAAATTGCCCCAAAGAACTGCTTTGCCTGCATCCCATAAGTTTTGGCATATTGTCTCATTATTGTCATTTCCTTTGATGAAATTATTGATTGTTTCTATAATTTGTTGTTTGGTCAACTCATTCTTTATGATTAGATTATTTAGTTTCCAATCTATTTCCATAGCCATTTATACACATAATTTTTCTTGCATCATGATCCAAAAAGGTTACATTTGATATTTCTGCCTTTCTGCATTGAATTGTCCCATATACCACTGAGAAAAAGGTATATTCCTTTCTATGACCATTCAATTTTCTCCAGAGATTTATCATATCTAACTTTTCTAAAATTCTATTCACCTCCTTGACTTCTTTCTTGTTTATTTTGTGATTAGATTTATCTAGTTCTGAAAGGAGGAGGTTGAGGACCTCACTAGTATAGTTTTGCTGTCTTTTTCTTCCTATAACTCACTTAACTTCTCTAAGAGTTTAGATGCTATACTACTTGGGGCATTAGTATTGATACTATCTTATTGTCTATGGTACCTTTTAGCAAGATGTAGTTTCCTTCCTTATCTCTTTTAATTAGATCTATTTTTGCTTTGTCTGAGATCAAGATTGCTACTCCTGTGTTTTGTTTTGTTTTTATTTCAGTTGAAGCATAATATGTACTGCTCCTGCCTTTTACCTTTCCTCTGTGTGTACCTCTCCACTTCAAATGTGTTTCTTGTAAACAACATATTGTAGGATTCCAGTTTTTAATCCACCCTATCTGCTTCTGTTTTATGGGAGAGTTCATCCCATTCACATTCACAGTTATGTTTACTGTGTATTTCCTTCCTTCCCATTTTTCTGCATTGTACTTTTCTTTCTTCTTTTACTCTCTGCTTCCGCACCAGTGTTTTGCTTCTGACCATCACCTCCATCAATTTGCCCTCCTTTCTGTCAGCTCTTTTCCTTCCCTTTTCCCCCTTCTTCCCTCCTTTCTGTTGGTCACCCTTTCCCTTTTCTTTCCCCCTTCCCCTCCTACTTCCCCATAGGATAAGATAAATTTCTATACCTGAGTGTGTATGCTATTTCCTCTTTGAACCAAATCAGACAAGAGTAAAGTTCAAGCCATGCTTTCTTTCTTCTCTTTCCCTCTTCTTTCCCTCTATTCCAACAGGTCTTTCACACCTCTTTGTGTGATGTAATTTACCATATTCTGCTTCCCCCTTTCTTCTTCTCACAGTACAATCTTTTTTCACTCCTTAATTCTTTTATAACATACATCAAAGGAATTACAACTAATCTACTACATTGGGGTGGCCCTGCGTATTTATAGACCTGTTTTGCCAGGGTTCTGGGGCTTGCAGTTTGCTTTCTTGAAGGCCTCACTGCTGACCTATTGTGTCACCAGCCTGATGGGCAAGGACCAAGGGGCCTCAGTTGCTGATCTGTGCTGTGACTGAGGGCTTCCCAGTGGCTTTTCTAGACAATGTCTGCTCTCCTAGAGACCATTTGCTGTGGGCTGCATGCTGCTGTTACTCAAGTGAGACCGATCTTTCTTGAAATTCTTCTAAGTTATCTTAAACTGGAAAAATGTTTCACACAATCTTTTTGTGGGTTCTCTTGCTCTAGAATGCATTTAGAGGCTTCATTAAATATAGTTTCCAAGAGAAACTGGGGAGAGTTTACACTATTTCCTGACCTCTCTGCCATCATTCCTTATGTGACATCTTTAGCAATGACTTTGATAAAGGCATAGAAGACATGCTCATCTAATTTGAAGATGAGATAGAATAGGGAGAGAGAGCAACCAGTTTGGATGAGAGTCAAAGTACAAAAAAAAAAAACAGGCTAAAATACTGAATGAAAATAGGAATAAATGGCTTATACGCAGGCTCAAAAACTTAGCTCCACAAGTATTAGATAGGTGAAGCTGACAAGGAAGTAATTAATCCCCCCAAAAAAAGAGTTTTGGGGTAGAATTTAGTACATTGTAATTTCAACATGAGTCATCAATGTGCTATGAAAACCAAGAAAAGTAATATAATGTCAGGAAACATTAAGAGAAGGATATTACAGTTTTGTGGAATAAGGAGGTTTATAGTACCTCTGTACTCTGCTTTGGTGAGAACATGTTTGAAATATTCTGCTCAATCTTGAGCATTACATTTCAGAAATAACATTTAATTAGTTGAGGTACAGTATCCAGAGAAGAGAAACTACAGTGGTTAAGGACTTTAAGATCATGACAGGAATATCTGGTTGTAACAGAGGGAGTATGTTTGTATTTGCCATTCTTGGTGGGTCATAAAAAACATGCACAGATATTCCAAATTCAACATGAGAAACTTGGGAAGTCATTTTTTATTCATATGTGATGGTGTTTTTCCTTCCTGAAAATAAGCAAGGCAGGCTGCCTTTGAACTGCTGGATGGGGTCCAGCAGTAGTCTGTAGTCTGCCGCCTTGCTGTTGTGTGTTTTGAGAGTACTTAGTACTTTTTTTCTTCTATATTTCCTTCATACTCTTAGGAAAATGAGATGGGAGTCTGACCCAGGTGACCAGATAAGACTGGGAGAGCTTTAGATGCCACCAAAGCGCCCACTAGAGATCAGAGTCAATAGCAGAATCTGGCAAAGAAAATAACACTGAGCATCAGTGTTGTAGTGACCAAAAACAGAGGAAACACCTAATGTAGAATGTAGAAATACAATTAGTCAAGGGTAGGAGCAGCTTCAGGCATAATGGTTCCTTGAGACAGATTAAAATCCTAGCTGTAGATTCCAGAAAGTCATTGATAACTTAGAGTACAGCAGACAGCTGCACCTAAGAACTTCATGAGAATTCCTTGAAGGGATAAAGAACTTCCATGGCTAGAATTTGGGAGGAAACCATCGGCAATGTGTGTTCTCTTATCTACCCCACTATTACTCTATTTTTCTTTCATTTTGAGCCCACCTTTCCCAACAACCTTGTGTATGGAAAGGGAGAGTACACCATCAGTTTGGGGAAATGTTTTATACAAACTGCTCCTATCATCTTAATACCTTTTTTCTTAAAAGCTAATTGAGGCTACTAATAATCAACAGGAAACATTGGGGTCCATGAGTGAAAATACTGGAAACTACAACCTTTCATGGTTACCCATAGAACCCTGAGTAGAAAAGAGTAGTACTCCCACCGATACAAATAAGAATTAAGGAGTAATCCCAGAGAGAGTGCTAAATGATAACGTTACTAAGGATGTTAGGAGTGGAAAAGACTTAGGAGGCACAGGATAGCAGTCTTCAAGTTTTGAAAGATTCTCTTGTGGAAGAGGGATTAGATTTGTTTTGACTCTCCCGCTACTACCCCAAAGGGCAGAAATAAGAGCAAGAGAAGTTTCAAAGAGGCAACTTTAGGTTTGATAGAAGAGAAAATTTCCTCACAGGTGTCTTTGAGTGGGTTAAAGTTGGGTTGAGTGGGTTAGTAGAGTGAGTTGTCTTTGGAAGTGTGTTGAGTGGGTTGCCTTGGGAAGTAGTGTTTTCCTCCTCACAGGATATGTTAAAGCAGTCAGGATGGGGATATCAGAAAGGAGGACTCTTGTTCAGGTATGCATTAGGACTAAATGGTCTCTCGGTGCTCTTTATGCTCTGAGATTCCATTATTTTGGGATATGGCTAATCAGTGTCACTAAAATTATAGGACAGAACTATCTCTTGATAGTTCTGCCGCCATGTTGAAGGCAGGCAAAGTTCACTTTGAATGGTATAAACCTCAGAACATTTGGGGAGAAAAACAAGTTACTTGTTAGACACTTCCAAGTATTATATCTGTCAGAGTAATCAGCAAAAACTCTAATTTTCTGGAAGGGGGCATATCCCATGATACTGCGGTCTTGTGCTTTGGCTCCTTGCTAAGGACCATATACTTTTCTGAAATAAAAGAGGGAATTTCAGAATGGTTCACTGGGGACCATCTCAAAATGACTGATAACTGAATGTCAGGAAGTAAAGACTCTTGTTAAGAAACCTCTCCCCATAGTTTGTGAAAAGAATTGGGAAGAAATTACACCCCTCTTCCTTTGAACAGAATTTCTCTCCCTAATATTTCTATCCAAAGAGGAGGTAGATAGTGGAGAGAGAATTTTTCTCATCTCTCTCCCTAAACTCCAGCAGCAATGGTGACTTGGATTATAAGCACATAATAGTGGGTGATGAGGGGAACTCCTGTTTTGTTGGACTGAGGCACCTCAGTTTGGCAAATTAGGATTTTCTTTGCCCTCAACATACAATTAAAGTTATGCTTTGGAAAATGATAACAAAAAATTCTTCATATTAGAAGTTTTGATAAAGAAACACCCTAAAGGGCTAATAATTCAAATTCTTATTTTTCTGTTTTTTTTTTTAATTCACTCCCCAAAACAGATTGGAAAGATGGAAGTTGTATTTTGATTTGTACTTTAACAAAAAGCATTTTACTTAAGCAAGCTAATAATTACCTCCTCAACTAGAGAAACTCATCTCCCTTTCCTCCTCCTAGCCTCCAACCACTTCCAAGAATTGGAAATACCCAATTAACAAAGAAAATAAATAATGTTTTTTATGTGTTTTTTTATCCATTGTTGATACTTATAGGAGTACTGTACATGTGGAAACAATAACTGTCCACTTTCATCCAGATGTAAATGATGAGAATTAACTTTATTGTAATCCATATATTGTTCTTTCTTACTGGGAGAGCAAATGCACATCTGTCTTTGCATGTGGTTCCCGGTGGGGAGTCATTGTCACCTATAACAGCTGCCTCGATTTCCTCCTCATCACATGAATTCCCTTGACAACAGCCTGCTGTCACTGCTGGGATAAAGCTGTTGGGGTAAGGGAGATGACTTTATTTGTAGTTTCCTGTATTTCTCAGGCAGCCTTCATTATGAGAAGCAGCTTGGTTTTCAAAGATCAAATCTGCCTTTATCCAAGTTAGTGCTTCCCTATATTTTTTACATGTTATTAAAATAAAATAAGCAATATCCTGAAACAGATGTTAAAAAGGGGGCCATTACAACTATAAACCTTCATCCACTGACATCATAAGTCTCTGAATTCATTGGCTGTCTTCTCATTTTCCCACAGTTGTCTATGTGATTTTGTGACCTTAATAATCCATTTCTATTTTACATTCACTACTAAAGTGCCATAACAACCATGTTCCCAGAAATAATTTGTCAAAAAGAAATATTTTTCCACTTTCCAAACTGAAAAAAAGTAGAGATAGGAAAACGTGTTAGAAAGAAATATAAAAAAGCATTGAAAAAAATTCAACTAAAAAACCGAGTAATATAGTAATTACATATAAATACAATGCATCTACAATAGTGTCCGCAAATCTTCAAAATTATTCTGAATTAAAACCCACCTATTCTGAATTTTACTGGGTAATAACAGCAGGTTACAAAAGATCTGACTTCCAACACATACTAGGTATGGGATTCTGGGCAAATCACTTAATATTTCAGTGTCCCAAGAAATTCTCTTAAGACTCTAAGTTGCAAAGCAGTTACTGATCTATATTGATAGAGGGAGTTTTCTTATAGTGAGCTTCCCCAGTTAATGGAATCACAGGTCTAGAACCCACACCATCATACACACACACACACACACACACACACACGTGTGTGTGTATATGTATAGATAATATCTGTGTATATAATATATGTTATATGTATATATATGTTTATGTCTCTACATAATACGTACATTACATATACATGTATATGTCATGTAAATTGATTTGTCATATTTAATTTTACCAAACAGTTGTAATAAATTGAGCTAGTATTAACTTTAAAAATATACTTCAAGTTATTAATCTATTTTTTAATTCTGTGCTTTTATCACACATCATTTCTTGCTTATCTTGACTTTGTAAACAAACAGATATTACAAACAGATATTCTCAAGGGTCCTCAATATTAAAAATCACGTATCTCCATATCCGTTCCTAAATATAGTACTTATTGGGTATAACTTGCCTGTTGTTGCCTAACCAGCCCTAAGCAAAATATCATTTGTGCTTGTCATCTCTCAAGTTACCAGTTGGTAACTTTCTTCTCCCATGTAAAATATCTGTTGCCCATGTGTCGCCTTCTGGTTTTCCAGGGCCCCCTCAGTAATACCACATCTGGGCCTGCCCTGACTTGGCAAAATTTATCTGACCTCTTTCTTTCCATCAAAAATTGGCTCTTCTAGTTATCATTGCTTCAGTAATGCTCTCATCTATTAAGTAAACTCAATGCATCCATTTCTGCTAATGGGTTAGTGTGACATTCATCTCTCATAGCACTTACATAGTTATTAACAAGCCTTTCAAGGGTTTGATCAAATGACTTGAATGAGTAGTTTCAGGCACTTCTGGAAGACTGGTGGGAAAGTCAGTTTAGGGGGTCAAGATCATACAAGACAAATGACAACCTATTTTCCCTAGGCTTCATGCCGACTTCCTAGTGCCCTCTGGTTGCCAATTTACATAGCCATGTTACTGAGAAGGGTGAGGTTTTTTAAAACCAAAGCCCATCTTCACATTACAGATTTAATAGATTTAAGTAATTTAATAGATTTAAGTAGCAAGGTTTTATCGTTAACAGGGTTTCTCATGGTGCCATCATCTGTGATATTATCAGTGTCAAAACATTTGGCAAAAACTATATTCCATGTGACTTTTAGGGACATTTATATTGGAAGGCTATTTCCAGGTGGAGGGTGGGGGGCAGGTGCAATTAGTGTCTATGTATGGCTAAATTTTATTTTAAAGTAGTCAGAAAAGGGTGAGAAAGATGGATTCACTGGGAGAAGGGGTAAGGGGGATGTAGAATGGACTAAATTATCTCACATAAAGGAAGCATGAGTTTCTATAGTGGAGGGAAGATGGGGGGGGCAGCAGGCAGTTTAACAGCAAGCACCCTGACACATCCAGGATGGCCAGCTAGCACAGGTTCTCAGAACTGCTTTTCTAAAAGGAAAGCAACTTTTTAGGGGTCAGCAACCTTCTTTAATCACATCTACCGACAGAAAATAGAAGCAGAGAAATAAAGACCAACGGACAGGGCTTCTGTTTGACCATAAGCCATTGGTTGGTTGTCGTCCTTTGTTTTTGAAGAGGACCAAAATGACATCATCATGATAAAGTGAGGTTTCAGGGTCTTTGACTGTGACTGATCAGACCAATAAGAGCTTGGAATGCTCTACCACAGGTTGGGCACAGATAGTCCGTATGAATTTTGCGGGTGGATACTCCAAATTTGTGCATCCTATCTTTCCTTTGTGCTGTCTCAATTCTGCTGTGCTCATAGAACACAGCACCCTTTCTGATGTGGGCATGCCATATTGAGCGGTCCTGTGTCAGTGTCTCCTATGTTGCATAGTCAAATCCAAAGTTCTTGAGAGAGATCTTGAGAATGTCCTTGTATCACTTCTTCTGACCACCTTGTGATAGCCTGCCCCATGTGAGTTCTCCATAAAATAATACCAAGAAAACACAGGTGCTCCATCAGCTACCACCACACCATCCATTTGTGGAACCATCAATTACAACAAATGAAGAAGTTTTGAAAGCTGTGGATAAGTTCACTTACCTTGGTAGTGTACTTTCCAGGGATGTATACACTGATAATGAGGTTGATGCATGCATTACCAGAGCTAGCTCAATGTTTGAGAGGTTCTGAAGAAAAGTTTCAAAGAGAAGACGTATTAGACTGACTACCAAACTGAAGGTATACAGAGCCATTGTGTTGACCTCATTGTTAAATGCCTATGAAACATGGACAATCTACCAGCACCATGCCAGGAAACTGAATGGCTTCCATTTGAACTGTCTTAGGGAAGATTCTGAGGATCACCTGGCAGGATAAGGTACCAAACACTGAAGTCATTGCTCAATCTGAACTGCCAAGTGTTCAAACTATGCTTCAGAGAGCCGATGGGCTGGCCATGTTGTTTGAATGCAAAATATATGCTTGCTATAAGCAATATATACATCACAGATCAACAGATAGGTCCAACTATCTGATCATTACATACATACATAGTTACCAGAGAGAGAAGGGGGTGGAGGGGGTGAGATGGGGGGTCTTAATGGCTACCAAGAGTCTCATCTCACATAAACCTTCTTCCAAGGAGTAAGCCCCCAAAGCAAAATCTCTCCTTGAGTATATATACACTTTTCAGGACCAGAGGTGACCCAGTGTCTCATTAGCAATTAACAAAAGGTGAGGGCCTTCCTACAAAACAAGCCTATCCTAATCAAGCTTCCCTTAATTGGCTCTACCTGAGCCCTATTAATGGGTAGGGAAAAATCTTTAGCTCCCATTATTACAGCAATGCTTGAACCTTACTCTTACCAGAATTGGCTCCAAGAGAGAAAAACAAACACATTCATTTGGGTATAGAAATCTATTTTAGCCTACAATAAAGTAGGAGGGGAAGAGGATGAGATAAGGAAGGTAATAGAAGGGAGGGCAGATTGGAGGAGGCATTTGTCAAAGCAAAATACTTTTGAGGAAGGACAGGGTGAAAGAAGAGGGAATAGAATAAACTGGGGAAAACAGGATGGAGGAAAATATAGAGTAATTATGAGTGTCAATGTAAATGGGACAAACTCATCCATAAAATGGAAGTAGGTCGTAGAGTGGATTACATGATTTAGACATAAAGGCTAACACTATAAGCAAATTAGGGAAGCATGGAATAATTTACCTGTCAGATCTATAGATGAAGGAAGAATTTAGAGCCAATTAAGAGGTAGACAGCATTACAAAGATGTAAAATGGATAATTTTGATTACATTAAAGTTTTCACAGAAATCAAACCAATACAGCCAAGATTAGAAGGAAAGCAGAAAACTGAGGGAAATTTTTTACAGTGTTTTTCTGCCCAATGACTCATTTCTCAACTACATAGAGAACTGAGTTATATTTATAAGAACACAAGTTGTTCCCCAATTGGTAAATGGTCAAAGGATATGAACAGGCAGTTTTAAGTAAGATGAAGAAATCAAAGCTATCTATTGTCATGTGAAAAAATTCTCTAAAACACTACTCATTAGAGAAATGAAAAAAAAAACAATTTTTCACTTCACACTTATCAGATTGACTAATACGACAGAAAAGGAAAATAACAAATGCTGGAGGGGGTGTGGGAAAATTGGCACACTAATACACTCTTGGTGGAGTTATGAACTGATCCAACCATTCTGAAGAGCAATTTGGAACTATGCCCAAAGGGCAAACAAACTTTGGGTACCCTTTGACTCAGCAATACCACTGCTAAGTCCATATACCAAAGAGACTGTTTTTTTAAAAAAGGAAAAGGATCTATATGAACAAAAATATTTGTAGCAGTTCTTTTTGTGTGGCAAAGAACTGGAAATTGAAGGGACGCTCATTAATTGGAAATGACTGAACAAGTTGTGGTATACGATTGTGATGGAGTACTAGTGTGCTATAAGAAATGACAAGCAGGATGCTTTCAGAAATACCTGGAAAGACATACATAAACTAATGCAAAATGAACTGAGCAGAACCAGGAGAACATTGTACATAGTGGATCAACCATGATCACATGCATCAACCTCATTATCCAATGAACAACTGTGAATCAATAATACAGTGATCTAAGGCAATTCTGAAGGAGTTAAAAATGAGAAGTGATATCCATATCCAGAGGAAAAAACTAATGGAGTCTGAGTGTAGATCAAAGCACACTTTTTTCCTTGAAGTTTTTTTTGTCTGTGTTTTCTTTCACAACATGACCAATATGGAAATGCATTTTGCATGACGAAATCAAAGCTATTTATAGCCATGCATAGGTTATATATGTATAACCTCTAGCATGTATAACCTCTAGCAAATTTCTTGCCTTCTCAAAGAGGAGGAAGGAAGAGAGAATTTAGAACTCAAGATTTTTAAAAATACGTGTAATTGGAAAAAACGATACTAAACTTTGAGGGGAAAAGGAGTCAGAATTTCTTTGGCAAATTAGGGTAGTTTGGGCCAAGAGTTGTGGCAGCATAATGGCCTTTAGGAGAGGGGGATTAAATTTATAACTTTTTTGGCATGGGATATTCCTTATAAAGAAAACCTATCAAAGCAGATCAGCACCTACTTTGTAGCCTTAGAGCATTACCTGGTGCATTAAGAAGTTAAGGGCTTGCCTAGAGTCACTCAGCCATGAGGTAGGACTTGAATTCAGCTCATCTGGGCTTCAAGTTGCTCTCTGTCCACAAAGAATATCCTACTTCTCAATTGCAGTTTATGGTTGATTGCCCAATGGAAGCTCAGGGAATTCAAAACAAATTGTCAAATGATGAAAACTAATTTCCACTACTAACTATCCCCCTCCCACTTTCCTTATACAAGACATTTCATCTCCTGTCTACTTACCTCCTCCTTGAACTTGTTTTCTTTTCTTTTTTGTATTTTCCTTTATACCATATCAAAAAGTTGAATCGAATTTCTGAAGGTCACTTTATCAACTCTATTTTTCTAAACATTTTTAATATCAACAGATTTGAATTTGACTTCTCATTATTTCCTACTATTGGTTTCTATTATTAACTAAATAAACCATGAAGTGCCTCCCAAGGGTAATGTGGAGGCCTTTGGAGTCAGGCCACCCTCAGCTCCACCCACATGTCATTTTTCTGGCTGATAGGGCTGAAACCCACTAGGAGTCTATCCTTATGCCCAGAAATTCTCACACTCCCTTATCTACTTTTCTTGAATTTACTTTTTCCTTTTA
Source organism: Bettongia penicillata ogilbyi (assembly GCA_023548195.1). Lineage (NCBI taxonomy): Eukaryota > Metazoa > Chordata > Mammalia > Diprotodontia > Potoroidae > Bettongia > Bettongia penicillata. The sequence continues at coordinate 4,233,718 of JAJHZJ010000857.1, read as the reverse complement.
ACTCACCCTTCATTAACATTCTAATCTATTTATTTCTTGTAAATCACTTTGATTCGCTCTCAGATCCCCTATTTTCCTTTGAAGCTGTGGGACTTTTTTGATTAGTCATTTAAGGTCATCCAAGTGTAAACACAACTCTGCTTGCAAAAAGTAGAATTAGTTCACAGGAAAACTGCTCAGGGGTGATAGTCCTATTGATCTAGCAAGAGCTATTACTCTTGGCTTTGTATGTTTCTTCCAAGTCCTACTGGTCTCCAGAGGTGTGTGTCTGAGGTCTAAAATCTGAGGTCGAAAATCATTCTCATCCTCATATTTTTACATGTTCTTTCCCCTATCCTTTTGGCATCCAGTAAAATTGAGTCTTTCATTTAAAGTTGATAATTTGATGTGAAGAGAGGAAGGATTTGATGTAGAAGGAGACCCTTCATTTAGGAAAATATTTTGAAATGATTGTTTCTTCATTGTAGGATTATTCTACTTCCTCTGGAATGCCTGTTATTTACAGATAGATAATGTTTGCTTTCTGGATTCCTGGCTTCTCTTTCATTATCATCTGTTTCTGTAACTTATCTTAAATTGAGGTTTGCTCTTCTGGAATATTCTCAGCATCGGTGATCCTTTGTTCTGCTGCATGTGTTTTGTTTTTGAAGGCCTCCATCAATGGCATTTTGATGGGTTTTGAATCTTATCGGCAGTGATATCCCCTCTGCCAGTGTAGATCATGAACCTTCAGGCCCTCTCTTCATGATTCTCACCTGTCTTTCTGTAACTCTTATACAAACCAATCATTTAACATGCCCACAGACTTCTTTTAGTTCTGCAAGTATTTTCTGGATACCAGTATGATACACAGTATATCCATTGTTATTTGTCATTTGTGATCCAGTTGACACCCCCCCCTTTTTCTGATCATATGTATACTTGATCTTTTGGATACTACTTCTCAAATGAAAATGAGCAAATGTGTAAAGTATTTTTTCCATTATAAAAATATAGTAGTAGTATTCTGGATATCCTTGGGGGAAAAGAAGGGACATGTGTCAGTTCTTCCTTTCATTCCTCATTTGTATGAGATAATGGCTCCCTTTTACCTTTTTCTACACAATTATGATTTTTAGAGGCACCCCACCATATTCAGCTCAGCCCCAACTTTTCTTTCAAACTACCTAGGGAATGATAACAGTCTTAAGAATTCTGATAACACATTCACATAAACTAAGTAAACAGTTTGACCTTAATGAATCCCTTATAATTGGTCTTTAAAGTTTTCCTTATACTCTTCCGGATCATATATACCGAATTTTCCATTGCATTCTGGTCTTTTTGTCACAAATAACTCAAAGTCTTTCAGTTTATTAAATATCCATTTTTTTTCCATTCAGGATCATGTTCACCTTTGCTCGGTAAGTTATTTTTGATTGCAATTTCGGCTCTTTTGCTCTTCAGAATATAATGTTCTAAAACCTATTCTGTGGTCGGGTTCTTTCTCCTTCCCTTATTTATTTCTATTTTGTTTTAATTCATTTTTAACAGCTTATTGTTGTAATCAGGTTTTAATTCCAAGCTGTGGGTAATGGTGCCTCAGATTGTAGGTCCTTCTTACTGTTATTTTTCTGAATTCTGTCCGGAAGAACCAGAACTAGAAATTCTGGCACCTGGGGCAAGAAAAGTTGATAAATAAGGAAAAATGTGGTAAGAGGGCAGAGTGTCGTTATCTTGGGGATGAGCTTACCTGGGGTATAGGAAAGAATTAGGATGCCTATTGTGGCTTCAAGGGAGCCTAGCTTTCACCTTCATTTTGTACCATAGACCTTTCATGCAGTTGATCACAGCTACGCAAGAAAGATTGGTTCATATCCCAGTAATCTGGCCTGTGTTCTCTTCATTGCAACACAGTCCATCAACCTTGACTCCCTTCTAAAAGTACTCAAGACATCAGTGGTATGGAGATGGTATAGCAATCTTTGCAATTGGCTCCCTTGACCTTGGGAGAAGAGCAAGAATGGGTAATACCTGGTAAACCCCTCTGCTACAGGAGAAGAACCTGGCCTTTGGGAGTTATGGTCAGGCCTCAGGTTTGGGGGCAGAGGTATATGAAAGGTCAGCGGCAGCTGGAGGAATTAATTACTCAGTGTGTACCCTAAGCCCTCCATCTGATATTTTCTCCTTCCTTATTAAGAGGATTCCTTAGATCACAATCCCAGGTTGCTATGGTAGCCCCTTTCCTGTTGAGGTATTGATATTGAAGATTTTTATAGTAGAATAATATTCAATTACATTCATATACTACAATTAACTTTGCTATTTCCCAAATCTATGAGAATCTAAATTGTTTCCTATTCTTTCATACTAAAGAAAATATGATTATAATATTTTGACATACGTGGAACTTATCTTTCACCTCCTTGGGGTATATACCTAGTAATTATTCCAAGGAAATGAACATTTTAGTCACTTTCTTAGCATAATGGTCAATTACTTTTCAGGATGAAGTTCACAGCTCCACAGGGTGTATTAGTGGGTGACCGTATTTCTTAAGCTACTCATCCCATTTCCATCTTCATGAGGTTCACAGGTGATGTTTCTCCCTGTATTCTCCCAAATGTCACCTAATCATGCATCCTACGTATCCTGCCTTAAGTGCTGTTTGTTCTTTCTATGTAGTCATTAACATGTACAACACAGCCCCTGTTCTTATCTCTGGGAAAGAGCTAACTTCAATCACGTACTGTTCTATATTTTATTAGCTTCATCTCTAGCAGTAGCAATGTTTCTTCCTCATTGTCTATTTTTCCCCTCTAACCCACCCTAAAAAACCAAGCATTAGGTCTTAGACTACAGCCACATATCCTGCCAATCTGAAATTAAAGAACAGTCTTCAGAGTTTCCTTTGGACTACTAGGTAGATTATCTCCGTTCTCCAATCTATCTTCTGCATAGCAGCTAAAGCTCTATTCCAAAAGTACAAGTTTGACTCAGCCCCTCCCTTTCTCAAGAAGTTCAAGTATCTCCCTATTACCTTTAGAATTGTGTGTGTGTGTGTGTGTGTATTCCATTTAACGTCCTTGAAAAGATGGCTGCAAACTACCTTTACATTAGTATAGCTTACTCCCCTTCCTAGACTCTGTAATCCAGCAAGACTGCTTTTCCTAACATATAACATGACATCTCTCATCTCCCTGCCATCAGGTTATTTAACCCCCATGCCTGGAATGCATTCTCACCTAAGCACTGCCTCTTTTCTGAAGCCTTCACTTCCTACAAAGCTCAGCTCAAATGTTGCCACTTACATCCTCATGAGGAAGGAGGCTGGTACCTCTCCCTTTAATTTTTATTTGTACAGTATATGTTTTATGTAACCCCATAGGCAGCTAGGTGGTGCCCTGGATAGAGTGCCAGGTCTTGAGTCAGAAGATTCATCTTCCTGAGTTTAAATCTGGCCTCAGACACTTACTAGATATTTGACTCTAGGCAAGTCACTTAACCCTGCTTGCCTCAGTTTCCTCATCTTTTAAAATGATCTGGAGAAAGAAACAGAAAACCATGCCAAACTCTTTGCCAAGAAAACCTCAAATGAGGTTATGAAGAGTTGGACATATCCATAAAAACAACTGAACAACATACTGGCAGTGAGGGCTGTTGAGAAGCACAGTTTTATTAGAAAGAGAGATGAAGGAATTAAAAAGGAGACACAGGAAATCCCAGGAATTTTGTTGCTTTTAGAGAGGAAAGGGGCCCCAGGAGCTAATTGCTATTGAAAAGCACTGTTATCCCAAACTCAATATAATAGTGAGCAGTGGGAACCTTGTCTGGCTGGCTTATCCACTGACACTGTGATATGCCTGGACAGAATCTGCCATTTCCTGGAATAAGCCTACTTCACTGCTACAAAGACTTGGTATATTTTTCTACTCTCTGCTTCATTCCCCCTTCCTCTACCTCATTGCTGACTGGAAATCAGCTTCACTTACACTTTGGAGTTTCCTGTTCTCTTAAAACCATATTTATTTGTTGCCCGTTCTTTCATAATAGGTTCTTTTATAATTCTTTCATAATATCAAAATAAAGATATTCACATAAAGATAAGCTGACTTTTATAGCATTCTGAGCAAGTGATTGCTAAGAAGTGAGTAACAAAAGGAAACACCTGGTGTTGGGGGAAGGACAAAAGATGAACCTGAGAGGTCATTTATCTAGACTTTAAAGAAAGGGGGGAAAAGTAAGAACTACATGCTTATACTAAGCTATTAAGCAACACAAAGGGGAAATTCACTCATATGTGTACTTGTTCAGTAATGTCCTGGGAAATAAGGCAAATAAAGTTAAGTGACTTACCCAGAGTCACATAGCTAGTAAGTGTCTGAGGCTAGATTTGAACTCAGAAAAATGAGTCTCCTGCACTATCCATTGCACCACCTAGCTGCCATATGTACTTGAGATCTCTCCAAAACAATGTAAGATCCTTGAGGGCAAGGAATCTCCTAATTTTGCCTTTGTATCTCTACTGTCTTGTACATTGCCTGGAACCAAAGGAGCTTAATCAAGGGTTGCTAATTTGACTTGGAGTCACTAGACTTGAGCTTCCCCTTGATGACTCAAGCTTCTTGTGGGTCGTAACATTTTGCTGGCTTTTGGAAGGAGCTAATGCATTCTGAACAAATCCCACCAATTGAAGAGGCCTATCATTCAGGCTGGGTGGTTCTGGAAGACTAGCTATAGGTATTGTCTTAGCACTACAATTAAAGAACCTAAGCTTCACCAGAGACTAGAACTGTGCTTAACAACCACTTAATGAACTAACTAGGTCAACGGAGAGCCTAGGATTTCTAAGAGCTGTAGTACAGTACAATACAAGAAACACTTATTAAGTGCCTACTATGTGCCAGGTACTTGGGATGCAAATGAGAAAAAAAAGTTAGTCCCTGTCTTTAAGGAGCTTGTAATGGGGGAAGACGACACATAAAAGGAAGATGAAAGGAAATGGGGGGTTGGGGAATGGGAAGGAAGAAGGTGTTTACTTGGCTTAGGACCATGATGACAACGGAGTCAAATAAAGGCTGCTGTTGGGAAATGAAGAGTTGGCTGGTATTCTGATTCCTGTTTAAATAGAGGCTTTGGGAGTTGTTTTTTGGGTTTGTTTTGTTTTGTTTTTTTTGCTCCACCCTTCAGCCTTCCAATGAGAGGTTCCGTGACAAATGAAGGTACTGATGAGATTTGAGTACCAAAGCTATGTAATCTTCTTGATGAATTTCCAGCTAGAAGTATAGATGCTGTTAGGCCAACCATGGGAGAGCCTAAAATCCAGGTGAGAAATCTTTGAGGGTCAGACAGGGAGACATCTTCCCTACCCAGAATGGCACATAAACTGGGATAAGAGCTCTGAGGAAAACTGAGTACTCCAGGAAAGAGGTAGAAAGAGGCCTGGAGCTTATAGGAGAGAAAAAAAGGGAGTCCCTGGGAGTCACCCTTTCTCAGATGTCTGAGAAGCATCTCCAGAGTTTAACATGAGTAAGAAGGTTTGTATGGCATCACATTTCTCTATAGAATTTGAAAATGGGAATTATTTTGAGGAAGGAACTTTATAAACCTTTACATATATAAATATGAGCTATTATTACATTATTACATGTTTTATTAAATGACTGTGATTTGTATACTACATTAACATCTCAATAGTATCCCCCATGGTGCTTTCCTATATGAGGTGAAAAAATCAAACAAAATAATCCATTACCTTAAATCATGACTGCCAGAGTATATAAAATTTCATGAAATACCCATCATAGCTCTGCTAAGAGGAAGGTACTATATTCCAGCATCTGGATCTGTTATTTATAATTATATTTGGTTCAAGTTCTATTGTAGTTTAGTGTTACATTCTTTATGCAACAGTAATTATTGGGCCTAGCATTCTCCTAGTTATTCTTTGTTGACTATGCATAAGCTTGTATATTGATTGATCAGTTGGTTGATGTTTTCCCATGTTTCTTTTTCTACCTCATATTTATCATTCTTTACTGAGTCGTATACGACTTGAATTCTTGAATCTCTGGGCAAGCTACTTTACTTACACATTGCTGCTTCCAAATATATATATACATGGCATAAATAAATATATATACATGGCATAAATAAATATATATGCATGGCATAACTATATATATTATGTTTATGGCATAAATAAATATATATACATGGCATAAATAAATATATATGCATGGCATAACTATATATATATACATATACATATATACATGGCATAAATATATATATATATATATGTATATAGCATAAATGTAACCAATCTGTCTATCATTATCCCCTTTGGGATGTGTGCCCAATAGTGGAATTGATTAATTTAACGGTATGAACAGTTTTCTTCTTTTCTCATATAATTCCCAACTGATTTACAGAATGATTGAATTAATTGCCGACTCCACTTACGATATATTAGTGGTCCTCTTTTCCCAAAATCTCTTTAACACCATTTTCGTTATATATCATCCTTACCAATTTTATGAGTATAAATGATATTAAAGAGTTTTAAAATGTTTTATTTCTCTTATCATTAATGATTTGTAGCATTTCTCTTTTGAGAATGATCTGATAATCTTGCCTGACTACTTACTAATTCACTGGGGAATGTCTCTTACTCTTAAAATTTTGTATCAGTTCCTTTTATCTCTTGGACATGAGAATATATTAGAGTTGCTTATTATAAAAATATTTTTTCAGTTTCTAGTTCTCTCATTTAGACTGTATTGGTTTTGTTTGTACAAAAGCTTTTTCAGTTTTCATATCATTGAAACAGTCAACTTTCCTTTTTGGATTTATTTCTATGACTTCTCTAGTTATGAATTCTCCCTCTTATAACTTCACAAGATCCCCCTTTTATTCTTTATAATTTTGAAAGATATGCCCATTTATATTTATGTTTTTGTGCTATTTGCCATAAGAAGCTAGTCTAGAACAGAATCACCTACCAAGTTGTTTTTCAGTTTTCAAATCTGTTCTTCTGAATAGACAGTTCCTTCTCTTCAGTGTGCCCCTCCCCAATAATTTGCATATTTAGGTTTCTAAATTGCAATATTCATTTGCATATACATCTTGCTTGTCTAATTTGTTCAACTGATCTATACTGCTATTTTTTTAAATGAGTATAAAATTATTTTACTTATGCTATTCATGATAATGCCATGACTCTTTCCTACTTTTCTTATTATTTTCCTTGAAATTACAATGAAGAAATATTGTAACAATTTTGTGTAATTCTTTAAAGAAGCTCCTCAGTATTTTGATTGGCATGACACTAAATCTGTAGGTTAATTTTTATTATATCGGCATCATCTACCCCTGAATAAAGAATATCTCTCCAATTATTTAATTCTTCCTTTATTTCGATAGGGAATGTTTTGTAGTTGTATTGTATAAGTCATTTGTGTGTTTTTGTATATTAGTTCCCAGATATTTTATACTTTTTGTAGTTATTTTGAAGGAAATTTCTTTTCCTGAAATTACCTCCTAATTTTCATTAATACTGTACAAAAATGCAGATGTTCTTTGTGGATTTATTTTGCATCATTACTTTTCTGAAGCTACTAATTATCTCCATTAATTTCTGTATTAATTTTCTTAGAATTCTAATTAGACCATTTATTATTACATTTAGAATGTATTGCATTACATTGCCTATGGCACAGCTTCCTTTTGTTTTGTAATCATCTTTTAGAAAGATTTTAGTGTATAAGGCCCTAAACAGTTTAGGTGAGATAAATAAGGCCTTTAGTTTGTAATTTTGAAAAACATGCATATAGGAATAGAGTCAGGACCCTAGTTCTCATAAACCCAATGAGGTTTCCACAGAATCTCAGGATTCAAAGGGACTTCAGAAGCCATACATGAACAAGAACGCCTTCTATTGCTTCTTTATCATGTGGTTAATCAGTCTTTCATTAAAAACTTCCACTGAGGGGGACCCACTCTCTCTAGATAGGAGCAGTCTATTCCACTTGAGACAGCTCTAATTGTTAGGAAGGTTTTTCTTGGTACTGAGTTGTTTTTCATTTGTATCTGACTCTTCATGATCCTATTTGGGGTTTTCTTGTCAAAGACACTGGAGTGGTGTGCCATTTCCTTCTCTAACTCATTTTACAGGTGAGGAAACTGAGGCAAACAGGGTTAAGTGAATTCCTCAAGGTCACACAGAGAGTAAGTGTCTGAGATCAAATTTGAACTCGATGAACCTTCCTAACTGTAAGCCTGGCACATTGTGCCACCTAGCTGCCTTATGATTTTCCTCACAGCAAGCCAAAATCAACATCTTTCAATCCTTTCTCCCAGTTCTGTCCACTGGGAATGAGGAAGACAAGAATAATGAGGTTCTAGATTATGAACAGACCCCAACAACTTGTTCTATTAATGCAACCTCTCCATGTGGAGGATGCTAAGGAGCTTGGTTGCATCAGATCTCTGTTATCCAAGTCTACTCTCTGCCTCACATAACAATCCTTCAAATGCCTGCAGAAAGTTATCATGATCCACCAAAGTCTTACTTTGCCAATCCTAAATAGTCTCCTGTTCTTTCTACTGATCCTTCTATATCATGAATTCTGGTCCCCTCAACCTCTTGGGGGTGAGGGGAACATTCCAACTTTCCTATATTCTTTTTAAAATATGGGGACCAGAACTGAATATGTTAGTTCATAGGTGATCTGCAAGATAGAATAGGACAGTTATTTCCCTCCTTCTATACACTATGTTTTTCTTAATACCTCCTAAGAAAATCACACTATCCTCTTTGACTGTCATGTGACAATGAAGACTCATTTTGAACTTGCAATATACTTAAACACCCAGATTTTTTTTGAAATGACCTCTAAAATTCCTTCCACTTCTGCATCTATGATCTCTGATTCCCAGCTCCCATATTAAGTCTTTCCTAGCTATTCCAGCAAAGGGTATGCTGGAGCCAGCTAGAATTGGCTCCAAAAAGCATATTGTTAAATTGGTATGAGCATTTATACTTCAGCAATTGGCAATCACTAAAAATCATGGTTTGGGTCATTGCCTTATTGAAAGGCTAGACTTATTAAAGTAAGGAAGAAAAGGCTAATTGCATAGATCAAACCTGAGTGCATCAAGTGTGCATTTTTCTTTAGTCGGCTGTTAAACATTTCGCAGTACATTCCTGATTTCCAACCCAGATTGATCTCTCCCTCTCCCTCTCTCTCTCTCTCTCTCTCTCTCTCTCTCTCTCTCTCTCTCTCTCTCTCTCTCTCTCTGTCTCTCTCTCTCCTTCCCTCCCTCCCTCCTTCTCTCTCTCTCTCTCTCTCTCTCTCTCTCTCTCTCTCTCTCTCTCTCTCTCTCTCTCTCTCTCTCTCTCTCTCTCTCTCTCCCTCCCTCCCTCCTTCCCTCTCTCTCTCTCAATTTTATGACAGTTATTCATTTGACTCATTTATGTGCTAACTTACTTAGCAGGCATACCTTAGACTAGCTCTGTCAAAAAAGTTAAAGCTCAGGTGATACTACAGAAGCTGGCACTGGGATATAGAATGCAAGCCAGAGCATAGCACTTTTCAAGGAGAAAGGACAGAGGAAGATAAAATGGTCATTGGCACAAAGAAAGCCTATTTCTCCGTCTACAGCTATTTTATCCTGAAAAGGTTTCAATAGTGCAGTTGTAGTCTTCGGCAAGAGCGATCTCAGAGGTAAATGTATACGGTGATGAGAAGCAGGAGGCATGTTGTTAGCTGATCACCACACAAAAGATGACTCCAAATAACACAGCAATGCCTTGAAAGCTCTGCTCCAACTGTCTCCCATTCAAACATTAGGAGTATGTAAGATTCTGTGAGAAACACAACCGCAAAGAGAATAATGATCCTCTGGTTACGTAAGCTCCTTGTTTCAGACTTTTGATTTATATCCCAGAACCTCTTAGAACAGCACTTGGCACATAACAATTAGTCAATAAATACTTGGTTTTTGAGTGATTATGAGCATCAAATGAAAAATAAACAGGAAGGTGTATATGAAGCCAAAAGTATCCATCACTGTCGCAGAGAATGTCCAGTCCAGAATCCAAATGGGAAAGAAGCTCCCTATAAATTGTGAGGTCCCTCAAATGTTCCTGCTTATATAGGACATTGTACTGATTACATCAAGCCCCAAGGTTTCCTGGCCTTCTTAATGGGTTCCATAGACACACAAAAGAAACTGACAGCAGTTCACACAAGGAAAAAAAAATAGATGAATATTTTCCAGAAAGTGACATACTGTTGGATGGGCAGCCCACTGAGCTCATCGGTGCATTTATATTGGACAGAAATGGCAAGTGATAAATGAACTGGACCCAAAATTGAATAAGAATAAGAAAGCCAGTTGAATAACGTTTAGAAAATTGTATTGTTCTGTTAATGATCCCAACTGCTTTCTGATTTAAAAACATACTTTTTTTAGCATTAATAATCTAGTAAGGGCAGCTAGGTGGAACAGTGGGTAGAGTGCATGTTCTAAAGTCATCCTCCTGAGTTCAAATATGACTGTAAATGCTTACTAGCTATGTGACCCTGGGCAAGTCATCATGTAACTCTGTTTGACTTAGTTCCTCACCTGTAAAGTGATCTGGAGAAGGAAATGCAAACCACTCCAATATCTTTGCCAAGAAAACCCCAATGGGGTCATGAAGAGTTGGACATGACTGGAACACCTAAACAACAATCTCCTAGTGATACTATATGACTGTGAATCATGTGATTGTCACCTGATTGGTGACTGTTTCTCCTGGCTCCTTATTTCAACATTCTATATTTCCCAAAGGTCCACTCATCATCTCTGTAACTTTCAGGACCAAGTGCTTCTCCATGGCTGTCATGTTCCACTATGTGCTGTCTCCCTCTGTCAGAATATAAACTCCATGAACACAAGGGCCATCTTTATTTTCTAATTTGTCTGCCCAATGCTGAGCTTAGTGTTTGGCATAGTTTTGTGCCCATGTTTTTTTCATTCATTGAGTCATTCACAATCTCTGAAGAATTAAAATTTCAAAGGACCAAAAGGTCAATGAAATGATACTTGCTATGTGTATAAGTTGAAGCTCACTACCAGTAATGGCTCACATACAAAAGGAGACATCTTTTAGATATCAAAGACGTAGCATGATCAAAAAATGTGGTCAAGTAGCAGAAGGGAGGGGTAATAGATAGACAGTATTAAGTCAGAAGCACAAAAATATTAAGACCTAGATAAAGTCCTACATTGTGTTAGTTAAATCCATTGTGGAAGATTTATGAGAGAGAGGGAGGGAGGGAAGGAGAGAGGGAAAAAAAATGTCTGAAATAAGAAAGCAATATGAGATGGTGGGAAAACCCTAGTTCTGAAGTCAGTGCACACAGATACAAAACCCTCCTCTGACCCTTACTATCTGTGTGACCTTGGGTAAATCACTTAACCTACAAAGTCCTCTATTTCCTCATCTGCAAAATGGGAAGATTGAACTGAAAGTATTCTAGCTCTGTAGTTATGATACTATAATATATATATACACATATATGTATATATATGTATACATATATATGTGTGTGTGTGTATATATATATATATATGGAAATAACAGAAACTAGTTATCTAGTAATACCAGTAAAATAATGAGATAATCTGCAAAAAAAAAATTAAGGGGCAATTAAGTGGTACAGTAGATAGAGCAAAAGCCCTGGAGTTAGGGGGACCTGAGTTCAAATCCAGCTTTAGATATGTATTAGCTGTGTGACCCTGGGCAAGTCAATTAACCACAAATGCCTCCAAAAAAATCACTCATTTATCTTCAATTAATAAGTACTGTAACACCAATAAGGAAGAGGTATCCAGCAGAAGATATGCAAATGGCAGAGATTTTAAACCCAACTGATGATTTTCATGTTTATAGAAGCATGCAACCTACTTTAACCTCATTATTTTATAGGATCATAGTATAATGTTGGAGTCATTAAGTGAGTAAATCAAGTCACCCCACTCTGGGTCCTACAAAATTTTAAAAAATCAGGAAATTGGTAGGTACAAATTTTTTTTCATGGAAATCACTTAGGAGCAGACCTTACAAAAAGCTGAAGATTCTTCTTATCTTATCACTCCATACAGGTGATAAGATGCTCAACCTATCTAAATCATGGGTTCTAGATTTAAAGTGAAAAATATTTGAAAGCCAATGAATAAAGTGAAATGACACTAGATAGGAAGTATATTACAATTAGCTATGGAATTTCATGAGATGCTCTGGGTCCTACATAAACACATCTAGTTATCTAGAATCAAGGAGTTTCAGCAAATGGTAAGCCAGGAAATAATATTCTAGCAAAGGCCTAAAGATAAATTCCTTTGGAGCTGGGGAAAAGAGGAGGGAATGGAAAGAGAAAGCTCAGCTTCATCCTTGGACTAAGTCTCCTCCCACCACCTCAGTCCAGAAAAGAATCTTTCTAGCTTCATAGAGTCCAGGGAATGTTAGAATTCCCATCACCTCGGTGGCTTCCTCATATTAGCTGATAGCAACATATGCCTTGGGTGCCCAAAACAGACTGGAGATAGATTCATGTTATCCCTAAGGAGTCCAGGAAGAAGTTACACCACCCAAGTGGAATTTGTTAAGAACTTCATGAATGAGAGGAAAAGTCATCCAGCAATCAGGAGCTGTGTTATCCTTCTGCCAAATATTTTTTAAGCATCAGTCCACTTTCCCCTGAGTTTATATAGGTTTTAGTGGGAGAGTGTGTCAAAGACTTTTGTACCACCTGTTCTTACTGAAATCTACTTAAGGTTGACTTGCTATATTCTTATTAACTCAATCTTGGGGTGAAGCACTCTTGAGAAAACTCAAGCCATTAGAATTTGAAAAACATCCCCAACTCCTCAGAGATAGCTCTCTGAAGACTAAATGTGGCCTTGTTCCAGACCCTAAGACTCTGATGAGAGTGAGTGTTGAGCTCCTAAGCTCCTAAGAATAAGAATATAGGATTTAGTGCTAGTAGAAGCCTTGGACATGACCTAATACAACCATCTCATTTTATAGATGGGAAAATTGATGCCCAGAAAAGTGAAAGTACTTGTCTGAGATGATGATAATAGCTAGTAAAGTTTCCAACGTGCTTTATGAATATTATCCCACTGAATTCTCACAACAACCCTGGGAGATAAATGCTATTATTATCATCTCCATTTTACATATGAGAAAACTGAGGTTGAGAAAAATTAAGTAACTTTCTCGGGATCACACAGCTAATACGTATCTGAAGTTATATTTGAACTCCCATCTTACGGACCTCAGTTTCACTATTTTATCCACTGAGCAACCTAGATATCAAGAGATTATATAAGTGGTAAGCATCAGAAATGAGATTTGAACTTAGATATTCTGAATCCAATTCAGTGCCCCATTACACCACCCTGGCCTCATACATGTCTTGTTCTAGTAGCTTCCTAACTAGGCTCCTTATTTCCAGTCCTTTGTTCTATCAGATCAATTTTTTGGGAGAACCTCTATGCTCATGATATTCTATGTCTCCCCATTTCCTACCAAGTTCCATAGTCTCCAAGACCCTTCACAATCTCACATCAAGGATAACTTTCCAGCTTTCACTACCTTTCTTTATGTATACTACATTTTACCTGAACCATTACTCCTTTTGTTACGATATTCCCCTTTCCTGGTACACCTCCTACCCTCCTCCTCCCTTCTGCTGGCTCAGTCAGTTTATATATACCACATCTTCAACTACCTACCAGCCAAGCCTCAGTTTAAATTCCATGGGTTCTCTTCCCTTATTACCTCCAGAAAAAGTCTTTCCCTATTCTGAACCTCAGTAGAATTTTGTACTTTAATTAGAGTACTTATATTCTTCTTTTTATTATAGCTAATAAACTATATAATTTGTTTTGTCTTATCTTCATACTTCAAATTTCCTAAGAAGACAGAACATATCTTATACTTTTTCTGTCCCTTATAGCAGCTAGTCCAGTAAGTTCTATGTGTTAAGTGCTCAATAACCACTTTGAGAGAAATGATTATTTCTATTTACTATTTACTATTGGGGAGATGCAGGTTTTTTCCCCTTATATTTTCTCATTCAGAAATCAGTGCCTGTAGGTCATTCAGACAGCCTTTGAGGTACAGGTCTAACAATGAGATGACATCTTGGATGAAATTGGGAAAACTTAGATCTGATCAAAAGATAAAGAAATTATAGTTTAAGTGAACTGGTGGATTCCAGCCCATTGTGTTTTAGTCACAAAGGTCATAGTAGAGGTGGATTCTCCCTTTTGTTTAGATTGCTCTAAATGGGGGTGGCATGGGAAGAGATAAGCCTCTTTGTCCAAGACTGAGTGATCAGAGTCACATCTCCCAGACTCTTATGATAATAAACCCACCTCTCGTTATAATATTCATTCTCAGTATTTGTTAACCTATCAAAGTTGATTTCCACTCTTTAAAGGAAATATAAGAGTTTAGTGAGTTCCATGAGGGAAATTTGGCATTCAAGGGTGATACTGACCTCTTTTTATTAATTATCCACTTAGCAATCATTAATAAAATGATTAATTACCCAGACATGATGTCTCTTGAACTTTTTACATGTCATAACTTGTTAAAGAGATTAATGAATGAGGAGCCAAAGGGCATAATTTTAGGGCATGGGAAAACACATGAATGAGACACCAGAGTGAGGAACCCATGTCGTTGAGAAGGCACAGTTCAAATGGAAATAGCACTGGGCTTGGAGTCAGAGGACCATGATTCATATAGAAGCTTTGCTACATACAATCTATAAGACCTTGAGCAAGTCACTGAATATCTCTCCATCTCAAGTTTTTTTCATTTTTATAATGGAAAGTTTGTCATAAATTTCCCCTAAGTTTTCTTCTAGTTCTTCTAGTTCTAAGTCTATTTATCATTGCAGAATATCCTCCTAAAGTATAGGATTTGGAGCCAAAATAAAAATCCTGAAGCGCTGTTGGCTTTGATATATACCTGAATGACTCTTCATAAATCGTTTAACTCCTCTGAGCCTCAGTTTATAGAATGAAGGTTTTGAACTAGATTATCTTTAAAGTTCCTTCTATCTCTCAACCCATGGCCCTATATTCCACATCTAGGCTGTGGAAGAGGCAGATATGCTCAGGAGGGGTACTTAAACACACACATACACACAAAATAAAACAAAAATAAAAAGAGAAAACCTTGATCCACTTCAAAATTTATCCTTCGGCTAGTTCTACTTTACAGTAGGATTATATAACATGAACAATTCAGTTTTGCCTAGAGACAGGACAGTTTCTCCCAACCCTATAATTTCTTCTTTTGTAGACATTTCTTCTTTAGTAAGCTAAAACCAAAATTTGGTGTCAGAATTCTGATGATTTAGTTCTACAAATTTTGAAAGAATAAATTTGGCATTTTAAGTCACTAAAGGAAGAATTATATTTATGATATTCTTGAGTACAGATCACGAAAACAGTAAAAATTATATGGGAAAATTAATTTGTTGGATAAAAAAATAAGATATTATAGGCTGGTCCTTTGGAAGATAGGGATAAAGAAAGAAAAAAGAGGGAAGACAAAAATTCGTCCCATCTTTCGCTCATGTGAGCCGTCCTCCTGCTGAGTAAGGGAGCCAAAAATTCCTACAATTAAATTCTTTAGTAAATTGTGTGAAGAGAGAGAGTTTCAAATCAGTCCACTAAGCTTATTAAAAGTTTCTTGGGAACACTCGCCAGGTGTCTGGTAAGTTATTATTGAAAATTTCAACAGAGCAGAGATTAAGAGATTCCAAAAGCAGTGTTATATCTCCTCTTTTTTTGTAGTTTTAAAAAGGTTTTACAAACAACAGATGGAGACAAACATTTAGGAAATACATATGATCAAAAATAAAAATAAAAACTTTAACAACCACAAATCAGAGTACAAAGTCATAATTATCTAAAATTGTATTCTAGTCAACAAGTGGTTTCTAACCAAAGAAACATGAGATACTAAAAGATATTCTCAAGTGGAAAAGTTTTGTATGCACTATCCCAAAGCAGCTTACAGCAAAATTTTAAAAAATCAGGAAATTGGTAGGTACAATCTTTTTTCATGGAAATTACTTAGGAGCAGGCCTTACAAAAAGCTGAAGATTCTTCTTATCTTAGAGTTTGATCTAAAACCAAACAAAATGTAAGCTAAAGTCCATCAAAAAAATATGAATAGCTTTTATTTTTGGTATGCTATGCACTGAATTCTGTGAAATAAATTCAAAGTCTAATTATCAGCTATCCTAAAGATTACCTATTTTTTTATCTTGAAAATGTTAATATTCTTGAATGTGGGCAGGATTGGATTCCCAGACTTCCAACTATTTATTCAGTTCATTAGACATATATTTGTTAAATATTTACTATGTTCAAAGTGCTGTGTTAGGTGCTAGGACATAAAGACCAAAAAAAAAAAAAATGAAACTGTCTTTGCTGCCCTCAAGGAGCTTACATTTTGCTGAAAAGGAGTTTCCATCATTTAATTTCTTATACGTAGGTCCAGAGAAGAACTAAAGTTTGGCATTATAAATGAGTTCCAGTATCAATCAGTACGTCCTCACTGTGACTACCTTATAGGCTTCATACCCACCCTAGTCCCAAAACAATGCAGCTTCTAAAAGTGTTAGTCTCTTTGTTAACAAAATGAAGAGGCACATCTCTTGTGGGTATGAGGGAGATGAACTCATAGACCAGCTCATTTGTGAATGGAAAATATTTGAAACACTATCTCCTAGGGAGCAAAGGATAGAATGCTGAATCCGGCGTCAGGAAGTTCCCAAATCAAATCTGGCCTTAATCAATTAATATCTATATAACCCTGATCAAGTCACTTAACTGCTGTCTGTCTCAGTTTCCTCATCTGTAAAATGGAGATAATAATAACTCCTACATTGAAGGATTGTTGTGTTATCAAATGAGATAATATTTGTTGAAATGCTTTTCAAGTCTTAAAGTACTTTTTTAAGTCCTGGCTGTGGTCACTACCCTAGTTTTGAAGTGTTTGAAATTGTAGATAAAAATCTCACTTTTGTGACATTGTAACATTCAGCTCAACATAAAGAATCCATTTCCAATTGCTATTCTAACACTAATTTGATGTCATGATTTGAACCCACTTATGCTGGCAGTATATTTTGGATGGTATAACATGCTGGCAGTACGGCCCACTCATTGAGCACCAGCTCTCTCCAGGATCTCTTCCTGAGCTGGGGCTTAATTGCTCCCTCGTACCTGCTGTCATCATTCATTCGCTATGTCCCAGAGGCAACAGCATTGGGGGAAGCATATTCCTACTTCTTACCACTATAGTTCTTGAGGCAACTGTTGTGTTTTCTCATAGGTGTTTCATGAATGCTTACTGACTAACTGCTCTCCAGCTTTTCAGCTCTTACCTGTCCTACCTTGAGTTAGGACCTACCTCCTCATGATTAGTAATCTACCTCTAACTCAGTCTAATAAACCCAGAGTCTAGAACACCGAGTTTCCTCACGGCCTCCAAATAATTCTTTGTTTTTAGTTTTTCATCTCCATCCTTCAAAACCATGAAAATAGCCCAGTGTCAATGTGCTGATGCAATGCAGTGCCTGGCAGCCATGTTTCTAGGGGGCAGTGTTTCTGTCTGGGCCTTTCAGATACTGCCTATCAATACATTTTCTGATAGACTTTTCTCTCAGTCCTCAGAACTATCTTAAGCAACTTTTTGGAAGCAAATGTCCTTTTTCTGACCCTTCCAGTATGTGAAATGTCCACAAGTGAAAGGGATAATGATAATTAACAACTGTAATGATATCGAGGATTTATATAGCACCTACTATGTGCCAGGCACTATGTTAAGTGTTTTATAATTATTACTTAATTGGGTCCTTCCAACAATCTGCAAGTTAGGTGATGTTATTGCTTCTATTTTACAACTGAGGAAACTGAGGCCAACTGAGGTTAAGTGATTTGCCCAGGTTCATACAATAATGAAATATCTGAAACTGGATTTGAACTCAGGTCTTCCGGACTCCAAAACTTTGCAAATTTATCAGTTCCATGGAAGACAGAAAAGTTCAGCCAGGCCTCAAAGGAGAGTTAACATTTAACAAATACAGATGAAGGAGGAGAGAGCAGTTTAACCTAGAGGAAAATCTCACTAGCAAAGACAAGGAAGCTGGAGAAAGGGCAAGAAGTGTTGGAGGACGGTGCGGAGAATAATTTGGTTTGAAGCAAGGAATTCACACTGGGAAGTGATGAAAGGACAGTGGTAGCTATGCCACTTCAGAAGTGTGAACTGACCCAGCCACATTTCCTTTCATATATATTTACTTGCCATAACTGTACTTTTCATGTGCATTTTCCCAGACTGGTTGGCAAACTTGTGGGACAAATGAATCATTTCTTATTTTATTTTGCTTTGCTATTTTACTAAATCCCTTTTGTTCTGAACTAATCTTTCCTTTGGTTGTCTGACAAAAGCAAACACAACATCAGGGGCTTGTAAGTTCTGGTTCAGAGTGATTGATGATCCACAGAGAGCCTTGAATGTGGGCTATTTTTTTCTGAGAGGGAGCACATGTGATGAAGTCACATTCCCATCTGTCACTTCCTTTCCACTCAAACTGGTACTACTCATGTTCATGCCCTCCTTATCGCCCTCCTGCTATAATGAAAGACCAAGTAACTGATTTTTCCAGGTCCATTGTATCTCACTTCAATACATCCTACACAATATTGCCAGAGTAATCTTCCAACGGACTGGCCTAATTATATCACTTCACTGTTCAAAAAACTTTCAGTGATTCCCAATTACCTATTGAATAATCTGCATTCTTTAGCCTTGCTCCCAATACCCTCAATGGTCTGTTCCAACCCCTAATTTTTCATCCTTCTCTCATACTTTCCTTTGTGCGTAGTATTGACTACTTGCTATCACCTGAACATGCCTGCTGTAGTCTCACCTCTACACCTTTCCTCATGTCAGTCCCCTATCATTTCAAAACAATAGGAAGAATGAGGTTTTGTGGGTCACAGAATTAGGAAAGGTTGCAGGTAGTATCTTGTATAGCCTGTGGGGAGTCCCCTTGAAATGCTCATGCAATTGCAAGACTGTAGGCAAAAGCTGAATGGAGGCCAAGGTACTGTGACTTTCCCCATGGGGAAAGACAATGACTCCATGCTGGATCAAACAGGCCTTTTCTGCAACGGTAAGAGAAAATGTGATGAAAGTGAATACCAGAAGTGCAGGGGAAAGTCTGGGAAGAACAGGAGGATTGGGCCATCCACCTCTTTTCCCTTGGGTTGTCATTGTGCTAAGGCAGCAGACTAGAAAATCACTTCAATCCCTTCTAACTTTGACCCTGTAATTCTGTCATTCTCTCCTCGGGCCAATAGCATTATATCTATTAGCTACCAGAGATAGACCTGTTACTCCCTGGGAATTCAGGATCTCCTGGACTATGTGTTTTATTTTCTCATTCATCCACAATTAATTAAAGTTGACATAGATTCAGTGTCTGTAATCCAAAGACAAGATAAATCTATCATAACAAGGATATGTGGAACGTAAGTATATATGTAGCAAGAAAGTTAACTAGAGGTGGTAGGCCATGGGACTCACTACCTTTGGAATGGAGAATTGGACTGTGACCCAGTCTTCTAAGAAGTCGCGTCAGTGTACAGATTTAGAAGACCATTAATCAGGGGCCTGTATGCCCAAGAACCACACCTATACCACTCCCCCACAGGTTGGATTCCTGTGTTTATGCCTTCTTGTTTATACCTCTTAGCAACCTATAAGATTTATTGCAAGCCAGCCTGGGCAGCTTTTAACTTCCTTCAGGTAGTCAGTGGCAAGAGCCATGTGCATTATATAGGAAAACCTTGGCATTGAGGCTATAGTTGATATAAATATCATGGTTTGTTTTTTTTTAGAAAAAAATTTTTTAATTAATTTGTTTTCAATTTTCAACAATCATTTCCTTAAGTCTTAAATTTTCTTTCCTTCCTTCCCCAAGACGGCATGCAGTTTTATATGGGTTATACACATACATTCTTATTAAATACATTTTCACATTAGTCATGTTGCATAGAAGAATTAAAATGAATGGGAAAAACCATGAGAAAAACCAAAACAAAAATAGTCTACTTCATTCTGCGTTCTGATTCCATAGTTCTTTCTCTGGATGTGGATGGCATTGGGACTCAAGATTCCTTTGGGAATGTTTTAGGTCCTTGCATTGCTCTGAAGGGCTAAGTCTATCAGAAACAGTCCGCACACACTGTGGCTGTTACTGTGTACAGTGTTCTCCTGGTTCTGCTCCTTTCACTCAGCATCAGTTCATATAAGTCCTTCCAGGCCTCTCTGAAGTCCTCTTGGTCATCAATTCTTATGGCACAATAGTTAGATACATAAAGCAAAATACATTGTAGGCAGCTAAGTGGAACATTGATTAGAGTGTTGAACTTGGAGTCAAAAAGACCTGAATTCAAATATGGCCTCAGATACTTACTAACTGTGACTCTAGGCAAGTCACTTAACCTCTGACTCAGTTTCCTCATCTGTAAAATGGGAATAATTGTACCTTCCTCCCGAGGTTGTTGTGAGGATCGAATGAAATAATGTTGTAAATCTTAAAGTGCTACATAGATACTTGCTATTTAAAATATATGTTACTGAATAGGATTACAAAGAAAATCAATTACATAGAAACACTGTTAACAAAATATTTTTGGAAGTTCACTCAGGTCAAGAACCACAATAGTTCTTGGAGGACAAAGAGCTATTTTATTTTTCATATTTATTTCGCCAGTCTACAGCACAGGGATTTGTATCTAATAAAAGTTTAATAACTACTCATGCTGTTAAAAGGATTTCATAATTATAAACACCTCTGTACAAGTATAAATTGTAATGTAATTTACATGTTATTATATGTTCATGTATTATATAATGATATATAGTATATAAGCAATAATATATAATTAACATATTACTATACTTCTCTGAAAGGATCCTCTGAGAACATTTTTCAGAAGAAATTGGGGAAACCTAGCAAATTGTGACAGATTCCACCACCACATTTATTTATTTATTTTCAATTTTAATTTTAATTTATTTATTTAACTTTTTACATTCATTTTCACAAAATTTTGGGTTCCACATTTTCTCCCCATTTGTCCCCTCCCCCACCCCAGAATTCTGAGAATTCTGATTGCCCTTATCACCAATCTGCCCTCTCTTCTATCCTCCCTCCCTTCCCTTGTCCCCATCTTCTCTTTTGTCCTGTAGGGCCAGATAACTTTCTATTTCCCATTGCCTGTATTTCTTATTTCCTAGTAGCAAGAACAATACTCAATAGTTGTTCCTAAAACTTTGGGTTCCAACTTCTCCCCATCCCTCCCTCCCCACCAATTCCCTTTGGGAAGACAGGCAATTCAATATAGACCATATCTGTGTAGTTTTGCAAATGACTTCGATAATAGTCGTGTTGTGTAAGACTAACTATATTTCCCTCCATCCTATCCTGCCCCCCATTGCTTCTATTCTCTCTTTTGATCCTGTCCCTCTCCAAGAGTGTTGACTTCAAATTTCTTCCTCCTCCCATTGCCCTCCCTTCCATCATTCCCCCCACCCTCCTTGTCCCCTTCTTCCCCACTTTCCTGTATTGTAAAATAGGTTTTCATACCAAAATGAGTGTGCATTTTATTCCTTCCTTTAGTCAAATGTGATGAGTAAACTTCAAGTTTTTCTCTCAGCTCCCCTCTTTTTCCCTCCACTAAAAAGTCTCCTGCCTGTCTCTTGTATGAGAGATAATTTGCCCCATTCCATTTCTCCCTCTCTCCTCCCAATATATTTCTCTCTCACTGCTTAACTTCATTTTTTTTAAGATATGATCCCATCCTATTCAATTCACTCTGTGCTCACTGTCTGTGTGTGCGTGCATGCGTACGTGTGTGTGTGTGTGTGTGTGTGTGTGTGTGTGTGTAATCCCACCAACTACCCAGAGACTGAAAAGTTTCAAGAGTTACAAATATTGTCTTTCCATGCAGGAAAGTAAACAGTTCAACTTTGGTAAATCCCTTATGACTTCTCCTTGCTGTTTACCTTTTCATGCTTCTTTTCATTCTTGTGTTTGAAAGTCAAACTTTCTTTTCAACTCTAGTCTTTCATCAAGAATGCTTGAAATTCCTCTATTTCATTGAAAGACCATTTTTCCCCCTGAAGTATTATACTCAGTTTTGCTGAGTAGGTGATTCTTGGTTTGAGTCCTAGTTCCTTTGACTTCTGGAATATCCTATTCCATGCACTTCGATCCCTTAATGTAGAAGCTGCCAGATCTTGTGTTATCCCGATTGTATTTCGACAATACTTGAATTGTTTATTTCTAGCAATATTTTCTCCTTGACCTGGGATCTCTGGAATTTTGCCACAATGTTCCTAGGAGTATCTCTTTTTGGATCTCTTTCAGGTGGTGATCAGTGGATTCTTTCAATACATAATTCGCCCTCTGGTTCTAGAATATCAGGGCAGTTTTCCTTGATAATTTCATGGAAGATGATGTCTAGGCTCTTTTTTTGATCATGGCTTTCAGGTAGTCCCATAATTTTTAAATTGTCTCTCCTGGACCTATTTTCCAGGTCAGTTGTTTTTCCAATGTGATAGTTCACATTATCTTCCACTTTTTCATTATTTTGCTTTTGTTTTGATTTCTTGGTCTCTCATAAAGTCATTATCCTCCATCTGTTCCATTCTAATTTTGAGAGAACTATTTTCTTCAGTGAGCTTTTGAACCTCCTTTACCATTTGGCTAATTCTGATTTTTAAAGCATTCTTCTCCTCATTGGCTTTTTGAACCTCTTTTGCCAATTGAGTTAGCCTACTTTTCAAAGTGTTATTTTCTTCAGCATTTTTTTGGTTCTCCTTTAGCAAAGTGTTGACCTGCTTTTCATGCTTTTCTTGCATCTCTCTCATTTCTCTTCCCAGTTTTTCCTCCACCTCTCTAACTTGATTTTCAAAATCCTTTTTGAGTTCTTCCATGGCCTGAGCCCATTGAATATTTACTTTGGATATTTGGGATACAGAAGTCTTGACTTCTATGTCTTTCCCTGATGGTAAGCATTGTTGTTTCTGATCTGAAAGGATGGGAGGAGATATCTGTTCACCAAGAAAGTAACCTTATGTGGTCTTATTTTTTTCCCTTTTCTGGGCATTTTCTCACAAAACATCATATTTTAAGAAAATAAATAAATTGTAATATAGTAACAAGTTTTTGATAAGATTTGTTGTTAGGTGAGGGTCTAATATCAGCAATCTGTTAATTCAGGTTCAATGTCAGGTTGAAATGAGGGATTCATAGCGTTTACTTAGCTGTAATTTAACAAGAATATATAGTAGTCAGTCAGTCAATAAACATTTATTAAGCTCTCACTATGTGCAAGGTACTGTGCTAAACACTGGTAGAACTTAGCTCTAATAAACATAGTGCCCCAAATCTCCATATAGAGCAGTATCTAGTTGACAGGGAAAGGTGTGGTGCTTCATGTGACCTTCAGACAAGTGTGAAGTCTAAAGAGCAGTGATCTTATGTGAGAGAGATCTTTTCTGTCCCTACGTCACCAGGTGACTGCAACAAGGGAGACATAGTTTGAACCTTGTTCCACTCCCAAGTCAATGCCAGAATCAAGACAACTGACCACGTTGAAATTCTTTTAAAATGAATATGTAAATAAATATATCTAAAGCCTTTTTATCAAGTGCTTAGTATGTAACCAGATATGTGTTTAGGCATTCAAATGCAAAAGTGAGACCATTCCTATCATCATTTAATAAGGGAAGATAACACATATAAGGGAAGGGAGTCACGGAGGTGGTGATTTGAGCCATAGGGGAGGTGATTGACATTCCCTTTCTGGTAGCAATGGCAGCATTGATTTGAACACTGTTCCTAGGGCAAACATGCAGGGCAAATGGCAAGATAATGGCTGGAGTGAGATGTGAAATAAATACCAACATCACAAAAAAATATAGTATCACAATTTGTCTCACAAAAGTCTAGTACAAGAGAGGAAGTGAGTCATGAGTCTAGGAAGATTAAGCAGAGATTAAAGATACATTGGGACTTGAGATGCTGATCTTGGAGGCATTTCATCTAGCCAGAGGCCCTGTAAAGACAGGAAAGCATAGGGATTAAGGGATGGTAATTTCTGTAAAGCCAAAGAATTGGTTCAAAGAATTTGCTTATATGAAGATCCCCAACTATAGCATATCCTTACCTTATGGTCCCCACAACAGCTTGTTATGTACCCTGGTAAGTCCATGTCCTTTTTTCAAATGGGCATTTCTCCAATAGCCTCTTATGGTATAACAACTGGAATTTGGACAAGATCTGTCGGGGATGGGAAGTGGGATCCTGAGAAAAGATAAAGGTCTAATGGAGATAAATAGGCACTGGCACCACAGTAGATGCTTCCAGTAGATCTTGAAATACCATAGTTATTAAACTCTGAAACACTTCAGACATGAACTGGAGAATATAATCCAATAGTTATACCTATCCAAAAGACTTCTTTCTATTCATCAATTTCTAATACCTGTATCAAATTGTACATCACCAAAAAGTCCAATCTGGTGAACAGCAACATCCATAGTGACTGGTCCAGCAGGATCAGGGTCAGCTCCTAAATAGCAATCAATTTCCTGGAAAAAAATAGATACAGCATATTTTTAAGTTTAATCTTCATTACGAATATTTTCTTCATTATTTATTAAGCCTAAAATATCAACACAACAATAAATCAAGCCCAGATTTATAGTGTTTATCTATTTCTAACATGTAAATGTTCACACTGAAATATAACATTTGATTTTCAGGAGCTGATTCAAGTTAACTTCAGTATACTCTTGGTCTCAACAAAGAGCATGAGTTAATGGGGTGATAACGTTCAGAATCCTATGGTTGTAGTCAAGATATAATTCTTCCCATGTCTTCTTTAATGGAGGTTGTTGTTGCTGGTTTTTTTTTTTTAATTCTGAACTTAAACATCAAAAAAAGATAACATTTCTATGTATACAGCAGAATATAAAAGAGATGATTCCATATGAAACTATGAGTCTCATGATGGGCAGGTAGGTGGTGTGGTGGATAGAGCACCAGTGCAGGAGTCAGGAGGACCTGAGTTCAAATCTCCCTTCAGACACTTGACACTCACTAGCTGTGTGACCTTGGGCAAGTCAGTTAACCCCAACTGCCTCATCCTGGGTCATCTCCAGTCATCCTGATCTGGTCACTGGATTCAGATGGCTCTGGAGGAGAAGTGAGGCTGGTGACCTGCACAGCCCTCCCTCACTCAAAGTCAAGTGCAAGTAATGTCATTATTTCTCTGATGGCATGGTCTTCTTCGGCAACGAAGGACGAACATATGATTCTCATTACATATCACTTGCCTTTTAAAAAGCATATGATACATTTTATTTATTGTTTTGAAACTGTTCTAATTGTCTCTGCTTCTTTCTTTAAGTTTTCTACTATGAATTAAGGGAATCAAATACAACAGCTTTCCTTTTTTATGTGGGGGTCACTACAGCTACATACCATATCCAGTACCACATCCAATTAATATCTGGAGTGCAGGGGGAACCTTTGCAACAGACGAGCATAGTTAAGCAAAACAAATCCATACAGTGTCTATGTCTGAAAATATATTTCTCTGTACCTTACATCTCTGTCAGAAAGTGGGTAACATGTTCCATCACAGGTCCCCTCAAAAAATAGTTGATCATAGCACTGATTCCTTAAATTTTTCAAAATTGTTTTTTTCTTTGCAATATTACTATCATTCTATAAATTATTCTTCTGCTTTTGATCACTTCATTCTATGTCATTTCTAACTACCGAAGGATTCTCCAAACTCATTCCTCTCATCATTTCTTCTTGTTTGGTCATTTCAGTCATATCACTCTTCATGACCTCATTTTGGGGTTTTCTTGGCAAAAATGCTACAATGATTTGCCATTTCTTTCTCCAGCTCATTTTTACAAATGAGAAACTACAACAAATAGGATTAAGTGCCTTGCCCAGGGTCATATAGCTGGTAAGTGTCTGAGGTTGGATTTGAACTCATGAAGATGCATCTTCTTCATTATAAGCCCTGTGTTTTATGCCCTGTACCATCTAGCTGCTCCTCGTTTCTTACATTTCAATGATATTCCATTGTCTTTATATATTAAAATTTGTTCAGCCATTCCCCAAATGTCTAAGAGAAAAACCAAGGCACTCCCTTAGATTTTAATTCTACTGGTTCCCACTTTTATTCCATTTTTCAGCATTAAGAAGTTTGTTTTATTTGGGACTATTCCCATCTCAACATTATATTCATTCTTAACACACCCTCCTTTGCTTTCTTTCCTATTTAATTCAGTGGGTTTTTACATAAAACTGAATGAGATGTGCATGTGTGCGTGTGTGTGTGCTCGTGCGTGCATGCACACATGCATGCCTGTGTGCATCCAATCTTATTTTGGTCTGTTTTGCATAAGTGAGGTTCGTCTGACTGCCACTCCTCTGACCCTTTCCTGTAAGTTCCATGTCATACACCACAATTATGAGAAATAACAAATTTAATCCCATCCTTCCTCATTTATACACTAGCATAATTCTTCCATACCTTCTCCTTCCTCTTTTTAAACTTCAAACTAAATCAATCAACTCCCAGAATCTTTGTTTTTCTTGTTTAATATCTTTAATACCTTTTGAAATTATTATAGTTTAAGTGATACTTTTTTTTTCCTACTATTGGAATGGTAACAATGCATCATCATACAGCTCCTTTCAAAGGCTCAAATGAATTTATCTTTCTAGGTTGCTTTGGATTTTTGCATTTGTATTTTGAAGTTCTATTCAACTTTGATTTTTTCATTAGAAATGCTTGAAATTAATGATCTCTTTTCTCCCTGTAGGATTGTATTCAGTTTTTTAGAATAAATTATTTTTGGATGTAAGATTATAGGACATTTTATTATGAGAGCTACTCTCATTTTTAGAAAGTGTCTTGTGTGATCCTAAATGTAGGGGTGTGTTTGTTTGTTTGTTTTGATACTTTAAGTGCTTCTTTCTGGATGCTTACAGATGTTTTCTTTGACACAGGAGTTCTAGATTTTGTTGTACCATTCCAGGTGTTTTTTCTTCTGGAGTTCCTTTCAGGAAGTAGTCAGCGGATTTTTTTCCCCATATTTCTTTTGACCTCAGTTTTAATGCATCTAAGTAGTTATCACTCATTATTTCTTTTAATTTAGAATCCAGGATTTTTTTAAGGGGGTCAAATGATTTTTAAATTATCTCCCCTCTATTTGTTTTCTATGTTGTTTTTTTCTGTAGGAAAGCTTATATTTTCTTTTATTTTTTCTCTCTTTTGATTTTGTTCTGATATTTGTTGCTATCTCATTGAGTCATTGATTTCTGTTTGACTTATTGTAGTTTTCAGGAATAAACTTCCTGGGTAAGGTTTACCACTTTCTCTTCTAAGTTACTTATTCTCCTTCAAATTCTTTCCCCAAAGAACTTTTATTTCATTTTTTAATGATTCATTTCTTCTTTATTCATATAATCTTTACGGAGCACCTATACTTTCCTTTGAATCTCTCCCTATAGTTGTTATGGAGTTAGATTTTGATACTGGTTGGCATTTCCTTTGATTTACTTATTTCTTCAACTTTAGTTCCTGAATTGTAGCTTTGGGCAGGACCAGAGTCCAACCTCTGGTGAGCTTTTAAATGAGCATTTTTAGATCTACTTGGTCTCAGCCTGCTTCCCTTGGGTTCTTCTGCTAATAGACACCTTCCAGGTTTAGGAATTAAATCTTTGAGTTTCCAAATATTGGATTTTAAGGGACTATGTGGGTATCTCAAGACATAGAGTTGGAGTTGTTAGAATTCCTGGCCCTGAGCTGTCCCCATCTGAGCTCTGAGGACTGAATGGTAAATCACCACACTGAGTGGCACCATACTGATCAACACTGTAAGAGGCAAATGGCTGTTTCCTGATAATGCTCCTTGGGGCTTCCATTGTCCCAACTTTGGTACTTTCTCAGGGGAATCTTCCGGTCTTGTTATCTCTAGAATCAGAAATTTGCAAGCTACAAATGTTTTTTTTCCTCTGACCACACTAACACCACTTAACTGGGGTGCCCCCCTTTTCTATTGCCTACCAACATATGACTGAATTTTTCTGTAGTTCTGGAGTAGAAGTCACTTACTGCAGCTCCTCATGAGGTTTTTTGATCGTATTTGACTCATTGAGAATTTCTGGTATTTGCTGGAATAGGCATGGGAGCTGGTTGGCCTGCTTCCCGTTCATGTATCCTTCTGGGTGAGAAGTCACCTCAGCTTTTCTTTCTGCTAAATACCAAGATAAAATATTTCTACTCTCCATCCTCTGCAATAGAAGACAGTGTAAAAATTGGATTTATTTTCCATATTCATACTTTTGCAAATGTTTATCAAGAAAACTACAAAACAAGGTGCCAAATAACCTGAAATGTTTCTTGTTTTCTTTGAGCACATGACAAAATCTATTCCACCTACTCCTTTGTTTGCATACCCAAAGAGAATCTATGAACTACGTCTCCACTTAGATGCAATATACCTTTGTCACCTGGTTTCATTTAGAGCAAGGATGTTGAGATTAATAAGATTCAGTCTTATCAAATTATTTGTTAAAGTAGTACATATCAATTCATTTGAACAGCTAAGCAGTGCAGTGGATAGGTTCCAGGTCTGGAACCAGGAAGACTCATCTCTCTGAGTTTTTATCTTGCTGCAGATATTTACTAGCTATGTCACCCTGGCCAAGTCACAACCTCATTTACCTCAGTTTCCTCATCTGTAAAATGATCTGGAGAAAGAAATGACAAACTACTCTAGTATCTTTGCCAAGAAAACCCAAGGGGATCGTGAAGAGTCAGACACAACTAAAAATGACTGAATAACAACCTATCAATTCATTGGTTATTAGGCAAGGATATCACAATTACAATACCAGTGGCTAAGTTAATGCTTTGTGATGGTGTAATTCTTAACACCTGTGCCTCCTTTTCTGCCATTTTGCTACCATCATTGCAGAAATAAAGGTAGGCATGCAGGATTTAGGGTCATTCTGCATTTTTATTTCTTTCAGAGTTTGCTATGGCCAAAAAAAAATGGCCTAGTAGCCAACTTGCCAATGATAAGTGTCTCTATACTTAGCTAGGCTGGTTCCCAGAAAACAGGCAGAATTGCATACCATGACAATGCTTTAAATCTTCTAGCAAGGAAGAATCAGTCAGAATCTGCATTCTGCTATCCAAGTTTTCAAGGTGCTATCCCTGCCATGATTAATGATCATAATACAACTTTAAGGAGGCATAAATATTGGTTTGTGAATATCAGGTAGTCAATAAAAGTTTGTCAAATAATAATGAGAGCTAGCACATTAAGATTTGCAAAGCATTTTATTAATTTTCTCTCTTAATCTTCACAAAAGCCCTGTGAGGTAGGTGATCTTGTTACCCCATTTTACAGGTGAAGAAACTGAAACTAGGAAAATATAAGTGAGAATGATGTTAAGATAACTTTTATTGATATGTGGAGATTTAATGCTCACATCCTAGCAAGTTTGTATAAAATGCCTTCTACATTTCTATAAATATTATGCTATATTTATTCCCCTCTAAATTTATTATGAAATTAGAATTATTGAATGGAAGTCTGGTAATCATGTTTTTACCTCCAAGAAAGATATAATCAACATGTAATCCCAGCGTTTGGTAAACAAAAATGCCTGATTATGAACATTTTTCAAAAAATAATTTGAAAATATAATTAAAATGACATAAATTTTACATAGTTAGTGAATTTTTTTATGAGAATGCACCAAAAGAAGAAACTGGTCATTCAATAATCCTTAGTGCTTTTGAAATATGTAGCCACTAGAGGTCAGCAAAGCATCTTACAAACGTCTTTCCTCTTGCCTATTAGGTTTACCAAACCACTGTCAAATTAGGCTGTGAGGTTTTATGTTTCTATTTAGACGTGATGATCCTGTCATAAGCTGTTTTGTTCCATTTTCAAATCTGGAAAGAATTTTGTTAAGCAATACACTCTTTGCATCATGCAGTCATTGTTCTCGGGAAGATATTTTCTGGGAATTCTTATCCCTTCCAAAAGTAATTAGTAATATTCTTCTCCACTATTTTTTTTTAGGAGTAATTAGGACATAAAAATTGAAACAATTCCTCCACTAGTATAGGACAGGGGAGAGTAACTTCCAGTCTTAACAGAGTAGCCTTTTAAATCAAATCTGATGGTTCTGTCCCAGTTTTTAAGGAGTAGGGTAGGGAAGGGGAGAAGTATTTATTAAGCAGTTATTATATGGCAGATCCTGTGCTAAATACTTTACAAATCTTACCTCATCACAACAACCCTGTAAAGTAGGTGCTGTTATTATGTCCATTTCACAATTGAGAAAACTGAGGCAGAGAGAGGCTAAATAATTTGTCCAAAATCACACAGCTAGTAACACTAGATTTGAACTCCAGCCCTCAACTCCAGAGCCAGTGCTCTATCCTCTGTATCATCTGCCTACTTCACTACCCTTTTATAAGATCAACATCCTTTTATGCCCGTCTGAAACAGCAATCATTCCACTCAGTCGCCAACAGCAACAGAGAAGCAGACATAAACACAGAAAAAGACAGAGTGATGGCAGCGTCGTGTAGTAGAGAGCGGACCTTAGAATAAATACCTGGGT
Source organism: Bettongia penicillata ogilbyi (assembly GCA_023548195.1). Lineage (NCBI taxonomy): Eukaryota > Metazoa > Chordata > Mammalia > Diprotodontia > Potoroidae > Bettongia > Bettongia penicillata. The sequence goes on along the minus strand of JAJHZJ010000857.1, from coordinate 4,202,897 downwards.
TCAGATTCTATTTCTGACACATTAGTGGTATGACCTTGGGTAAGTAGTATAACCTCTCAGGCCCCAATATAACTCCTTAAGACTATAAACTGCAAAGCAGTTAGCAAATAGAATTTGTCCACTGGGAATTTCCTATAGCAGTGGGATTACAGGTTCATACACTTTCAGAAACACGCCCACAAACATATAGGGAACCTCTACTTATATTTCCCTGTTATGACTTCATTGCAAATATTCTCACACTTACTATGTGGCCAAAGCCGAGCCAACTTTTTCTGAGTCACAATTTCCTCGACATGAAAAGGGGATAAGTCCTAAAGAATATTCTTTACTGGAATGTTGTAAGACTCAAATGAAATAATAGATATAAAGAGTTCCGCAAACATTGCAGGCATTGTTATGATTAATAAGTAAGCCTTAGAGCAGCACTTACTGATAATTATTTTATTTATTACAAGAGATATGCTTTTGCAATTTATGGCCTACTCAGGGGTGGGGGACCTGCTGCCTTGAGGCCACATGTGGCCTGGAGGAAGCATGCTTCTCACCCCTGGCCTAGAAGCTTGACAAGAAAACACAACCTTCTCCTCTCGTTAGAGAGGGTCTGTGTGGTTCAGTCATTCTCTGTTACTATGTCTAGCTTTGCTTAAATGTTCTTTTAAAAGGATTCATGAGATGGGCTTGTAAAGGGGAAGTAACTGGTCTAAAAAACAAAAGCATTTGGGTTTTTTTAATGAACAGAAAAACTTATTTAAAAGAAAGCAGTATTCTCTAGATTGTCCTTAAAAGAATGATGGAGAAACAATTAAGTAGAAATACTTAAGAAAAAATACTCATTTTCCTATTTTAGATCATTCTTCTGGAAATGGAATTTTCTGGAGATACCGAGAACAGTAAGAAAGCAGGAGGCTGTACAAAAAACAATAATGCACAATAAACAGCAGAAACAGACACACAGCGAAATGACACGAACATGAGAAAAGACAAAAGCATCAATATTAGGTCACGTCACTTGCTCTCCCTTTACCCTGACGTGGCGATGCTAACTACGCTGAAGTTTACAGTAGTGGGAGTCAAAATTCCAAGCCCAAGGACAGCAGATGCTGTGGATTCAGGAATGTTTCATCTGTTGCAAAACCAATGAAAGACTCTGAAAGGAGCTATTAAAAATTATTAAATTTTTATTTATTATAAATTATTATTTATATTATTTATTATTTATTTATTTAATATTTAATAAAATATTATTTATTTATTATAAATTATTATTAAAAATTAGTATTACCTGATAATACTAAATATTCAGGTAATACTAAATATTCAGACCTTGAGACTTTTGGTCAGATCTGAGGTGACAGAAAACAAAAAGTATAAATAAATAAGTTTTTTTAAAAAGAAAAACAAAAAATAACAGGAGATGAAAAGGTTAGTTCGAACTACAGTGTGAGAGGGCACAGGAAAGAAACACCCAAAAAGTAAACTTGGCAGAAAGAATTTAACAGTTTATTTTGATTGTCTTGGAAGCAAAAAAGGGAAAGTAGCAAATACCTATGAGTCTTTTCAGACTACTTTTCCCCCACCCTGGAAACAAATGAAAGTCTTTTGGAGTAATAATTTAAGTGTACTCGCTATATGCCCATAAATTAAATTATATTCGAGAGATGTTTTTTTAAGGACCTCTCATGTGAATTGCTTTGTGTAGCTTTGGACAAGGTCCCAAATCAGAGTCCCTGTTTTCCAGAAACTTAGAATCTTATAAAAGAGGACATGGCATCTGCACAGAATAGGAAGAGTTTAACTTTCCCTGTTTTAATAATACTTCATTTTAATTTTAAAATATTTAAGTATTTGAAAATTTTAATTTAACTGTCCCTTCTTTAATAATAAGAATGTAAGTGTATAAGAAGTGTCTTTAAAAGGTCTTTCAAAGTCTGAGGGAGGAACGATTATTTCTGGCTAGGAGTATCAGAAAAGGCTTCATGGAAGAGCTAATATTTGAGTTGGGTCTCCAGTATCATTTCGACAACTAGAGATGTAGAGAGAGGGAGGGAGAGAAAAAGGGAGAACAATTCCAAGCAGAGAGAATGAAGTGGCTCAAAGGCAGTTAGAATATAGGACTTCTTATCCTCTTTTGTTATCTAGGAAAATTGAAATCAAATTTTGTTTGGGTAAATTTACCCAGGGAAAACAGATTTTCACATTTCTTTCTATTGGAAAGATTAGTGGGGGGACATGAAAAGTGAATCCATAAATTATACAGATGAAATAATTGTTTGTACAAATTCATTAAATGAATACTCTCTTCCTTCCTTGAAAATCAAACTAAAAAGTCCCTTCTGAACTCCCAAAGAAGCAAAAGAGGTCAATGTGTCCTCAGTTCATCAACCAGAATATTCCATATTGTTTTCAGCCTCACATCATCCTTTTCCTTTGGATGAGTTTGTTGCTTGGCTTCACATCAAGAATAACAGCCGGTCACAGAGGGGATATGAAAGGACTGCAGCAGGTCACTAGGCTAACTGAACACAAAGAGCCTACCCAGAAAACTCCGGCCAGTCTTCTTCCTACCCTTCCAACCCATATCTATCTAAGACACATTGCAGCTGAAGATACCTGGTGCCAATCAGGTGAAAAGTGAAGGATTCAGTTTATCCATTAATTATTTATTAATCACTCGACAGAAACAAATGCTCCTTTTTCCGATATTGTAGAATATTCAAACTGATAAAGAACTTTGAGACCACTTAAGGCAACCTCCTCTTCCTGGGATTATTCTGAAGTCAGACGCAATTTTTGTTTCTAGACCATAACACAAGAGTAGATTGCCTGGGTAAAATTTACTTTTGACTTTGGTGGCCCTAATTCATTCCATACTGTGCCTTTGGAAGCATCTCTCCTGGGACAGCTCCAACTTTCTCTAACATTCTGTCACTAGTGTGGGCTGCCATGTATATATCCATGGTGGAAGGTAGGGTTCTAAATGTAAAGACAGTTCAAGCAGAGGCAATGATACAAACCTAGAAGCTTGTCTATCTATCCAAATAATAATAATCTCCAAAGGAGATTGTGGTTTCTGCATTGAGGGGAGCAGGAGGTGGAGCCACAAGGTTAGACACTCTGTTCTCATCTGAGAGAGGGGAAGTAAATGAGAATCAGATCTATCTGTCCTCCTAAACATTGCTGGGGTAGTAAAATGATTGGTTTATAACAAAAAGCCACTTTCTTGATTGCTCTTAAAAGGAGAGGATACCACAAGTTTATACCTACAAGTTTGGCCCTTTCCAGCAAAACCCTGGATAATCAAAAGACCAAAACACACAGTGAATATCAAGTAAATTCATTTATCTAAGTAAAAAGCAAACAGAAATCAGAGAAATTATACAAATGAGAATACATCAAATATGAATGAAGGAGCTCTTAAGATTGGAGGAAAATAAAAATCTCACTCAACCAAGAGAGAAACCCCAATATAACCCAAGGGAATATTGCTCAATATTTCTGGGGAAGTAAGATGGAAATCAGAGAATTTCTTGAGACACTGCCTTCCCCAAGATGTCCACAAGAAAGTCTTTCTTTTCCTCTTCCCAGGAATCCATCTTGAAGAGAATCTAAAATCATAAGTGACTTTCAAGGAGGAAGCAAAAAATCTATATGACTCATCTCATGCAAAAGTACATATCTCCTCTCATACTTAAGGCAACAGTCTGTCCATCGATTAGGGAAAAGTCATGCAAAATGTATTGGGCTGTAAACCCAGGTTACATTAGGAAAATATTTTGCAGACTTCAAAGTGCTGTATTTATGAGAAGCAGAATAATGTGATTGATGGAAAGCTATCCTTAGCATCTGGAAACCCTGTGTTCAAGTACTGCTTCTGATATATAATGACAACATGGCCATGGCCAAGTCATTCATGCTCTCTCTGTCCTCTCAAGCAATTTTTAAAGAAATCAGCAGATCTGTATCAATAGAGTGAATTTCCAAACTAGGAATTCTCTACATTGATGAAGCAATGGGTCTGGACAAGTTGAAAGTATTTTATAGATGTGATGGCATAGCCATAGTAAGGTAGTATTTCACCTGGGACAAAGAGATGATTGTAGAAGTGGAGAAATAGTAGAGAGGGCTGTGCTTGTTGCACAAAAAAAGTCATCCTTTAAGGAAGGGGGCTTCATGCCAACATGCTTTGGTGTGGCTCCCTGGCTAGGGTAGGGAGCCAAATTAGGGTTGCTCTGAGTAGCAATAGCCATTAGTGAATCACAAGGCACTTGTTCTACTGCTATGAATTGAATTCCCCACTCCCTAGCCAACTTCTCCCCGCTCCCTGCTCCAACAAGGTACCATTACCTCTGTACCTTAGTATAAAATGAACACAGTGCTGAGCCTAGAGTCAGGAAGTCTAATCTTCCTGAGTTCAAATCTGGCCTCAGATACTTATTAGCTGTGTAAATCTGGGCAAGTCACTTAGCTTTGCTTGCATCAGTTTCCTCAACTGTAAAAATGAGCTGGAGAAGGAAATGGCAAATCATTTTGCCAAGAAAATCCCAAATGGGTCATGAAGAGTCCGATGAGCATGAGAAAATGACTGACCACCAGCAAACAACAAAATCCCAGTAATCCAGTCCTAGTTATAGTTCTGAATTTAAACTCTGAATGTACTATCACCCCAAGACTCACGCCATACCCCACCACCATTGAAGTGTCACAAAGAAGCCTTCTTTATATAAGAAAAATTGGGATCTGGAAGGGACCTTAGGGAAGACCTAGTTCAACCTCTCTATCTTACAACAAACCACAGATAGCCTGGAATTAGGAAGGCCTGAATCTAAATCCCCCTCTCCCCCCAAGACCTTCTTCTCTAGCTGTATGACCCTGTCCTATTCACGTAACCTGTCTACCTCAGTTTGCTTATCTCTAAGATTAAGATACTAAACTCATAATCTTCAAGGTCCCTTCTAGCTAGAAATCTATGATCCAATGAGCCTAGCTGTTTTCTCCTGCAACTTCTGACTATCTCGAGGTTTCAGAGAGAATCAGAAATACAAGGGGCCCAGGTCTTTCACTGTAAAAGGAATTGCAAAATGTCATTAAAGTGGCACTTTAATAGGGCATAGTAGACTATGATAAGCACCTCAGTTATGCCAGGGAGATATAGCATAGATAATGAGCTTGCCATATGATACAGGGTGGGGACAATTTTGCCTGTCAAATAAGGGACCCCATTTCTCTCCTGAACTTTCTTGGGAACTTCAAAGCTTTTAAATTGCTAAAGAAGCCCCAGCTGCATGGTCAGGAATCACACCCAGATGAAAAACACACCCAGATGAAAAAGCCCAGATGAAAACACATGAGAAGCCAGCTTGAACAATGAGATTGCCAAGTGAGTTAATGAAAATAACTGGGCCTAGATAATGGAAACATCAGGGAAATCTTCAAGCTAACATGAGGCACAGAGAACATTTACCTGATATTAAGTCACTTACCTGCTATTTTTATATGAGCTAGAGCTGGGTTGTTGTTCAGTCATTGATGTCACATTCATGTCACTATTTGGGGTTTTCTTGGCAAAGATCCTTGGAGGGATTTGTCATTTTTTTCTCCAGCTCGTTTTACAGATGAGGAAACTGAGGCAAACTGATTAAGTAACTTGTCTGGGGTCACACAGCCAGACACTTGTCTGAGTCCAGATTCAGTCACAAAAATGAGTTTTAAGGTTTGCAAAGTTTTTGCATTTGTTATCTCAGAGACAGGTTCTCTTATTACTCTCCTTTAACAGATGAGGAAACTGAGGCAGACAGATTAAATTACTTGCCTAGGATCAGATGAGACAGGTAGGTACCCCTGACGCTCAATCCACTGTACCACCTTTCTTTTTCCCTTTTTTGTAACGGACATTAGGAGATATCTCCCAGCTCTTCCCAGTAAACATGACAAAAGTGAAATTGAGTCCATGGATCTTAATGACAGAGGCTTTAGCCACTAGGTTGCCAACCACTTGGGAATTTTATTTTTGTATTTTTCATTTCCAGTTCCATATGTTCTAATCTCTAATGAGAGGATTATATTCTTCTAGCTAATATGAGATTGAGAATAAGAAGAGAATCTCCATTATACCAATGAAGGTATAAGCCATTTTATAAAGTTATAAAATTGTGTGTGATAAACTATATAGTTCAAACCCAAGATTAAATACAGCAAAGGTCAAAGTGTCTGGGAGTGAAGGAAACCCAAGCTGGTCTATTCCTGCTACTGCAGGACAGACGTAGAATTTTGGCTGGAAGATTTAGTGTCCCAGATGGGTGCACAGGGGTTTTGCTCTTATTCTTCTTTATTTGGCCTGAAAATAATTTTATTTGATCTCTCTCTGTATTTTTGTGTCTATTTCTCTCTGTATCTCTCTTTTTTCTAGGGCAAAATTAACCAATTTAATAAACTAAGTCATAATAACAGGAGAAGGGTAGAAGGAATTTTAAGAAGCCTTTTCCCTCCCAAGTTGAGATATAGTTGCTGTGTGATAGAAAGAACACTGAACGGGAAATTCTCGACCTGAGTATAATGTGAGTACTAGGCCTAGTTTTACTACTCACCAGCAATAAAATTTGGGATGATCTATTTCCCTTCTCTAGATGTAGGTTTTTCTTGCCTGCCAAAGGAAAATGTTGTGTAAGATATTGTTTTAAGTACCCTAGGGCTCTGAATTTTTCTGATTTTACTATTGGCTTTCTTTCTATAATGTTTCTATTTAACAAGTGATTGTCTACAAACTAATGGGAATGGGCTAGAGAAGACTTAGATTTTTAGAATTGGAAGGTCTAGGCTTTCCAATTACTTCATTATACAGATGAAGAAAATGAGATCTAGTAAAGTAAAATAATTTTCCCCAAGGTCATACAGATGTGTATCAGAAATAGGGTTTGAACCCAAATTTCTTCCAAGTCCAGTGAACTTTCTATTGTATCATTGTGTGACTCTCAGGTTTAATGGAGGTATTCTGGAGGCAGTGTGGTATAATGGATAGAGACCTGTCCTTAAAGTCAGCAAAATATGGATTCAAGTCCCACCTTGAACACATATGGGCCATGTGATCCTATACAGAACATTTAATCTCTAAGTGCTCAAGGTAACTTTCAAAGTCTAAGTTACAGAGAAGGTGCTGACTTAAATTGGTAGAAGGGCTACACTAATGAAATTCCAGGTCTAACCTCTATCCCTATTCTGAAGACAGTGCCTGACTTTGTTACCTATTCAGCTAGTTAAGCTACCAAGATAATTTCAGGCCAGGTGAAGGAGATGTTAAGTATCTTGACAAACAAAGGAGATATTTTGGGATAGGTAGGACTTCATCATTCTCTTCTCTTTGATGTGTTGCCTCCCCTAATTAGAATTAGTCTTGAAGAGCAGAATCTGTGTTATTTTTGGCACATAGTATTTAAAAAAATTTCTATAAAATAAAATAGATGGGAAGAGTCTTTGTTGGAGGAGGGTCTGGTAGTTGGGTAGGAGGTAGAATCTGGGACATGGAGGGTGGAATTTTGATTAGGGAGACCAAATGGTAATAGTGGAGGCAAACCAGTCTCTTCCTGAGCAAGCAACTTGATATATTCTCAGGAAGCTTCCTTTGGCATAAGAAGCTAATGGGACCCAAGTTATACCTGGCCTATAGATGGAGAGAAAGACCTAACTCCAACCATGGTCTAGTGATCCAGGCTTCTTCTCCAAGAAGTCCATCCTCTCAGTTCACACAGTAGATGGTACTTTAAGGGGCCAACTCACATCATATCTTGCCACCCAGGGAAAGGTGGCAGCCTTTAGAACAAAGGTTGGATGGGAGGTACTCCTTTTCCTACCCATAATCATCCTGCAGAAGGAATTTTCTTTCCATGAGTATGTGAGTATGTGTGCGGGTGTGTATGTGTGCGGGTGTGTGTGTGTGTATGTGTGTGCGTGTGCGTGTGTGTGTGTGTGTGTGTGTGTGTGTGTGTGTCCAGCTGTCCTTGCCTGAAGAGTTACAGCTTCCTGGGGAAGGAAGGGCCTATCTGACCCAAAACAGGGACCTTTTCTTTCCCTCCAAAGTTTTGTTCTCCCTGTTTCTGAAACTTTGCTGAGATCAAAAGCTCCAAGTTTTCATAGGAGGCCTGTTTTGAATCTAATTATTATCAGCACCAGCACCGTTATTATTATGTAATTATTAATATCAACATATTGAGCATCTAGATGGAACAGTGGAGAGAATATGGGAGTCGGAGTCAGAAAGACCTGAATTTTAATCCAGTTTCAGATATTACCTGTGTAACTCTGGGTAAGTCACTTTATGACTAAGACACTGTATCAAGGAAGTCAGAGGCAGAGTTGTCCTAGCCCACGTTCTGTAAAATATAGATTAAGTCAAATGGTTACACCTGAGAACTTAGAGGGCCTCAGGTTCCCTACCCCATTCTAGGGCTTAACAATGTTTGGGGTTTGGGGAGAAAAAGAGAAGGTAAGCTGTAGTCAGGGAAGGAGGGGGCAATCATGTAAGCCAATCGCAGGGCAGCTTTGTCCTCTTTATCTTCTTCTTCCCTTCTGTCTCCCCCTCCCCTTCCTTCCCCTCTCCAAAGGAAGGTAAATTTGGATGGTCAGAGGATGTCCAGTTAACTTGGGGTTTACTGGCTAGATTTCTTCCTTCTTTCCTTCCTTCCTTCCTCCCTCCCTCCCTTCCTTCTTTCCTTCCTTCCTCCCTCCCTCCCTCCCTTCCTTCCTTCCTTCCTTCCTTCCTTCCTTCCTTCCTTCCTTCCTTCCTTCCTTCCTTCCTTCCTTCCTTCCTTCCTTCCTTCCTTCCTTCCTTCCTTTCTCTCTCTCTTTCCCAAAACCTTAAATGCAGTGCACTCTGAAGCCCATAGATTAGACAACAATAGATCCCTGCCCAAATTCCACTTAATCGCTGTTTTCTGACCCTCCTGGTTTAAGAGTGATTATCAACAGTAACTGTTGCTCTTTCCCTCCCAGCTTAATTTAGTTATATTTTTTTCTTTTGCTCATTAAAGGGGCCATTCCCTGACTACTTCTTAAAGAGGCCTACTCACTGAGTGAGCATTACCTCCCCCTAAGTGAGTCCCTGAACTGGCCTTAGCCAAAAAATGCCAAGGCCTCCCGTTGCATCTTGGGTCACTTCCAGTCATCCTGATGAATATCTGGTCACTGGATCCAGATAGTTCAGGAGGAGAAGTGAGGCTGGTGACCTGCACAGTCCTCCCTCACTCAGAACAAAGTCAAGTGCAAGACATGTCATCATTTCTCCGATGGCATGGTCTTCTTCGAAAACAAAGGACAACAGAACCAACAATCAACAACCCCATGTTGTAGATGAGAGAAAAGAAGCTGCATCAGGAGATGTTGGTTCTATCACAGTGGGGAAGGCAGTTGTAAGCCTTTTATCATCATCTCTTTCCCTAAAAGCACTTCTCTGTTTCCTGAAAAGATTACTACTATCCTGCTCCCTCCTTCCAGGTATCTGACTTTTTGGAAATAATGTAAAAAATAGCAAGTAATTATTCTTTTATTATTACCATTTTGGTTATGATCTTTACATATACCATCAAACACAAACATTTTAATATACAAAGAACAGAAGGAATGCACTTAATATTAATTATTAATGCATACCATTACATATAGTTTGTTTTCGTTTCCTGACACATCCATGCCCCATGTACAAAAATTTCTGGTTTCAGCTCTGAGTTGGTTACTGGTATCATGGCTTCATTAGGAAGGAAGAAAGAAAATATCTACCTTTGTTTTTAACAATGGATTTGCTTTCTCTCATTTGTATCTCCCAATGCTGATAGTGTGATCTTTAATATATCCCTCCCCTAGTCATGCTTGGTACTTGACATAGAGGGTAGAGGCAGAAGACAGAGGTAAGCCCAGCTCCAGGTGATAGGCCAGGTAAAGCCGGCCGTCAAAGTTTGAAAAGGGGACTTTAAGCCTTTTAGAAATTATAGACACGAACTAGAAGGCTCAGTAATGACTCTACTCTCAGGAAACAAAGAGAGTCCTTGATTCCTTTCACCAGAGCACAGTACTTTTTCACAGGTATCAAGTTCAAGGGCCATTTTCTGCAGTCCACAGTGAACAGTTGAATGGGGTTTCCTGTTAGTCTGAGATGGGAGAACTTTGGGGGGGGCGGCCTAACTTTAAGCCTCTTATCTTCGCCCAACTCAGCCCAACTGAAATACAGAAGCAACTGGCATAAAGGTTTTTGTGTAATTTGGGTTTTCCCACAAAAATCCTATCGTTTTCCTATCATTTAGGTTCTCAGGCTTAAAAAAAAATGGCTTCCTTTTAGTATTTTTCTTTTTTATAAAGGTGGCCCTTAGGGGTGCAATTTTTTTTGTCCCTTTAAAGATCTTACAGAAAGGGCAATTCCTACCTTTATTCACTTGACTTGATGTTATCTCCTCTCTTTAAAGAACACAGGACAAAAGAAGTTGAAATTTAAGTAGTCTGTTCTCTCACTTTAGAGGTCATCATCTCCATTACCACTGCTATTACAGTGGGGCTTTTCAAGATTATCTGAGAGTGCCTTCTGGGGTCTCAATAAAGAATTTTAATTGTTTTTTCTATCTCTTTATGAACCGCTTTGAATGGTATTCTCTAAACCACATGGTATTGTGTAACAGATCTAATGATGGACTAGATGACTGGAGGGTCCCAAGTTGACCTCAAAGCTACCCCACACATTTCACTTTTGTTGGCCTCTGTTAGACCTATTTTTAAATTTTTATTTCTTTTTAGTTTCCAACATTCACTTTTATAAGATTCTGGGTTCCAAATTTCCCCCCTCCCTTTTCTCCTCCTTCCTCAAGACAGCATGCAGTCTGATATAGGCTATACATGTACAATCATATTAAATACATTTCCACTTTAGTCATGTTGTGAAAGAAGAATCAGAAGGAAAGGGAAAAATCACAAGAAAGAAGTGAGAGAGAAAGTAGTATGCTTTGATAGATATGCACTCAGACTCCAGGTTCTTTCTCTGGATTGTGGGTAGTACATGGTAGTGTGTGGGTAGTATTTTCCAACATGAGTCTTTTAGAATTGTCTTAGATTGTTGCATTGCTGGAAGAGTTAAGTCTGCCAAAGCTGGTCTTCACATAATGCTACTGTCACTGGGTAACGTTCTCCTGATTGACACTTCACTCAGCTTCAGTTCATGTGAGTTTTTCCAGGTTTTTCTGAAATCCTCCTGCTCATCGTTTCTTATGAAACAATAGTATTCCATAACATACCACAACTTGTTCAGCCATTCTCCAATTGATGGACATACCCCCAATTTTCAATTCTTGGTCACCTCAAAAAGAGCTTCCATAAATATTTTTGTACATGGGGATCCTTTTCCATTTTTTATGACTTCTTTGGGATACAGAGCAAGTGGTGAATCACAGAGTAGGCACAGTTTTATAGCCCTTTGAGCATAGGTAAAATTGTTCTCCAGAATGGTTGGATAAGTTCACAACTCCACAAAAAATGCATTAGTATTCCAGTTTTCCCATATCTTCTCCAGCATTTATCATTTTCCTGTTTTGTCACATTAGCCAATCTGATAGGTGTGATGTGGTACCTCAGAGTTGCCTTAGTTTGAATTTCTCTAATCAATGGTGATTTTGAGCATTTTTTCATATAACTATAGATAGTTTTAATTTCTTCATCTGAAAACCATGTGTTCATGTCCTTTGACCATTTATCAACTGGAAAATGACTTACAACCTTATAAATTTGACAACATAGTTTAGAAATGAGATCTTTGGCTGTAAAAATTGTTTCCCAGATTTCTGCTTCCCTTCTAATCTTGGTTACATTGGCTTCATTTATGTAAAACATTTAAATTTAATATAATCAAAATTATCCATTTTGCATTTTCTAACATTTTCTATCTTTTGTTTGGTCATAAATTCTTCCATTCTCCATAGATCTGACAATTAAATTATCCCATGCTTTCTTAATTTGCTTTTCAGCTTTTATGTTTAAATCATATATTCATTTTGACCTTATCTTGGTACATGGTGTAAGATGCTGGTCTCTGCCTAGTTTCTGTCATGCTATTTTCCAATTTTCCCAGCAGTTTTTGTCAAACAGTGATTTCTTATCCCAGAAGCTAGAGTGTTTGGGTTTATACAACAGTCTATTACTATAGTCACCAACTATTGTGTCTTGTGACCCTAACCTATTCCACTGATCCACTATTCTATTTCTTAGTCAGTACTAAGTCATTTTGATGATTGCTGCTTTATAACACATTTTTAAATCTAGTACAGCTAGGCTACCTTCCCTTGCATTTCTTTGCATTAATTCCATTAATATTCTTAACCTTTTGTTCTTCCAGATGAATTGTTTTGTAATTTTTTCTAACTATCAAATAATTTTTTGGTAGTTTGATTGGTATGGCATTGAATAAGTAAAATAATTTAGGTAGAATTGTCATTTTATTTTATTAGCATGGTTTATTCATGAGCAACTGATATTTTTCCAATTAATTAGATCTGACTTAATTTGTGTGAAAGGTGTTTGGTAACTGTGTTCATATAATTCCTGGATTTATCCTCACAAATAGGCTCCCAAATATTTTATATTGTCTATAGTTAATTAAAATGGATTTTGTCTTTGTATCTCTCGCTGTTTGACTTTGTTAGTAATACGTGGAAATGCCAATGATGTATGTGAATTTGTTTTATATCCTGGAACTTTGCTGAAGTTGTTAATTATTTCAGGTAGCTTTTTAGTTGATTCTCTAAGTATACCATCATATCTTCTGCAAAGAGTGATAACTTGGTTTCTTCATTGCCTTTTCTAATTCCTTCCATTTCTTTTTCTTCTCTTATTGCAAAAGCTAACATTTTTAGTACAATATTGAATAGTAGTGGTGATAATGGACATCCTGATCTTATTGGAAATGCTTCTAGCTTATCACCATTACAAATAATGCTTGTTGATGGTTTAAGATAGATGCTACCCATCATTTTAAGGAAAACTATATTTATTTTTATGCTCTCTAGTGTTTTTTATAGGAATAGGTACTGTATTTTTTCAAAAGCTTTTTCAGCATCTATTGAGATAATCCTGAGATTTCTGTTAGTTTTGTTATTGATGGTCAATTATGTTGATAGTTTTCCTAATATTGAACCAGCCCTGCATTCCTGTTATAAATCTCTTCTGATCACACTGTATTATCCTGGTCATAAGTTGCTGTAATCTCTTTGCTAATATTTTATTTAAAATTTTGACATCACTATTTATTAGGAAAATTGTTCTATAATTTTCTTTTTCTGTTCTGGCTCTTTCCAGTTTAGGTATCATCATCATATTTGTCTCGTAAGAATTATGTGAGACTCCACATATTTTTTCAAATAGTTTATCTAGTGATGGAATTTATTGTTCTTTAAATATTTTATGGAATTCACTTGTAAATCCATCTGACCTGGGAGATGTTTTTTTTAATTCATCAATGGCTTGTTCAATTGTGTGTGTATATGTGTGTGTGTATGTGTGAAATGGTGTTACTTAGTATTTTGTTTCCTTTTCTGTTAATCTTGGCAATTTATATTTTTGCAAATATCTATCTATTTCGCTCTTATTATTAGATTTGTTGGCATGCATTTGGACAAAATAGCTCCTAATTACTGCTTTAATTTCCTCTTCATTGGTGGTGAACTTTTTCATTTTTGATAATGGTAATTTGGTTTTCTTTTTTAATCAAATTAATCAAAGGTTTATCATATTATTTTTTTTCATAAAACGAACTCAATTTTATTTATTAGTTCAATAGGGTTCATTCAGTTTTATTAAGCTCTCCTTTGCCCCTCAGGACTGCTAATTTGGTATTTAATTGGGGATTTATAATTTGTTCTTTTCAAACTTTTTTAGTTTCCTTCTTTATCTCTTTTAATTAATTCTACTTTTGCTTTTACTTTGTCTGAGATCAGGATTTCTTTAGTTGAAGCATAATATATTCTACTTCAGCCTCTTAGCTTTACTCTTTGTGTATCCCTCTGTTTTAAATGTGTTTCTTGTAAACAACATATTGTAGGATTCTGGTTTTTAATCCACTCTTTTATCTGTTTCTGTTTTTATTGGAGAATTCATCCCATTCACATTCACAATTATGATTACTGTGTCTTTCTCTCTATCCTATTCCCCTTTTATGTTTTTATCTCTCCATTCTCCCTTTCCCTTCACAATAAGGTCTTGCTTTTGATCACTGCATCCCTCAATATGCCCTCCTTTCTATTAGCTCCCTCCTTTTTCTTTCCCTTCTCGCCTACTTCTTCCCTCCTTTCTATCTACCCCTCCTCTTTCTTTCCCCTTACCCTCCTATTTCCTAAAGGTTAAGATAGATTTCTATACTCAATTGAGTGTGTATGTTATTCCATCTTTGAGCCAAATCCTATAAAAGTAAAGTTCAAACAATGCTCACCTCCTTTCTTTTCTTCTACCATAATAGATTTTTGCACATCTTTGTGTGATGTAATTTACCTTTTTTCCTCCTCCTTTGTTCTTCTCCTGGTACAATCCTTTTTTTTTACCCCCTAATTAATTTTTTTTTTATCATCACATCAAAGTCAGCTTATACCCACACCCTATGTCTATGTATACCCCTTTTAAATGTTGTAATAAAGATACAGTTCTCAAAAGTTAAAATTATCATCTTCCTATGTAGGGATGTAAACAGTTTATCTTTAGTGAATAATATGTCTTTTCTTTCCTGTTTACCTTTTTATGCTTCTTTTTAGTCTTGTATTTGAAAATCAAATTTTCTCTTCAGCTCTAGTTTTTTCATCAGCAAAGTTTGAAAGGCCCGTGTTTCACTGAATGTCTATCCCCTGGAAGATTATGCTCAGTTTTCCTGGGAAGTTGATCATTAGTTATAATTCAAGCATTTTCCATGTCATATTCCAAGCCCCCGAATCCTTTAATGTAAAAGTTGATATATCCTGTAAATTTTGACTGTAGTTCCAGAATATTTAATTTTTCTTTGTGGCTGTTTGCAGTATACTGTCTTTGACCTGATAAATCTGGAATTTAGCTACAATATTTCTTGCAGTTTTCTCTTGGAAATCTCTTTCAGGAGGTGATTGGTGCATTCTTTCAATGACTATTTTATGCTCTGATTCTAGGATATCAGGATTGTTTTTCTGGATAATTTCCTGAAAAATACTTTGTAGGTGCTTTTTTTTTTTCACCATGGCTTTCAGGTAGACAAATGATTCTTAAAATATCTCTCTTGGATCTATTTTCAAGGTTAGTCTTCTAATGATGTATTTTTCTATTCATTCATTCTTCTGATTTCGTTTGATTCTTGATGTCACATAGTCATTAGCATACACTTGCCTGGCTCTATTTTTTAATAAATTATTTTCTTCTGTTAACTTTTGTACCACCTCCTTCATTTGTCCAATTCTACTTTTTTAAGGAGTTCTTCTCTTCAGTGAATTTTTGTATCTTCTATTCCATTTGGCCAATTGCAGTTTTTAAGGAACTATTTTCTTCAGTCATTTTTTTGGTCCTTTCTTTACAAAGTTTTTGACTCTGTTGTATACCTGTCATTTCTTTTGCCATCTTTTTCTTCAGCCTCTCTTATTTGACTTTTAAAATCCTTCTTGAGCTCTTCCAAGAAGACTTTTTGGGCTTGAGACCAATTCATATTTCCCTTTCGGATGGAGGTATATTGACAGTTTTGTTTTCTTCTGAGTTTGTGTTTTGATTTTCCCTGTCCCCATAGAAATTTTCTGTGGTAATTTTTCATTTTGGCTTTTTGCTCATGTTGTTTGCTTATTTTCTGGATTTTAAATTTGAATTCCTCTACTGGAGCACAGAGGGCACTATCCAAACGTTCTTGTGCTGGAGTCTAGGGGCCTGGTCAACGACTTTGTGCACTGGGGACTCAGGTGCTGGCAGTTGGAGTCTGTAGGGATCTGGCACTTTACCTGTAGCTGAGCTGAGGTCCTAGTGATGGTGTCTGGCATCTGCTGAGGTTAGGTAGGGTTCTTCTGTGTTTTCTGGGGGCTACTCTGAATCTTGTGGAGGTCTGGCCACTGGAGGATGCCTGCCCACCAAGGAATGAACTAAAGCATGAAGTAGTTCTCCAAATTGGAATCTGTCAATTCCTCTGGCTATGCTAAAAGCACATGGGCATCCTGGTGTTGGCATTTACCTGTTCCACCACCCTGAGGCTCAGGATCTCCCACTGGTTTTCTGAGGTGGGGCTTGCTTCTGGCTTACTGGAACACTTCTATCCCAGAATGTGCTCCCTTTTTTCCTGAGTGAGATGGACCTTTTTTTGTCAATCCTCAAACACTCTGGGCTAACACACTCCTTTAAAGGGGTACAGAGCAAAGATGATGGAGTAAAAGCAGGGACTTGCTAGAGCTTTCCCCAAAAACCCATTCAAATACCTGTAAAAAATGACTCTAAACAAATTTTGGGGCTGCAGAACCTACAGAATGATTGCATGAAGCAAATATCTAGCCCAAGACATCCTGGGAGAGCTATAGAAAGCATCTATAGAACTAAACTTGGAGCAGAACACAGTCCAGCTTGGAAAGCACCAGCACAGACAGAACTTGAGCAGGCCTCAGGGGAATAAATCGCTGGTACCTGTGGCAGTTTCTAGACTTTACAATCCCCAATCACTGAGGACAAATTAAAAGGTCAATGGAAAAAACGGTCAGACCAGTGTGAGAGAGTACAGTGGTCCAGTCCCAGTCCCAGGGTGGTGGAGGGGGTGGAGGATACTGCAACAGACATAGCAGCAGCAAGGGCAGAGACAGCAGCTGTTTCTGTAGCTCTAGGCCCACAGATTCTGGGGGAGATCAAGAGGCTGACAGTACATATCCCAATACCCACTGGAATCAGAGAACTTTCTTGAGGATGAGGTTAAAAGTGAAATAATTGCCTGAGGAAAGGAGAAAAAAACAGGGAAAAAAATCACATTGCAGAATCCTACTTTGGTAACAAGGAAGATGAAAACATACAGCCAGAAAGAGACAATGAAGTCAAAATTCCTACATCCAGAGTCTCCAAGAAAAATATGAATTGGTCTCAGGCCATGGAAGAGCTGAAAAAGGATTTTGAAAATCAAGTAAGAGAAGTAGAGGAAAAATTGAGAAGAAAAACAAGTGTTGCAAGAAAATCATGAAAAATGAGTCAACTGCTTGCTATAGGGGACCCAAAAGTACTGAAGAATATAACACCTTAAAAAATAGACTAATCCAAATATCAAAAGAGATCCAAAAAGCCAAAGAGGAGAAAAATGCCTAAAAAAACAGAATTGGCAAAATGAAAAAGAAGGTCCAAAAACTCACAAAAGAAAATAATTTCTTAAAAATTAGAATGGAGCAGATGGAAGCTAAAGATTTTTTGAAAAATCAAGGAATTATAAAACAAAGCCAAAGGAATGAAAAAATATCAGACAATGTGAAATATCTCATTGGAAAAACAACTGACCTGGAATAGATCCAGAAGAGATAGTTTAAAAGCTATTGGACTACCTGAAAGTCATGATCAAAAGAACAGCCTATGAATCATCTTTCAATAAATTATCAAGGAAAATTTCCCGGGTATTTTAAAACCAGAGTGTGCAATAGATATTGAAAGAATCCACTGATCCTCCTAAAACATGTCCAAAAAGGAAAACTAGGAATAATGTAGTCAATTTCCAGAATTTGCTGGTCAAGGGGAAAATATTGCAAGTAACCAGAAAGAAACAATTTGAGTATTGTAGAAACACAATCAGGATAACACAAGATCTAGCAGCTTTTACATTAAGGAATTGTAGGGCTGGGAATGTGATATTCCAGAGGTTAAAGGAGTTAGGATTAAAACTAAGAATCACCTACCCAACAAAAGTGGGTATAATACTTAAAGGGAAAAATGTTCATTCAATGAAATACAGGACTTTCAAAGATGAAAAGACCAGAACTGAATAGAAAATTTGCTTTTCAAATACAAGAATTGAGAGAAGCATTGAAAGGTTAAACAGGAAAGAGAAATCATAAGGGACTTACTAACTGTCTACATTCCTATGTGGAAAGATCATATTTGTAACTCTTGAGACTTTTCTTAGTATTTGGGTAGTTGCAGGGATTATATACATATAGACAGAGAGCACAGGGTACATTGAATAGGAAGGGATGATATCTAAAAAAATAAAATTAAGGGGTGAGAGAGAAATATATTGGGAGAAGGAGAAAGGGAGAAACAGAATGGGGTAAATTATATCTCACATAAAAGAAGCAAGAAAAAGTTTTTTTTCCAATGGAGGGGAAGAGGGGGGAGGTGTTAGCAAAAGAATGAACCTTACTCTCATCAGATTTGGCTTGAGGAGGGAATAACATATACACTCAATATGGTATGAAAATCTATCTTACACTACAGGAAAGTAAGGGGAAAGAGGATAAGCACTGGGGGAATTATAAAAGTAAATACTTTTGAGGAGGGACAGGGTCAAAAGAGAGAATATAATAAATGGGGGCAGGATAAAATGGAGAGAAAATATAGTTAGTCTTCCACAATATGACTGTTATAAAAGTGTTTGTCATGACTACACATAACCTATATGGAATTCCTTGCCTTCTCAATGGGGCTGGGTGGAAAGGAGAGGGAGGGAGGAAAGAAGAGAAGTTGGAACTCAAAGTTTTAAAAATGAACATTAAAAATTGTTTTTACATGCAACTGAGAAATAAGACATACAAGCAATGGGGTATAGAAATATGTCTTGCTCTACAAGAAAATAGAGGGGATGGGAATAAGAGAAGGAAAGGGTATGACAGCAGGGAGGCCATGTTTAGGGAAGGGGTAATCAGAATGCAAACTGTCTTGGGGTGGATGTAGGGGAGAGATGGGGAGACAATTTGGAACTCAAAATCTTATGGAAGTGAATGTTGAAAACTAAAAATAAATAAATTAAAAAAAAAAAAAAACACCTACTCCACCCAATCTTTTTTGCTGGCTCCTCTGTTCCAGGATTTTTCCTGGGGCATTATTTTTTGTTTTTTCAGAGGTCAATATGGGAGAGTGACACTGATTTATTGGTTACTCTGCCATCTTGGTTCCTAGCAGTTGATTTGTACCTATTTGACCTATTTTCAAAAGGTTTCCTTATAACAAATTTGTTGTTCATTGATGTCCATAGATGTCCATTGACTGAAGAGAGACTAAACAAATTGTGCTATATGAATATATTGCAATATTACTGACCAAAAAATATGATGAATGTTGAAACTATAGAGAAGCCTGAGGACATATCTGAACTAATACAAAAATGAAGTAAACAGAAAAAGGAAACTGAGTGTGTATACTCATAGGCACATATATGTAAAAATATGTGTTTGTGTGTGTGTGTGTGTAGGCTTTACATGTCTTATACGTGTGGCTCAAAAGGAAGCAGAATAGACATCTCTAGCCTCTTTCTCTTCCCTGCCCTCCCCCAGTTTCCCCCCTCCCCCTGCTTCTCCAATGAAGACTTTATTTCCTCCCAAGAAGAAAAGCAGGAGATTAGGACCAGAAGCTTGACCACTTTGCTTTCCTCAGAGAGAGACAGAATGACAGACTGGAATTATATCTGTTTCCTTAAATATTATTAGTTTAGGGGATATAGTTTTTAGGTTAAAGCTAAGCCTCTAATCACTTTTCACTAATGGGAGAAAACTTTATATTCATGACTTGACTCCCTTCTCACCAAATACTAGTTCTGCAATGACCACACATGTAGAAATAACAAAAAAGCATTTTTATCCATGTCAATACCCAAGCAGACATCAGTGAAAGTATAGAAAAGAAAATATGTACCAGAGTGAAGGAGCATTCCTATGGGAGCAAGGTAACTTAGTTCAACTTAAAGAGTCTCAAATTTCATCCAAAAGGGAAATTTCCTGAATTCTCTAGCGCAGCAAACTGGAGTAGGAATATGATGAACACTGCTAGATCTTCTAATGACAGCTTCTTTCTAGAGTCTTATTCTCCCATCAGTAATGTGAAGTGGTCTTGACACCATTCATCTTCTCTTTTGAAGCCAGAAGCACCCAAAGCAACTCCAGAACCCAAAGAGAATCAAGAAAACCAAAGAAACTGAAGAGGATCTCTCCTCTCTCTTGTACTTACTAATTCTGTCCTGTTCTTTTCACTGGTGCAAATCATTCCTTTATACCAATAAGGAAAGAGGCCCGTATCAATGGGCTTTAAGACTTGGAATATCTGTATATAAAATATTAATTACATATTATTTGTATATAATATGTATTGGTTATAATATATAAAATCATTCATCATATAATCTGTCAATATATTATGCAAATTTGCATATACAATACTGCAACAATATAAATGGAAACAACAAAGAATAGAAAATAAATTGAATGCTGTCTATAATTATAATGATCAAAATTTGTCCTAAAGAAGAGAGAAGAAAATACACTTTTTTTTCCTGCTTTTCAGTGGTTGGGGAACGCAGGCATTAAACAGTGACTTTCAAAGTGTGGTTCAGGGACCTCTGGGAGTCCTCAAAACCATTTCAGGTCAAAACTATTTTTATAATAATATCTAAGACCTTTAAGTTTCTAATATACTAAATATCACTAGATTTAACTCATACAGAATCTATTTAGGAGGTCCTTAATAATTTTTAACAATGTGAAGGGGTATGAAAACCAAAATGTTTGAGAACCAGTGGTTGTAAAACACTTCATATACCATCAGATCTAGTGATAATCTAATTCTGCTGAACTGATTTCCCCCTTCTTTGCTCTTTATTTATCACAAGTGATAGCTCTTTGGGAAGGAAAGGGTAGAGGAATATGTCTAGGAAGAAAAGTGATATTAAAAATCAATCAAGAAATACTTATTCAGCACCTATAATGAGAGATAGACTCTGCAAGGTTCTAGGAATACAAAAATGAAAATGAAGGAGTCCCTGCCTCCAAGGAGCTTACATTCCATAGGAGGAGATAACATGTACATTAATATATAGAGAGAAAAATAATGCAATATAATAATATTCTATACAATATAACAATATTTGCACCTCATATAAAAACATTTGTATCTTAATTACAGTAAAGACTACACAGTAGATTTTCAGTTGGTGAAGGAAGCCTTATTATAAATGATTTTCTTAAGCAAATAATTTACAGGAGCAACATTAGTAGCTAAAGGGAAAAACAAAAGCTGCCACTAAAACAACAAAGAAAAGTTTTAGTTAGTGGGTTTAGTCTCCTTCCTCTTCTCCAAGGAACCCATCAAATTTGTTAGTAGGCAAGGAAACAAACTCTCTTCAATTCCTTTGCTCAAACTTATTTAATCATTTTAAAATACCCTTCTAAACCAAATTCTGCCCTTGCCTGAAATATTCTCAAGTACCTCACGTGGCTCAATAGAAATGTTTGTGTCTTAATTACAGTAGGGAGTACACAGTAGGTGTTCAATAATAGCTGATGAAGGAAGTCTTATTATAAATCCTTTTCTTAAGCAAATAACACTCTATTTCTAAATCTAAAGTCTTTTTAAATGAATAATAGTAACCAAATATATAGGCTTTAGAGTCTATAAAGCACATTCCTTACAATGATCCTATGAAGTATGGAGTACATGTAGGATTATTCTCAAATTTCAGATAAGGAAATTGAGATTTAAAGGAATATCACATGGGCAGTAATTTTGTAGCCAATGATTTGGGTTTTTTTTTTTGTGGTTGGTTTTTGTTTTTAACTAAAGTATAATAGTATATATATATATATATATATATATATATATATATATATATATATATATAGTATAATACCTCTCAGGTTTTGTAAGTGAGAGATTCTAAAAACACTGAAATTTGCTTAGGCTTTAAAAAAAAAAAAAAAAGAGAGACTACATGACATGATGGGTAGAGTGCTGGATATGGAGTCAGGAAGACCTAGTTTCAAATCCTGTCCTTGAAGCTTCATATTTGTGTTACTATGGGCAAGTCATTTAGCCCTCTCAGCCCTCAGCAAGTTCCTAATGTACTTAAAGACCTGGTGGCTTAAGTGGCACTCACTAGAAAGTCCTGTACTCATCATGGTGATTTTTTATATGCTCTAGTGGGTAGAAATGTGCAGTAACTGTCGTAGTCTCTGTGGCTACCAAAGGGAGATTGACTTTTTACCCCTCGATTATTTCCTTCTCTCCTTTTCAGTCTCTCTTTCCTTCTTTCTCCATGTTTCTCTCTCTCTCTCTCTCTCTCTCTCTCTCTCTCTCTCTCTCTCTCTCTCTCTCTCTCTCTCTCTCTCTCTCTCTCTCTTTCTCTCTCCTAACCCATCATCAATAGTTAAGTGGTTTTATGAATTTACCCAATTAGAATTTAACTCAGAACTTTCACCCAAAAGTGACATTCCCCCTTCTTCTCTGAATATGCTGTAATTCAGTGAGCACTATTCACATGACCTTGGCATAATGGCATTGGCATTCACAGAGAAAGACATACTTTTGGATACTATATAGTGTTTACTTTTAGCATATAATCAAACAAATAAATCACATATAATGCACAAAAATAATCAAAACAACCAAGTGATTACAAACCCATCACCCCTAACTCATAAATCCTTTAGATATGAAGAAGAGGATGAAAGAATTCTACACACACACACACACACACACACACACACATACACACACACACACACACAGAGTTTTAGTTCCCTGCCACTGCTCTCCTTCTTTGATGCTCAAGTCAATAATCAAAGAAACAGAAACTCTGTAGAAATTCTATAGGACTCAAGGTACCAGGGATGAACTCAGAATCCAGTTGGCTTGGGATCTCAGCTCATTTTGGGGTAGGCATATAGGTCCCTAATGACTTGTCACTAGCTAGCATATCTGACAGCTGTATACTCCAAGCAGAGTAAGTGGATTAATGACTGACCAGCAAGAAGCCTACTACCACCATCATGTTCCAGATTTTACTTTGCCCCTGTTTTCAGGTATTAATTCCCCCATTTAAGGCCTCTTTTCCTATCAAGTGTGTATGGCAGTAGAAAATGATGCAATTAGAAATTTATTGCATTGGTCTAAGACTTTATCTTTTATGAAGTGCAAATACTTCTGGGAGAGTTGAAACATCAAGACTCATCAATCACTAACATGTTATTATGAATGAATTTTCATATCACTTCTTTCTGTTGAGGAGATAAGAATAAGTTTAGAAGAGGGAATGGGACAGATACTGTGACCACTGACCACATGGCATAGAGGTGCCAAGGAAGACAGAGAAGGACAGAAAGGGGATAATAGCATCATTGGCTTGGAAATGAAATGAACTTCAGAGATCATCTAGTCCCAAGAACTTCATTTTATAGAGTTGGTTTTAAAGCCCAGAGAGAGGAAATGACCTGTCCAAGGTCACACAACCTAGGAAGCAGGAAGAGGGGGAATTCAAATGAAGGTCCTCTGATTCCTAACCTGGTCCTCTTCCCATTATACCTGCCAGCCTCCCCTGCTATAGTCTACAAAGACAAACTTAATTCCCATCTTTATTTAGATCCTGGTTTCACCATAATACTCTCTTTTAGGTTCCCCTGTACTGTCCTTACCCTCTAATCCTTAGAGCTAAGACTCAATTCCTGGAATCTCTTACAGAGGTAGACTGACACTCCTTTCAATAATAGCCTGTAATGGGGGAAGGGCAGAGATGTTGGAATATAAATTGGCTTTGGCTTTAGAATTGGCAGACCAGAAAGCAGGAAAGTTTGATGAGTGTCTGGTTGAGATCATATAAATTCACAGAAGCCAGGCACTGGGAGTATGTATGGGCCTCTTGCTTTGGAAAAGAAATATATTTCTTTAAACAGCAAAGCTCAAATGTGCAGCCAAAATGTTGCCCAGAAAGCAATGAGAGAGGAGGAAGGTGTCATGTAAAGGCATATTTCTTATTTCTCTTGCATCCAATATATCTTGCACAGCTCAGCCCAGCCAACAGGTTGCAAACAAAGGGAGAATTCTTCACTCAGGAGGCCAAATGGCAAGAAGAATTTAAGTTGATGAGGAGAAGTTTGATTTTGAACTATCAGCCAACATCCCTCAAAAGGACAAATATGGGTTTCTTCCAGGAGAGTGTTTCCACAGTTCAACTAGTGGAAAATTGTTTCATAGCAAAAGAAAAAAAAAAAGAACACAGTGTTTTCAGAAACTGATGAAGCAATACCCTGATAGGAGAATTTCATCCTCACTAGGACATATGAAGAGGAAAGAGGAAAACTAGTCAACCAGGTAGAGTAATTCAGATACAGACTAGAAACCCAGTAGGTCTCCGTGATTTTACACAAATTAATGACAATTCTAGCACTATTGAAACACTGGCTTAGAGTCAGGAAGACTTGATTCAAATTTCTCCTCAGATACTAAGTGACTGCATGATTCTGGGCAAGTTACTTAACCTCCCTGAGTCTCAGTCTGCTCATCTGTAAAATGGGGATAATAGAATCACATCAGATTGGTAAAACAACTTGCAAATTTTCCAGTACTAAATAAATACAAACCATGATCAGTTATAATCAGTAGCCAGGAAATGTGCCTGAATGCCAGAGGTAGAATTAGGAAGACCTATCTCTATCCTATGTAAACAAAGGCAAGCCCCCTCCTTAGAATACCTTAGGGTACTCTCTAAAATGATCTACTCTGCTGGAGAGTGCTCCTAGCCAACGATTTCAAAGATCCATAGGATCAATTGACTTTGTTGTTATTGTCTTAAGTGTAGCCTTGGTTTAAAACTTTAAAAATCAGTGACTAGAGGATAGCTGGGTAGCATATTGGAGTTAGCAAGACCTGAGTTCAAATGTGGCCTCAGACTTACTAGCTGTGTTACCCTGGACAAGTCACTTAGCCCCAACTGTTTTCCCCACAAAAAAAAAAAAAAACAAAAAAAAAAAAAAACCCCATGACTAGATAACATCTAGCATGAGAGATTTCTTTTTAAGATGGTACATTTTACCACAATAATTCATTTTTATCAGTCAATGAACATTACGTATCTACTGTGTGCTAGAAGTTGTGCTGAGCTTTGAGGACACAAAAAGAAACAAAAGAGAATTCCCTGCCCTTAAAGTGCTTATAATCTAATAGGAGAGACAGTATATAACAAATGTATACAAAGCAAGCTATATACAGGATAAACAGGAAACAATTCACAGAGGGAGTTAAGAGATTCAATAAAAGATAAGATTATGGTTGGAATTTAAAGGAAGTCAGAGAGGTCAATAATCTGAGTAGAGGAGGCACAGTGTTCTAGGCATGAAGGACAGGCAGAGAAAATTTCTGAAGACCGTAGTTGAAGTTTTTTCTTGAAACAGGCAGGAGGCCAGCATTACTAGATCTAAGAGTATTCTCTAGAATGAGGTATAAGAAGACAAGAAGGGTATAGAAGAGAGGGAGCTAGGTTATGAAAGACTCTGAATGTCTAAGAGAATATTTTGTATTTGATCCTGGTGTCAATAGGAAACCATTGGGGTTTATTCAGTAGGCGCGTGGATGTGGAGGAGACTGACATGATCAGATCTTCATTTTAGAAAAATCACTTTGGTTGCTTAACAGAAGATGGATTGGAACGGTGCGAGACCTGAGGCAGACTATTACAGTAGTCAAGGCCTGAGGTGATGAGGACCAGCATCAGAGTGGTGGTAATGTTAGAGGACAGAAGGGAGCATATTTGAGTGATTTCGCAAAGGTGCAATTGACAGGTCTTTGCAACAAATTGGAAAAGGAGAGTGTTGGTTGATGACAAGGAATCCAGGATGACTCCTAGGCATTGAGTCTGAGAAACTGGAAGAATGATGTTGCCCTTTACAGTGATAGGGAAGGATGGATGGGGTGATGTTTAAGGGGAGAGACAACGAGTTCAGTTTTAGACATGTCCAGTTTAAGATGTCTACTGGGCAACTAGTTTGACATGCCTTGAAAGGCAGTTGGACATGTGAAATGGGAGGTCAGCAGAGAGATTGTGGCCAGATAATTAGATTTGAGAATCATCAGCATAGAGATTAAGCTTAAGAAACTGGGTTAGCCACTCAGGATACACAGAGATATAGCATAATGAACCTTTTTTCTTTCAGTTTTACAGTCCCCTGATAGTGGTGCTAAGGAGATAAGGCATATATACTCTAAGCATTAACTAGGGGAGAATAATGCAATGAAGTAAAATGATGTGCTTTGGGAAATTTGTGGAGGGAAATATTGATTTCACATTATGGTGGGGTGATCATCAGAGACCAAACTTACAATGGTCCTTAAAAAAATGGAAAAAAAATACACAAGTGCAGTTAGGGGAATCACTTCCAGATATAAATGATATGAACAAAAGAACAAAGCTAGCAAAGAAGATGCATGGTTCATGAAGACTGGTTTGGTTTTGTTGGAAGGTAATATCATGTAGGAGAGTTGGGACTGAGTGGAACATGAGACAGGACTGGAAAGGCAATTTGGGACCCAATTAGAGTGGATCTTGAAGTCAGGACTAGGCTTTTGTTTTTCAGGTTTGCAAAGCTCACTTCCTTAAGAAAATATATATGACATATGCAGGAGTTTACAGTCAGAATGAATGGATCTGGTGTAGATTTTTACCTCTTAATCTATGTATGAACATGGACAATCATTTCCTTTTTCTCAATGTCAGGCTCTTCGTCTGTACATCAGGGTGCTTGACCTATATGATAGCTGAAGTAGCTTCTAGTTATAAAATACTACATTATAAATTAATATGAATTCTTCTAAGTTTCAGCAAGTGAGAAAAATCCTTATTACTCTAAGTCCTGACCCGTCAAGCACATGGTTTCACAATTTTGCTTTCTAGGAAAAAAATATGTATCAAAAAACTGTGATCCGCCAAATCAACTCAGAGTAGTACTTTTTTTGAAAAAAAAATTTTATTTATTTTCAGTGTTCTATAATCATTTCCATGTATCTTAGATTATTCCCTTCCCTCCCCAAGACAATGTGCCATCTTATATAGGTTCTACGCATATGTTCCTATTAAATACATTTTCATCATAGTCATGTTGAATAGAAGAGTTAAAATGAATGGGAGAAACCATAAAATAAAACATAATACCAAGGTAAATGGTCTGCTTCATTCTGCAATCTAATTCCATAGTTCTTTCTCTGGATGTGGAAGGTATTTTGCCTCAAAAGTCCATGGGAAATTTTTTAGGTACTTGCTTTGCTATGAAGGACTAAGTCTACCAGAAAAATTCCTCACATTGTAGTTGTTGCTATGTACAAAGTTCTCCTGGTTCTGCTCCTTTTACTCAGCATCAGTTCATGTAAGTCCTTCTGGGCCTCTCTGACGTCTTCCTGTTCATCATTTCTTATAGCACAATAGCATTCCATTACATTCATATACCACAACTTGCTCAGCCATTCCCCAATTGATGGGCATCCCCTTGACTTCCAGTTTTTGGCCAACACAAAGAGAACTGCTATAAATATTTTTGTACATGTGGAAACCTTTCTCATTTTTATGATCTCTTTAGGATACAGTCCTAGAAGCAATATTGCTGGGTCAAAGGGTATGTACATTTTTGTAGCCCTTTGGGCATAGTTCCAAATTGCTCTCCAGATGGTTGGATCAGCTCACAGCTCCACCAACAATGAATTAGTGTTCCAACTCTCTCACATCTTCTCCAACATTTATCATTTTTCTGTTTTGTCATCTTAGCCTATCTGATAGGTATCTCAGAGTTATTTCTATTTGCATCTCTCTAATCAATGGTGATTTAGACCACTTTTTCATGATTATAAATAGCTTTAATTTCTTCCTCTGAAAACTGCCTGTTCATATCCTTTGACCATTTATCAATTGGGAAATGACTTGTATTCTTGTACATTTCACTCAGTTCTCTATATATTTTAGAAATGAGGCCTTTATCACAGACACTGGTTGCAAAAATTCTTCCCCAATTTTCTGCTTCCCTCTTACTCTTTGTTTTATTGAATTAATTTGTGCACAAACTTTTCAATTTAATGTAATCAAAATTATCCATTTTGCATTTCTTTGTCTCTTGTTTGGTCAAAAATTTCTCCATTCTCCATAAATCTGACAAATACACTATTCCTTGCTCCCCTAATGTGTTTATAGTATCAATCTTTATATCTAGATCAGGTACAGAGTAGTACTTTCAACTGGAACAGGCACAATCCCTGGTCAACCAATTTTGGGAAACACGAAAATCTTTATCCATGACTGACAGAAATACAAAGGGTCATCTCTCAGCTCCCAGCTCCAGCTCTTGTGTATGAAACTTTAAATCCATTGGAGCTGATGAGATCACCAAATAGAGAGAGAGAGAGAGAGAGAGAGAGAGAAAAGAGGGCCTAGGACAGAACCCTGAGTGATACCCATGGTTAGATGGTATGATCTGGAAGAGGATCTAGCAGAAAAGACAGAGAAAGTACTTTCAGATAAGTAGGGGGAAAACTTGTTATTTGTCCTTTGTTTTGAAATGGACAAATGACATCACAAGATCATGTCTTGACTTGCTCATGAATTGGATTTCAAGCAGAGTTGCACGAAGTTGTCAGACACACTGTTTTCCAGTCATTAAAGTCCAGAGGCAAGACAAAAGTCAGGAGGTCTGGCAATGGCCCAGAGTGCAGTGGATGATCTTGGTGTCTTAGATGTCACACCAAGCTCTAAGTACTCCACAGTGCCTGCTTCAACCATTTTCATGTCAGTTGGAATAAATTGCTCCCATCCACCAATTCCTCTGAGGGAAGTCTTCACATGCTTAGGGCAGATATTGGCAGATATGGGTTTGATGCCTGTAGGTAATCCTCAATCTCTTTTGCCCATCTGCCAAGATGGTTTACTGTATATGCTGCAGTTTCTTGGAGACTTAAGTGAAGGTGAATATCAAAGGCTAATGAACAGACCTGAAAAGAGCTCAGCAAGCCCTCACACCAGAGGTGCTAGTCCCCCCTGAACACTCCTTACATCCCTGACACTGCTACCACCTTGGTAAACCCTCATCAATGCATACCTAAACTACTGAAATAGTCTGCTAGCTGATCTCATTGCCACAAGGGCCTCAGTTTCCCTCTCTGTAAAAAGAAAGTGCTGAACCCAATGATCTCTAAGTGTCCTCTCAATTCTGATATTCTATAGAAGCTAGGGTTCCCCCAGCCGATTTCCTCATTCAGTTACTTTTGAGAATATGACCTAAGAGAGAACTCTAAGGAACATTTGTAAGTAGAGGACATTATCCAGAAGAGGATCTAGCAAAAGAGCAGAGGAGAAGAGACAGACAAGTAGGGGAAAACTAGGAGAGAGCTGTAGCGGATGGCCTGCGTCCCTACGTGGCTCGGTGATGTGGTGAAGAAGAAAGACACAGGAGGTGGGAGAAGAAAGAACAACTCCATTTATTGATCTGAGGGTCCGGGTATTTATAGACATAAACTGCAAGCCTACATGACATTCTGCTTGTCTCCACCCTAGTGATTAAATTAGTCAGGGTGTCTTATAAGTCCTTTCCTGCCCCACATTTCTTCTATTCTCTTTTTTGACCTTGTCCTTCCCCAAGAGTGTTTACTTCTAATTGCTCCCTCCTCTCATTGCCCTCCCTTCCATCATCCCGCTTATCCCCTTCTCCTCTACTTTCCTGTAGTGTAAAATAGATTTTCATACCAAATTGAGTGTGCATGTTCTTCCTTCCTTGAGCCAAATGTGATGAGAATAAGCTTCACTTTTTCCCTCTCACCTCCCCATTTTCCCCCTCCATTAGAAAAGCTTTTTCTTGCCTCTTCTATGAGAGATAATTTAACCTCATTCCATTTCTCCCTTTCTCTTCCCAATATATTCCTCCCTCACCTCTTAATTTTGTTTTATTTTATTTTTTTTAGTTATGATACCTTCTCGTTCAGCTGACCCTGTGCTCTGTCTCTCTGTCTCTCTCTGTCTCTTTCTGTCTCTGTCTCTTTCTGTGTCTCTCTCTCTTTCTGTCCTCTCTCTCTCTCTATATATATATATATATGTGTGTGTGTGTGTGTGTGTGTGTGTGTGTGTGTGTGTGTATTATCCCTCCAACTACCCAGATACTGAGAAAAATTTTCAAGAGTTACAAATATTAATTTTCCATGTAGGAATGTAAATAGTTCAACTTTAGTAAGTCCCTTGTGATTTCTCTTTCATGTTTCTCTTGATTCTTGTGTTTGAAAGTGAAATTTTATTTTCAGCTCTGGTCTTTTCATCAAGAATACTTGAAAGTCCTCTATTTCATTGAGTGACCATTTTTTCCCCCTGAAGTATTATACTCAGTTTTACTGGATAGGGGATTCTTGGTTTTAATCCTACTTCCTTTGACTTCTGGAATATCATATTCCAAGCCCTTCAGACTCTTAATGTAGAAGCTACCAGATCTTGTGTTATCCTGATTGTATTTCCAAAATACTTGAATTGTTTCTTTCTGGCTGCTTGCAATATTTTCTCCTTGACCTAGAAATTAGAATTTAGCTACAATATTCTTAGGAGTTTCTCTTTTTGGATCTTTTTCAGGAGGTGATCAGTTGATTCTTTCAATATTTATTTTGCCCTTTATTTCTAGAATATCAGGGCAGTTTTCCTTGATAATTTCATGAAAGATGATGTCTAGACTCTTTTCTTGATCATGGCTTTCAGGTAGTCCCATAATTTTTAAATTGTCTCTCCTGGATCTATTTTCCAGGCCAGTTGTTTTTCCAGTGAGATATTTCACATTATCTTCCATTTTTTCATTCTTTTGGTTTTGTTTCATAATTTCTTGGTTTCTCATAAAGTTGTTAGCTTCCATCTGTTCAATTCTAATTTTTAAAGAACCATTTTCTTCAGTGGTGAACCTCCTTTTCCATTTGGTTAATTTTGCTTTTGAAAGCATTCTTCTCTTCATTGGCTTTTTGGACCTCTTTTGCCAATTGAATTAGCCCATTTTTAAAGGTGCTATTTTCTTCAGCATTTTTTGGGGTCTCTTTTAGCAAGCTGTTGACTTGCTTTTCATGATTTTCTTGCATCATGATCATTTCTCTTCCCAATTTTTTCTCCACCTCTCTTACTTGATTTCAAAATCCTTTTTGAGCTCTCCTAGGTTTAAATCCCAACTCTGACACATAATAGGTGACCTTGGGCAAGTCACTAAAAGTCTTAGAGACACTAAGTCTTAGTGTCTCATTATAATTTCTAAGACTATAAGTAGATAGATAGTTGCTGAGCAGCATCAGAAAAGGATGTTTTTCATTAGAATCCCCTACACCAACAAAATCATGGTTCCATTTGTAAGCCTTACTCTCAACCAAACTGGGTAGGTGCAGAGTACCCCTTCCCTCACTTGCCTATGATTCTACATTGGTGAGAGACTGCTGACATAATCCTGTGAGAAGAGTGGAGTTGGTTCAAGAGCTTTGGAAATGAGAGACATTTTTCATTCCTTTTTTGGGAGAGGACAAATGTATTTCCCTTTTTTTTACTTTTTATTTATTTATTTTTAGTTTTCAACAGACACTTCCAAAAGATTTTGAGTTC